>OZ021725.1:67618184-68285684 GCA_963978545.1 Linyphia triangularis
TATTTTAAGTTATATTTTAATTCAGTTAATTATTTATATTTTAATCTTCTTTCAGTTACTGTGTTTTTAATTTTGGTGAATTTTCTAAACGCCAAAACACGAAAAAAAAAAAAAAAAAAAAAAAAAATTTAATGTCATATACCACATCTGTTTTTAATCCTTACAAAAATACACTTACATTACGAATATCATGAACAATAACTAGAAAATTACCCCAAAACTTGGTTAGATTCTTCAGTTCAAATATTCAAAATCATTAATAAATTGCTACCTAATAAATCTGACAGGAAAACAGCTTAGGCTTAATATTTAATGCAGTATACGTTAAAGATTTCAAAGACCATTTTTTAGAAATGGCTATTGAAATAGAATGCAACCGAATCGCATTTAGTGCTTTATACTTTTATACTATTAACATTTTGAAAAAAATTTACTCACCGAAAATATTATAAATAATATTTAATATCCATAAGAAAAAAGTGAACCATTTACAAGGGCAAACAAAATCAACAGAACAACAACTAAAAATTTCATAGCTTTCTGCTGTGACGTCAAATTCGTTTAAAAATTCAGGATTATGGCCTTGTAGACTGAGCATCTAGCAAGATACTTGGTTTTTCGCGCACGGCCTCGGTTCCACCTCTATATTTTGAGGCATCTCCTTAGATACTTTTAATGCCTTCTGTTTTAATTGTTTATTTTTTATGCATCTTTTGAGGTTTTTTTTTAAATGTCCTGTATCTGCTTCATCTATTCGGCTATTCGACAATAATTGAAGCGTCATAGTGTTATAACCATTGCTATTATGTAGTGTTATTATAGGGGAATGTATAGGGGAACCAGGTAAAATTCCCAAATGGGGAATAATTAAATTACAAATGCTTGATCCATCATTAATATAAATTTATGTTGCCCACATAATGTATTCACAGCATTTTTAGACTTGCCAGTGCAACGCATAGTACTATAAACCAGGTGCATGCTTACATTACGCTTGTTATTTGTCTTTGAAATTGATAAGAAAAAAGCAACTTAAAACTATGATACAATCTTAGAAGAAAAAAAAAAATCTATTTGAAATTCAGCCACAATACAATGTCTACTATCCCAATACATATATTTTACAATAAGTCCTTTTTACTATCCCTTACTTGGATATATTAATAGTTGTGTGCATATTATTAGCAGATGTTGTTTTTCAATCTCATGCTTGAATTTACCAGGAAGGTGAAACATAGTCAGCAAAAAGTTATGAGCAACATGGTAGTAAAACAGTAATTTTTATTTTTATTTTAATAAAAATTTGTAAGATTAAATTTGAATTGTTTGTGTAAAAATGTGTCCAACATCTGAAAGGTACCATAAACAACCTAATTAGACACATCAACTGTCTGAAAATATCCCCAATTCAGATACTCCCAATGTCGGAAAATACTCCATTTTAAGACACTTCAAGTGTCTTAAAAATTAAGACACTATTTTTCGTCTTAAAACAGTGCCACTTGTTTAAGACACTTTTGTGTCTTATTTTAATTCGATTCTTATTTCAATTTGCTGTGTGTATGTTGTTTGGAATGCCTATTACATGCTGTGTGCCTGTCAGTCTATTCCTTCCTTAAAGATGAAAAAATATGTCAACATTTGATATATGTCGTTCAGTGTAAAGACTTCACTGCTTCTTAATACCCGAGGGTTAGTATCATCTATAAGCGAAATCAGTGGAGGAGATGAGTAAGCGACAACCAAATATGAGGGTGCAAGCTGAAAAATAAATTGGATATTGCCGGCAAAATCGCGATCATTTTAGGAAGTGAGGGACCAACTGCTCCTCATCCTATCTCTCCTTAATTGTCGCTAATGATAGAAATTTAAAAGGTATCCACACAACTCTATATAAGTAACTAGCTGAATATCCGTGCTTCGCTACTAAATTTTAACATGTGCATTTTACAATCAAAAGGCATTCATGCATTCCACATCCTGGATATTTGATCTCGTTTTAATTCCTGAAAAGTACTTTTTATAAAAATCGAAATGTACCTTAGTTTATCTATGTTTTCCCTTGTTGACTTTTGTTTCAGATTTTATAATTGTGAATATGTTGGAAGTAGGATATAGATATGTTCTTCGCATATGGAATGTTTTAACCCCATTCAACCCTTTAAAATAAGTTAATCGATATTGGAATAGCTTACTTAATTGACACATGTATTAAATTGCAAGAATTGTGGCTTCTTTGAAATGGGGCAAGCGCAATTTTGACAAAAGCCTTAATGGTAAATCCCATGGCCACCGCACACCAAATTTGAACATCGTAAGTCAATTTGTTCGGGAGTTATGCGGACCATGTACAAACACACAGACAGACATTTTTTTTTTCTATACCACTTTTTTGATACCAGGGTATTCCAAAACACGGAGGAATGCAAAAAAAAAAATCGATTTCTTTTTTAATGAATACTATACATTCATTACCCTATGTAAACATGGGTGATTGAAAGTAAAAATTTAAAGATAAGAAACTTTTAGTTTTTGATTTATTGTTTGCCAAAGTCAGGTTTTTTTTTTGTTTTTTTTTTGCTTGAGAAAATTAACCATTGTAGAAATCTAATATTTTTGCTGATGCAGAGAGGCATATGTCTTACTAAAATACTATAGTTACTCCTTTTTTGTTTCGATGTAATTTTGGAGTTAGTAAATATATATAAACTAGCTGAATATTCGTGTTTCGCTACGAAATTTTACCATGTGCAATCTTTTAGCTAGCTGCTTGGCCAAGCGTTGTGGAGACCCGTCATTGTTTTATAGGTCCCAGTTTTAGGCGCTTCACCCGCAGGAAGGTCCATTGCTACGCAAAATCGAGCTCGCTTTGATCGCTGAAAAGTTAATTGACACATAAACACAGGCTTACTTCACTCGTTGTTAAGTTCATTGCTATGCAAGCATGGGCTTGCTTCGCTCGCTGAAAGGTTCATTGCTGCATAAGCATAATCTCGCTTCACTCACTAAAAACTAATTGCTACGTAAACCCTTAATATTAGAAGCATTTCCCCTGGGGAGAAACAAAAAATTGACTCTTTAATACAATAATGCAACACCCCTTTGAGGATATTTCAACACGTGTTTGTGAAAAGCAAACTTAGAAGGCCAAAAATACTTAAGTTGACATTTTTAAAGCTCAAGACCTATTAGAAGTTGCTTTGTGAAAATATTAATTTAAAAGGAAATTAAAATTTTATCATCCTTTTTGCCAAAAGTCCAATTATAAGGCCAACAGTACTTATGTTGAAAATTTCAGAGCTGTAGTCCAACTAGAAATCATTTTGTACGTATTTGTTAATTAATTAAAAAAAATAACTAAAAAAACTAATCAAAATTTAAAATTCTGTTTTCAAAAATTCCAATTAAAAGGTCAAAACTACTTACGTTGAAAATTTCAGAGCTATAGCCCTATTATAAGTCATTTTGTAAAAAAAAAAATTTAATTAATTAATTAAGAAAATTAGTTAAAAAATAACTAATTAAAATTTTAACATTCTGTTTTTCAATAGTTCAATTAGAAGGCTAAAACTACTTATGTTGAACATTTCTGAGATGTACCTCTATTTGAAGTCACTTTGTAAAAGCGAGCGAAGCACGCCCATCCTTGCATAGCAATGAACTTGCCAACGAGTGAAATAAGTCTTTGTATTTCAGAGCTCTACTCCAGTTTTAAGTAGATTTTTATAGATCCATAGACACACACATACAGATTTTTTTTTTATATATAGACTAGCTGAATACCCGTAAGCGTAAGCTCGCTTCACTCACTAAAAACTAATTGCTACGTAAGGCCAAAATATTAGAAGCCAATTCCCTGTCTAGAAACAAAAAAAAATATTGCCGTTAATACAATAATACAACACCCATTTAAGAATATTTTAACACGTGTTTGTGAAAAGCAAAATTAGAAGGCCTAACCTGCTTAAGTTGAAACTTTATGAGCTGTAGGCCTATTAGAAGTAGCTTTTTATGAAAATATGAATTAAAAAAATTAATTAAAAACCAAGTTAAATTTTAACATTCTTTTTATCAAAAGTCAAATTAGAAGGCCAAAACTACTTATGTTGAAAACTTCAGAGCTGTAGCCCTATTAGAAATCGTTTTGTAAAATATTTATTATTAATTAAAAAAATTAATTAAAAAATAACTAATTAAACTTTTAACATCATATTTGTCATAGGTACAATTAGAAGGCTACAACCTCTTATGTTGAGAATTTCAGATCTGTACTCCAGTTTTAAGTAACTTTCTGTAAATCCACAGACAGGCAGATACACAGACAGCTAATTTTATTATTATAGACTTGCTGAATACCCATGCTTCACTACGAAATTTTACCATGTGCAATATTTTAGCTAGCTGTGAGGTCCTGCATTGCAGAAATCCGTCATTGATGTATAGGTCTAAATTTTTGGCGCTTCGTGCGTAGGAAGGTTCATCGCAACTTTAAATCGAGCTCGCTTCGCCCGTTGAAAATTTCCTTGATTCATAAGCACTAGCTTATTTCACTCGTTGAAAGGTTCATTGCTGCTTAAGCGTAAGCTCGTAATTAGAAGGCCAAAACTACTTGAGTTGAAAATTTCAGAACTGTAGCCCAATTAGAAATCGTTTTGTAAGCTATTTGTTAATTAAAAAACAAATAAAATTTTAAATTCTATTTTTCAAAAGTCGAATTTGAAGGCCAAAACTACTTACGTTGAAAATTTCAGAGCTGTAGCCCAATTAGAAATCGTTTTGTAAGGTATTTATTTATTAATTAAAAAAGGACTAAAAAAAAAAATTGAAATTCTGTTTTTCAAAAGTCCAAATAGAAGACCAAAACTATTTATGTTGTAAATTTCTAAGATGTAGCCCTATTAAAAATCGTTTTGAAAAATATTTATTAAGTAATTAAAAAAATTCATTATAAAAAAATCTAAATAAAATTTAAAATTTTATTTTTCAGAAGTGCAATTAGTAGGCCAAAACTATTTATGTTGAAAATTTCAGAGCTGTAGCCCTATTAGAAATTATTTTGTAAAATATTTGTTAATTAATTAAAAAAAATAATCAAAATTTTTAAATTCTGTTTTTCAAAACTACAATTATAGTAAGAGCGGCCAGGCGCCAAAAATTATCCGAAAAATGCATTTCGTGAAACAAGTCTGTAATTTTGTCCACTGATAGATTATGTCATTCTTATCATTTTTAAGAAGTACACTGTAAATGCTGGTGTCTTAAATATAGACACAAAAAGTGTCTGAAAGTTAGTTTAAGACACATTAGGTGACTTATTTGCCAACGCGCTAATAAATATCATTCAGCAAAAGCGTTTGAATCTTTCTGAATTTCCATTCAGTCCCGAAAAATGTCTTAAACAGCTAAAGGAATGGTCAAAATCAGACATTTGGATTTTCTGACAGAGAGTAAGACTGTAAAACGTTTGAAATATACGTCTATATAGTGAAACTTCAAAACGTGCTTTTAACCAATGAGAAAAGGGTTTTGCTTTTGGGAGAGCGCACGGCGCATGCGCTGTGTAAAAAGTTCTTACTTGATTTTAAGGCACAAATGTTTGTATTTTTCGCGTCTCGTGTAGCATTCGATTACAAAATGGTATTGTAAATTATTTTAAACTAGCTAAATTCCTGTGCTTCGCTACGAAATTTTAACATGTGCGATATTTTAGGTAGCTGTGAGGCCTCGCGTTGTGGAAATCTGTCATTTGTGTATAGGACCCAGTCTTTGGCTCTTCGCTTGCAGGAAGGTTCATCGCTACTCAAAATTGAGCTCGCTTCGTTCGCTGAAAAGTTCATGGACACATAAACACATGCTTATTTCACTCGTTAAAAGGTTCATTGCTATGCAAGCATAGGCTCGCTTCTCTCGCTGAAATGTTCATTGCTGAGTAAGCATAAGCTCGCTTCACTCACTAAAATCTAATTGCTACGTAAAGACTTAATATTGGAAGCCTCTCCCTTGTCAAGAAAAAAAATTCCCCTTTAATACAATAATACAGCACCCCTTTAAGATTATTTTAACACGTGTTAGTGGAAAGCAAAATTAGAAGGCCAAAACTACCTATGTTGAAACTTTCAAAGCTCTAGGCCAATTAGAAGTCGCTTTTTGTGAAAATAAAAAAATAAATTAAAAAACAAATTAAAATTGTAACATTCTTTTTGTCAATAGTCCAATTAGATGGCCAAAACTTCTTGTGTTGAAAATCTCAAATATGTAGCTCAATTACAAATCGCTTAGTAAAATATTTGTTAATTAAAAAAAAAAGAAAAAAAAGTATGTTAAATTCTGTTTTTCAAAAATCCAATTAGAAAGACATAACTATTTATGTTGAAAATTTCAAAGCTGTAGCCCTATTTGAAATCGTTTTGTAATATATATATTAATTAAAAAATTAATTAATAATGAACTGAACAAAAATTTAAAATTCTGTTTTTCTAAAGTCCAATTAGAAGGTCAAAACCATTTATGTTGAAAATTTTAGAGCTGTAGACCTATTAGATATCGTTTTGTAAAATAATAATTAATTAATTAAAAAGAAACTAAATGAAAATTTGAAATTCTGTTTTTTAAAAGTCCAATTAGAAGGCCAAAACCACTTATGTTGAAAATTTCAGAGCTGTAGCCTTTTTAGACATCATTTTGTAATATATTAATTAATTAAAAAAAATTAATTAAAAAAGAAGTAATTAAAATTTTAACATTCTGTTTGTGATGCATAAAATTAGAACACCAAAACTACTTATGATGAAAATTTCAGAGCTACTTCAATTTTAAGTAGGTTTCTATAGATCCGCAGAGCCACAGACAGACAGACCCACACACAGCTTGTTTTATTGTTAGATTGGTTACTTTCCTGCTTTATAAGTGGCAGAAATAGACAGTCGATAGTTCCAAAAAAGAAAAAAAAGAAGGGGGGAAAGGAAAAAAAAAAAAAAGGAAGACAAAAAAATACTTTCCTGCGATAGCTATTTTAAAACGCTCATTTTAATGATAATATCCTTTAATCTCGTGCTTTTGTTTAACTGTGCTTAAGAATTCTTTTGGAAGCGTTCGTTTTTGAAATCAACATATAGCATTTCTTGAGATGAAACAAGTTGCCTTACTAGAAACTAATGAACCCCTTTTTGAATTATTTAGATTGGCTTTATATTTGATAGGGGGGTCAATGAATTAGTGAAAAATGGTGTAACATGTTATAGGCTGGTGGTTATTCAATGATACACTTATTTTCAGTGTTTTTATTATAGTACATTTTAATTGATCTAGTATTTCTAAATGACACAGAATTCTAAGTTTTCTGTTTTTACATTCAATTATATTTTTATTGATTTTGTTACATATTACAAGTACTAATGATTTTGAAAATATATTTGGCATGATTTGGTATAATCTAAATAACATTTATTCTTGGTTCTCGATGACAGCAATAAAATCATTAAAATCAATGCTACAAAATAACTTGTTTCATATTTGTCAAAATGAAGAAACTTTTTTGTACATATGTTGTTCCAACATTTTAAAATAATATTTTAGCAAAAAAGCTCTTAATAATAGGCTAATAATTTATTTATAATCACTTATTTAAAACTCGGTTAAATAAAAAAATTCGCAGTGAGTTGAATTGTGGTAATTCATAAAAAATCTTAAAACTAAAATAGAGGGTTTTTTTGCATTATATTTTTAAGAAATGCCTATATACTGCATTAAATATCAGATTTCACAAAATAATAATAAAAAAGTTTTTTTATGCGGTAGTTTTTTGAACGTATGTAAATTGCATTTTTTAAAAGTAATAATCTAATTAAAAATTAAATTGCATAGATTTTAATAATATTTTTGTTTTATATGTACTTTATATGTTATGTAATTGCCATGAAAAATTTCAATTCTATATCTTGAATAGTTTTTTAAACGAAGCATAAAATAATTTGAAAAATCGACCTTTTGAGAAAACTATAGAAATTTTAATAACTTGCATATTTTTTAATGGGCTCTACCTCTGTATTTTGAAGCGGCCATCTTTACCTATACTTCTTATGTATTTTTTTATATCACCCCCCCCCCCCGCCCCTTCTTACATTTTGTGATTTTTTTTAAATGCCCTCTCTGCTTCGGCTTCTCAACGATTAACGAAGTGTTACAGTGATAGGGAAAACTGTTGTAAAAAGGTCCTATCCTCAAATTACAGGAATTTTAATATTGTTTTAGTTTTAATATGCACTTAATATGGTATTTAGTTATAATAACAAATCTCAATGTGTGTCTTAGCATATTTTTTTTTAGAGCATACCAAAATTTGGAAAATCGACGTTTTCAGAAACGCAAAAAAAAATTTGTGTGCAACTTACATATTTTTCAAATTTAATATGCTCCACCTCTATATTTTGAAGCATCTCCTTACATACTTATAATGCCTTCTGTTTTACTTGTTTATTTTTTATGCATCTTTTGAGGTATTTTTTAAATGAACTCTAACTGCTTCAGCTATTCGATAATAACTGAAGCGTCATAGTGTTATAATTATTGCTATTGTGTAGTGTTATCATAGGGGAATGTTATAACCAAATAAAATTCCCAAATGGGGAATAATTAAATTACAAATGCTTGATTCATCATTAATATAAATTTATTTTGCCACATAATGTATCCACATCATTTTTTGACTTGCCAGTGCAACGCATAGTATCATAAACCAGGTGGCATGCTTACATTACGCTTGTAATTTGTCTTTGAAGTTGACCTGAAAAAAGCAACTGAAAACTATGATACAACCTTAGAAGCCAAAACTTTTCTATTTGAGATTCAGCCCCCAATACCAATGTCTACTATACCAATACATATATTCTACAATAAGTCCCTGTTACTATCTTTTACTTGGATATATTAATAGTTGTGTGCATATTAGTAACAGTTGTTGTTTTACAATCTCATGCTTAAATTTACCAGGAAGGTGAAACATAGTCAACAAAAAGTTAGGAGCAACATGGTAGTAAAACAGTATTTTTTACTTTTTTGTAAATAAAAATTTGTAATATTGAATTTGAATTGTTTGTGTAAAAATTAGAAATATTTGTGTAAAAATTGGAATTGTTTGTGTAAAACTGTGTCCAACATCTGAAAGGTACCATAGACAACCTATTTAGACACATCAACTGTCTGAAAATATCCCCATTTCAGATACTCCAAATGTCTGAAAATACCCCATTTTAAGGCACTTCATGTGTCTTAAAGATTAAGACACAATTTTTCGTCTTAAAACAGTACCACTTGTTTAAGACACTTTTGTGTCTTATTTTAAGACATTTCAATATGCTGTCTGGAGACACTCGAATTTCACTTTCGGTCGAGTATTTATACTAGTTCAAAAGTTAGGCATAAAATGTTCGTTTTCATCAATAAAAATGGTTATATGTGAGGTTACAGCCAAATCATGAGCTTTATAGGCATGTGTAATATGTTAAATTATTAGGTTTAGATGAAAGCTTACAAGAAGTAGTAAAAAAGTTCAACCGGAAGTGATTCGCATTTAGACCGGAAGTCTATTTATAACATCTTAAATTACATCCAGCAGATTAAACTACATGTATGAAACATATGCTATCAATAAAAAGGGAATGTTGGGGATATTTTATGAACTAAAATCAAAAAGCGACTTCCGGTCGATGCGACTTAAAAAAGTGTCACAATTAAAAATGATTAATATTACATGTTGTTACATAAAATTATGAGGATGGATAGCAGGATGTAAAACGAAAATTTTCAACCTGAAGTGAGTGAAATTCCAACCACACTGTTAAAAATTTGGTTCCACCCTGCACCAAAATTTGGTGCCCATTTAGCTGTCACCAACATTTGGTGCTTAGTTTCACGAAATAATGGTGCTACCTCGGACACCATATTATGGTGATAGGTTGCACCAAAATTCGCGTTTTCGCCGCACCATTTTGGAGTGAAAGGTTGCACCAATATTCGCGTTTTCGCTACCCCATTTTATGGTGCATGGTTGCACCAAAATTAGTGTTTTCGCTACTCCATTTTATGGTGAAACGTTGTACCAATATTTGCGTTTTTGTTATAATATTTTATAGTGATAGTTTAAACCCCCATTTATATTTTTTGTACCGCATTTTAAAGTTAAGGATGAATTAATATTTATGATTTCTGTCCTCAACTTAAAGGTGCATAAAATGTTGAATAATGCGTTTTTCCCCCTGCTTGTTATAGCTGTGGATAGAATATATATTTTTAAATTAAATATTGTTTGTATTCAATATTTTTTTTTTTTTTTAATTATTACTTTTTCATATACTATATAGTTTTATAAATAATATTTTGTATATAAATTATTTTAATGTATATTGTATTATAAATAAAAAATAGTTATTTAAACATTCAATGAGGATATAACTGCAGGGGTTCTTCAGCTAGGACAATGAAGTATAATCATGCATTAATTAAAAAGTATATTCATTTGGAAACAACCAATATTAAAGTATTTTTTTTCAACAAATAAAATATCCACATATAAGTAGAAATATTAAAAAAAAAAAAAAATCTATTTCTAATAAGCATTACTATTTATTTAAAAACAGAATATCTTTATTTGTTGTTACCAACAATAACCCTTTAAAATAATTAAAATTATGATCAGATCAACAATTCTCATATTTTAGCAAACTATTTTTATAGCCCTGTATATTTCATTATTTCACACAGAATACTGGAACAGGAAAACATTGTTTACTTATTCAATCAGATCTCAAATACAATCAAAATGAGTCACATGACACCCTCCAATTTCATATATATATATATTAAAATTTAAAAGCAGCTTCACATTATAAATGAAAATACAAAATCAAAATATTTTATTAATTGCTCATTACAAAATCAAACTGAACAGATGTAATTACAAAACATTTTATGAATAACAATACGGTTGGTAAAATTAGCATCCCACTTTCTGAACTCCAACTAATCGAAACTTGTGTTACGGCAATCACAGCTTTAGAATACCAATATATTTTGCCCTGTTGGACATGTGTTTCTAAATTATACTATCAAACAAATTATGTTTAAATATATTTGTAATAAAGTAATATATTATAAACATACATTTTTAATACAGAACAGACAGTACTTTTCCCTTAAAGGGTGCTATTGGCAAAAAATATCCAAGTACAGTACGGATTCTGCGTTAAGAACTGTTTACGTAAAACCAAGCCAAATCATGGCAACCATAGGCAGTTAACTTATTAAAAAATGGCAGCTGCTGCCATTTATTAGCAAAAATTATCTTGGCGCAGAATCCGTACCACACTTGGATTTTGCCAATGGCCTCTTTTAACGGAAAAGTACTGAAGAGGCTTTTTAAAACATTTAGTTGATTAAAAGTCTGTAACTGAGCACTAAATCAACTTACTTTGCAGATTATATTTTTTATCATATTACAGCAACCTTTCATTATGCAATGTAGCTTAAAATAGAATATATTTTTAAAAAAATTATTTAAAGTCACCTTCAGAGGAAGTCATTTTACTGTTATTTGTACTAAATGCAAGTTTTTCATGTTGAAATAGGTGAATTCTTAATGAAGAATAATTAAAAGAAGCTAAGGGACAACCAATAATACCACAAGCATACCGAAAAAGATAGCTCATGTTTATGTATAATGTTTATTATGGAGCAGGGTAGAAATGAAACTTTAAAATTCTTTACTTTTAGCACACAAAAACATTGTTTTAAATTGGGGTTCCCACACTTTTCATACAATAAGAAGCTATTAAACACCTTTAATATATTTCATAAGAACTAATCTTAACTCGCATATAAATTTGGATTTTCACTTTGAACCATTTCACTACTGTACCGTGTGTATCAATTACCCGGTAAAACATCAAATCTCAGACATTGATGCGGCTAGGAAAATACCTTGAAAAACAGGGACCATCGACACCTAAGAAGAATCATTAAACAAGATGGAAGTGCAACACTTCTACAAATTGCCACAAATTTCAATGCTGGGGCATCAACAAGTGTCAATGTGCAAACAGTTCAAAGAACCATCAATGATGTGAGGCGGAATCCCACACGACGTTGTTGACTACATGACACAAGGATTTACGACTCGCCTGGGCCCACCAATATCGCTATTGAACTGTTGATGACTAGAAAACGTAGCCTGGTCTGATGAGTCTCGTTTACAATTATATGGGCAGATGGACAAGTGGGGTTTGGAGACAACCTTATGAATCCATGGATCCAACAAGTCTACAAGGAACTGTTCAACTTAGAGGAGCCTCTGCGATGATCTGTGGCATTTGTAGTTGGAGCGATATGTGACCCCCGATTAGTCTAGAGACGACTCTGACAGGTATGTAAGCATCTTCTCCCATCACCTGCACTTATTCATGTCCATGGTGCATTCGGCTGGACTTGGGCAATTCTAGCAGGACAATGGGACACTCCACATGCTACGAGTTGCTACAAACTGGCTCCAGGGACACTCTTTTGACTTTGGACATCTTCGTTGACCACCTAAACCCCCAGACAGGAATATTAGCATATTTGGGATGCCTTGCAATGTGATGATCAGAAGAGATCTCCACCACCTCGCACCTCGCACTCCTATGGATTTGTGAGCTGAGCTGAGCATCATCATCGGGAAACTGAAATATACAAAAGAGCATGATTAAGTCCCGAGTTTATTATTATTTTTATTGCGTATAAAATTGTGTTTTCTTTACTGCAATTTCATTGAAATATCACTGGTCGCTCTACACAGAATATTTTTTTTTGTTATTTAAACGATAACTATCTGAGACGATTTATTATTTATGCAATTTATTTCTCAATTAAACTCTTATAGTCCGAAGGAGGGCTGCATGTTAAGGTACTCCATCGGACATCATTATAATTTTTTTTACAGAATGTGGAGAAAAGTTAGATTATGAGTCCACTGGTCTGCCGGGGCAAAAATGGCCGAAACTGGTCAAAAATCGACGTGGAATTAGTTGAACTAAGTCCGATTGCCAAATAATGAGCATTCTTTTTTTTTATTTTATAATCCTTAGTTCTTTAATTTTCAATTAAAGGCTGCAGACGGTTCAGATACCAGGCGACGGCTTATTCGTATCTTTTAAAAATGAGTCAAGTACACAATATATATTATGTCCCTAATGACGTAACTGATGTTGCCAATTAAGCTCACTTTTGAAATATGCTAGTTTTCTGACCCAGAAATCATTTGCGTCCTTCTTCATTGAAAATCAAAGTGCGTTGGCTGACCAGAAGAAAAAGTGGGTTAATATACTAGCAAGTTATGACATATTTGGCAGTCGGATTTAGTTCAAGTCATTAAATGTCAATTTTCGACCAGTTTTGGCCATTTTTGCCACAGCAGACGAGGGGGTTTGCATTCTTCTTACTTTTCTTCGCATTCTATAAAAAATACAGAATGATGTTCTATGATGTACCTCAACATGCAGTCGTCTCTCGGTAAATTCCTACTTCACGTTTATGGGTTGGCGAGCTTTTGAAAAGTTGGCGACAAAGACAAAATGTTGCCAAATCGGAAAGTGAAAAATTGAAAATCGAACCTGCAGGAAAAACAGGGGGGTTGCCAAATTTAGAACTGTATTGCCTACTAAATAACGCCAAATTGGCTTGGCGATATTTTAACGTCAACTAGGAATAGACCAACATGGGTTGGTTGTTTTCAGATTATCTGGCGCCGTCAGCAACACGAGAGCTATAATGCGCCGAAACATTCGTCATTAGACAAGCCAACATACATTTACAAACACCAATGCCAAACACGGGACTCGAACAAGCAACCTCGTGGTTTAGAAGCTAGCATGCTAACCACTATACCGTTTGGTCGGCAGACCAACATGGGTAAACATGTTTAGATGAAAATGCATTGAATTGTTCGAGAAATTGATTAAATTGAACTTTTGAATATTTTGTATGATTAAACTTTCAACTGCAGTGGCATAAACTGTTACATAATTCATATGAGCGGCCTATCAAACCATTCTTCCAAAAGCGTGATTAAAAGTTGACGGAAAATTAATAAAATATTATTTAAGTACTATTATTTATTTGAAAAGAGGAGGGGCCATTGTTCACTTTCAAGGGTGGAAACATTTCATGAAAAATGACTCGGGTCTGAAACTGCACACAACAGTTAAAGCTTATAAACTTTAGGATAATGCTGATAATTATTGAATAAAATAATTTTTTATTCACACATATATTGCACCCTTTCTACAAAAATGACATAATTAAAAATTCATCATTTTGAGTAAAAAATCCGAGACTGCATGTACTTAAAGCTAGTTGAATGGCACAAGATTGTTTTCATATTAAATTCAAGTTGAAACATACGTTCTTCCAACCCATATAATCTATGATTATGTATACACTTTAACTTAAAAAAAAAAAAGAATTTGGGGTTGTGTCACTTTTGTAGCAAGAGTGCGATAAAACATCGCGAAATCGGAAATTTTAAGGACCAAACCGTATAGTGGTTAACGTGGTAGCTTCTAGACCGCGAGGTTGCGGGTTCGAGTCCCGTGTTGGCATGGGTGTTTGTAAATGTATGTTGGCTTGTCTAATGACGAATATTTCGGCGCATTATAGCCCTCGTGTTGCTGACGGCGCCAGATAATCTGAATACAACCAACCAACCAACCAACCAGAAATTTTAAGGTAATTTCACTGGTAATGCATTGCGGCGAATTTGTCAACATCACTGAAGCCTAACTGAACACAGGGCAAATCAGTTTCTTCATCGATCAATAATTTACAGTAAGCAAAAAACATTTACCATATATGTAAAATAAAGCATTTTACTTACCTTGATATTCGATTAATGATTAAAATACTCTGTGCTAGACACTGCTTTCGGTCTTGATGCGGTTGTTGTCGATTTCAATCGAAGCTTCGTTGCGGTTGCGGTGATCCGAGGTTGCACCATATCTTCGTGAAACCTCCTCATCAGTATTTTTCGTTGTTAGAAGTTGCACCAAAAAGTGGTGCAACTGCCTGCCACACTTGAAATTGCACCAAAATTTGGTTCAACGTTGAACTGAATTTTTTAACAGTGCAGAAGACTGTTTATAAGGAACTGATACTGCCTATATAAGAATGCATATATGTATATGTTTTAGAAAAAATAAAGTTGATCATACTGAATACAAACTTCAACCGGCTGACTGAAATTCAGACCGGAGGTCCACTCGTACGTATTGATTTTTTTTTTCTTCAATGCAACTCAGATATGATCAAAATATAAAGTAACTGAGCGACATCCTCTCAAACATGAGCTACGACAGACTTATTTTCATGGGGAGAGGGGGGGGGTCAGATTACGCACTAATTTCTGCAAGTTGGTTTGTACTTATTCAAATCCTGATTTTTTAACTCTTTCGAATCTTCGTTTTCCAGAGTTTAATGTCACTTTGCATTTAATTTTCAAATTTCAGAAGGTTGCAAGTCCACCGCTCCCCGCCTCCAACGCAGTGTTCCCACATGTTTACTCTTAGAATCTAAGCAGTTCTGAATGATTTTATACACTAATGATGTAATTCAAAGATAATTATTTACATGAAGAACATGAAATTGAGGCCTGAAGTATTTTCCGGTGAGCTGCTGTCGAACATACTTTATCAGTTACAAAATTGTTATAAAAATAAATTGTAACATTTAAATTCGACATTTAACGACTTAGAAAAAAATTCAATGGACATTTTTGGTATAATTGTTCAAAATTGCATTACACATGAAGAAACCATTAAGAAAATAATTTTTTTATTACTCATGTTTTGAGTTCTCATGTATGGTATTCTACCTTGCAAGAACACCTCATAATGTTTCTCTTGAAATTAAAGCTCTTGACAGTCCTTTTTGCATTTGCATACCAATAAGTCATTTATTGGGAAACGCACTTTGTTTCTTTGGTAATTGAAGACATTTGCGTTCTACAATGACCATCATGGATCGCAGATGCTGTCGAGCACCAATCATCCACACTCTTGTAATGAAGGCAAAACTTAAGTAGCTGATAAAGGCCTGAATCTTTTTCAAATCCAATTTGATTGTTTTTTAGCTGAAAAGTGTCGAGAGTAACTGAAATAAGATTTTTTAGAATTTCGTCTCTTGAGTTGCAAAAATATAAACTGTCTATATAAACCTTTCAGTCACATAAACGTAAGCCCGCGATCAATTTAAGCCAAACATGAATCACCATTGATACATGTATGGATTTCAATTAGGATTGACTCATACAAGTGTGAAAAAAAATATATATATTCTAGACAGTTTAGAAATAAGTTTTCCAACCGAGTCTAAAATATAATAAAATATCTGAAAGAATGACCAATAAAAAACTAAAATTTTCAGCTTTCGTATCCCCCCCCCCCCCCAAGGGAGTGCGATGTGTATCCCCTTGAAAATAATTTCCTGCCTTAGCCCGTATTTGAAAGAATGTCACCTAGTTAGATTTATATTTTGGTAACATATGAATTGTATTGCAAAAGAATTCGTTCCAGTGGACTTCCGGTCAGAATATCAGTCACCCGGTTTAAATTTACTATTTTATACTCAGCATAATCGTCTTTACTTTTTCTGAAACATCAATTGAAATCTTCAGGCTACCTGAGACGATATCTCCATGATACATATATGTATTGGTATATGGGCAGTGTCAGATCGAAGTGCCTCATAAGCACACTTTTCAGTCTCTTCCGGTTGGAATTTTCCATTTTATATCCAGCCTATCCATACTGTAACAATATGTAATTTTTAGTTTTGACTCTTCATTTGAAGATGGTAAAATTTAAAGAAGCGCATTTTTATGTCTAACTTTAAAAAAGTCTAAAACTTTGACCGGAAGTCGCTTTTTAATTTTAGTTCATCATAAAACATCACCAAATTTCTCTTTTTATTGATAGCATAAGTTTCATACATGGTAGTTTAAGCTGTTGGATGCAGTTTAATCTATTATAGATCGACTTCCGATCGAAATGCAAATCACTTCCGGTTGAACTTTTTTTTTTTACCATTTTTTTTAAATCTTTTATCTAAGCCTAACAATTTAACATATTACACATGTCTATAGAGTTCATTATTTTGTCTGTGACCCCACATATAACTTTTTTTATTGATGAAAGCGAACATTTTATGCCGAACTTTGAACTATGTAGTATAAAAACTCGACCGGAAGTGAAATCCGAGTAGCTCCACTTCTTAAAATGATCAGAATGACATATTCTATCAGTGTACAAAATTACAGACTTGTTTCATGAAGTACAGTTTTTTCTCTCCAGCCGCTCTGCTATAGCTGAATACCGCTCTACTATAGCAACGAAATTTTACCATGTGCAATATTTTAGCTATCTGTGAGGCCCTGATGCGTTGCGGAAATCCGTCATTGGTGTATAGGTGCCAGTTTTTGGCACTTTGCTCTCAGGAAGGCTCATCGCTACGCATAATCGAGCTCGATTCGCTCGCTGAAAAGTTTATTGACACATAAGCACAGGCCTACTTCACTTGTTGAAAGGTTCATTGCTATTCATGGGTTGATGTTTGGAAACAAATCCCAAGTCGTCTCTGATTGGCAGACTTCCCGCGTCTTCCTGTTACTCAGTTCCGGTAGAGTTTCTCCGTCTGTTTTCGATGCATTTGTTATTTCGATTCAAGGTTTGTTTTGCTTTTAATAACTCAAATGAGCAGCGATTGTTTTCAAAAATTGGAGCTTTTAGCTCAGATGAGAGAAATTAATTATAGATGGAGGGATCGATTTATCCGATCCATTGGATGGTTTTTTTTTAATGCACACTGTTTGTTGACGATACCAGACATAGGCCAGAAGTCTCGTTTGGATACATTTATATGTACTAAATTTTGTTTTAGATACCCAAATTGATGAAATAATGATTTTTTTTTCCTCAAAAGTTTCAGCTCATATGATATAATTTTACATTTTAAGACATAAATAATATATTTAATATTAACTTCATTAGCTTGACAGGTTTGTATTTTTACAGATTAGACTGTATTTCTTGTAACACTTCACAAATTTATACAGTACTTTAAATTAAATGTCATGTTTTTAATATATATTTTTTTTTAAAGGTGTTAGAGTGAATTATTTGTGTAGGTCATTATAAAAAGTGTATTTTAACTTCAAATGGTGTCTACTAAAATATTTAAGGGTCATTCCATGCAAAGAGGAACACATTTTAATAAAGAATATAATTTATAGAATTTTGTGTACAAAAAGATTCGAAGTTCATTCCTGTTAGTTCCTTTTTTTAATAAATTAATTTCCAAAAGTGGACAACACTCGAATTCCGGTTGAGTTTGTTCAATTTTGATGGAAGTGGGTTTTGCGATTAAAAAAAAACGTATAAAATAATTTATTTTTTGCCGACAGTTATATTAAGGATTTTTTAATTACTTCAATATTAAAAATGATTAAAACAAGTATTTCATTGATTTTAAAATGGATAACTTTGGGTAATATAAGTTACCAGAAATGTGTTTACTTTCATATGATATTAAAATAAAATTTAACACATATTTGTTAACATAAATTTTTCTTTGTTTTAGATACGTACTTTGTTGTCAGTTTTAGTTGCAATGTTATTAAAGACTTGCAATTTTTCTAATCAAGCCTAAGGATATCAATTTAGAAATTTTTAATTTTATATTATGTACCAAATATTGATTTCAATATTTTGATATCAATAGTGGGGGTTCTTGTAAACCCATCTTAAAAGCTGATACCTAGTAAAATGTGAAAAGGTAAATTTTTAATTCATTCAATGTGTAGAAATAAAATTTATTCTATTAGTCCGAGAGGCGATGCAATTTTTGGACCCTATCAAACATCATTCTGAAATTTTTATAAAATTTGGAGAAAAGTGAGTAGATTACGAATCCACTGGTCTGCCGTGGCAAAAATGGCCGAAACTGACCAAAAATCGACTTGGAATGAGTTGAACTAAAATCCGATTGCCAAATATGTCATAACGTGCCAAAAAGAGAACAAACTTTTTCGTCTGGCAACCCACTGCATTTTGATTTTCAGTGAAAAAAAGCGCAAACGATTTCAGATCTCTGGCTCGGAAAACTTGTATCCTTTAAAAGTAAGCCAAATTGGCGACATCAATTACGTCATCAGTGACGTAATGTTTATTGCCAATTTGGCTCATTTGTGAAAGATGCAAGTAAGCCATAGCCACACATCCGAATCGTCTGCAACCTTCTTAATTTAAAATTAAAGAGTGAGGGTTACCAAATAAAAAAAAATGCTCATTATTTGGCAAGTTATGGCGCATTTGGCAAATGGATTTAGTTCAACTTATTAAAAGTCGAGTTTTGATCAGTTTCGGCAATTTTTGCCACGGCAGACCAGTGAATTCGTAATCTACTCATTTTTCTCCAATTTCTATAAAAAATTCAGAATGATGTTCGATGGGGTCCAAAAATTGCAGTCGCCTCTCAGTCTATATGAACATACTATATTTCATTCCACATTTCATACCTATTTTATACCACATTGCGGAACCAAGCAACATCGCCCGTACTTCCTTTTTGACTACACTTTATTCATTATGATTAAAATTTATAACTATGGATAAATACTAAGACTCAGAAAGACACAGTTTGTATCCACAAACACGGAGATCAAACACCAACCGGAAGTTGCGGAAAGTCTCTGTGGTCTCGTCCGGTTTACAGCGCCATCTATGCACCGCTTCTCACTTCAAGTCATGAATATGCAAGCATGGGCTGGCTTCGTTCGTTGAAAGGTTCATTGCTGCATAAGCGTAAGCTCGCTTCACTCACTAAAAACTAATTGCTACTTAAAGCCTTAATATTAGAAGCCCTTCCACTGTCGAGAATCAAAAGAAAAGAAAAAAAAAGAGAGAAAAATTCACCTGTTACACAATATTACAACACCCCTTTGAGAATATTTTCACACGTGTTTGTGAAAAGCAAAATTAGAATGCCAAAACAACTTATGTTGAAATTTTAGAGCTCTAGGCTTTTCAAAAGTCACTTTTTGTGAAAATATTAATTAAAAAATTAATTATAAAAATAAATTAAAATGTGAACATTTTTTTTGTCAAAAGTCCGATTAGAATGCCCTAACTACCAACGTTGAAAATTTCAGAACTGTAGCCCAGTTATAAATCGTTTAGTAAAATATTTGTTAATTAATTAAAAAAAAAATTAAAATTCTGTTTTTCAAATGTCCAATTAGAAGGCCAAAACTAATTTCAGAGTTCTTTTCCAATTTTAAGCAGCTTTCTATCGATCCACAGACAGGAATACACAGAACCACAGAAGGACACATAGACAGACAGCTTGTTTTATTATAGATATAAAAAAATTCAATGTTGAACTTGCATGATTGATGTTTTTTTTTTTTTTTTTTTTTTTTTTTTTTTTATAAACAGCAAAAAAAAAAAAAAAAAAAAATGAATTTCTTTTAATGAATTATACTACGACAAAGATCCGATTATCAGAAAAATCAAATCTGTAATTGTTAAAATAACGGCGCAAATGCGACTACTTTAATTTAGTATTAGTGATGTATTTCTATTATTCTCCAATCTTTAAAAGAAAAAAAATGAAGTGGGGCCAGTTTTAGTATTTTGAATACTATAGTAATGTAAAGATTATAATAATTGTATTATGGCGTTATCGTCACTGGCAAATCATGAGGACTTATGTATAGTCACAAAGTTCAAATAGGTTTTTAAAGGTGTACTAATTTGTATAATCCTCATTTTGACATACATTTTTTGTCGCAGTATTTTAAGCAGTAGTTTTCCAAATGGTATTATTTTGTTATTCAGACGTTTCACACGATATTTTATTCATTATGCGAAACAGGTTTTTAGTCAGATAGCAGTAAAAACTTTACCATATCTTGCGAAATTAGCAATTCAATTACTGTTACTTTTTAGCAAAATTTAGGCATTAAGTAAGTTTTCCAAAACTGCGTTTGTCGGTCATTTTGGATTTGGTAACATTGCATTTGGAAAATCTAGTAACTTTGTTTTCGAAACTTGGGATAGATTCGACGTCGATTTGAATGCTATATTGTTTGAGAAGACAATGGCGGTCAGTATTTTAAGAGTAGTAATTCATAATTTATTGATTTCAAAGATTGAGTTAAAAAGTTTTTCCTGGTCAACGGTATTCAGTAAACTTTACCCTATGTCCCTTTTACCTTACTTGTTTTCTAAAAAGTCACCAAATCCAAAATGACGTCAAAATGTACTGTCGCCAAATCCAAGATGGCGTCAAAATACAGTTTTGAAAACTACCTCGCTGCCTAATTTCTACGGAAGATAAATGAACAAAAGAATAATAGTTTTTCCCTCAATAGGGATGCCAAAAAATAATGTAGCCTCGTTGCCGCATTTGGCACTAAATGTTCATTTTTTTTTAAATCGCCAATGAAGAATTTAGGGTAAAGATGTTTGGTTATTATGTATTTTAGTAGTTATCCGCATGCGTAGCGAGCTCGAGATTTGCCAAGTGATACCGAGTATGCGACTTGATTGCGAAGCAATCTCCGAATTTTGGCGAGAGTTCGCAACAAGAGGGCACGGCTCCCTAGTGGTTGAAAAAAGTAAAGTTTGATAATATTGAAGTAATAATTAGAAAATAAATTGATGCGGGAATTTTTTGTTTTTTTAATTGATGGACCTTATGCGCAGCGTTATTAGAAATAGGGTTGAATCAAATAGCAACACTTGTGACTTGTTTGTGATCTATTGCAACACACCTTTAAAAATAGATTAGAATTTTGCGTGTTTCACTTTTTCCAACGCAAAGGAATTGACTGTAACGTCATCAGGTCGTCCAGCGCAACCTCCATTTTTGGGAATATGTAGTTGAATAAGATTGGTTGACAGTTTTCTACATTTTCACACACAATATACATCTCCTAAAACTAGAGATCTGAAACATCGCACGACTTTCAATTTCACTGGATACTGCTCAATGTATTTAAATGTCATAGATTTGTGTAATTTTTCGTTTTCATATTTTGATTATTTTTTTAAAAAAATGGCCAGTTTGATGATATTTTTAGCAATAATTATTACATTGACATAAAAAAAAAAAAAAAAAAAAAAAAAAAAAAAAAAGACGCAGAAACGGCAAAATTCCTTTCTTGTAAGAAAAACAGTGGAGAAGCAATCACTGATGGGCGATGCTCAATGGAAGGGAACTCTGTATTAAAGATGTCAGTTTTGCGACTTTTTACGTCTTTATTGCATTTCTAAGAGAATTTCGGAACAATGGATGTTTAGAACACCTTAAAAGGTATTTAGAACATGTAACCATCACCACAACGATTTTGATCAAAATCGTTGGAGCAGTTTTTTTTGCAATTGAATAACATATATTTTTCAATGCCATGCGTTATTTTGACTAAAACCTTAATGAACTGTCCTACGGCCACCACTAACCTGTATACAAAAGTTGAACATCATAGGGCAACCCCTTTCGAGAACTATGCTGACCACAGACACTTTTCTGACCTCGGGATGTTCCAAAACGTGAAAAAATGCAAAGGAAAAAAAAGTGATATTTTTATTTAAAGTAATGCCGAATGCATTACTTTCATCCTGTATTGCTTATAGGGTAATTAAAATAAATTCGACGGAAAATACCAATAAATAATATTTTATCAACATGTACACAGCAGATTGAAATTCGATTTATCAAGTATGGAAATGACTGAAGTCATGTAGTAGACTTGCAATTTGGTTGTACTACATTTGGCGTGAAAACTATACAGCACTCAACCGTAGTTGGAGAAGTATCTATTGGAAGTGATGCTTGGAATTAGAGTTAGGTTCACATTAAGTGCAGTGATCCTGAATCATATTTCGCCCAAGCGACATCGGTGTCGAAAACGGGTCGATATTCGGTAGCCGACTTCTTCGGGTAACAACTTCTTGATTGCAATTATAGCTCCGCACATTGCTTTTTATCAAAGCGGCGCTCTGCCTCACATGACCGAGCATTCCACTTCAAAAAGTTCGTACATGTAGCCGGTTATCCATCAACGTATGCCTGCTCCTCTCTTCCATCGATTCTCTTGATCGATAATCGAACATTTAATTAGAGTGTGTCCATTTCCTTTTCATATTCTGAATCTAAGGTTCGCAGACGATGAAAAACAACGAAAAAGAGTAACAGCAAAAAGATGCATCAGCGATGCTACAGGTGATGATTGAAGATGTGTTCTACCATTTTGTTTCTCGTTTCTAATTCGCTTTAGATCTCATTTGCTTCATCGGTTTTTAAGCTTCGGTGCTTTTATCAATTCGCTTCGATACGCCTTGTGCGGATCAGACTTAAGTTTATAGAAGGTGGTGTGGGAAAGACACGAGCCGATTTACAAACATTCTCGTGGAGGTCTTCCTCTGTTGCAAAATTGCTAATTCCCCACTATATTCTTTTTGCGTGTATATTTTTCTGCGCAAGATGTGTGGCCTGCCGCTATGCGTCATTCGACATTGGATAAATATCAGATTAGAAGTGAAAGTATTTATTCAAGCGCCACCTTAACCGTTTACTTACATTTTTTATAACAACTAAAACAATTGTTGCGGAAGAAAGGAGAGGAATGTATTCCGAGAAACCCTTTAATGAAATGCCTACCTCAAAATTTAAACAGACTTTCCGAAATGAAAACTGTTTTTCTGTGTGACAGGCTACACGAGATCATATCTGCGCAAAGGTGATAATAAGCCCGGGCCAGAAAGGAAAAATACACTTTAAACTGCATTAAATATTATAACTGGAATTGAATAATATTATAATAATGAAAGATTGCAAAAGTAGGTTTGTGATAGAAACTATTAAATAACTTAAAATCGAATAGAATCAAGACCTGACTTGCATAACTTGGGGTCTAAAGCCTATCATGTTTTCGGAGGCCCTATAACAAAAATTGTGGAGGAGACGCCCAAATATTTATTAACAGTGTTTGTTGGAAGGAGTTTCATCAGTCTGCAAGTGAAGTGTATTGATAACCATTTTCTGAAGTCCAAAATATCAACCAAAATGTAATTCACTTGAATATTTGGCTCATGTTTTCTCGAGATTTAATTGTTTAACGACTGCCGCTTTAAATCAGTTTACAATAATAGTTTATTTAAGTTCAAAACGTAAATGAAAATATTAAAAAAGGACGTAAGGTTCAATTTAACTACAACAACTTTAAAAATTTAGAACCACAAATTTCGAGGCCCCAAGCTTGGACTTTGTTGACTTGTGCGGAAATCAGGCCTTGAATAGAATATTGAATTGTATAACGATTGGTTACATGTATGCTATATTTCATTTCCGGTATCAAATTTAAATATCTCTTTAACTAAATGCTAATTCTCCATTCATTATATTTATTACTTGTTCACCAATAAAAATTAAAAATTAATTTAGAATGTCTTTTAACCTTTGAGTATAATAAACTCATTTTATAAGTATTTTAAAAGTTATTGCTTAACAAGCTCCTAAAATTGTTTCTTCTGTTATCCAGGCTTGCCTCTTCTTTGCTGCATTTCATAAAAATGTACCATCGTACGCTTCCTTATACAGACGAATCCTAAAGGTGAGTTCAATATAACTTATAAACTTTAGAAATTCCATTGAGTATCTGACAAGAATATCATTTTACTGCAAGTAATAAAACATCTGAAGGGAAATTAGTAATGACAAAAGAAAAAAAAGTCATACTCTGGTGGTCTGACAAGAAAAGAAGACTAGTTGTTAGAGGAGGTTAGATTTAAAATGCATTCATATTTTTGTGTTGTTGTCTTTGTTGTTATCTTTGATTGCAAAATTTTGGTTATAGCTTCAAAATATGAAAAATGTAGGAAGGTAATCGGTAAGTATCAAATCAAAATGCATGGTGCGTAGTAGGGCAATATATATATATATATATATATATATATATATATATATATATATATATATTTTCTGAGAACAGAGTGTGAACCATGAATGATATATATATATTTAGCGAAAGGAATATTAACACTGTAGCGATATATAAATGTTTCCTTTAAGATATTCTAAAGAGCGACTTCCGACACTTTCAAAAAGGTGTAAACATAAAATACCACACATTTGTATAGATTTCAAGTATTTTCTAGACATATTCTTTAAAGTCTGGGGACATATTTTGACTGACCTAAACAACACATACAGGATACAGGATATATTCATCAAACATTTTTTAAAAAATGTTTAAGGCCTTGTACCATTTAACCAGATATTAAAACAAATCTGTATATTAATGGTAGAAAAAGTTCAATGATCAGTAAGACAGTAACTATATATTATGAGTACCAACTTTGATAGGAGGACTTTTATAGTAAATTGTTTCTTATTTATGTGTTAAATGGGGTAGAACAATCTTTAATGGGGAAGTCCGAAAATCAATTTTCTTGCATATCACATCTATTTTGGATTTTTGAGTATTTGACAAAGCCATGTTATTTGAAACCTTCCTTCAGCTAATTTGAAGTACCCTTAAAAATCATCTGCGACAAGGATCTTAGTTTGAGAAAAAAAAAAAAAAATTAACGTTTGGTTACAATAAGCTAGGTCGAATATGGTTGGTTGTTTTCAGATTATCTTGCGCCGTCAGCAACACGAGGGCTATAATACGCCGAAACATTCGTCATTAGACAAGCCAACATACATTTACAAACATCCATGCCTACCACGGGACTCGAACCCTCAACCTCGTGGTCTAGAAGCTAGCACGCTAACCACCATACCGTTCGGTCGGCCTAGGTCGAATATGAATTCTTAGAAATAAGAAGTTTTTTCCCTATGTAAGAAGCTGATATTACTCTTTACGATTTGATGTAGTATATACTCAACCTATAGGTTTACATTGAGCGACAGGATGGGTCGGTGTGCGTTCCTTCCTAACTAAACATCAATAGACTAGAATACATGATATCTCGCACAATGGAGCGACAGCACGAGTTCTGAAGCTCCTCTTCAAAGCCAACTGAACCATTAAATAAACTGAAAGGACCATCTCTTTTTCGGAGAAGGATGTTGAAGGGTGTGCGGGTTTGACACCACCAGACAGATCGACCGCTCCATCCCTGACAACTGTAAGAAAGAGAGGGAAAAAGAAATTAATAATGAATGTGCTTTCCAACAAAAGTGAGACTCGGCCTCATAAATCATGGTTAGGACGGTGACTTTAATTTAAGCTCCTAGTGACGCTGCATCCGCGGGGTGCCGGCTCGTGTTGAAATGCAGGTTTGGCCCCCATTGGAATGAAGAAGGCAGGAATCGAACGTCTCGTCATCACTTCGGCCTTTGTGTAAAGACCTTTTGCTTGTTTTGGGTTGCACGGTGTGCTTTTTTTCCCAAGTAATTGACCTTTTCGATGGGTTGGTTATGTGGATGGGAATGTGTTGTGGTTTCATTTGCATGGCTTAAGGATGTTCAAATGTTGTAATGACTTAAAACGTAATTTATCGGAACGCTTAGTCATTTTCTGTTTTAAAACATGATTTTAGGTTGTTTTAAGTGCTTTACACACTTGATTTTTCAATCCTGAAAGTTTTCATTATAATACTAATTGAAGTGCTAGGAGTAGTTCAGATTCAGACAGCTTTGCTGCTCAAATTGGTTCAGTGGATTGAAAATTACGAATCTGACTGCTAGTGCTAGCCCTCTTCGATTTTACCAAATTTACAACATAACATCGAAATGAAATTGTGTGCACGAAAATCGGGATTAGTCAAGAAACCTACAGAAAATGCCCGGTTCAAATTGGTTAGGTAAATCTCAAGTTATGATTATACATTTTAACATAGCAATGCATTGTGTAGCATATATGCTACACAACTTATCGGGGAGAAATTCTAGAAGGAAAAAAAAAAAGGTTTTGCACATGATGTTTGCAAATATACTAAAGAACGTTTTTAATTATTTATTTAAATACACATTTAAATTTTTTTGTATATTTTTTCAACGATTCAGGGAGGGGGTATTTCTCTGTATCCCCCCCCCCCCTCTCCCTCTCGCACTAGGGGATTGAGGGATGAAAACGGAGAATGGGAGTTTTTCGAAATTTCAAGCAGTCATTAATATTTTTCGTGTTTTGAAAAAAGAAGAAGAAAAAAAAAAAACACAGTCCTTGACATTTATGTTAATTTTTGTTTTTCTTTTCGCCCAATTTGCTGAAGTAACATTTAATCGAAAAGAAGTATTTTTTGGCCCTGGCTTCTGAGAAACGGGAAAATAATTACTTTTCGACCAATCTACCTGTTTAATTCAAGTAAATTTGTTAATGTAATGAGAAAAAGTTGAGTTCCCATATGTATCTCATGTAAATTAACAAGATTATGTTCAAGTGTAATAACACGCATATTTACCAGAAGACATCTAGCTATGTAAAAATTTGTTTAACCCTTGGTTAGTCGCATGGTTCACAAATGTCAACCATAGTCAATTTCTCAATAGATGGCAGCCCATGATCCAATCCTTCTTGCGGTTTTTATAAAGTTATTTTTAAAATATTTTTAATTTTTACTTTATTTTGTTCAATAATGTTGTGTTTTGAATTGAAATACCCACTTACTTTGATATTTGTTCACGAATTTAATGCTATTCACGAAAATTTGAATTTGGGGACATTTGTCCCCCACGCGACTAACCAAGAGTTAATTACCTTGACTCTTCAGTTCCCGTAGCTGAACGGTGATAAGTGTGACACAGCACACTTCAAGTGCAAATATTTCACAAAAAATATTTTCTGTTTGTAAACTTATCCTTCTCCATTTATAATATACTAGCTGCTTGGCTCCGCTTTACGGAGGTCTTCATTGAGTATAAATTCTAGCTCAAGAAGCTTCGCGTACCAGGCTCGCTTCGCTATCGCTGGAAGGTTCATTACTACGCAAACTCAATCTTGCTTTACATGCTAAAAATTTTATTGATACGTTAAGCACTGGTGGGCTTCTCTCGCTGAAAAGTTCATTACTACGCAAGCACAGGCTCGTTTTTCTAGCTAAATGGGTTATTGCTAAGTAAATCCTTATTTTTAGAATATCCCCCCCCCCCCATCCCCGTCGAGAAATATAAAAATCATACCGTTAATACAATAATACAAACCCTCCTCATCCCTTTGAAAATATTGCTCATGAAAAGCAAAATTAGGAGGCCAAAACTACGTATATTTACAATTTCTGAATAATACGCTTATTGGAATTCAATTTGTAAACAAAAGTTTTAATTAGAAATGTAAATTTTTATTAAAAAAAAGCTAACTAAAATGTTAACATTCTGTTTGTCAAAAGTCCAATTGTCTCAAATAGACAGATAAACAAACACACCCACAGACTCTTTGTTTTATTATTCGCGTCGATATGGCCCCCCGAGTCAGCCATTAGCATTGTTTAAAAGTTTGCAGGTCGAGAATGAGGCACTCCCTGGTGTTTTATTAGGAACTATAAGGTTAAAATAATATTTCCAACGACAAATATACAATTCAATATTGTTACTGCATAACTAATTACATTGCACTGCTTGCCTTACTTGATCTTTTTAAACGACAAACTTCAAATCATAAAATGGTCAGTACTTACGAATAAAGAAAGAGCATGTGCGTTTTCATATCATCCCTTGGCACCTTTTCGGTTTAGAAAATACTTTTGCCATCAACTGCAGTTATTATCCCAGCAACCCAAAAAATTCCTATGCAGCCCAATAAATATGGTTGACCAGTGTCTCAACCATTGTTTATACCCAGTCGAGTATTTAGTAGCGTTTAGTGACACATGAAATCAAAAGCCTACTCAACAAAATTACTCAAAATCTTACTTGTTGTAAAAGTTAGCTTTATTTTATAAAGTATCGAAACAAATTAAAAGCATTAATATCAATACCTCTATAAAGCATTTTTTGTGTTTGTATCATAATTTTCATTAGTATAATTTTTTGTTTTGTAGATTTTGTTGATTATTCATCAACTTTAAATCAATCCTTCAGATATTATCTTGTGTTGCTTGGGTTACAACTCAAATTATGTGCAGTTAAAAAGTTAAATGTTTAAGTAGTATGTGCTATTTAAAACGTATTTAAGTTTTAAAAAATGCCAATTTGAAAAGAACCAAAGGAAAAGGGAATTCGGGGTACCCCCCCCCCCCCCCCCTTCTTCCACTCATCTCCAGAAAATGTAAAAGTTAAGCTTGGACTCCACAAGCCTATTCAGTAATCAGGACTTACTTGAACTGGAAGTACATTTTCTATTTAAAAAATAATCCTCAACTATAATTACATAACACGTCTGGAGTGGCGTCGCGAGGATATCAAATACACTTTGCGACGATAATAATTGTTATTTGAAGTCTTCCTACTTTTGATTGTCTGCGGAAGGCACGAGATGTCAGTGGACAAGAAACAACAACAAAACAGATTAATTCTTTTTGATAAGAGAAGAAGAAATAAGACTCTGGGAGGTCTACAAATTACATCCAGGAGAGGATAAAAAGAAAATACCCATTATGGATATTGTTGGGAATTAGCAAGCGCCTATAAGACTACTAAAGATTGTATGAAAACCTAATTTGGCTTAGAGGGGATTGCTTCTTCAGAAACGAGTGGTCTATAGCAAACTGATTCTTCAATTGAAAAGGGGTGGGGGTGGGTCGGTCTGTTGCTACCATCAGTGTCTATCATCGACTGATTGATGACAGGTACCGCGGTCGGCGGTGGGCTTTGATCTCTCTGTCTTGCCGCTCGCCCTATAGACACCTTTCTTGGGACGGGAGACTGGGTGAGTTGTGTGGATGCTGTTTATAGGTCTGGGTTAAAGGAATATGCCCCCGATTACGAACGTGTTTAGTTTTGTGTATGAAATGGTACCTACATGTCATTTGGTATAGAAGGATTTGTAACAAATTGGTTTATATTTCGTTTCAATAATAAGAATCAGTTATAAAAATTTAATTTTGTTGAATTTTAAAAATATATATACAAAATTAACAAAGTTTTTAAAATTCAAATGTAAACGAATGAAAAAAAAAATCAAATATCAGTTCATTTTCTGAAAATAATACAAATAAGTCAAGTTCTAATACAACATGATTTATAAAATATGAATTATTTTCATTGTGGTTTAATTCAATGGTTTTAAAAAACCATTCGTTGCTGCATTAAATATTTTTTTGATGGTGTTACGTATTAATAAACTATTAACACTTGAAAAACCTTTATTAATCATTACAGTTTCATTATCGGTAGGTTAAAAAAAAAAACATGGGAAAAAAATATTTATCTGATACTTTTATAACAATTACTTTTTTGTTTTGTATTTTTCTACAGTAGATTAATTTGCTATGCATTTTATGTTTTTCGCAATTTTTACTAAAAATTGTTTTAAAAAAAAAGTACCAATTTATTTTTAGTATAAGACGTTTCGTAAGTGCTTTTAAACCAATCATATGATTTTTTTTATCGATATAAAAAAAAAAAATGTTTCTTAAGATCTTTTTAACTAGAAAGACAAAGACTTTCTAGAACATGACACATATATTTGATGCTTCTCCAGCTCCGATAAGAAATCAAACTTCAATTTTGTTGCGATATTTTGAAACTGCCCTCTTTGAGAATACCGAAAGAATCTTATCATCCTAATTGGGATATTATGCGATCTTCCTCGTGTCATAAAGAAGCACATGACACGATTGTTAAATGATTGATCGAAAGTTGAAAATATTGACTTTTACTTGAAAGGATCCTCACAGATATCGATCCCAATTTGTTGTATGTTTTATATCATTTTGAGGTCGTTAAAAGGCTTATGATACTAGTTTTAAGGACTTGGTGGTTGTTGCCGCGTCTCAAGTGATAGGTTTGTTCGCGAAACCATCTTATGATGCCGAAGTTTGAACTGAGATAAAGATTGTTTCGAGATTGATTATTTTGTTTTCCTTTGTACTTAGCTACTTGGAAGAATGACTTTGTGACAGTTATTTTCAGCAAGGAACTAACGTTCCAGAGAAATAATTTCCCTGGGTTTGTGGCTGAGAATGTTAATATCTGTTGCATATTTAACTAGGTGTGTGGAACACCGCGCAACTTTCAATTACTCTATTGGTCATTGCATTCAAATTTGATATGGTGTTATCTATTATATTTTCCCACATTTTAATAAAAATAGCCAGTTTTTCAAGATATATTTGGCAACAACTTTGACGTGGAGGCAAAAACAAAACTCATCCAATACGGCGAAATTGACAATGTTATTCGATGATTCACAACAAGAAGGGCGTTACATTGCCCTTCTTGTGAGTGAAACAGAAGATAATCAATCGTTGATGAGCGATGCTCAAGGGAAAAAACTCTGTGTCTCGTTTTTCAACTTTTGTCACTTTTATTACATTTCTACAGGAATTTCGGAGTAGGGACGTTTATGACACCTAAAGAAGTGTTAGCACAGTAATTTTAATCGAACTCATAAGAGGATCGCGTGGTAGGAGGGTAATGGGCAAGATTTAATTTACGGGTATTTGAAAGTTCCTACTTTTCTTTTTAGATAAATTTATAGTAGTAAGGAAATTTAAAATGACTCTTAAATAAGGGTATTGAATAGATAGCTATTCTTCGTAAAAACAAAACAAGAAAAAAAAAGAGATGAAAACGTACAATTCTGCTAAATGTTATTTTTTTAAATTTTTTAGTTGAATTACTTGACTTGTGCAAAAAGAAAGAGTACACAAATTAAAAAGGGTCTTTCAATCTGATCCACATTGAAATTCCAAATAATTGGTTTTAGCACCCAGTGAATTTAGAATTCCTTTCTCTTTTTATCTACAGCAACAAGAAAAATTACGAACTGAAAATCTCTCTAGATAAATCCTAGCCTATTCATCCTATTTCCTGGAACTCTTGAAAGATTTACTATTCCATTTAAGGTTACCACTGATCCATTTTATTGCGCCTATTTGTGGTTTATGTCTCTAACCACACAAAAAAAGTCGGCAACTGAAAAATTAGTTACTGCTATTCACGTAAATACTACGTGATCCCTTAACTATTTTACTTGGTGACCTTTTGTGATTCGATAATTTATAACCTGCTGCTAACCATAAAAGATTTCAAAGGCTAGTAGGCACTTTAGCGATTTTCGGTTCACCATTCAATCATTGATGGTTTTATAACTCTCTAGGGGATCTGGTTAGCTCTATTCTTACAACAACACGTGTCATCTTATCTCCAGGCCAGTTCTTGTCCTTTGCACTTCGGATTCGTGTACTAGCTCCAAAGAGACATCCTCCAAGCAATGTCCAGAAGGCCAAAGCATTGAGAACCCTCTTATTTCCAGAATTTTTTAGTGGGACGACGTTATGGTGTTGCGTAATATCTGGTTTTATTGAGGTAACTGGTTTACAAATTCGTGGGGGTTCTCGTCAAGATCCATTCTTGGAATTATCTGGGTCCTTCTCAGCCCGAGCATCTGCCAGGATTTGTACTGGCCCCCTTAGCACCGCTTTGATCCATTTGGTCACGGGTCAAAAATCGTTTGTGGGCTCATGTCCCTTTCTTCTTTAATTGCTTCTCTTTAGTGGTTAAATCTCATCACAATGGGAAAACAACACTTTACTTGAGGGAGGGGAGAGTGGGGAAGCTTCCAGAAGAAAAATATAAATAGAAAAGGTGGCCAAAGAAATATCGCTGGAAGGTATAGTATCTCTATTCTTTTGTGGCTTTTATGAAGACGGCGCCGACAGTAAAAACGGCGGTTCCATGCTAATTGTCGTTAGGGGAAGGTAGGGGAGGTGCTACTAGTAATTGGGCCGCAAAAGCGTCTGAAATTGCTTTTCGCACTGTGGGCTATTACGTATCTTTCACGATTGACTGCTGCGTTGGATGTGGCATTCGGTATCAATAGGTATTGGGAGAATCGGGTTAGCTGTTGTTTTTTCACAAAAAACATCCGGAAACTTCGTGCGAACAAAGAGGTGTTTAATTACTGATACGCATTCCTTGCATTTCAAAGGAGAGTAGTTTTTCTGTTTATACCTGATTTTTTTTAATAAAGCGAGAACAAAAAAATAGTTGGGTGCTCGGAAAAAAATCTCAAAAATTTTCATGTAAATATTTGTGTGTGTACTTTAATCAGAAGCTTTTATTTTGACAAATTGTTTATGTGTTCTTTTGTCATTTATAAGAAGTTTCACTTGTATATCTGTAAATAAAATAAATAAAAATTATGAAGTTAGTTATAGAAAACTTATAGTTAATGCTTCGTCATTTTTTCAATTATTGCATTATGTAATAAATTTTTAATTGCATTTGGACAAAAATATTAACTTTTAGCCATTAAAATATAATGGATGTTCGTGAGACAGTTGCTGAATTTCTAAGTAAATTAATTACTAAATACTACAGTATTGTTACATCTTTAAACAAATTCCGAACACTTGACATAATGTCTTTAAATTCTTTTACTATCTGTAAAAATGTGTATGGAAAGTGGGGGAGGGGGGGGGGGATGAATTATGAACTCTGATATTGGCGGTGGTTGAGAGAGAGAGAGAGAGTTTCTTAAATGATAAAGCTGAAGATAAACAAATGCACTCACAAATAATACTCAAGTATTTATTCAAATTTAGTTTAAACCTATGGTACAAAATCTGGGCGAATATCCTTTCACAGTACGAAAAAAGTGGAGATGAAATTAATTGATTCCAACGAAGAACTCCTATATTATATAGTCCACTCAAATATTGTGTACCCCATCAGATGCCTTTGAAAAATATAGTATGTAGCATACGCCTACTCCTCATCTCCCACGATGCGCTTTAAAACAAGCCTTTGCCTCCCTTGAATACTAACTCCAAAAAGCCCAGATGTCCGCAAATAAATCACATCTTCCCTGTTAACGCGAAGTGTCAAAAATCATTATCCTTCCGCCAGCGATGAAAAAAACCTCTCGCTTGCTGACGACAGTTGGAATCGAAGACGTATGAATACAGATGAAATTTGTCGTTCCGGAGGTCACAATCCACGACCCACTATCTTGTTTTCTGATCAGAATCTAGACAGGTGGGCCGCGTAACGTGTTTTATTAATTGCTGACGTCAGAACAGATCCTAGGTTTCATTTGTTTGCACTACCCCCGAAGCTTTGGCATTTATCACACATCCTCGTTAGTTTGTTCAATATGCTTTGCTTTCTGTGTAGTGGATGGGATGTTTCTGTTGGGTTGGTAAACAAGCGGATAAAGTTGGGGAAGTGAATAACTATTAGATGATGCGACTATGGATTTCATTTTGGCAATTTGAATAGAGAAAAATCGAAATGGTATTTGAATATCTTTATCTTTCTGACAAGATCCTCTGGAAAGGTCCGAAAAACAATTCGAAAATTTTAAAATACCGCCGCAAGTTGAATATTTCATAACTCATTAGATAGATGATTTTTATAGGTAATCATTAATCTCCAACTTCTGGATGATGCTTGTTTGGCTATTTACTTAAAACTGGATAAAGCTTTCATAAACATCATAGAGATCTAAACATAAAGATTCCAAGCTAAGCATTTGTTGGTTTTTAAAAGCAACTTATTATAGAGTATTATGTTATATTAAATATAATGGCAATTCGTTTGGCTTCAACTGCTTGCAGAGTAGAAAAAGTTGCGAGCTATCCTGGTTACTGTTAGAGTTTAGTTAGCACTGGCAATGCATTCATTGTAACAACCTTTTTAAAAGATATCCCTTTGCCCAACACCATTTCTTCGGCTGTGTTGTTAAACAATTGATGCGAATAAAGGTTGCGTTTTTAGGAAAAGAATATACTGTACTTTGATTCAAAATTGTTGCATACATTTAAGAAATTTGGTTAGTTTTTTTTTTGCATTTAATAGATTTGGTTAAAGGCAGTTCCGTTGCATATCCCCCCCCCCCCATCTTCATTGTTTGATGGATAGAAATAACTTATACAACGCTGCTATTACAAAAAAAGCAATACATTAAATTTTATCCAACAGACAGTTTTCAAACAACTTCTTCAGCTTTAACATTTCAATAACTCATAAGCAATTACTCTACAAAGATAATTTTCAGATGATTTCCAAATCAATCTCAAATGTGTAAAATTTAACCTTTTGACTAATCTAGTAGAGTGCCATAACATTTGTGACACTTAGTAACTTCATCGCGACCCAGTACGTGATAAATATAGCATTGGAAACAAATGAGTTTAGTTAAATTGTTTAAGGTGAACCAACTATTTTTATAGTCAAATTTTTTTATAAAAGTTCATAATAATCGTGAGATTATGATATTTGAGAGAGGGAAACCGGGGTAAGTCAAATATATTTATAAGTATCTTTACATGCAATGTTGTGAAACATAAAAAATAGCACAATTCACGTCTATAAAATACGTCTCAAAAACATCAAGTTGTGTCCTTGTTCAGTGTGAAGACCACCGTAAAAAACGTCAAGAGACAGCATCCCGCTGTGAGTAATCACAGGCACTTAAAGGGGATTGCCACAAATTGCACAATGTTCATAGAAACTCGTTGTCCTGGAACGTCATCATCTCATGCCAATTTCGTAGTCCAGTGGTAAAGGACACCAATTCCATTTGTTTAAGATGTCCAGGATGATGGCGATACGTGTGTGATTCGTATTTGTTTTAGATGTATCTCACGTAAAGCTTTATAACAGAGATATTCATTTTTAAAGCATAAATTTTTTTTAAACTTAATAATGTTAAGAAAATAGCAGTTTCTGTAAGATCAAATTCAAGCGTTGAATAGCAGTTTCTGTAAGATCAAATTCAAGCTTTGAATAGCAGTCTCTTGCCTCTCCTGCAAAATTAGAAGAAATGTAATGCCCTTTACTATTAGGATACAGAATTTGAAAGTGACTTTTGACTATTGCCAGTGGCTTCAAAATTGTGATCAGTATATTATAATGAATAGAATGTGAACAGCATCAATTTTGTTTTAAATAGGCCTCTTTGTTGTTGCCATAATTGCTATTTTTATCCTGTATTGTCAAAGTTAGATGAGGTCAAATCTCATGCGTTTATTTTTGCTCATTACTTTAAGATAAAAAGCAATATTATAATTAGCAATATTTATTCAAGTTACGTTTCCAATTAGGTCTTTCTATAAGAAAAAAAGTTCATGTGAATTTTAAACCAAATTAATAAACTTTGTAGTATCATAAATTGTCCATCGCTTACATTGCGGGATGTGTAGAAAGATATCAACAAAGTTTAAATATCAAATAAGTAAAATATTTTTAAATATATGAAATAGTTGGTTTATCAAATTAATAAGCGTTTTGAAAATATATATTATCTTATGAAAAAATAACTTTTTTAGAAATGGTAGAAAGTCTAATGACTACAAAGTTAATACATTTACGTATTACGCGTTCTCACTCTCCATATGCAGCAACTAAATTCATCTTTTCCTCTCGCATATGAGCAGCTCTGCAAATGCTGATGTCCCAAGTTTGGAATTTGTTGTCGCAGCTGATTGTTGTGTCCATAGTGTCACACACAAAAGTGCATAAAAAAAGAAGATTCCTCATTAGAAATGGTGATATCTTGTTCTTGTCCACGATCACTCGAGCACTGGCATGTTTTATTCAGTAGTTTAGCAAGCGAAAAGGTGTTTGCAAACCACTCGCTTCGTGCGAGTGTAACAAATTTATTGCAGATGACGATTGGTGTCAGACTATTGACGTCAACATAGAATATCCTCAATTTTTTTATGTAGCAAAAGAAAAAGTTGAATGTATTTACAAATGTAGATGGAAAGTACAGTTTAAGTTAGTAAATCAGTTTGCTCCTTATTGAATTAGACTAGTTTTGTATATAAATGCAATTTCCCATAAAAAAAAAATTAAATTGCATTGAAGTAATTTTAAATATACAAATGTATATAAATTAATATTAATTTATTGCTCAATAGTGTTACTTTATACATGGATTTTTTAGTAATTATAATTTTAGTTTTAATGACATTTGTGTAATCTTAGGAAGAGTTTTAGTTTATTTGCTTACATTTATAGAAGCATGACCTATATTTTATTTACTAAAAATATTATCTTCAAATGTTTATTTTAACGTAATTTGTTTGGTAATAATTCAAGTTGTAGATTATGTTGGATTTTTAATGGAATACGGATACATAAAGGCTATTAATTCGTAAGGGGACTTGGTACCCCTTGTTTTTACAAAAAATAATAAAAATATAAATTTTCTATTTTTTGCATTTTTATAATCTTTGAAACATTCTTCTTATTCTGGCAAGTTTTTGAGCTGAACCGATAGTTGCAATTTCAGAAAAACTATATTTTTATAGAGACTTTAGCATTGCTGCAATAGATCCTTCGATATTACGAACGCATTTTTCTCATTTCGTGATTTTTGAAATTCCCACCTCACTCATAATGCTAAAACTTCAGCAAATATGAATGAAATGACTTGAATTTTTTTTTGTCATTCTTAATATCTATTTGACAAAAATAGGCTTTTGTTTATGAATAAAATCAAATTTTCTTTTTAGAAATTTAAATGTTGAATAATACCCATTTTTTACGCTATTTTTACAAATAGGTACAGCAATTATCGTTTTTCTCGAAAACTATTTTACTTATTCTAAATCCGATGCCTAAAAAGTTAGAGTATATAACTAGGAAATTTTTTTTTTAAAAAATAAGGAAAAAATATTGAAAAATGAAAAAGAAGATAAAATTTGAAATTTTATTAATTTTCTTAAAAGTTTTTAAAGAAGTACTATGTGAACTTTTTTTTTTATTAAATTTAATTTTTACTTAGTAATACTTCCAAATATGTAAAAATTATAATTTTAAAGGCTTAGATAAAAAAAAAGTTTGAAGGGTACCAAGTCCCCTTAAAATATGTTTCCAATAATAACTGAACTTCTGTGACTTATTTTAAAAGAGACGCTTTCGAGGGCGCATAACTGGGTGTGTTGTTTCAAAAGAGAAGCAACCAAAGAAAAGAAAAAGAAAAAAATCCAGTAATGAATCTCAATCACCATTAAGTCTACTAATTTAGAAATCTGGATTGCAAAGAAATAACGCGGGGATTCTATCTTGTAGGAATTTAGGATTTTTAAAAGATATTATATAAAGTGGCAAAATCATCCTTTGATACTTAAACGCGGTCTTAGCAATATTTTCTTATCGCTTCAGCAAATTAATGAAGATTCCTTCGTTCAATATAAGAAAACCAAGTCCCAACTTGAATAAAAATTTAAAAAAGATTCTGACTTGCAAATAAATGCATTTCCCCGATGTCCCGACCCCACCTCTAACAGGTAGGGGTGAAAAAGTGTAGACATGTCGTGAGTTAGAGATTGCGTTATCGATAGGTATTCTCGTTCTCAAACACTATCTCTGTGGGTGTCCCAAACAGCTATTTTTTCTTCCTCTCCTGGGCAAGAGGGGAGTCCACGGACCTGGCGAAAGTGGAGGACAAATGGGATGTCTTGAATTACGACCCTTAGATTAATTGGACAAGGTACCCGGGTCAGGTAGGAAACGAGTTCTCACTGCGAGACGGACCTACGTGCTGCTTTGTGGGAAATGTGGCTGGATGGGTCAAAGGATGAGTTGAGATTTCGTGAGTATGGGTGAAATTCGATATTTTTAAATGGGTATGGATAATTTAACAGACATTTATTAGAAAAATAGTAGTGTTACCAATAATTGTAAAAGAGTTTTCATAACAGGACATAAGACTAAAATTTTAAAGTTTAAAAAAGGATTCATGTTAAAAAAAATTATAATGATGTTTTGACTGCTTAAAATATGTGTGGCGTAGAGGATTTTAAATTCACGCAGTAATTTTTAAATTTTTCCAAAGGTGTCCTGTTGAAATAGTTTTCAGAAATGCGTACGATTAACTTTTATTTTATGTTTCCGTTTAGACCTGGAACTGTACCAATACCTCTAAGAAACTTATTTTAGCAATTTCTCAACATAACGTAGATTATTAATTCATTCTAGGGTTAAATCTTCAACGACATCTATGCGAATAACACTGATCTCTCATTGCAACTTCTGGATAATACATGCTTGGTTATTGATTTGAAACCAAAAAAGGCCGAACAATCGTCACAGATATCTACATTAGCAATCCTCCCCCAATTAATTAGAATGTGTTTGTAACCTGTGGACAACCTATACGTAGTATAAATGGGGATGGGGTAGAATTCAATTGGCTTTATCTGGGGGCACATCGTAAATGGCTTATAACCTATCCAGAAATTGTAGTTAGATATCAATGGTTTATAGCTATAATTTATTTAAAATATATTTTATAGTAAAACTCTGCAGAAAGATACGTAACAAGTTCTGATGTTAGAATTGTCTGATTGAAGTTTAGTAAAGTGTATGCTACCAAAAATATAAGCGATAATTTTTCCAAAAGCAGGGTCTGTGCATTGATGTAGTCATGCTTTTGGAAGGAAAGAATGTTCTACGGCAAACATTGCAGCTTTAATAATGTGAAGTTTCACAAACAAAATCGAGTAAATTTATTTCTATTGCTTTTTATTCATTCCATTCATCCGACGAATCGGACATTGATATAGATAGATATAGAACATTGTGCTCTGAGCACGCTCAATATTTGGTTCACGGTGTGTATCTGTGTATGTGCGACGTCAGAATTATTTCCAAGGGGGTGCAGGTGCAAATAGTACGCAACTGAGTGCAATGAGGCAAAAGTTCGTGTTTAAGCCTTGATTTTTCAAATATATAAACTGGATTTCCTAATAAAATTTTACTAAAAAGCTATATATTAAATCTCGGTTCAAATGAATGATTTAAAGCCTGTATTACACTACTTTATTTCTCTAAATTGGGATACTTTGTCCAGTTTTTCTTTAATTTTCAAAATCCCAAGTTGTGCAAGTACACCTACTTGGCGGCGCCCATGTATCTGCGGCTTAAGCAAAGGCAAACTACCCGACAAAATGACGCCTCTTGGTCTGAGTGTTTCTCGTCCACTAAAGCGAGCCACCAAAAAACGATATCTTCCGTTTTGCACACCGTTTCCGTAATCAGTTATTTATCCGAACACTCCCTTTCAAGCAACACCCGTAAGGGGGGAAGGGGGAAGGCTTGTTCTCAACGAATGATGGCGTATGAAATTCTCAAATGAGCCGCCAACACACAGAACTTTGACGAAAACAGTGCCCACTAACCGATGGACCAGTCTTAATAGGCCGCGAATCCCTTGAAATTTATGTAGCACGCTTCCTTTTGCTGCAGTCTACCAGTACTCTTCAGAAGCCTCAAGCCGACTTTTCCAAATTAAGAGAGTAGTCTACTCCGGTGTCCGGTTCAGTTGGTTAATAAGGGGCAAGAGGGGTTGGGGATCAAAACAACCGCCCGGGCGGAAGCTTATTTTAATGATGGGAACTGTGGTTACCATACGAGGTGAGGAAGGAGGGGGGGGGGGATAGAAATCGTTTGTTTTGGATGCAAGCAAGCGATTTGTATGACCGGCATATGTCACGAAACGGATGCTTGTTCCAGGAGAAGTCAGTTAAGACGTTCGCTTTGGATGGATTTTTTTTACGCTGGTTATGGTGATATCCAATGGGGTGCGAGAGCAAGTAATTAAAAGTCAGCGAAGATTTAAGGTTTGTTGTATACAGTCATTGCAATTCATAAGAGTTATAAGAGAATTAATTGCGAATCACCGCAACAATATTCAGTTTCTAAGAGGTCATATTTCCAAATTTCTAGCCAGTGAGACAACTTCCTGTGTGGAATATCTTTTAGGGAACCGCTATCCCACATTTGAAACTCGAATGAGAGATAAACCAGGAAATCCCCACCAAACAGTCCATAAATCTATCAATCGATTCGAGACTATTTGCCACTATCACCTTATTATCAACTGAAAAGCAGAGTTTGCCGAGTGATAGAGCTCGTAAGACCCTTGAGAAATGACCACTAGAAATTGGTATATCGGCGTTATACTACTGCGATTTAATATAATGCTCTTCTGTTGGTCAAATTGTCTTGTTTTGATTCATCTTATAAAGTGGTATGAAATGAACTCTTAAATCCGAACTAAATTTCTAAATTCAAAGTACATTTATTATTGGAGGGCAAACCATACGAAAAGCTGTATGTTGTGGGCTGAAATGCTGTATGTAATAATATCTACTCTTAAGTTGTTTCTCCAAATGTCTTCGAAAAAATTAATTAGTTTTTTTTAGTTATTAGATAATTTAAAGTAAAGTTTCACTCGATAATATGCAACTAAGAGATTGTGTAAGTTTAGAATGGTAGAGTAAAAAATTAAATATTCCCCACCATCAATGAAACCTTCAAAACTGCCTATTTTGATAAGCAAATTTGTTTAGTCTTATTGTAAAATGACAATACCCATCATTAATTATTTAATTTTTTTGTATTTTTATGAAAATGATATTAATATCGAATAAAATTTCACAAAGTATTGTTTGTTTATGTTTATACAAATAAATTCAACTGTAAAGTGTTTTTTTTTTTTTTTTTTTTTTTTTTTTTTATGTGTGTGCAAAATATTTTTATTTTTAAGGAATGATTCTGCATGTCTTTTCCATCATTAAATATCAAAATTGCTTAAAGAACCATCCCCATCCCTCTCTATTCTAAAATAAAAAACAGCTTACACAGTCAACTAGAAACAATAAGTTTTCAAAAACTACTAGCAACTCCTCAATAGTAAACCCAACCTATTCTACGAGAATGCAAACAACAATCCACCCCGCCATAAGAATAAAGAAATGCAGCATGGGAGAAAAAAACACATTCTTTTGAAAGGCATATGAACAATTAAAATGTGTATTATCCACCAAAGTAATTATCACTTTCCCTCCTCCCATAATGATGCATCAGGGGAGGGGGTGAACTTGAAAGAAACCGCAGATGCCTTCTCTGGGAGGATCCTGCATCGTAACCTAATGAAACGTTATGCAGGTGCTAAGATGGTATAGCTTTAACACCTGTTAATTACAGGGAAAGTAGCGGCTGGTGATCCTCATGGATGGTATATGCTTACATCACAGTCTCTAAAACTGTTTTCTAAAAAAAATGGATTACAATTATATTTTGTGCGATTTTGAGGAATGGTTTGTTAATTTTTTAGTCTTTAATCGAAGTTAGTTGTGTTTGTTATGTAATTGAGATTCCCTTTGGATTAATTGTATTGAGTTAATGAAAATACAACAGAAGGACTTTACTATGACACCATAACTTATATAGAATGCAGAGTTCTTCAAAGTTTAAAGTTGAAAATGCCTTCTTTCGAGAAGAATGGTTAGAAGTCCTGTTCAAAATTTGCATATTATATAGGAGTAAATCCATGAAACTTCCAGCAGACAGCCTAAAAAATTAGTCCAGACAATCTGTATTTAATAGCCATAGCTTTTTCTGATTATTGAAAGTAGCACCTAAAGGTATTTTGGGATTAGTACCCAAATAATGGATCCAAAAAATTCCAAGCATAGCGTATAAAGTAATGTTTCTAATGGGAAATGTGAGTTTTGAAATAATTTGCAGCTAGTGACGACATTTTACTATTTTATTTGGTATTGAAACTTTTATATTCTGCTGATGCTTTTCATTTTATTCTGAAAACCAAAAAAAAGTCTAAGGGGGAAAAAAAAAAGAAGGGGAAAAAAAAATTAAAAAATTCAAACAATTTTTGGTATTGAGATGCAAATAATTAGTAAAATTTTTTGGGTCCCCTGTGTACTGTTGAATCATTAGCGAATAGTTAGAGCATGTATGATAGTCGACTATACAGAAAGAAAAGTTATGTTAAACACATTCAAACTATTTTGTGATACCCCTCAAAGGGGATTCACCTTATTGGATTGGTATGCTGCTGTAATAAGTTAAAAATCCTTAAATTCAAAAGCATGTTTTGACTCTCTTGTGTATATCCTTTCAAATTACATAAGTTTTTAAAGTTGTATAGGTTTGTATGACACAAGAACTTGAGCCATTCAATAAAATAAAAAATATTTTTAAAGACTAAAAAGAAAGTGTCAAAATATGCATTATTTTTTATTTATTTTTACTTAGGGCCTTTTAAGTAATAACGGTAAAATACTTCGCACTTATTCCCATAGAAGTAGTCAACAGCTTTTAGAGATATTTAGGATAAAATATAACCCTTAAGGTGTCAAAAAATAAAGAATATATTTAAAAATCTAAATTTTTTTTAAATAAATAACATATTTAAAATCTAATTACATTTTTAAAATAGAGAATACATTTAAAATATTATTAAATTTTTAAAATGTAGAATACATTCAAAATTAAATAAAATTTGAAATATTCACATGTGTCATTACACTCTCTTATCAACTATTTACTTACCCATAACAAATGCACTTAACGATCTTTTGGATGCTCACCCCAAAAACTTATTTTGCCTGATGATGCCATTCATCATCTTTGTGATGTTTTCTTCCGCATTTAGGGTGGTGGATCTGAGCTAAGGTAGGTTGGAGAGGGGAAGGGGGGGGGGGGTTAGTATCCACCAGCGGTTCTTCTCCAAATTACAGGTTTGCGCTAATGGCTCGTGGTGAAGGAGTCATGCCTTCACAGAAGTGCTAATGACGTGTTTGCAACCACGAATCGGGCTTAAATGTTTCACCCTCAACCTCTTTCTTGCCTCTTACATCATTAGCGGGGGAGCAATCATTAATTTGTTAATTGTGGCTTCTACCTGGAAAATAGGCGTACCAGAGTGTTGAAGGTCGGAACCTATTGAAAGTCGAATTGCAATTCGCTGCAGCATAAATTCTTTCTGCTTTTTTTCTGTAAGATTTACCAGTCTAGTTTGTAGTATTTCAACTCGCTTGCACTCTTCCACTTAAATGCAATAATCACAGCTATAGCATATTTTTACTTAATGGAAAGATGTTGCTGTTATGAAGCAAATACTATCGCACTTGGAAACTATACACCATATCAAATTTTATATGCATTTTTTTTTTTTTTTTTAAATAATGATAGGCTGTATTGGAGTTTCATGTTACAAGAGCTGCATGAGAGCTATACAGTACTGAAACATCGTAATATCATCTGGATTACCGAAGAGTCTGATTTAATGGTGAAGGGGAAGAAAGTCTTGATTGCTTTTCAAGAGGAACTGTTCCGTATTTGCATTGTGAATGAGAGGAAACTTGGAAAACTTATAGGTTGTTAAGGGCAGTTGATGATCAAAGACGAAGGACTGGTGTCCATTTTTTATGAAAGAGTCTTAAAAGTAGTACAAAACTGTATTAACTGATGAATCATCAAAGGAAAAAAAAAAGATACAGTTCAAGAAACAGATCACGGAAAAGAGTAGATGTTTTAAAATGTTCTAAACATTTTAATAACTTTAAAATGCGTTTTTCTTAAAATTTTCCTTGGTTATCATTTGAGGAACATCCACACCCACGGGCTAGATATCGAACCCAAATGTTCTTTTCCACCCATGTGAATATTCTTCTATGTACCATGAGTTAAACCAATGGCGGATCCAGCCAGGGGGCGCGCGCCCCTCCCTCAGCTTGAGTCTATATATTTTTTTTAAATAAGTTCACGTAACAAACATATTTCGACCTTCATCTAATTTCCGAAAAAACAGAAAAACAAAAAAGAGAGCTTATTTTTGGTTCCCAAGTTCTTTTTATAGCCTTCCCCCTTCTCATTCAAACGGACGTTGAAAGACTGTACAAGTATTCAAACCTCCACCCCCTTGATCTTGAAGACATCTTCACGACACTTCAAAACACATCCCTTTCTGTTAAAAGTATCCTGGGATTGAATTATCAATAAATATTCTTTCCGTCCTCCAGGACCAAAGATACCTTTTTCTGTCAGCTGAGAGGAAGAGATTTTGACTCTCACATGCGTTATGTTCAACTCCAACGGGGGGGGGGGGGGGGGAGGATGAGAGGTTGACCATTTGGGTTAATCTCCCTCCTCGGAAATTGCTACCATCATTCAGCTGGACATGGTAATTGGCTAAACTTTAAAGTTTTGATAGAAAGGAAGAAGAAGGTTGTTTATAAACTGCATAAGAACTCGTCCAGCTCGAACTCGTGCTTGTGTTTCGGCTTGTAAATAATCGCCATGTTTGAATTCAGATTAAAAATCCTCCTTTGCAACACCACAGTGGAAAGGTATGCCAATTTTTTACAAGAAATAGACTTGCAAACAGTTTTGTAAAAAGTATTATCTGCCGTATTAAAAATATTACTTATAATTATATTACTTATAATTATATTACTTATAATTATTAGTAAAACATTCTCTTTGGAAAACAATTTTTCCCTACATACTTTAGAATACTCGAGTATCTATGGATTATCCAGTAAAACTACGTATTTTTACTTATTAAGCTCACTGCATTAATATTTTATGAATAGGTTAAATTTTGATGTACAATTACTGATTTCCCAGTTTGATGTAAGTATAATGTAAGGTTTATACTTAGTCAGTTAGTCACAAATAAAAGTTGTAAGTTCCCGCTTTCATTGTAATTTCTTCAGTATAATCGATAATAATGGAAATGTAGGAAATGTAGCTTGCTAAAATGTTCAATATGTACGGTACATTTTGAATACAATTTTTTTATTAAATAAAATAGTTAATGAAAAAAAAAAAAATGTTAACCACTCTACGCTAAGCTATCAAGTCGGAGATGTGACGAATGAGGTGAAGGGGGGGGGGGGGAGGGCAATCAATGGATATGGATGATCTTGAAATATATTTTTTGAACACTACTTGGATTTCTTTAAAAAAAAACTTTTTTTAAATATTCAATTTCGTCCTGACTAAGGCACGGCAAATTGTTGCGCCCCTCTCTCAGGAAAATCCTGGATCCGCCACTGAGTTAAACCCAACGTATTTCCAAATAGAGCAACTTTTTACTTAACATATGCAATGCTCATTTCACTTTCTCTATTGCTAATGGTTTATTAATTTTTAAATTTATTAACATTGGTATTTTTTTTCTGAATATTCTCTATACATAAAAGCCAAATCCCTCAATGACTCAAACACTAAATCATCACTAATTCTATATAGTCACAACTCTGAAATTTGATACAAATGTCAAAAATAATAATCGGCTTAGGGCAGATATACAGTTCACCCTGAGCTGTATATCTGCTCAGGGTAAACTAGCAAACAAGCTCATTTTAAAGTTTTTTTTTTTTTTAAATATATTTGATACATAGAAAAAAACAACTGAAAAACATCAGCATACATCTTTTTTTATACGAGCAGGTGGAGCAAGCGCATGCTAACAAAATGCCTTTCCTGCGCATTCCCAAACATTTAGTTGGGACGTACACCGGACCACACTTTTGACTGATTGAAAACGATACCCTTGGTCTTAAGGCCCAGGGTAACAAGGCCAATGATGGAAAAAGTAAGCAATTTCAATTTTTATGAACCAATTTTCATGGTCAAAGTGTTGTCAAACGTTCAAAATGTGGAATGCATAAATGTCCTGCTGATTGTTAAAATGTATATAATAAAATTTCGTGTTAAAGCAAGAATATTCAGTTAGTCGTATATTTTCAGCACAATTATGATTTAACACTGCCGATTCCTATGATTTAAAGTAAATTTCACATTACAATGATAATGTCGAAAAGGGGGGGGGGGGGAACGATAATTTTCTATCGACATCGAATATTGTCTTATTCTAGCTACCCCACTGCATAAGACCACACAGCCCTAATCACTCATCCAAAAGGCGGCATTCCTCAAGAAGTCGCAATCGCGAAGCGATAATTTAAAAACAATGGTCCGTTAAAAAACAGCGAGTGCGCAACGGGTAAGAACTATCCAGGTGCTTCGGCTAGTTTTTTATCAAACCATTCCCCGAAATTGTATCTACAATGAGAACGTTTCAGGCCATAGTTCGCAACTTTTAAAATCTTTGGCTACAAACTGAACGGTCCGTTGCTCAAAGCATAGCGAGACAAAACAGTCTCAGTGACATAGTCTCAACAAAAGGAATAGATTGCCTCTCGGTGGTCACCTGGTATTTATCTTCCGTGTGTGGTCGACAATTGAGGACTGGATGTAACATGGCTCGACGGACCATGGAGGTTTGATCTTGGCATAACTCCAACAGTAAACGCGCTACATCAAGTCAAAGAAAAACGTCGATATTCTTGGATGATTGAGCTATTGTAGGCTTTATTTAGACTGGAAGTTAAATTCACCGCGGATGACGAGCGATAAGATATCAATTGCAGCGTGGGATAAAATTCCGAAAGGCTGACAGGGGCGGTATTCTGAACTGGATGATTGCTTCGACGCATTCAACCAATCAGAATTAGAAGTTCTCAGAAGTTATTTCGATGGATATTCGCTGAAATTATATTCTTCTAAAAAGTTTCAATCAAAACATAGCTGGATGGCCCCCCAGTGGAAGAAATTTTTTCCGTCACTACACGAATCAGAGTGCTTACAAAAATGGAGTGGAAAATGGATACTGAATTGTTACTAAAAATACCGTTCTACACTGGTTCCCACTGGGAAACTGTTGATCCAAATACTGAGCACTTATATGCACATTGTACAGCTTGGCGATATTTAATGATTAAAATATCCCCTGTTTAGGTTAACGGTTTATGATAATACAACTTTTGCCAATTTAAATTTTTTATAATAAGAACTGTTACCAAGTGAGAGAGTTTGGCAACAAATTTCGCGAGATTTGTTTTGTTTTTTACCTAATATTCAAGTTATGTTCACACAATTTCCGTTTTAGTACAGACAAAATTGGATATTTAGAAAACAAAATTCGTTTATTCATGAAAATTTGATTATAAATTTTTTTTGGGCAAGATCTGAAGATTACTCCTTTTTAAAATTTAGGGACTTCCCAAATCTGGAATTCTACTGCCAAAAAGATGTTATCACCATAATGTCATGAAGAAACTATTTTTGTTTTTCCATCTGCCGATATTTTTTTTGTGTGTCTATTTTACCTGTAATATTTGAATTTTGGTATTGAAATCTATTTCTGTGAGATCTTTTATTGGAAAAACCACTGGTGCGAGTTGGATTTTTAGTTTTGCCTGAGAATGTTGACTTCAGACGGACGGACAGAGTCTTTGCATAAGCTTGTCACTGCGTTGGCGTGTGTAGACGCCAAATCCATAATACGAGAGTTAAAGTATAGAATCTAAACAGATTATGATAAAAATGTTTTGAAATCGTCAAAATTCTACTCGTCTGGACTAAATGAATCCAATGGTTTACTTTTTCTTAACGCTCATATTTTTGGATTTGGCTTCTGCACTACACTAACGCAGTAACAAGCTTATACAAAGGCTCTATCTGTACTAATAATCGCAAAGCATATGATATTCCATGTTAGTCAATGAACATGAAGCATGTTTTGCTGCCTTTCTTGAAGAATTTGAAATCTGTCTCTTGTTTGGTTTTTGCATTTCGAAATTCAATAAGTTTAGTGTTGCATTAGATCTTTTCCTATGTCAAACCAAGTGGACTTGATCAGAAGCAAGATATTATGTTCCATTGAATGAAAAGCCTGTATATTTGTTTATACATAACTACATGCATTCTCTCAGGGGATTAATCAAATTTTAATAATTATTGTTAATAATAAAATAATTTCAATAGTTTTAATAATTAAATAGTTTTAATAATTTTATTGTTTAAATATATATGTAATAATTCATTTCAATAATTAAATAGTTTTACTTATTAACAATTAATTTTAACAATTGAATTATTTTAATAATTAGTTTAAATAAATTATATTTCCTGTGTTTCTACTATTTATACGTTTTTTTAGTCAACTTGGTTTCCATAAACCATTAATTGTTGCAGAAACTAAAACAAAGAAATCTAAATTGCAAAATAAAAAATATCCAAGTATTTACTACTACTACGTTTATTAAAAAAGGACACCCAAATGATAACATATATTTAACCATTAAAGTTATAAATTAAGTGAAAAGTAGTAATACGATAATATATAAATCTTAGTGCATCTACTTTCAAAATACAACATAATTTATTACATTAAAATAATGCGAAATTTTAAGCAATTCTTTAATGTATGAACGATATCATTCAAACTAAAGTAATAGTTGAATAATCGTTCGTAGTTTTTGTGGGAGCGAAGATTATAATGCGTTTAGCTTGTTAAAAAATGTTAAGGAAAGCAACTATTTATATTGAAGGGGGAAAAAGGGGGGGGGGGGAATGCCACTTCATTCCCTGACAAACATATCAGCCAGACATTAAAAAATAAATAGCCGATAAGAGTCTCACCGTGGTTATTAATAAAGTAATGCAATTTTGAGTTTGAGTTTAAACTCTTCGTATGAAAGTCATTGTAAATGTTTGGCATAAAACGTTGTGTACAAATAGTCGGTAAGACATTTGGTCAAAAGGCCGAGTCAACTAAAGATACGTTAAATAAATGTTACGTTGTTGTTTCTAATTTAAATAAAATGTGGATGTAGTTCAGGAAGTATTGGAAATCGGTGATGTTTAACACAAAAAGATTCATCAACAATAATTTTCTACACAAGCCTTCGAGAGTACCTTTTTTTTTATGTTCAACGTTTTGAGGTTATCATCGTCAGTTTGCCTCATTAACCGCACATTTTTTTTTATGTACAATTTGTTTCGAATATGTTTTTATTAAGGAATAAATTAACTTCTGTTTTGTAGTTCATCTTTGATGAGTGCAGTCTTTTTAAAAGTAAAGAAAATAAAAAAAAAGTTTGTTTAAGGAATTATGTTTTTATAAGCTTGTTTTCTACTTGTAAGGTTTTTTGTAACTTTGTACGCATTTGTGACTGAAATGTTTATCCCAACGCTCTTCATTATAAGGTCATAGCTCCCAATAAGGCCTTTCCTGTAGTGAGAACTGATAAAAATATATATACGCTGATAGTCAGTACCTATTTGTTAAAGGGGGACAGTTTTGTAATAAAAGATAAAAAAAAAAAAAAATTAAAAAAAGTAGTTGGCAGCGTGCAGTGTAATTAGTAAACGAAGCGGGATTTTCCTTTTTTTTTTTTTTTTTCTTTCTTTCGATTTCTGCTAAATGAAAAGGTAAGTTTGTCTTGTTCTTAATTCATTGTTATGAAAACATCAAATTGAAATGTCTTAAAATAAGACACAAAAATGTCTTAAACAAGTGGCACTGTTTTAAGACGTAAAATGGTGTCTTAATCTGTAAGACACTTGAAGTGTCTTACAGATTAAGACCAATACAGCTTACATTATTTAATAACAATGTAAAAAATATCTTCTTATACATAGGCAGCGCTAGAAGTGTGTGTAGACGCGGGGTGACGCATCCCCCCACTTGTCCAGAAAATACCCATGCGTCTCCCCACTTCTAAAAACACTGAAATCCATCCCCCTACTTCTAAAACTACCGAAATCTATTCCCCTAATTTAAAAAAACTTTAAATCCGTCTAAAAACTAAAAAGGGAGGGGGGGGGGGGATAGAATTAACTATTTTCATTACTTCTGCTTTTACTGGCTGTTTGTTATTTTTTATAATTTTGTTTTGTTTAAAGCAGATTCAGTCAATTTTTCTTGGAAATGCGCGGCGAGTTTCGGCGCCTGTTGTCTGGGATTATTGAGGAGTGGATAGAAAAATACATATTTATTGCACTATCATTTCCTGTTTTGTCCTCGACCATTTACTATAAAATGTTTTGTGTTTAGTTGATTATTAGTAGAAAACCGTGTATTCCTCCAACTTAACCATTAACTCTTACTTCTGATTCTAAACGGCATTTGTACTCGTAATCCATCTTGTACAAAACAAGATGAGATTGATATATCTGGCTTCAAAACTGTAAGAAAAATTACTCCGATACACTACAGAACGTTGAGGAAGGAGCAGTGGAAAATGTGCAAGTGCATCAAGTTGAAGAGACCACGTGGAGAGAGAATCAAGCACGTGACAGCAACAGTAAGCAAAAACGCACTGCAGTAATGATTATCCAAAGTATTGGACACAAAATGATACCCACCTTGAGAAATACAACGAGTATCCATGGCTTATTTGTGAAGAACAAAAACTTGGGTGCAACACATACACAAGGCTGCTAAAAAGCTTGGAACCAGAAAAAAACAAGGTTTGAAACTTTCTAACGAATGGGTAGGGTGTAACATTTTGCCACATGGAGACAAGGAATTTGACTAACGAGAATCCTTAAGAAAGCAGATTTTTAAACACAAAACCAGTTAAACTCATAAATGTGCAGGAAAAATTATCCATGAAGCCAAACGAGAAAGCTGAAAAATGCAAACATTTCCTTTAAGAAGGTAAAATATAATTTTGCAATATTTTTACTTTCAATTTTTGAATGCACGGTACAATACTGTATATACTATCAATACCAAAATTGTTGAAACAAATTCATCTTATCACTGTCTTCCTAGTCATGTAATTCAAAATTGTATAATTTTTTTTATTTATTCTATATTTTTCAGTTTTTATCACTAATTTTGTTTATAAATTTCTTTGAACATTAAGCAGTACTGGGCATGGGATATTAGATAGTACTAAAATTAATTAAGAATAGATTTTCTTCTTAAAAAATATACCAAGCATGTAGGGAAATGCGAAATGTAATGACACTGAGAAAAAGTTTTAAGTCACTGAAAAAGAACTATTTATGTCATAGTGTTATAAAAATGTATTATACTACTTTGTATAAAGATATAGGTATTTTCACTTGGTCAAATTTTAACTTTGGAGGAACTATAAAAAAATATAAAGACAAAGTATTTAAAAAAAAAAAAAAAAAAAAAAAAAAAAATAGAATTCCTTATTAATTTAATTTTATGAAAGTATGCTTATTTAGAGGCAATATTTAAATCTAAATAAACAGTTATGTATATAATGTTTAATTATTACTTCACTTCATCTCTTACTTCCTAGTAAAAAAATTAAGTCGCAGAATATTCATTAAAATAACAATACATTTTGAACCCTTGTTTGTGTTGAAAATTGTTTCCTTTCTACTAGTTAATTGTTATTTATTTAATTGTTATAAATTTATTGTTATTAGAAACGAAATTATAAAATTTATCGTTGAGGGGGTGCACTTGTCACCAACTTTTGGCCGTCCCCCCACCTTTTTTTCCCCACTTCTACCACTGTACATAGGTTGGTAATTTATAAAAGATTTGGCTTGTGGTTTGGTTGCTTGGAAATGTTCTTATGCTGTTTAACATAGTATTAGAGGGGGCGAGAGATGGAGGAGATACATATATTAAAAATTTATAAAGTGCTTCAAAAATAGCATACTTTTTCTAAGTCTCTTTTAGAGACAATGTTATAAAACTTTGATTACAAGCTTTAAACAATGATAGCTCATCCACTTTACTTCATATGAAAATATAATTTAAATATCGAGCCAAAATCTTGATTTCAACACATTCTAAGTTCCCCGTCTGTTCACTTTAGGGGTTGACCAACGCATATGTATACAATAATTTCAACAAATATGGAAAAATAATACTTTTTTTCTTCGAACACAGAAAGCGATACCCCCAAAGATCTGATCACTCAGTGTTCTAGCTAATGCAATATTCACTCAAAAATAAAAACGTATAATATACGACTTAAAAACTAACGCCATTTTTGCGTATAGCAAAAAAAAAAAAACCCACATATATACATATATAGCTCATACACTTTACTTCATATGAAATATGAATATATATATATATAAGATTTTACGATTTTCTGGCTTTATGACTTTTAAATACAATATATTTTTAAAATCTAATATGAAAAAACATTTTTTATTCCCCCAACAAATTTCGTTTAATTAGCTTTTATCATAATTTTATCTAAAACATAAAATGTGTTACGTTAACGTTATTTTATTATTATTATTTTTAATTTTATTATATTTTTATTATTTTTATTTTATTTATATATTTATTGTTATATTTTATTATTATATTTATCATATATTTATTATTATTATCAATATTATATTTATTACATATTTATTATAATAAATACAAAAAATATTACCCCCCCCCCTCCCCCGATAATGTGTTAAAGAAAATATTTCATTTGGTCTATATTTCAGTAAAAGGTTGATATTCCCTCTTAGGGAAAATTTAGGCATCGAATAATTAATGTTTGCAGAAAAATCCCTGCCACGTAAAGTATAGCTAGAGGGGTGAATCATTATCACCCTGAAATGCAGAAGTAAAGCTTTTCAGTAACCGAAGCTAATACCTTTTGACTTAGTGTTTTCGGAACATCCTAGGGTGCAACTGAAGTTGTTGAAGATGCCAGTAGGAAAAAAAGGAAAGAAGGGAGGGGGGGGGGGAAGCACCAAAGAGACGATCAGAGTATTTTGTGTCTGTGTTGGATCAGGAGGAGGGTATGCCTTTTTAGGAAAGGGGGATTAGTAGTTACATATGTTTAATGTTGTAACTTGTATTGCTGGTGGCGATATTAACACTCTGTGGTTTGAAAAGGTGAAGTTGTAGAGGCGGGGACATAAGCTTTCTGTTTGTGGTAAAGGTTTTAGTTTTTGCTGCGTTTACACTATGCAATAAAAGACATAGTTTGGCAATCATTACAGAAAAAAAAATCCTTTATAAAAATTAATGCCACAAATTTGACGAATACCTTTTATTGCATCGAATGGATTTCGCATTTTTCAATATTGTTGTATTCATCCTCCCCAGAGTCGGTAATATGAAATAAATCTCAAGACACTCATATCAATTCAGAATTTTTAAATCGGTTAAAATTTTGTACATGGCAATTTTTAAAAATGAAAAAATTTAAACTGTTATCATTCCGAATGTGATAGAAAATTAGCGCATTATGCCAATTTTTAAGTAGTGTCCTGAATTTTCAGTGAAGCTGTTGAAATAGATTTGGATATCCTCCCAGTTATCGTACTTGAAAGATTTCTGAAACTGTAAACGCGGCAGTTTGTAGTAAATGTGTATTTTCAATGATTGCTTAATCTGTTATTATCTATCTAATCCAGAAGTAGTGTAAGGGTCTAACACTTTTTTATTATTAATATTTCCTTAGTTTGGTTTACCTTCAAACTCATATTGAAATGAGGAACAAACAACATCTTATCTCATGGGACTATTTTAAGAAGAATGTTCTATAGCAAAAGTTTCATTTTAGAAAATTTGGGCTTACAGCAGTAACTCTATGTTAATAGATATCCCCGACGACACGACTAACTTAAACACGAAGTATAGTTTGCCGATTATCATCCTCCACTCATGCCCCCCCCCCCTCTCCTTCCCTTTCCTTCTCCAACGGTCGTTGGATAACTTTTGAAAATAATTATTTTTGAATGCAGTCTGTTAAAATTAAATCAATCATGCTAAAATTAAATTGTTTTATATTGAAATAAAAACAAAAAAGTTATAAAATAACCAACATAAAATTGAAAACTAAATTTCTTTCTCAGGATATCAGTGGTGTTTTGGAAAATGAATATTTCAAAATATTTACTTGATGCATAATTTCGTAAAATGAAAATAAGGTCCATTATAAAACTTTCATCAATATTACTACTTATTTTGTTATTCAAGATTTTCCGTAATTTATATGAAGAATGAACTAATTCAATGTATTTCACTACAAAATACGTTGCTAAATTAGGAAAATAATATTAATGATTGTAAACACTTTTGTGATAAATGAGGAGAAAATGAGGAAAGATACAAGGGGGGGGGGGGGAGGAAAGAGAAATTATCTGATGAGGATTCGGATACGATTTATTATAAAATTTTTACAATTTCATCTTAAGCTCAGGGACCACTTATGAAATCCTTTTTGAACCACCTAAGGTCAGTGGACCACCAGTTTAGAAAGTATTGGTTTACATTCAGTAAATCCATGGACAAATAAAACCTTATTTCATGAGACTATCACAGCAATTACCGCGCTTTTTGGAGAATCTTCTACAGAAACTTTGCTTAACATAATATAAAGTCGGTTGGGGTAACTGGGCCATGGCTGTGCTTTCCAAAGCTATAAGATTATTTCAATGTTTAAGAGTTGAAGTTATTACATGAGTATTCATTCTGTCTCAAACAACAATTTCGATTTCCCTTATGTATTAGGGTACTGCAAGAAGAATATAACAAAATTGTGCTATTTTTTTTCTTGAAACATTGCGATTGGACTGTCGTTTTGATGATTTTTTCAAGTAAATATCAAAGTAATTGTTCTTGTGATGTTTGTTACTTTAACATTACTAAACAATATATAATTAAAAATATTATTCTTTGTTTTGTACATGTATTTTGTAGGTTTTGTAGTTAGGGTAGATGGTTCAGTTACATAGTTATCAGCCAGATAAAGTTGATATTATGAAGTATGATTAGGAGGTCGTCATTGGTAAAATTGAAGAACAAAAATTGTTTTCTATTTTTTTTAAATTTTTTTTTTAATATATATAACAAAGAATTAAAACATTTGTAGGATTTCTGAAGAAAAAAGTGTAGGACCCTATGTTTATATTTTTAACCCTTTATTTTGTTGATTGTATCATAGCTTATTAATCCCTTTATTTTGCGACTTAAATTCTCAATCTTGTAGAGCATCTAAATAGCAAAATTCTTTACTTTTTTTTATGTTTTCGTCAAAAAGTAACATCAAATTTCATTTTTTATAAATAATTGAGTAATCCCATGTTAATTGTGTTTAATTTTGCATTGATTCATCGCACGAATTCTGCTTCAACGTTGCTACATTTAAATGAATATCCGGCCCAAGGCAATCCCATATCAAATTATTCAAGCAAATATGAGATATAGTGACAAGTGGTCCAATTAGCCAGGGGAGTAATTGGGCCCACCGGTCATAAAGTAAATTAATTTATTTTATTATTACTATAATAATGCCAATATCAAAATAAAGACATATATTTAAATACATTCAATTTAAGCTTATGTTACCAAGTTTAATAATATGTTGTAAAAATTTATAGTTTGATTATTTGATAGGTATGGTCACAAATGCATAACTTCGTTGTAAAAACATGCCCAGTTACCTCAACCGACTTTACATTTATTTCTTTTAGAATAAGCTACATAATCTCCTTAAGTCACAGAACCTTTAGAGCATGTTATTGCTACCTATTGTCAGTCTTGCAGGTGTTAATTTTTCAAAGGTGACACCACAAATAGAAAATATCATGGAGTAAAACGGTTCCATCAAGAACAAACACGGAATCTTCAAATCCAAATAGGAAGGGGAGTGTGGGATCAGATGGGGAGATCACCACCCACTGTTCTGCCTTTCAATAATAGTGTCAACTGACCCCACCACTCTCTTTCAAGAGAAGTAAATCTTTAAACTGCGACTAATTGGAGAGGTTAAGAAGTGGAGGGACCACCAGCGACGGGTGTCAAATCCTTTTCTTATCTCGAATTGAAGATGGTGGTCTTCTGAGAAATTAATCGATTCCCGGATATGAATTGCTTTCTTCCGTTTTGGTCTGGACCACACTTTTGATTGTACCCCGCAATGAAGGAAATTAAATATGGTTTGGGACCGGAGAAATTTTCTTTCTAGATTGAAGTTTTGGTGTATTTTGTGAAATTGAAATTAGTTATAAATATCATCAATGTGTAGACTTTCTTGCTGATTATGGGATTGCAAATTTAGAGTTACACCCGCTAATACAGGCCTTAAAACATTAGATAAACCTATTTAGATAAAACATTAGATAAATAAAATTTCAAATAATTCATGCATGAATTTGTAAAAGAGTTGATAAAAAGTTAATTATAATGAACACATCTCTAGTATGGCAGAATAATAAAGTATTAACCATAGTTTTGTTTTCAAAAGTTCAACTTCAAATTTGTCCAAAACAAAGTTCTAACCTACCTTTTGGTTGAATGGATTGTTCTTATGAAAGTAGACTAATATTCAGAATGATGAATTAGAGGCATAAAAGAAAGAGTTAATTGTATTGGGGGTCAATAATATCGCTCGGGTCCTGATCGATGTATGCCAATTATTAGCCAGACAAATTTCTATTTAAATCACAGGTGTTAGCCGCTCATTTAAAATTAGTGATATTTTTAGTATTTTTCATTTCACCTTATCGTTTTACATAAAATAAATATTTTAAATACTATATTAGTACAATTTCTTAAAATTTAGAGTATAGCAATCCTGATCCACCAATGTAATTAATCCTTTTATCAACTCCTTAAATGAAATATTCGTTATCAATCAATAAAAAACGGGGGGAAAAAACCTTCGCTGAATCTTCTCGCTTCGTTTCTCCTCCATATTGAGTGAATTCTCACCGGAAAATTTACAAATCTGTCAGCCACTGTCACGCGATAAGTTCCATTTCCACTGCCCTCTCACCACCAGCCAATGAGGCGCGATACGCCGGGACCATCTCTCACCCAATTCGCGGAGCAGCAGCTGTCGCTTGATTAGCGACACGCCCACCAATGGCCGATGATTCCTACTCTAAGCTCCTCCCTATTTCTAGCCTGATGACGTCTTCGCCATCCGATCTGCAGCGCCATCTACTATGAGCCTAGCGTAACGCGGTGGATAGTTTGGATAGAAGCCATAAAACAGTGTTTGTGAGAATGCGGAGAGGCCACCACGAATTGCGCTTCGTCCTTCTGGCATCTGTTGTTATTGTCGGTTGCTGCTCGTGGTGAAGATTGTTTTTGTATTTGATTGGCTGTTCGTTTATGATTGCTGAATACTGAAATGTTGATATTGACAAAATCTAGTCGTTCGATGTCACTTGTTTCTTTCCGGTAAGGCTCCGTCTCGTTATCGGGGTCTGAGCTTGGTGGAAGTTCATGAGATTCAGCAACGTTCGAGGACATCGCTCTTGAATTCTAAGGTTTGATCAAAGCAAATCCTTCCTTGTCCAGTCATATCCACAACTGCTTGGTTGCTGAAGGAAATTCAGGTCGTGGCTCATACTTTCTTTTACTAACTACATATCTATCGGATGGACTGACGTATAAAAACATTTGGAAGCAGAATTGCTGGCAAGGACATTAAGAAGAACATGTTGATCAGTGAGGAGGCCATGCCTACAGGAAATGAGAAGTCTGAGTCGCCCCAGGATGCGACGAAGCCCCAACAAAGTCATAGGGCAACGGACTTCTCGATCGCGGCGATCATGGCTAGGGAGATTCCGGGGACATTGAGAAACAGGACGAGCCCACCCGCAGCACACATTCCAGGTATGTGTTCCCTCTCTATTAATATTATGTTTCCACATAGGCAAGTTGAATTAAGTCTATTGTAATATTACAGTTCTCTTGAATACACATATGTAACAAATGAAATGGTGGTTTAGTTTAGATTATGAGTAGGAAGAAGGTATAAAATTTGGGTTGTTTTGTTGAAAAACTTGTTTCAAGAAACCAATAGGTTGTGTTTTAATTTTCTGGTGTTTAGAGTCCATTTTAAGAATTCGATCGGTTTGTGGTATTTTTTATTTATCCAGTTAAACACTTCGCATCTCCTGACAAATTTAAGTTGTTGTTGTCTTTTGAAATTCACTTTATTAATTAGTTGATATTTGAAAGAAAGTTGTAAAACAAGAGAAGTGCTGAAATATAGTTACTAGATTTTTTTTAGACCTTAAGAAAATGTCTTTTTTTTAAATAGAAGTGAAAAGTTTAGTTTAATGATGAGTTAAATTTAGAATTCAAAATTCTATTGAATAAAAGTCTGTAGGTACCTTACAAATTTATTGTTTTAAATTTTGGTTTATAATTTAAATTAATCCATTTCTAATTTCCAATCCGATATCTAAAGGTACTTTAATAATTCTTCAATGCATTTATTACTCTGCATATGTTTTATATCTATCTATATAAAAGGCACCTGTAGCAGTGTTTTTATTGCAGTTTGAAACTTTTTAAATTAAAATGTGGCCAAATACTTACCTATAAACTAAGTCTTAGTTAAAAATTTCAAAATAATAGTTTTAGATTGAAGGTTCTTTTGATTGACAAATTGGTATGATATTTAATAACTATGTACTTTGAACTGCAGTTGTATTCGAAGCATATGTTTAATATACATCAACTTGAACACCGTTTATCTTTGACATGGTTTAATGTCTTTAATAAGCTCAGTTGAAGTAAAAACTTGAAAAATTTTAAATTTCGGGAAATTATGAAAATTATCGAAGAGCACTTCTCTAGTTATTGAGTAATTTTATTTTTTTAAAGAAATCAAGTTTAAAAATGTTTTTAATATTTTTTCGTCAAATAATAATTTGAAGAACATTCGTCAATACCCTCTTAAAATTCCAATAATTTAAAATCCAATAATTTCAAAAATCCAATAATTAAATTAAATAAACATATGCTACACAGCACCTTTCAGTTTTTAAAAATTGGCAGTTTTTTTCAAATATGTAGTGAAACAATGCAGTATAGAATCACAAACTAAGTTCCAAAGCAAAAATTGTTATTGTGAAATTTCTTCTTTTAGAAAGATACTTTTTCTCGTGATTTTATACTTGATTAAAAGTTTCAATGGCAACACCATTCATTTTAGCGTCGAAAGTTACAATTGTACAAAGATACCATTGTCATTAGATAAATTAAATATCCTTAAATTCCCTTACATGATATTGAAAGTGATTCAAGTACGTCTCACCAAACGTCAAACTAAAGTTTTGACTATTTAGTAAAAGTTTGTAGTCTTGTCTTCTCCACACGGTTAATCGCATTTGTGACAAATATAAATATTCTTTACTCGAAGTACTTATCTGATTGACTGCGTATTTTCTTTGCCAAGTTTGACAAAAAATTTATTTGAAAACCTACTTAAAGAATATCAATATGTCTGTTGTGCTATGAAAGAAATTGAAGAATTATGTGCATCTTGCTGAACGGGACCTTTATCTGAAAAAGTGAAATAATATTTTTTCAATCACTTTAAAATAAAGAGTTACAAGGAGGAAATAGTCTAAAGGGTCTGTTACTATTACATTTCTGAGTTGGCAGTAAATTAAAATATTATGGTATTTTGAAGTTATTCGTGGCAAAGTTAAGGCATCGTCGTTATTATTACTGGTCGTTGATATTTTACAATGCCACAGTATGAAGTTTCTTACATTATAGTAATTCTTAAAATATTTAATTTAATTAAAATAATATATCGTTTTTCAATTCATCCAGGAGAAAAATTATAAAATTACTGACTCATTACGTTAAACGGAATTTTATAATTACTATACTGAAGACTTAGCCCAAATGACATAATTTGATATTAGCCCTTTTCTTGATAAAGCAGATAAAAAATCTGAAACTTGGACTGCAGCAAATGGTTTTAGTTAATACCTATTGTTTTAGTAATAACTTTGATGCTTTGATAGTAAATTGATAATTTAATTTTCAATACAAAGTATGTGAACAAAAAAATTAAAATTCACACAAGACCACTTCCGTTTTGCTATGTATCTTCACATCTATAATCTAGCCATGACCAGGTTCAATGCAAACGTTTGCATTCTGACCATTAATGTCTAAAAAATAGTGATAAGTTGACAGCTCATTGAATAAGAAATCGTTCTCGTCTTCTCTAGAAAATAACTTGAAGTGGACATACTCCCTTTTTGAAACTATATTCACTTAATTGGACAATCGCATACTTAAAATTGTTTTTGTGAATAATTTATTAGTAGTTATATCATAATCATCAAAACAAATTATCTTTCCTAGCTTCAAAACCGAAAGGTTAAAACAATTAGGGAGTTAAATCCGGTCGGAGTAGTTTAACCCATCTCCTAACAGCATATCGGATTACTAAACCCTTGGAATGACTCCATTATAATCAGGATTAAACTCGTTGTCTAAGATAGATAGTAAAACATCTGTCGCTTCAGGGCAGCTGGACTTTTTTTAGGGTGAAAATAACCTCCTGCCTTTGCGCTTGTCAAAATATTCTCGTAAATTCTCATTCACTTATATAGTGCCTTTTATTTCCTGCTACAGATTCTATGTGTAACTGACACTCGGGGTACTTTTTTTTTTTTTATTTGCAACGTTTTCATTGGTCTGTTAGGTATTAATTCATGTTTGCTCCTCCCTCCATGTATGTGGCTAAAATATCTCGTATTTTCAACATTATCTAGTTCTAGCCCTAGTACAATAGCAATTTAAATGGTTAAATATTTAAAAATAATTGTTTCAATGATATTTTTGTTGTGGTTATTAAATTTCGTTTAACACAAATTCCAACTTCAGTTTTCGTTGACTTTTGAGCTTACCACAATTTCTGCTTTTCACTCCGAAAGATTGACATATCAAAGTACAAGCTATTAGCATTCCCAATGATAATACACAGATCAAAATGAACCTAAGTGTTACCAATTAATGTTTTTCAAATGCAAATATCGAAGGGAAAAAAACGATCTTTCGATTGAAAATATGATTTAATTAATGGCTGCTTTAATGACCTTACTATGGAGATGAGTAACTGGATGTTTAAGAATATCCTTCACCGACTTTGAATGTCCTCAAAACTTTTAATTAAATCTTAATTAACTCAGAAGTTACTTGATAAACATTCAATACTTTGGAACATACTTTGATTTCTTATGTGTTTAAAATGTGTTGAATAACGGTAAAAATATAACTGTTACGGTACTTTACCAATTGTTTCATGAAATTTCAAATGCTACGGTTAAAGACAACCCTTACCTACGCTTGATGAAATCTTTTGTAATCCCTATTTCATTTATAATGTCAGTCTTTATTGTAAAAGCGTTTATCGCAATAAACTAAGATGTCACAAACTGTAGTCTCAATAGATAACTTTCAAATTAAAATTGTTGCAATAAAATTAATTTATAAGATTTTGTCGTACGAAAATTAAATAACATTTGGAAAGTGCTTTTGAGGAAATTTGTTATTTCGCACGAAATATCAAATTAAATGCTTTCCTAAGATTTCAGTGATGCACAGTGCAAAAACTTTAGTAGGTCAACCGTACTGACTAACTTAAAAGGCACCAGGTTTAGAGTATAGTGTTTTATGAGATGCATATTGAATGGATTTTCTAGTTTGCCGTATCACAATATTCATAACTATTAATAACCTTCTGATCTTTGTTGTTTACAAGGGAGGACTGGTGAGAAATAGTTACTAATTTCTGTTTGCACAAAAATCACCAACAAAAGTAATTTTGAGAATTAACTAACGTACGCTTTATAAACTTATGTGAGGAAATTTCCTGCAGTCCCTGTTATAACACTACTAGCAGTGAGGGGGGGGGGGGAAGGGAAAATAAAACGAAATTAAAAATTATCAAAATTATGTAACAAGATTGATGTGAAATGTTTGCCTCTTAAACAACTTTTTTAAAACACAAAACGCGATGTGATTTTGATAGTTTTTTTTTTTAGTTTTTTTAATTTCGTTTGTTTTTACTTAATTCACAAGCATTGTAAAGTACCAAATGATCATTCATTCTAAGTTAGTATAATGTTTTATAAGATGTTTGTAAACACTATAGTCAAAGATATTGCCTAAGATATTAAACTATACTTGTGTAAACTATATTAAACAAAATATTTTCTGCAAAAGATTTACACAAGCGTTCAAAACCTTGGCAAGTATCAGTTTTCTGTACCTTTTAGGTGGAGTAGCTTAAGCACATGAAATTCATCTCATGAATTCATCATAATCCCAAATCAAACAACGCTGTTTCAAAATGAAATAAAAAGTGTACATTGGAGTATACTTGTAAAAATTAGATGACAATTAGCTTGCAGTTATTCAGATTTCATGTATAGAGACAATTTTATCAAATTGCTGCTTCAATAAAACAATAACAAATTTGAACATTACTCCTATACGTACGCCAGATCACTTTTCTGAACCCAATTTTATCAACCATGTATAGGACGCTTCGAGAAGATACCATGTGACAGGTATTAGAAACTGGCCTACACTTGAGAACAGCTCTAAAGGTGGGATGGGCAATATGGCCACTAGAGCTTATTAAGTATAATTCACAAGGAAATTATCATTATCAGTATAATTCACAAGGAAAGCATTTATGTTAAGGGAGACCATACCTGCCATTAAATACCATCTCTTTGAGTCGTGTGACTTTTAGGAAAGAAAACCACAACTGTTATCTATTGGTACTCCGTTTATTTTCACATTTTACTTTATCTTTCTTTTTCAGACCGTATAGTTTATCTTTGATGTTAATTTTATCTGACTAGGTTGCTCCACTGAAAAAAAAAAAAAAAAATCTGCCAAAAAGAAAATAATCTCTTTTTTACATCATCAAAAATTGAAAGAAAGCCAGTAAACTATGAAAAATTTGGTAATATATTGTTTAATTAATAAAAAAAAACACGATCTTTTGTTCGAATATAATATGTTTCGAATTACGGGGTGAGTGACATTTTAATAAATCGTTAACTAAATGTTTTTTTCGATCAAAAGAGATTTATATAAAATGAGCCTTTTACCTTTTACAAAAGTCTTTTTACAAAATTAATTCGAGATACTTTTTGTCCTTGGTCTATAACTAGTTGTTATCTTCAAGCTTTTCTACATTCAATCTAATGAAAAAAAACATTCGTTAATTGTCTTCATTGAATTTTTAACTAATAAGGAAATGAGATTTACAATAAAATGAGCCATTTACGAAGTGAATACCCGACTATTTTCCAAGCGAATGCAAGGTTTTCCCCATTCAATTTCTGCAGTAGAACTGACAATTGTAAATTATCAGATTTCTTTATAAATGGAATTGCTAACTTAAGAGGAAATAATAGATTTAGTTAGGATACACTCATTGAAATAAGATTATTGTAAGAGAAGAAAATTTGATAAATTTCTGTGATTGGAACCAAGTCAAATGAATTCCTTAGTACCAAGCACTTTTACACATTAATCTGAATTATATTTTTGAATCCGTGACTCTATTGAATAATTAAATAGGTATTAATTGATTTCTTCTTATAGTATAGAGATCTTAAATATAAATATATTTTTTTATACAATCTTTTAAAGTTAAATTTTTAAAAGAATTTTCTTATAGGATCGTTAATTTTGCGTTATTTTCCAAATAAATGTCATTTGTATTTAAATTTCCAATCGCTTTTTTCGTACTCAGATTTACAAAAAAAGAAATAATCATATAAAATTAGCTGTAATAATATAATTTTTAAATTATAACTTCAAGACTGAATTGTAAATCTTTTAGTTCAGTATTTGAAAAGAAGATGTACATAAAAATTCCCTTTAGCGAAATGGCTTCTTACAAATTTCCAACTTTATATTAAATGTCCTTATTAAATTCTTTTAAACGTCAAATATGTTTAGAAAACTATTAAAGTAAAAGTAATGTGATTAATTTTTACAAGACCCGATTTAGAAAACTGATAACTATAGACACAACATTGGAAATGGGACCCCCATTGACAATTAGTGGCGTTATTTGAATATTAATAACAAGTTTGATTACCATCTTGATTAAATTAATGTCAAAATATTAATATTTTTAATAACTAATGAGTTTTTAAAATCTATTATTATATTTTACACCATTGATTAAATGCACTGAACAGAAAATTGATAGTTACACAAAAATTCCAAAATTTTCAGGCATTTTGGGGGCCTCCAAAATTTCCTATGCACTAGTCTTAAGGCCTTATATAGAAAATAAGGCCCTGCTTCCTTCTACTAGATATGACATTTATGGTTTTTTTTTTTTTTTTTTTTTTTTTTTTTTTTTTTTAAAGAATCACTAATAAACTAACCTGCATGTGAAAATGGCTTTAGAATTAAAGTTTTATATACGAGTTCTAATTCCTACCCATTTGCATATCTTTATTATTATTATTTTGCTTTTGAAGTTTTGTACATTGAGGTATAGTTGCAGCACACAGTAAATTAAAATAGTTTTAAAATTAAGATTCTTATAAAAAAGTCGCATCATTGGCAGCTTGACTTAATATTCCAAAATTTTCAATAAATTTTTCTTGAGAATAATTTAAGTAATCAAGCAAACTGTGAAAAGTTAACTTAACTACTATATTTGAAGTGAATGATCCAACACAATGCATTTTTCAAAAGGCAGATCATACTTTCTAAAAAACTGATTTTCCTCGAAACACTTTTCTCATTTTCCTATGTTTTTTACCATACTAATACTAGGCTTAATATATTTTCATCAATATTTTTATATTAGTGTGATCAATATTTAAAAAAAATAAAAAAATAAATAAAAAAATCACAAAACTAATTGTAAAGGTTCTTAAAGTTATTTAAATACTCTTTATAGTAGGCACTAGTAATCGAAACAGTCTAATGACAAACATTAAATTGCTTTTTCAAACTGTCCCCTTTCAAAAATCAAGTTTAAAAAACAGTGAACGAATGATTTAATATTAAAACTGTTATCTTTACCGTAGTCACCAGTTTAGATATCTACTACTCATACTTATTTTTAGCTTATACATTTTTTATTCATCCTTTTCGTAATTTTTGGGAGATTTTATTATTCTGAACTGAAGCCTCTAACATATTCTGTCAACTATCTCAGAAACATACAGAGTGAAGATACACTTTTAACATTGAGCACCTCCTGAACATTAACTTAATTGTCTTTATGATATCTCATGTGAACTTCTCCTATACTTTGTGTGATCTGTAACAGGTGTTCACTGCATCCCACCAGCTGTGCTTGCGTCTCCAGCGCATTTTCACAAAGATTCCTATTCGAAGAACTACTCGTTTTGGGGGAGGCTGCAAATATAACTTGAGGTTTTGCCACGTTAGCACCCTGTAATGTACACGCTCTGATATCTTCATGTTTACACTGGAAAACGTTGTTAAAAGCGATATTTGCATGTCACTCATTTTATTTGCATGCTGTTTCAGCTCTAGAAATGAGAAATAAGTTGGCGTTTTTATGAGCATTTCATGAATTGCAATTCCAATCCAAATCCTTTGAATACATTGGAAGAATAAAATACATATATTGGAGAAATAAAATACACACATTGGATAAATAAAATACACACATTGGATAAATAAAATACACACATTGGTGAAATGAAATAAATCGAATGGAGAAAATACGCATTTGTACCATAGAAATTTGTATCGAAGAGGTTTTAAACATTTTCATTAAATGAAGGGGAGATTCTTTTCCATTTTTTTTTTTTTTTTGTGTGATAGCTTTCCAATTCATGCTTTAAATCTACTTTTATTTTGCGCTGGATTATATTTTTCACCGAACAAATTTTGTATGCATTGTTCAGTCGCCATTAAAATTTGTGTTTAGAGCAGTGTGCGTTTATACAAATGAAATTTTGTTGTAAATGTTTCATAAATTTATCTCGTAATTTTTTTTTGCAAAATCTCAGAAATACTCAAACTAAGTATTACAAAAATGTCTTTTCTGAGCTTGAATTCTATTAAAAGCAATTTAGCGCAATAAAAACAAGCACAATTTTTGTTTACTTTCCATCTTAATAAAAAAAATGTAAGTAAACTTTTTATTTCAATAACCAGAATATCAAATTGGCTTGACACTTAAAAAAATGACTAGTAACTTTATGAATTGGCTATATCTAATGGCTAAAGATGGAAAATATACAACATTTTCTCTAGAATGATCCGAATAAGGTTTATAGAATAATAATTTTCAAAATGCACATTTGTGCCCTTTTCCACTGGCATATATGAACCATTCACACAGCGAAATAACCGCCCAAACTTCCTGGGAAAAATGCATAGCATTGAACTTTAGAAAACCTGAGGTAGTCGACCAGATCTCGAAGTGGAAGAATTTTTTTTTTTAAACTATATGTAATGTTTTAAAAAAAAAAGTGAGCTTATTACACAATGTAAAGTATTTATATTTATATCCGTACAAACTTTTTAATATTTTGTTTTGGTCAAAAGAAATAGAATGTAATAAGTTTCGTTTATTCAAGTTTTTTGTAACACAATCATTGTTAGTTTTACTTAACGTGCTAAATCGAATTTCAATTATCTCCCATTCATATTATTTATGAGTGAGTAATCGTGTAATCGCAGATTTACCTATATTTTTTAAAAATGGAAATCACTCACCCGATTATCACATCAGACGGATTTTTACGGTTTCGAATTTTCAAGTAAACTTATCTGAATTCAGATCGCAACGACTTTAAAATTTACAATGAAATATAATATGTTTGTAATGTATAAGAAATATTACATGACAAAAGGGTGATACTTCGTAACTCAATAATCCGACTGCTGCACTCTGTTAAATTAAAAGTTTCACATGGTAAAAAGTGTGATTGTCAGGTACTAGTTATCCCTATACAAGTATCAGTACTCTTACTAAACGAGATCCAAGGTATCCCAAGAACAGTGGAGCATTTTTATTTCTGGACAATTTTTATAAAAATATCTTGAAATTGATAAATATCGGGTTACGAGGTTCTAGTGAATTCTGTCAAATTATTCTGAGAGTTGTTTGATTCACCTGGTTGTAAATGGTGTTCCGTATATCGTCCCCCTAAACTCTAATGCTACAACTAGATAACTACAAAACCATAGTTTTGAGAAAATAAGCATTTGAAAACGTTTCAAAGCAATGAAATCGTACTACGAATGATTTTAATGGGAATGAAAATTAATGGGACCTTGGTACAGTTTTCCAGTTAAAGGCGAGTAGTTTATGACTCATTGTGGACATATCTAAAAAAATTACAATTTTGGAGTTGTCTAGTTGTAGCATGGGAATGATGATATGTTATTTTATGATATATTATATATGTTATATATGTTGATATGTTATATATGTTATATGATATCTTCTAATATCTATTACATATTATGTTTTCCTTTTGCAAAAGTCCACTTTTCAATAAAATAAAAGGTATAAGCGACTAAAGTTTCACCTCTATATGCATGTTTAATAATGAAATGAAATATGTAAACGAAATATGAAAGTGCTCAATTGTAAGAGCCATTAAAGCTGTTCTGAAATGTTTCTTCAGCCGTTATGTAAGGAATGTCGAGACTTTCAATTTACGAATAAACTGTTTCGTCGTTGAAACATCCAGGTGAACTAATGTCAGGAAAAGTGTTAACGATAATTTAACTGTGGACACATTCAGGATTTATATTTCGTAAAATTTCGGGTACATAGTCTACTTTTGAAAGGAACGAAAAATCAATTCTGTATATAGTCTCCTGAAAATATCCTTACAAATTCATAAAATTCATTAAAAATAAAGAATGCACAACACAATAATTAATGCTCCTGTGTAGAACAAATAAAGATAATTTTTAATTTGCAAATGAAGTTTCTTATGAAATGCATTTTTAACACAAAACCGAAACTCTATAAACTAAAAATGATTAAATTCTTGCTGTATTTTTAAGGAGTAATTGAGTATCATCTTAATATTCTTTGAACTATTTAAGAGTTTGAAGTACTTTTATTAAAACTATAAAAAGTTATTTGTGTTTCAAATGGTAATAATTTTTTATTTTTGTTTTTGTAACAATGCTATGACTTTGTACAGACATTTTGTAGAGAAAAGGGTTTGTTTCCAAAGAAGCCATCTATTTTTTAATTTGCTGAGTTCTTTAATATGAGGAGTAATTAGAGATAAATGAGCATGTTTACATGTTAAATTTCGATCTTCTCAGAAAAGACAACATAAATTCAAGTTTGCTATTACAGAATGCTTAATTAATCACAAAATACTTAAACTATTAAAGTAATTTTTTAAAAGTTTCTTTTTTTTTAAGAAACAGTTTTTAAAGTAGGAATTATTACCTAAAGAGAATACATTGAATGACCTGAAGGAATAAGAAACTAACATAAAAAGGAAAATTAAGAAATGTTCCTAATTATGGGAGACTTGAAATATGAAGATAAAGAAAAAAGAAAATCTTTTGCATTGAATCATTAACTCTTCGTAAAAGAAAGATAGAGAGCGAGAAAGAAAGTCATTTACGGCAATAATGTAATAATGACACTTTGTTATTACTCGTATGGTATAGACTAGAGGTCGGAAATATCGATCAAAATAAATATCGATACTATATCGTTGCATAGAAAAAAATATCGATACATCGATACATGATTTTTTTAAATTTGATTTTCAATTTTGCCAGAAACAAAGTTTTTCGGGGAAAATTTCTACTTTTCATGATTGCTTTTTTGTAAGGGGACTACTTTTTCAACTAAAATGGATCTATTGCAAAAAAAAAGTTATATTTTCGCTTATTTGGTGCAGTGATTTTAAGAAAAATCTAGAATATTTTCAGTAGTTTATAAGTGTATGGCAAAATATTGAATATTGCTGACATTTTAACTGTCTCACAGCCAGGTTCTAACTTTAGTTTTGAAGTTTTTTAAAAGGGAATAAAGAAAATTGAAAAAACACATGGAACTACAAAACTATCATAAAAAAACTAAAAATGTTTGAAAATACCGATATATCGGTGACTTTTATCGATATATTTAATATCGATATTTTTTTAAAAATATCGTCGTATCGATATATCGCCGACCTCTAGTATAGACCCTTAAGTAATTCTTATCTTGGAGCTGCAAACTTAAAAGACAAATCTAAAGTTTCAAAGACGTGATAAAAACGATCACTTTATAAAACTATCTATACTAAACATTTGCATGATTTATGAAACATTTATTAGTTTTATGACAACGCTGAAAAAAGAAGAGTATCAAAGATCGAAAAAGTTGTGTTAGTTTCTTGTTCAAAAATCACTTGCTAATGACTAACATTGTACGACCTCGTCATGTATATTTTTGCACAAATCTTTCAAGTTACACTAACTCATAAACATGAAACTCGTGTCCAAGAGATTATGTGTTGCATACACAATGACACACATCTTGTTTTTACTTCTTCCACGTGAAACAGGTGGGAGCTCTTTTTCTTCTATTGACCAACACCAGTCGAAAATACCTTCTCCAATTGCCGTTTCATCACCTGCTGGAAACGCGGGAATTGGATGCAAATGCCTCACACCAAATGTCAGGCATCAACCATTTAAAGCGTCTCTTCGCCTTATCTTGTTTGTACATCTTTCGTTTCACCAGTCGTTTTTCCGAATTATGTTTGCAGGGATGGCGTCGCCGAGAGTGTGTATACACCTCGGGTGTTGCGCTGCTTAGTAAACTGACGGGTTGGTTTGAGGAAAAAGTGGTGAAAGTCTGTTTTATGGGGCAATTATTTTTTGATATGATCATTTTCCCAGCTGAGATTGTGAGCTTTTCTGGTTGGTGGAATCGATAGCAGTGTAGATAGCGTTTTTTTTTTTTTTGTTTTTTTTTTAAGTTTCCTTTAAAATAATTAGAAGTTTTCATGTTTGAATATGAATTTTTTTCTTTTTTTTCTTTTTTATAAGTTCCAATATTTCGAAATTGTCGCAGTTAAGTTATAATCTGCTTTAAAGTATATGTTTACGAACTGAGGAACTTCAGAATAAAAATAAAGTAATCACACAACTTATTGATCGACTTTTTAAAAAACCTTCCAGTTTGATACATAATTTTGAATTAACTAAACATAAAGATGACAGTAAACTATTTAATGAGAAAAGTAAAGGATTTTTCTTTATAAGACCAAAAAGTTTCTAGAAACCTTTCAAAAAGCTTAATAGGTTCCAAGATTGTTTGATGTTGAAATAGGTTCAACCAATAGATACATGCTCAAGTAAAAGGGTACAAACAATACTGTGCAAAAAGTATGAATAAATGAATGTGGTAGAAAAGAAACATAAATGTTCTTATGCATTTCATAATCAAACGCTTTACAAGATTCTAAGCAATCAAACTAACAATAACTTTATTTTCTTCAAGATTTCCGACCCTCGCCTCCTCCCCCCACCACCGGCTTCCTCCCACCTCCTCGTCTCTCCTCCCTTCCATCTCCTCGTTCCTCGTCCGTGTCCTCCGACATCGACGACACCCTCCTCAGTCCTCGTCCTCCCTCGTCGTCTCGGCCCTCGTCAGAAGCTGGGGAAGAGGACTCACCGCAACCGACCAACGGGAATTCCGCCGCCTCGTCGTCGTCCAAGTCTTCACACAACCCTTACGCCGCTGGGCTGAAGCCGAGATGCAGCAGCGAGGCACTGCAAGGCGTGGAGTGTGTGTTGGAAAATAAGGATCTGTGGGACAAGTTTCATGATTTGGGGACAGAGATGATTATAACAAAGACTGGGAGGTGAGTTCATTTTTGTGTCGTATGTAATGTTGCTGTGCTAGCCGCTAGCCACAGTCATTTTCTGTAAATGAGTTTGAAAAAAGTTGTGGGTTTTCTCCTATTCGAGAAGTTGATCAGAGACATAAACTTGGGAAAGACGTTGAAGATGTAAGGTCTAATATACTTATTATATTGTGCTTTATATTTTCTTAAAAAGTACATCTTTATAATTTCTGATGTGTCTTTGGTGAATAATATTCTATGGCCATATAAGGTCCATAAATGTTTTTTTTTTTTTTTTTTTTTTAATAATCAGTGCGTGAGAAGTCAATCAAATGATATGAAAATGAAATTTTTCTAATGACGAATAAAAAAGTGCACAAATTTAAAGAAAGATGGATTTGTTGCCATTTAAGTCATGAGGGAATTTCTTGGTTAAAATATTTAGGAGTAATATGACCCTCGTATAATCTTGCACCTTAAAATAACCAAAGCAACAACCCTGAAATATGTCAGAAGTCGTTAGTCAAATGTAAATTCAGAATCTTAGGATGGTAGAAATTTACTTCTGAGGCACACACAAAAATAAAATGATAAAATAAAGAATACATCAGAAATCTCAAAACTATTTGAATATCTTTAAAATCAAAATGTCTGACTAAGTAGTAAAGCTCTGTCCCACTTTTGTCAAAGGAGCCGATTTTTAATTTTAGGTAAAAAATAAAGCAAAATCTTTGGTTCAAAATCCTCTTGCACCATTATGTCCCGAGCCAGTTTATTTATAATGCATAAGATGATGATAAAATGTATAAAACAAAAAACTCTTCAAATATAATTAAATTGTTAATTTTGGACGTTAAGATATGTTTTAAGTTCATTTCTTTATTAATTGATGGCGATGAGGTCGAAATTGAAAATCCCGTTGTTTTTAATATTTATTTATTATTGCTCACTTAATTATTTATCTTTCATTTTTACTCAACTTACAATGTTTTCTTTTCAAAGAAAGAAACTTTTCTTTTACAGCTGCAAATAATTTGTGAGTAATAACTCTTTTCTTTGGGCATTTACAATTGTCTTTTTGTTCCTTCAACATAGATTGCCTCTTCTCTGAGCTTGAAAATCACCCCAGTATATAACTACCATAAAAAGATTTCAAATTTCACATATATATTTTTGTAATCTTATTAATGAATGTTATGCATAAAGTACTATATTTTCTAAGAATTTTTTTTATATCACCGATTAGCTTTTAATTCTTATCTTTTCCACTAAATAAATTTTAGAGCCCCTAGTTCTCGATAATAAATTTTACATCATCAAATAAACAAACTAATTCGAATTATTTTAATATAAATTTGCAATTCTTTAAAATAACTGAATTTATTTCATAAAGACCATTTGAAGTCCTATACTCTTGGAATATAACTGGGTGAAAGACTATTACTTAAAAGTTACCTTTGCAGCCATATACACCGTAATGTTAGTTTGTTTATTTTTGATAAGCATCAATGAAGTTCACTAGGAACAACCCAGTGTTCTTGTCTCTGGTTTTAAATTGCATACTATCTACAGTTAAAATACTTTGTATATTTCAAGCCTGAGTCTTGTACTACTTCAATTAAATAAAATTAAACCACATGAAGCTTACAGATTTCATGTTCATGTTAAAGTATTATTTTAGATAAATTAACTTTGATATAGATCAGTTATTCTAAGACCAATTTCCATAGAAATAAACGTAAAATGGACATATGCTCTTTAAATTCGAAAGATCAACTCACTTATTACATCAAACTGAAGTACGAAAATAGTGTTTTAGCCTGCGCAAATATTGTCTTTATCGTGTCTTTTCAGTTTAGACAACCGTTGTATCTCACTTTTAGTTTGCACGCATACCAACTCAATTTATTCACAAGATATCACACCGTTACAAAACAAAAGAAAAACGCGGTGATACACAGTAAATAATTAACCTCCCATTTCGACACAAATCTGGCAACCGACTAGGAGAAAGGAAAAAAGAGCTTTCCTAGAACAATTTGTTCAAGAAAAGAATTCGAAGAATCATCTAGGATATCTTCCTGTGGTCACACTGAGATGTTCTTGTGAGCGGTCACGGACCACCAGTGTCACGGACCGGCATCCTAGAAGTGTGTGTTCTCGGATGTTCGGAATATTACTTTTCGCTTCACACACAAAGTCATTCTATAAAATTCTTGAATGTCAACTTTTCGTCGCTGTCACGTTCCTCCAGGTAAACGACTTGTGTGTTTTTGAATCATGGTCGGAAATCACGAGCGCGCGTGGTAAAAAAAAAATAATAACTTTTCCCTCTTTCCACCAACTGAAGACAAAGGCGTTGTTATATTTCACAAACGAAACGATTTTCTTGATGGCGATTCTTTTTTTTTTTTTTTTTTTTTTTTTTTTTAGGGAGTCTTGCTCGTTGTGTTTGGTCGTTGCTATTGTACTTGCATTTTCATGTGCTCTTCTTCCCGGAAGTGTTGGTTTGAAAATATTCTGTTTTATGTTTGCTTGGGAATTTTATTTTGGAACTGACCTTCCTTATTTTGGAATCATCGCGGAACTTTTTAGTGTCAAGTTCTAGGGTGACTTTTTTGTATTTCTTTATCCGTTGTAAATGTTTTGTTTATTTGTAGAAGTCGCAGAGTCAAATGCCGAATGGAAGCGGATGTTAGATGTTTATCCTTTTCAGAATGGGTAAACTTCATGCGCAAAATGCTGCTATTATTTCTTGTTTTGCCTGTTACTTGAGCGAATAAGAGAATAACTTTTGTACATTCACAATTTTAAAAAATCTCAATCGTAAAAATTTAACTCTTAACTCAATACTGATAAATATTTATTGTAGAGTGGAATTCTATCTCAATGATTTAAAACAGATTCCTACATAATTTAGGTAAAAAAAAATATACGGTTAGGGTTGTATTAATGGAGTACCTCGGCCCTATTCCTGAATTTGAATAATTTTTAGCAGACAGAAAAGGATCTTCTTCCCTTTCAACATGAGAAATAAAATAGCTCTCTAATTAACAGCATTATAACCCTCCAGTAGGTTCTTTAAGATTTTAATGGCACACCATATTTGAATTCTACTCTTTCGTGTGAATCTTTGTTATAAAAGCGAAGAAAACTATCCAGAATATTACAACACGTCAAAATCAGCTAGAATCTCGCAAGCCGCCAAACCTCGAGAGCTGTCATTACCAAAAGGTGTATTAAGGAACACATTCTATACCACCCAACACTAACGACCAAGCCCTCTGTTAATTCAACTCTAAAAGGCCCACCATCTCGCTGAAATCTTCGCTGGTTCTAACGCGGCAGTTAACAACAACCTAATGACCATACTTATTCCACCAACTCCAAATGACTCCAGGTAATTGAATGACTCTAACTGGGAGAAGATGTCTAGAGGTTTAATGAATTTCGGGCCACCGCTAAAGCCCCGCTCTAAAGGGGCTTACATTAAGGCTTGTTTGGGGCGCAAAGGGGTTTGATTAATGGAAGCTGTCCAGGGTAGTGGGCAGCGGATTGGCGCAAGGGTGCTTAAGCCCTGCCACTTTGTGGAAAGGGATGGGTCAAGTACGTGAGAACGGGTCTGCTTGGTTGTGCGCTATGCACGGAAGCCTGCATGTCCGACTGCGGAACTGTGGGCATGCATCTTTAAATGGACTATAGGAGCATGATGCTCAGGCACGCGGAAGTGTAGTTAGTATTGTGACACACAAAACACATGGGTGCTTAATGTGAATTGTACTAGAATATTACACTACAGAAGCTATGCTTATAATAATCAAGAAGACTAATACTAGTAAAATTCTGTAATAATTAATAATGTCGAATATATTATTATACGAATTAAATATATCTTAAGTATATCTACTTGACTAGAGCTCTAATGTAATAAAAACATTCAATTTATTTTTTGTGTTTTAATTTGTACAAGTAGTGCATTTTTTCTTGTTTAAGTGGTAATTATCCCCATTGATTTCTTATAGCAGGACAATAAAAATTAATCTCATTGTTTCACCCTTGAATACGAAATTTATTTTGAACAGAAAGCTTTTGTAATAGTTAATGCTGCGTAGCTCATGTTGACATACTGTATTTTATGGAATAATTTCAATAGGAATATCTGTTAGTCAATCTTAATTTCAATTCTGACGTTTAAGTTGAAATACAAATATTCAGGACAATTACTTCAAGTGAATTGCGAATTTAATTCTTAAATATTCATTGATATCTTTGTAGATATTAAACAAGGAAAACTTCACTCTAGCTTTCCCAAATATGTTAATCATACCAATAGATATTGATCGAAAGTTTCAAAGATGTTATCCACAGTCCTCAATCTCTTATTTTCATATGCCTTGACTTTCGTTACGCTACGATAGGCGTCCCCGTTTTTGGTAAGAGTGTGTAATCTTTGACAATATCGGCAGAAAGAGAATTATTTTCGCGATAAAAGTTTCATGCTGTGTCCTTTCAATATTTCCTCTTATCATGAATGTATAACGAACTGTCAAGTATTCATATTCACATAATATCGTAAACTTTTAGCTTAGTCACAGTGAGTCAGTCTTATAGTTGAGTAATTTTTATGTTAAAAGTAAAGGCGTTTTCTTTACTTTCTGTGCTATTTGCAGTGTCACAAATTGGGAGATTAGAAGTTATGGGTTTTAGGAAAATTTTAAAAACGTTATCAAACACTAGAGTTTTTCTTCTTACGACTATCTGTCGTGACTGTCTTTTATTTTTTAATATCCATTTTTCTTCAACCTTGATTTTTAACAATGCTTCACCAGCTAGTGAAGCTACCTTTTATTTAATATCTAAGAATATTTAGATTTGAAAAATATAGAACTTTTAATATGTAGTAAAGACACAGAGAAGTATTTGAGTGAAAAATTGAAATCTCACATAGAAAAGTTAAAAGTATAGATAATTCATTACAACAATTTAATTAAACTTTTCAATTAAAAATAATTGTAGATGCACTTTTATTTCAAGTTAAATATTGAAATGCTCAATAAATTTGTGACAAGCGCATTTATTGAGATCAATGTTCTTTTTTTTTTTTTTTTTTAAACTATAATATTACGTTACGTAAACTTAACATGTAGCTATACTATACATTTGTGAGAATGAATTCCAACCTTTTTCTACAGTATCTTTGCGATATCTTTCAAGAATGAAAATGATCGACATACAAGTCTAACCGAAAGAAATGTGCAAATCTTTTATACAGAGAATGGCTAATTTAGGAGAAAACAATGGATTTTCAAACGTAAAATGTGTCACCCTCTTCCCCTTACAGTCACTCAACTCATTATCAACATATGATGAGTAGCAAGTTGCTACTGTCGCTGGATGTGACGTCAGGAGTCGCTATCAGCTGTCAGTTTGTCCAATTAGTGGCAGCTCTTTTTTGGACGTAGTTGTTTCTGAAAGGGAAGGAGTTGTGTGTGAATGCTGTAATTATGAAGTGACGTGTTTATTTGCTGGTGGCATCTGTGTGTGTTTGGTCTTCCTGTGTGTTTTGTTTGACGCCTTTTGATATTCACTGCCGATACTGGAGATTTTGAAATGCGTTAGTCAGAGAGTTGTGTTATTGCATGAAAGATGATTTTCTGTCGCGAATTTGCAATTCTAGAGTTTCATGACTAATGTGTACATTCGAGGTAAAATACTGAAAGAGACATCTTCATGTGTTTGTATGAAGATGCATTTAATCCCTTCATGGCAAAAAGAAATTGGTTTTGTCGAACGCTTTTTTCCCCCCTAATCGTAGTTGATTAGTGAATGTTGCTGTCTATTAGTCAGATACAATAGAAACTTTTAATCGAACACTTTTCAGGTACTATTCTGAAATATTGAAAAGGTTCTACATTTCTATTTGTGTTGTCGAACACGAATATACTAAGAACTACACTTACATTTGAGATTATACTGATGGTTTTATCTGTATGTTTACGAATCAGAAATGTTAAATACTTCTTCTAAGAGAAACTGAATTTTGTTAAGATTGTAAAATGCGAAATATATTTGTAGCACTAAAATGTTCTCTGTTCCAAAGTATACATTTTAAAACAATTCGTACAAGGAACTTTAGGTTCACACGGTTTAAGTTCTAAAACCACAAGTGGGGGTAGAGACATTGTAATACTTTTTTATTTTTCCAAAATATTCATCCTTGTTTACTATATTAACTATAGCAATAGAATGGCAATTTCATTAATATATTTATGAAGTTTTTAATATTTTGTAAACTTCATCACGCTCTGTAAAAAAGATAAATCACATTTGAATAAAATCTCAACAATCATTATTTGAAAGTACGCCAACCGCATCAGACCACCGTTGAAATAAAACTTCCGAACCCCGTGATATTTTCCCAAATGGGTATCCTTCTTAAACAAAGACAGCAGACTTCCTACGAAGAAGCAGAGGTAGATTATCATTTCAATCACCGTTGATCATACACATGAACAGACTAGTAGCAGGTCTAGTAGCAGGGGCCCAAAATGTAATTACCTGGTTGACGAAACAAGTTGCACAATCGGAGTATTGTGAAGCGAAGGGGGCCCTTTATTTTGCAGTCATGCCTAATAACGATAATCTCGAAACCGCCAATAACCCTCTATTTGTAGGAAACAAAGACAAATTCATTATTACTGTAATGGGTGGGATGGGAGGTAGTGCCAAATGACTGGAGATCGGCGGAAGACAATGGGTTTTTAATTCCCACATTTTAGATGACTGTAATTTGGTGTTCGTCATAGTATTTTTTTATTTTTATTTTGTGGGCGTGTTTGTTGAAAAAAAAATTAGGTATCCAAAATGCACCTTCCTGAAATATTGTTATAAAAGTAAATTCTTGATTAAAAATGGCAAAGTATAAATGTAAGCATGAACTTTGAATTTTTTGTGAAATTCTATAATTTGGAATAGTATTTAGATATTTAATGAATGTGTAAATGTTAAAAGAAAATTAACTCAGTTAACTCAAAGAGAAAGTAGGTGCTCTAAACCCATCTTAAGACTTGACATCATTGAACATGAAACTTCCCTTATAGACCACTTATAATAAGATTTCAATGCTTACAATAAGATTGCTCATATCCCTAGTGCAGTATGGCCCAAGGGTTGCCCTTGTGCCATTAAACTCTAACCCACGGTTGGTTGGTTACTACATGAAAATCGAAATTTCTCGAGAGCTCATTGTCAATTTTGTTGACTCTTCTTTTAAAAGAACTTGTTTAAAATTGTTTTTAAAAAGTTTAAAAACTTTTCCGAACTCGGATAACTATTCACTATTTGGTCTCAAGAACTTTCAATCCGTAAAAATTAACCAAACAGAAAAGGAAATCTTCAATTCAAACAATCTCCCAAGCAAGCATTTCAACCGACCACAAACAACAATTCTGCGCGATATCCCGATGATGAGTGAAGTGAACCCGAAGAGATGGTCCACCATAGGAATATCAATTTGAAGGGTTGTCGTATGAAGGGCCGGATGTATTCCTTCCCCCGATATGGTAGATGGATATCGTCTCTAATAAGACAATGTCACCGTCTATCATAACAGAAAAACACATTTCGATGCAGTAATGAGGCGTCATTTGTGTGTTTTTGGATGATGTTGATGCCAGTGTGATGGGGACAATTGGCGTTGTTGGTTTTGGAGATTTGTTTGCACTTTGAGGGAGATAGTGACGTCCATGTGTGACTATTCATCATAAATTACGTAGAACTACCTTGCATTTGAAAATGTAAACACACTTTTTGTGGGTCAATAGTAGTTGGTATAAGGAACCCAGTTATTTATATTTAATGAATGCGAGTAATAATTGTTTATTCTGTGAGATTAATAATTTGAAGTAAAAATATATATAAAAAGAATATTGAACTCTGTTTTTTTCCTAATGAGTACCAGATTTTTCTGTGTAAACGTTCAAAAATTTAAAAGCCATTTGTTTATAGATCTAGCAGATGTTGTTTATTTTAACCTTCCTTCAAAGTGCCCTAAACTTATACCCATAAACTTACATGGGGCATGGATGAATACCCCCCCCCCCATCCCCCCCCAAAAAAGTAGTGGATTATAGCTATGTAGCTAAAACAACCCAGCATTTATTTTACTATGCATTTTTGCAGAATTTATAATGGTTATTGGAATCCCTCAAAACAATCCCATGAATTTAATTGGAAAAATAGGAATTTTTCAATAAAAAAATATTTTATTGAAATTAAACCTCTTTGTGTGTTCTGTCGAACGTAACCTATAGATACCGAAAATGCAATCCAAAATCTGGTTTAAATATTTCCAAATTTATCATCTATTTAAACTGCCCATCGAAAAGAACGTCGCATACACCCCTTATAGTGGGAAAGTACTAGTAATAGAAATAGGTCTCCCACCCCCTTCGAATCTATCGATGTCGCGTTGAGTCACGTGACCACCGATGGACCGTATCCGATGTTGAGATGACGCCTTTTGTGTGTGTGAGGGGTACCTGCTAGACCGTGACTACTAGGCATGAAAAATTAGTAAGGACGGACGAGGGGTTTAGTGCATGTAAATTTAATCCATTTGAATTAGCCTCACCCACTCATTGTAGTCCCCCCTCTAGTTCCAAGACATCTGTAGAATGTGTAATTGGAAAAGCAGATGTCTTAATTTACAAATAAGGTTTGTTTCCTTCTGATTGAGTACTAAAAACTAACAGTTTTCGTACATCTTGCTTGATCGAGAACAATATATTTTTTGGGAAAATTTAGAAAAGGAATGAACTAGAACCATTTTAATTTAAAAAAAAAAAAAATCACATACGAATTGATTCAGATGAAAAGAAGCTAGAAAATGTAACCGAAATGTTCAAACACTATTTCTATTAATAGTCTCGTTTTTAAAGTAAATACTGGAACTCTTGTTTTACATGGGAATTTGAAATATATCAGTACGTAATATAATAGCATAGTAATCTAATAGTATAGTATTATGATTTAATAATATAGTATAGTAATACTGTAGAGTATTATAGTGTTTCTCCTTGTTATTTTCAAAGTTGTATTGACTTTGTAATATAAAAAGAATGTAGTTCTCGGATGAACATGACGTAAAATTCATGGCCTAAGAGCGAAACTTGAAATCAAATTGAACTACACAGGATTTTTCATTCAAAGGTTTTGAATGTGAGTTTGTGTATCAGTGTATGTCTTGAAAATTTTATAAATCACCAGGCAGAAATAAAGCAATTCAATAAAAATTAACACTACGCATTTCTACATAATTTTTCACATTTAATTAAACCACTTGCCACTTTTACTCAATCCAGAAACGCTAAACTTCTACTTGCATAATAAATCACATTAGCCAACAATTCCAAGTTCTCCTGCCGACATCCAAGTCTTTCAATAACGTCTCTATGCATTTATATTACCTTCACCGATTAAGATTTACAATTTGGGGGATGATACTACTCCAACCAACCAGGTAAAAGGGAGAGGGGAGGAGATGGTGTCACTAGACCATATTTCTCCCATCATACATCCAGGGTGCTAAAAATCAGCCTTAGTTAGACATGCGTAAAAAGGGCATCTCCCATATTTCTAATATGTACATTGTATTGCGATCTCCCTATTTGAAACTACTCATCATCAGAAATCTAGAGGGGGGTTCCCTTCTTTGGTTGGATAATGAAAGGGGGTTCCACCCCAGGGTGCCATAATGGTCGGGGGTTGAATTTCACCCCCTCGATCTGACAGAAGTGATACATTGTTAGGAAGCAGTGAAGGACAGGGAGGGGTTAAATGATGTGGGACTCGACTAATGCTTCTGCTGCTCCTAAATGGAGCATTTGTGAAATCGCTCGGGATTATATCAAGTACCGTGTAATTGTCTGTTTGGGGATACGAGTGGCGTTAAGGGGAGGGGAGGGGGAAGGTAGGCCGTCATGAAATTCAGTTTGCAAGGGTGAGGGAACTGGCTTTGTGTTCGGCTTTGTGGATGAGACCCGCACTGTTAAATAAATGCTTGTGGATGTAGATTGGAAAAGATCATATCGACGTGGCGTTGCCGTTATGTTTATTTTGGTTAGTGACTGAAAAGATCCTGCTATTGTTGAATAGCTTTATTCCCGCTTTGTTTTGCCGTCAAGTGAAATGGTTGGTAAATTGTAGTTGTCAATAATTGTAGTGTGCCCTTGAATTGTTTTGATAATTGTTGAATTTGACGTTTCACGTTGTTGAATTTGATGTTTCACGGCCAGGAGATTTGAACTTATTTATGAACAATAGATGGTTGTTTTTCTCGGTTATTAAGGTACCTTAGTTATCATATAACCCATAATAGTTCAATTATGGGTTATCTTTGTCTGCAAGATAGTTTATATATATATATATATATATATATTTTGTAAATATCTATTGAAAGAATTTTGTGATTATGAAATGTTTGGTCTTGTAAATTTTATTTTAGTTTTGGAATGCATTAAAATTATAGTTATTCATTCTGTCAACTTAAATACAATTTCTATTGCTCTATATCTACCAACCTACAAAAAGCGAATTATTCCTCAAATATTAGTCCCTTCGTCGAATTGGTTGCGCTAAGTTAGTTGATTTTCTAACTGATTTATGAATTAATCCCTTTCGCAAAATTTTAATCGAGAAATGAATGCCGATTCAAGCTGGCAAGTAAAGTATAGATTTATAAGGTTAGAAATAGCACGTCATAATTTGGCGAGCTATGAACGTTGCTCCTGGATAGCTTTTTAGGATACTCTCAGTCGAAAGGTATACGGCAGACCAATGCATTCCTAAAAGTTTATGAATTAGTTACTCGTGAATTACCGAACAATGTTTGATGGCATGCCGAATTCTACAGTGGGCTCTCGGACCCCAGATAGCCAATGTTTTTTCTTTTAATCCAGCACTAGTACATATTCAGAATGACAATCTCGCGCCCATATATTGCTCGTGGTTGCCCGGGGTGTCGGAGAGGGCAGAGCCTGACGACAGGGCGACATCTCGTGACTGTACTCACAAGCAAGCTCATATTGCGTGCCTTCGCTCATGAAATATGTCCTCAGACGTCTCGCAATCTCCCCCCCCCCCCCTTGTGATGCCCTTTTTTATATTTATTTCAGACCCTTTTATTATTATTATTATTCCGAACGTGGACGCCTTTTGTGTTGGCTGGAAAGGAGAGAAGGGTGTATGTTTTTTTTTCTCTTCTGTTATTGGGGGTATTTTTGTAATTAGGTGTACTTGGAAGAAGATATTTTGATATTTTGTCTCGTTTATTGCTGGCTGTTCCTATTTTTCTCTGATGTTTGATGGTTGTATAATTACGCATTTGCCTATGCTGACAGGTAGGAGTGATGGTTCTTATATAGGATGACCGTTTTGAAAAACTATTGATATCTCCTTTTGGAAAGTAAATAGCGATCTTTTATTATGAAGTGTTTAATAAGCTTAATTGCGTGTTGAAGTTGAGAAATTTCTGAAAGGTGTAAATTTCTACATAGTAACGTAAACAATAAACTGAAAAGCTGCAATTATTTTGAGATGACATTTTGGGCTACATTGATTTAATTTAAATTTGGTTTTTTTTTTCTGAGGAGGGGGGGGGGGATATGGGCACCCATATTCAGAAAGCATTTGTAATAATGATATGCGAAATAATTATTGAAAATACTCTTAAAAGAAAAACCCTTAATATTAGTTCAATAATTAAATATACGGCGCAATTTATCGACTTCTAATTTATTAGTAGATAAAAAAATATATAAATTTTACTAACTTGCATTTCAAACACAACATTTTCAGAAAGTTTAGTTAAGCACATATTTTGTCTCACAATTTTTAATGCAAAACCTAATTTTCGTGGTTTTTTGGAAAGTTTATTTAAAACTTCTTTGGCTATTGACGTTCTTTCAACTTGACATTAATATCACCCTCATCTAAGTTTCTGCCATATATCCCCCCCCCCATGAAATATATATATGTATATATTTACCACCCTCCCTCAGCTAAGTGCCTGCGACATAGTATTCTGCCCTCGAAATTTATATATTTACCGAAAATATATACATTTAATTTGTTATGGTTAACCAAGATTACACTTGCAATCTTCATTTCTTAAAAGTAAGTTAAGCACATTAATTAAAACATATTTTTGGTAAGAGAATATATCCCTCCTCCGAAAATATATATAATTTTGCAAATTGTTACTGCTTTTTCTGACGTAAAACTTTACTTGCAACAAGACATCCTGGTTTTTTAAAAGTTAAAATATATTTCGAGGGGAGTGGGGGGGGGAGGGGGTATGCACCCATATCCCCTATCTTGGCTACGCTCCTGCTAAAGTATAATTTTATCATTGAAATGATTTTATTTTTGATTCTCAATTTTATATACTTCAAAATAATTCGTTAATCTCAGTATTTTAATAATGGAAGATAAACGCAATCTCGAAATAAAAATGCCCACCTTTTTATAATTTGAAGATGCGTTTCTTTCAAAAATTCCTTCATGCTTTGTTTAAAAATTAATACTAGATTAAAAAGAAATTAAGGTAAATATACTTGTGCGAAATCAGTATTGGTGAAAATTAAATGGAATAACATTAATTGGATAACCTAACATTATTTTTTTAATATTCTCAAGGAGGATGCTTCCACTTTTTTATTTTTTTACTGAAGGAAAAAAAAAAAAAAAAAAAAAAAAAACTTTGAAGCCATTTTAATTGAAGAAATGAGCAATACTCCAACGGCATCCCCTATTCAAAAACAGAATAAATTCGATTATTTTATATACCTATAAATATGATGGCAAAGGAAATCTGTTAGGTATAATCCCCTTTAATTGGCATCGAATGTCCCCGTGGCCCCTCCCTATAAATCAGACAATTTCACGATTGGAGGTGCGAGGCTTCATTACTACTTCCGGCAATGCTGGGGGGGGGGGGGGAATGAAAGGGAAAGAAGTTATTAATCATCGTTCCAAAGCTTTTGTTGGATTCGGTGGGTTGACATATGCGCATTCTTCATGAGTCGCTACTTTTCTTCCTGACATGCGATTTTTCCTGCAATGGATTAAAAAAATATTATTTTCAATGATAACTTTTGTTTGTGCTCTAAATAAATTCCTGGTCCTTTTAAATTTAACTTTTTAACTGATTTTAAAAACAATGTATACTTATTTATGATTAGAAAAGTAGCGAGGATATTCAATGGTAATTCATCTGTGAGAAATATTAAATTAATTTTAGTCAACAAATTCATTAATAACACAAAAAACACAAAATATTGAATAACGTTTGATACATCAATATATTTTGATACATTTTATAATCCTTTTCAACAAAAGAAAATTTACAAGAATATCCATTTTTTTATTATTTAATTTCACTTCTATTTTTTCAAATATGCCACGTGTTGAAATCTACTTCCTCTCTCCTATTGCAGATCCCCTCTTTCTAACTTAGAAAAATATATGAACTTTAATTTGTTAACACCTCAGCATAATATAGAAAGTTATATATTGAAGTGGATTTAATATAACTAGTATTTATATGAATAGTATATATGAATCTTTTTAAAGTTCTGAGAGAAGCTTGTAAATGAAGGTTGAAGTATTTTGAGTGTTCGGTAATATACTTTCTATAGCATTGCAATTTTTTTTTTTGTGTCTATTCCTCCTTTCTTTCATAAAGAAATAAAACCAGAGGCATGTACTAAAGTTAAAAATTAACAACCTTAGCTAAGCGCTAAAATCCTTCTTTTCCAACACCATAATATTCACCAAAAGCACTTGTCGAATTCTGAACTGCAATATCGAGATAGCACGCCAAGACTGTCTGGATATTTCAACTACGTGCGTTCTTGGATTATAGTTATAAAACCACACTCTAAAGTATGGACAGGGTAGCAAAGACCAAAAAATGCAGAAAACATAAAAAGAAAGCTGTCTTAAAAAAATAAGGAAACGTCGCCAACTATGCTCAACATCTTCTGTAGCTCGTAACTCTGAAACCTGTCAATGAGATACGCTGGAAGCATTGGACTTCCATTGGACGTCACTCCACCAGTTATCTTGGCTCGTGCCGATTCGAACTGCATTCCAGGTAGCTGAAATATGGAGTTGTATAAAGAAGCATTTACAGAACAAGAAGAGGAGTTTTTTTTTATGTGTTTCTTTTATTTTCTATCACGGACGACAACTATAAACGCTCTTCAAGGAAATAATACCTTTTTGGCCACTTTCGAGGAGTAGGGAGACTCGTTAACGATTTTGAGGAAATTCTCTCCTACGTTCTTTTTTTCTATTCCACCTGTGCTTCCATTTTGTTTTATGTGAGTTGAGTTGTTGCCCGCCACTCCTGGAAATGCCTTTTCGGAAATATTGTTTTGGAAAAAGTTTGAGTTTTTTTATTGGTGTTCCTGGTATGTCCACCAGCAGATGTGGCTTACAATTTCTAAGTGGACGTCAAGAAAGAATACTGAGGAAAAGCGGTTTGCTATTCTTTTTTTTTTATTTCATTTCCTTTACTGTCAGCGCACTGTCCGGATGAAAGCTCATCGTAAACTTGCTGAATTCAACAATGAAGTGTAAGATTTGTTATCAAGATTTTTTTTTTATTGTTATGGTACATCTCTATCTTTCTCATGTCATAACATTGAAGATGTGTGAGTAATTAAAGCTTTCAGACCTTTTCTCTTTGGTGAAGTCTCAACTTGCTCAACAGTATTGATAAGCGATTTGGATCTTTCAGACTGACGCGAAATACCTTTGGTTTTTGTTTTAGTAGCCTTAGGCATGAAAATAAAAGATATGATGAGTTTTCCTTTGATGAGAGGTTAGATTTGCGACTCGCATTTTACGAAGGTTTGGCACTATCGCTTCTATAATCTTGCATTTTTTTTTTTTTTTTAAATTAGATAATTTTGTTTGAAATTTATCAGTTTGAATCAAGCAATTCTAACTAAATAAAAACATCACGTTCAATCAAGTATTCAAAGTCAATTTCTTGAAATATGTTCTTACTGGTGCTATGCTATTAGTAAAAAATAAACCCTTGATCCTTCGGATACATTGTCAGTATAATGGAATAAACCAAATCTATCTGAAATAAATGCCTTGTATTTTAAGTTTCTAGTCGATACGGAATTCGCTTACTGAACAATTTTAATAACATTTTTCCAATATTACCTGACACCATAACCTCTATTGAGTTTCAGCAAAAATTATTTTATTTTTAAATCCTCACCATACCATCATTTGCTAAATATGACACAGCGGCCTACCACTCATTAACTCTTACGCAAATCTAGAACAACAAACCAAGTAAATGTAATTTCATTGCTGATTCATTACCCAGCTGTCTTGTAAAGAAATAACTTTGAAAGAAATCGTTTCAAATTAATTATGTTATGTCCTCGAAGTCTTCCTCCTTGTTGGTTTTCAATGTGTCCTATCAACCGGTTTTTCTACTTGTGAATCGTATTATTTCTTTTAGGTTTTTTTCAGATTTAAACTTGACATTTCGCTACATTTTGTTTGTTTGTTTCCTGAATGGATAACTTTACGCATCATTTGTGGTGGTGAGAGCATAGAGTGCTGACCGGAAGTTATGCAGTGAACCAGATGAAGGGATGTTATAAAAGACCCGCATAGGATCGCAACATTGTCTTGTTTCAATAAAGGCTTTTTAAGGAAATCGTTCTGCACTTTGTTTTGTTTTTATGATTATTCTTTATTCTTGCACTTGAAGAGAATCATACTGATGCTTTTCATATCTTGCTGGAATTTTATTTAGGAAAACAAAAGTTCCAATTTTAGTTTGGACTTAGAGTATTATTTACATTTTCCAATATTACTCTGCGAAATGAGACATAACCTTAGTTTAGGAAAGGTCTTTCTCTTATCCTTGAAGTTTAAATTTGATTGACACTATCTCCTGTACAGGAGCGGAAACAAGAATCCTTCTTAATGATTTGTATCTTTACTAATTAAAACCTTCAGCACCAAGTGGTTTACTGATTTCAAGCTCAAACGTCGCTTTTCTTTTCGCATTTTTTTCATACATTTGTTTAATTTTGAACTATGCATAACGCCAACCTTTTGCAATTATGGTCAGTAGACAGGAACCTCATATCTACTTGTAGCTCAATAGCTTAGGCAAGTCTAACACTCATCTGAATGGCCAATACATCCAGTGTCAAGTACATTGAGTTGGGTGGCGTGTGCAGGAACATCTTCTGCACAGGAAGAGTACACAGGCGCCCCAAAGATGTCGTGTCCCACTTGAGACCTTTGGCACCAAGCGATTCCCATCACTATCGGCTCCACTGGGGGATTCGGCCAACGTGGGAGGTTCGACAAAACACGCCGGCTGCCCCCTCAAAACGATAAAAGGCTTCTTTCTTGTGGGGTTGACTGATAAGGGCGTAAAGGTGGGTTGGAGGGCTTTGTGGTCACGCGCCCGTGTTCTTCTGTTGGCACTGTCACACTTTGTGAATTGAAGAGGGGGATGGGGCGACTGGAAGGGTGTTTCTGTCTGAAAGGGTGCACATCGAGATTAGTCTGAAAACTCTTGGTGTGCGGGTAGTGTGGTTATTGTATCGCCCTGTGTGTGTGCTTTAAAAGAGTTTGGAAAGAAGCAAGGATATTTTTGACTGAAGTGTCATTTTGAGTACGACATACTTTTGTTTGTGCTTAATGGAATTGTGTTCTTGTAACTAAATAGTGCTTGTTGATTGACCAATATTGGTTTTCTCATGTAATGAAGTAATGCACAGATATTTTTATAAACATCATTCATTATTTTGTAATATGACTTTGGTAAATTGACGCAATTTATGAATTTATGTTTGTTTCTAAATTTGCAATATTCGTATAGATGATTGAGAAGTTAACCATTTTCCGATAATTTTAGTAAAGTCGCAATGAGTATGCTTGTTAGTTTAGCTATATTTCAATTTCAGAGTTATCTACTCAAAATGTCAGTTGCGAATTAAAAATGTTTTTAAGTTTAAAAATATTTGACAGAAACTCTGAAGCAATTGAAACTTAAAATATGTGGTATTCTTCTTTTTCCTCGGTTCCCTACCATGATGTATTTACAGCGTGTTTTGATTTTAAATAAAGTACACCCTTAAGCCCTCTGCTATTCTTCTTCACACAGTAGCTGGCTAATTACCATCTCATTTTTCTCACGCAGCCTACACAACATCAACAGCAGAGAATCGGACGAGAGAGGGGAAAAAAAACCGGAAAAAAAAAACTCGCAACCTTTTCGGCGCCGTGCCCGATTCCAGCTCCGGCGATATCCAACAGCACTTGCCCAAAAGATACTGAGCATTAAGGGGCTGGGTTGATAGCTTTTCCCCACCAAGGGTTATCAGAGTAATGGGGGCGTCCACAACTTTGTGAGCTAATAAAGCACTTTAAATGGAGGACACGGCGTGCGCACTGTGGGTGCCCCTTGTTGGCTGCCGGAGGCCATTTGCGGTGGACGATAGTGGAATTCGGTAAGTAGTGTATAACGGGCACTATCTTTGAGGAGCACAATGGGACTTGTATGAAGTGATCAGCCGCAATAGAAACAATAGTTCCTAATGGTAGCATATTGTGTAAGCGCATGAGAATTATAGGTTCGTTCGCAAAAGATCTGCAAAAAGTCTGGTACTGGTAGTCCTCAAATTGAAGAAATTAGCTACAGTAAAAAAAATTAAGCTCTTTCAAAAATTTCAGCTTTTAACCATGTCTATCGGATTACACTACTATAACGTGAAATACATTATTCCTTTCATAACTCTTCAAAATGAATTTTTTTCTTATTTTGGTTAAAACACTTATTTAAAAATTAGTGTTTCCCTTCTCGTGTAATAACATATCTCAAAGATTAAATAACCCTGTCTGTCTTTTGAAATGAGCTGAACAAGCATTGCCCAAGAATCGTATTCCTATGGTTTACTTTTGAATGTCACATTTTGTAGTGGAAGGTATCCCCTTACTTTTTTTTATTCTTCAAGTAAATTACAATCTTGTATACAGAGTAAGTAGTATAACCGTTGCAAAAAGATAATTCTCATTTTATGACATGAATGGAGACAACAACTTGAAAGGTTTTTCTTCTTATCCCTACAGGTCTAATTTCAAGAAAGAAAAAGAAAATTTTCAATTTTATATAGGTTATTTCAATGCCTTCTTTTGTGTTTTTTCTTATAATACAAATTCATTTAAACTATTTCAGAGGGGGGGGGGTGAAAAGAAATATCTTCAAAAGTTTCTGTAACACTTTTTCGGTAACGCGTGTATCACACTAGATCTGCCTATGTAAACTGTTACTATTTAATGAACACCTGAATAATTGAATATCTTTATAGTATTGCTCAATTCGTATGTCATATGTCAGTAGTGAACGTGTGAGAGAAACAAGTTTAGTTACAGGAACCCACCATTTCAAACTTGGATAAAAAAAAATCATCAAAGAACAGCCGCGCGATGCATCTCACGGAAGCGCAAACAAATCAAACAAAAACTGTACATATCACCCGCGAGAAATCAAACAAAACCAAGAAGGCGCCTTCGAAATCACTAGTAGGCAAACAAGATGGTGAAATAATGGCACACGGGAGAAAAGTAAAAGAAGAAAAAAAAGTGAAACTCGATATCCACTTTAAATCGAAGGGAGGCCAATAATCGTTATCACTTAACAACTCTGCTGACGCTTCCTTCAATATTGGGGAATATTATCCAGCCACGAACACTGCCAGGACTTCTGGCGACTGCTCTGCCACTGATAAAACTGTGTAAACAGTCACGCCAGTCAGGGAGGCTCTCCACTTGGCTTTTTGGACGATTGTGTTCAACGACAGCGATTAAAAGCCTCTAAATAAGAAAGTGGAAGGATGTTAAAAGGAGATCTCCATAGACTTGGGCTTAGAAAGCTCTTTCTATATCTGCATTTTTAGTTAAGATACAGCAAGGCTTATCCTCTTAGTGGCAGCGCCACTATAATCTTTGTGGCGTTTCTCACGCAAGGGGGTCCATTATAATCATCATAACCAGCTTGTAAAATATTAAGTTCAGCCTGCATAAAGGTTTAAATTTCGTGACTTTTTCTGTGTTACAAATCGCGTAGTTATGTTGATGTACAATTTTATTTACTTATTCATTATAATGTCATTGAATACAACTTCTTTCTTAATGTTTTTTGAAAGACAAGTGTAATTGTTAGCATAGCAGTAGATCATCCGTGTGTTTCGTCTATTGAAATATATATAAAAAATACCACGTGTATTGTCTACTAGACAGTTTATATATAAAGATATTAAAGTGACAAATCGTTAAATGCATATGGCGATATGTAAATGTATTTCGAAGTACAGAAATCACACAGATTTTTTATTTTTTTATTTAGCTTGAATAAAAACTAGTGATAACACTATAAATAGAAAATAAACTAAATAGCGTACAAAAAAATTGTATAATGATTAACTTATTTTTAGATGATTTAAAATTATGAACAAAAACCTATAAAATGTCTAGCCAAAGAAAAATATTGCTAAATATATAATTATTTGAAATATACTTTCTATTTCTATCGTAAAAATCATAGGAATTCATTGCAAACAGAAATGAATTATTTGGCTGCTTACAATCATTTCAGTGACAGCACTTAAATAACATTACAATTTAAGATAATATTTAAATTAATTAAATTAAGGTAAATTAATTCGACCCACGTACACATAATACAGCACTTAGAAGAAACAACCCCAAAAAGAAATTCGAAAGTCGCCACTCTCCCCCCCCCCCCCAACCCCCAAGTTGCATCTTCTCGCTATCTTGTCTCCGAAAGTAACTTTCCACTTTGATTACAACGACCACTCTAACGCGTGAAAAGTCTCCGCGTCAATTAGAGTACGCGGATAAGATGTCTGGATGGGAATGGAGACAATTCCCATTTCAGTGCATCATCGGAATGGAACTTATACTCAATTTCCTGGATACCATTGATATGCGTCAGTTCCTTTTGTTTTATGTGTGTTTTGTGCATGGCCGTTCCTTTTGTTTTTGAGTATGTGTTGTGGACTCAAGTTAGAGGGAAAATATTAATTTGATTTAAGGATTTTTTAAAAGAACACCGAGGTGAGATCATCAGTTATAAGATATCAAATTTTCCACAATTCAAGATTTTCTGTTTTTTCCTTTTTCATGAACATCTGATTTTCAATTTACGCATCGTTGATTATGGAGTTCTATAAATAAACTTTTTTCATGAGCATGAAATACATTAAACTCTGACTCGCTACATAAAATTTAAATGGTAATTTTAGATTGTAATTTGACAAGTGACTAAAATTTATCTTATTTTGTCTGATATCTTAAATTTCCATTTGTAAAATGTTTGTTCAAAAAACTTCTTTGTATAGAGTATAGCTTATATGCTACATTCTATATAAGGATGACTGTTTGTATCTCAGCAAAATTAAGTATCTTTATTCGATAAAAAATACATATTCAAACTAAATTGATAAGAAAATGAATTATTAGTTTAAGAAATATATTAATAAACCAATTGAGAGAACAGTATCAATTTAAGAAATTTTAAATATCAATGACTTCTATGACATTTGTTCAATTGATATCTGTGTTTCCATCCTTTAAGGTTGCATTCTCTTTTCAGGCGCATGTTTCCTACAGTTCGAGTCTCGTTCTCCGGTGCTGAACTTCATACCAAATATTCTGTATATATGGACATTGTACCAGTAGACAACAAACGGTACAGGTACGCGTACCACCGTTCGTCGTGGCTGGTAGCTGGCAAAGCAGACCCTCCTTCACCCTCCAGATTGTATTTGCATCCAGACTCACCGTTCACTGGTGAGCAGCTCAAGAAACAAGTGGTCTCCTTTGAGAAGGTCAAGCTCACCAATAATGAAATGGACAAGCAAGGACACGTAAGTTTGTTTTGTGTTCTTTCATTGGGAGTTAATTGCTCTGGTTGATATTTAATTCAAATGTTTGAAAGGTGTTTTCGAGTTTCATTTAAATGGAATTGGAAACTTATGCAAACTATGTTGTCGTTTTTCATTTGCGTTATTTTAAGCGAAAAAGGTGTATTTTCAAAATTAGCATTCATTTCTTTTTGCTGAAATAGGTATTAATTTCTCTGAATGCAATGTAGTTGCTCAAAATCATTTCTCAATTTAATTGTTCACATTGAAATGTAATTTTCTTTATTTTTATTTTATTCTTTAAGGATAATGATTTTTTCACTTTTATACAGCCAATATATTTTAAGATAACATTCGATTTCATAGATATTTATAATTTAAAAATATTTATTCTTTAACCATGAGAAAAGATTAAAAAAAAAAATCTTATCAGTATGTCCATTTCATCTAACTGACAATAGTTTACTTATTATTAATACTGTTGACTGTTCTTTAAAATATATTTTCCGAATCAATACACATAAGCTCACGCATTTAACATAACTACCCAAATCCCTTCAAAAACGAAGGTACCATACATCAGTCCAGAATTAACCTTGAAGAGAAACTGCCAAAACCACCTCTCCCTTCTAAGCCCTCCCCCCCCCCCCTCTCCCAACATGTGACATTTCGTAACGCCAGAAGCCTGCGATGAAAAATCGCCCTCAATCACGCAATGTCTCTCTATTAAAACCAAAAAACATCACCGCGAAGAAGTGGAAGACATAAAAAAATTATATTTTCTTCCACTACGCCAGCACTCCAAATTAATATCACATGATAAATATGAGCCTAATAACTTAATATAGGTACCAGAAAAGCGACCGCTTCCAGTCCTGTAATTTAGATTCTCATTGCTTATCATCCCCCAATTTTTTCTGTCTTCATTTTTATGTATGGCTTATTCACGCGTTATTATTATTTTTTTTTAAAGGGGGGGGGAGAGAGTAACTAGGAAGAGTAATAAGATTTTCATTGAGAGAAACAGTAGGAAGTGGTATTTAAGTTGTAATCACAGTTGTTAGGGTAGACAGTTGGTAACATATTTTAGGTTCTTCAACGAGCTTTTAGGGGAACGCTGTGAGAGTTCATGATAGCTTTGATAAATTGAATTATTGTAATTGGGTGGGCAATGCCATTTGCTAATGGTTGGCACTAAGTGAGGATGAAAACTTGGTGAAATGTAATACGTGGAAAGGGTAGTGTATCGTCTTTCTTTGTGCTTTGTTCCGAGTATAAAGTGTTGGTGATTGAGTGAAACGTTTTTTGCAGTGGTTTTTGTTTGTGTTTTGCCATTAAAGATAATTTGAATGTTTGAATCAAAGTGTTGAGGTTCGGCACTTAGTCCAGAGAAATGAATTGAAGTAGTTGAGTTATTTACATGGGCACCGGCAGAATTATTTTTAGGAGGGTGCAAATGCACCCCAAGGGAGGTCCAATGTGTTGTTTTTCGTTGTTGTTGTTTTAGCCTTGATTTTTCAATTGGATATATTAACAAAATTGTAATTAGTTTTATAGATTGGATTTCTTTTCCATTGAATATTTTAAATCCTATAACATACTTCTATTATCTGTTAATCGTACCGAACTATTCAGTTTTAGACGAACTATTCAGCTTAAAAATAACAGAAGTAACTTTGCGATCAAACATACACTTAAATTAGAATTAAACAAAACATTTGTATGTTGATGAAATGCAGGTTTATGATATTTATTTTTAATTTCAATTAAAGTATCAGAAAATCTAATGCAGAGATCATTCGCTAGAAACAAATATTGAAAACGGGACAATGAAGAACTAAAGTATGTGTTAACAAGTACTATAGCTTAAATGCTACTCGAAATATAATTATTACATTTAATGACAACGAGGAGTAAATAAAGTTAATATTATTCTGCAATTTTTCAGAAAAAATAAGCAATACATCTTTCATATATTTTCCTTGTGTATAATTTAGGCAACAGTTAAATATGTTTATACTAAAACCCTAAAAAAATAAACACTGCTTAATTCAATCTGTTGAAACTAAATATTGTTCTTGCTACATTAGTTTCATATACATAAGGCATGCTTTTACCTTTTATTTCCTTCACACACAAGGTAAGATCACATTCAAGGTGATGAAACAAAAAGCAAAGAAAGAGTATTACACCCTTTGTCACCATTCTTATTTTTACTATACTTTGTTCATCCTTGTCTTTATTAATCCTTCACGCCCATTTCTAGTGGGCTTTTAACTAAAAAGGTAAACTAACAAAATAAAATACATTTCGATGACTACAAAAACCCGTTCATCCAATTCACGTCTCCCTCTTACCTTCCTTTTAACATGTTTTACGACGGGTGGAGTTGCATTTCCGACGAAAACGATCGAGAAAGTCATCTTTTTTTGTAAAGTATTCCAACCGTTTAAAAAAAAAAAAAAAAAAAAAAAAAAAAATGGTAAAAATTAATAGAGGGAGGAAAAGCCAAGTTGAGAAATCCAGTCTTTTTACTACCTTTTTTTTCCCTTTCAGATCACCTCAGTTGGAAAAAGGTGTGTTATTTATGACTTTTTCCCCTTTCTTCTCACTGTCGCTATTTGAATTGATAAAGCGGTCTTTAGCATTGAACTGACCACGACAGTGTTTTGAAGGTTAAAAAGGGAATGCTTTATGTAGTAGGAGCTCACACCCATGGACTACAACAAGGTGCATTGGACGCATAAAAGGAGAGCTTTGATTGGTTCGGGCTCTTTATTGCCTCGCACTTCGAGATATTAGACCATTGTTGAAGGAATGAAGTGGACCATTTGGATTAATATTTGTTCAATTGTGCGCGGTTTTTTAAGTGGTCCGAGGAGTTTAATAGCTTGGAGCTTTTTGTTATTTTATATGAGTCTGCAGGATTATTTTTCGCGCCCATGGTTGTGTTTAGGTGTGAGAAACTGCACTCTGCTGAAATAATTGGATGTTTATATCACAAAGAATGGCTCTTTCGTTGGGCGATTAAGTTCGTTAAAGAAATTATTCGGCATTTCTTTAACAATGGATATATAATGTAATGATTCAATGTTAATTAACCTTCTAGGGACACTCTTCACGCTTTTCTAATTGACACTTTTGTTCCCACGCCATTTTAATGATTTTATGGCGAAAGGTAAATTTTTACTGGTTTGCTGATTGGTTGTTGGTGAATAAGCCCAACGCTCTGGTCTTTTGCAAAATAAAAACTGAACAGACGAGACAGCTTAACTCGAACATTCTGTTATAGGTTCTTGCACACGCATTTCCCCTAAGCCACAAAATGGTCTTTCAGTTTTGGATTGCGTAATTTCTTTTGCATTTTAAGTTCCAGTTTTTTTTATATATTTATTTTTACAATCAGCCCTTCAGTTACGATGCTGTAAACAGATATTTCTTTTTATTAAAAAAAAAGTAGAATGTATTTTCAAAATAGATTAACACAATTAAAACATATTTTTAAACATATTGATAAATTGATGGGAGAGCACATTTAGATTTTTGGCATTTTCACATGACAACACTATTTTGTAAACCATATTAAGATATATTTCCTTTCACAAACTTAGTAGTCCATAGCTTCACCTTCATCCATATTAACATCTCCACACATAAAACGTGGATCTCTTTCGGGGTTTCTACCACACGAAGGTCATGCTTAAGAGAATGTGAAATTGAATTCCCATTACCACCTCCTTTGTTTCTGTCGCTAAGAGCGGCTGAAGCCTCTACGCCCCTGTCAGTGTGACAAATCATCTTTGGCCAAACTCCGCCTTATTCAAGCGCCTGTCGGCGAACTTCAAAGGCTAAATTTTTTAGCAGGAAGGGGGAGGGACATAAGCTGCTGGGAATATTACAGGCTACTGGACACGACGGTGATTAGTATTACTTTATGATTTTTTTTTTTTCTGTATCATCCAAAAGGCCTTTGTCTATACTCGCTCTCTCTCTGCATTGTTTATTTGGACGTGGTAAAAAGGAATGGAATACTGGCTTGTTGTACTTTGAATCGTGGTATATTTTATGGTCGATGTTCAATGAAAGGGTTGGAGATATTGAGGACTCAATTAGCTTGACCAGTAAATTATGCAATCTGAAAGACAATGAAAAACAAAACATGAATGGAGATTTTGATAGGATCGTCTTGTATTGAAGAACATAAATACCTTAGCAAATAAATCCAAACTATTAAAAATGAAACAATTGTAATAAAAATATAGCGTGAAACGAACTTTTTTTTTAGTATAATAAAACTCGGAGCCTTATCAATCTTGTGACCTACTTGCAAACCAGTTTTTTTTCCTCAAGATTTTAGTTCTTGAAATGTAAGGAGTTCACAATTGCTAGGTCATAACACGAGAGTAGGTAATGTGGACTGCACTTAAAAAAAAAAAAAACAGGGACATCACACTGCTCAAAATGTTTATGTCGAAAATTAAAACTAGGATGGATAGTTTATGAAATGGAATAGAAGCAAAATTGTTAGGTTCAAATTATGAGAGAAATATACTTTTTTTTTCATGTTTTACAAATCAAACTGTAACAGCACACTTATGGATCTAAAAGCGAGTCCAATAGTATCTAAAAGACTACAACGACAAATCCATTTTCAGTTTTTGCGCGATTCTTATATCCCTTTCATACAATAAAAAATTCACGCAAAAGCACACTTTCCCTTTTGAAAATTGTTGTGATGCGGTCATTGGCAGATGGGATCGAGAGTGAGTCAGCTTTCAACACGAATCCACGGGATTTCAATGCTTTTCCATGCAGCACAGGATGAGAAGGATTGGCTTTGTATTCTCGGCCTCACGCGACGCCAACAAATCACTGCGGAACGTCAACCGATTCCACCCTTCGATCGCCAATAAATAACCAGCTCGTGACATCTCACTTATTACGAAACTGCACCATAACACTTCTGCCAGGACACAGTCAAGTGCCGGCTGGAATCAGACAAGGAATTCGCTGGGGACATTTGGTGGAACAGAACAAACAGATCCGATTATTTATTGGCAGGAGACGTGGAGAAAGGGGAAAATTTTCTGGTGGTTGGGTTTTGCTAAATTCATTAAAGTTAAAAAAGTATTCTTGACGTTTGGTGTGAAATTCTGTTGAGGAATATGTTTTTGGGAAGCGTCGAAAGAACTATTTCTGCTAAGTTATTGCCCCAGTTAAGATAAAGTTGTAGATGATTTATCTGTTATAGAGCTTAGATAACTGTTACTGGGGAAAGTCAAATAAAACTTTTAACTAAGAGCTTTTCTGCTATATTTGACGCAACATAAATCGAATTGACTTCAGGAAATGTAAATTATAATTTTTTAGTTTTACAAGAGATACCTGTAAAAATAAAAATATGTGCATGGAGATAAGAGGTTGGAGGAGCATTAAAATTCTACATTTTGCATTGATTACGCAATTTTGAACATTAATATAAAATATCTTTATGTGGGGGAGAGAGAGGGGGAGTATTAAAGTAACAAATATGTAGTATAAAACAGTTATACATACTAGTTACAAATTGTATCTTTTAGATAGGTACTTTTTACATAGTTTAAAGATCTTTACCAAGTTATGATAAAATATAGTTATATTTAATTAATTATAATTATTTTTAAATATAATAATTATATTAAAATTTAGGATACAAATGATTAATTGAAAGTTTCTTTCCCCCATAGATTGTCCTAAATTCTATGCACAGGTATCAACCGCGTATTCACCTAGTGAGAAAATCCGGCAGTACGACGTTAACCTCGCCTACAGAGTTGGAAAACGAAGAGTTTCGGACATATATTTTTCCAGAAACTGTTTTCACAGCAGTGACGGCCTACCAAAATCAGCTGGTAAATTTCTCTCAGATTTCTTAACGTTTTTGAATTTTAATCCATGAAAACATAATAAAACTTTGTCTAGTCAATGTCATGTCAAATTCATATCATCAACATTTTCCTAGAATTGCAAAGATGAACTCAATTCCTCAAAGTTTAATTTTTTTTATTCATTCCTTTATGTTCTTTCTTTATTATTCTTCCCGGAAGTATTTTGTATTTCTTCACTTACTCAAAAACCATTCTATAAGGTACCATGTATAAGTCAAATTTGTTTTTTGTGACATCAAATCCATTTGCGAAATACATTCTTAAACAAGAAATACTTGTATCTTCAGAAAAACTTTTCTTAGCTATACCACAATTCTACTAGAATTGTTTAAGCTTGTGAAATATAACAGTAGAGCCACCAACTTTACATTTTAAGAACGTTTATTGCCCTGTGTGTGTTTACGAACTTAACAGTAATACCATGTTTTACTTTCAGATAACCAAATTGAAAATCGACAGCAATCCCTTCGCCAAAGGTTTCCGGGATTCATCCAGATTAACAGAACTTGAAAGGTGAGTTTTTTTCCTATTACACAATTAGTATTCTTAAAATACTTCAAACATACCAGAAATTATAAATACGAAGCTTGCTTCCAAGCTCACAAAAAAGTATTGAACTATCCCCTAACTTTTACACAACTTTTCAATCTTCGCAATGCTACTTCCTCAACTGATGGCTTAATTTAGAAGTAGCCGCTTCCGCTTACGCAACCTTTACAAAATTCGAATATAAGCATTATCATTATCCTTTCATATTTGAAATATAAAGGGTGTGTCGTAATTTGAGACGCGTAATTTAGAAACATAATGCATGAAGTTCTGTCTTGAAGTTCTGGGAGTGGCCTTTGAGGTGCTTCCGCAGATGCGCGTTTTGGCACTATTTCTCTTTATCCTCCCAAGAAAAAGAGCCCGGGTCACCACACACAGAGCACTCATCTTGTATAAAATATTCAGGCTTTTGTCTGTTGTTTATTCACTTAATATCTGAATTAAGCTGCAACAAACCGATACGCCTTTTTGTATTGCAAGTTTGAAAAGGAATTTTTAGGTCGTTAAATTAATCTTTGCAGGTCAAATAGTCGTGTATTTTATGAATGAGTAGAACAATCTTAATTTTGATAATTGCAGTTCGAAGTGCAAGCAGGATATGATTAGATATGAAAGGTGTACGTTAAGTTTATATTTGTTTAAAAGGTATTAAATTATATTTATTTCGAAAGTAAATTTTTATATTTTTGTAAAATCAATGATTTAAATTTTACTACGTGGTTTCAAAACTTATCACTTAAGATTTAAAATGTCGACTACAGTTTAAGTATGGGATCTGAATTTCTTTTTAAGTAAAAAAACTAATCACACCACTTTTCGATTTGTATTATTTCAGTAGAATATTTTACAGGATCACATGTTATATTATAAAAACTTAATCAAAATTTCAAAGGGCATATTAGTTTAATCCATTAAATATACTAAAGTATTCCGTTTTTGGATATCGTGTTAGTATACATATGGCTGTTTTTATTATTTGTTTACATTTGGTTTCAGTTTGGTTACATTTGGTTCAGTCAGTCCTCCCCCCCCCATGTTATATGGGAACAGGGGTCTTATATAGTAAGTTTTATAACAAATAAAAAATGAGTTTGTCTTCCGAAAAAAATTGCATATTTATAAAAGGAAATTCATTCTAGTCTAAATTTGTTCGTTAAATCGTTATTGTAAAAGCTGGCCAGTTCTGTATAAAGAAGCTTTTGAATCTAAATATCACTCATCACAAAGCCTTAGTTCTTCTCCAAAGATTGCAATCTCCGAGCGGCAAATGAACTAGAGTGTTCTATTTCTTGCCGTCTTTAACAGGCAAGGTGACAACTACATTTAACAACTCTTCTCAAACATTTAATCTACTTGAGGCAGAAGAGAAAAAAAATAAGCTTTTTTAAAAAAAAAAAAAAAAAAAAAACCTCAGATGAAAGATAAAAACAAAAAAAATCTCATTTTTCACTCATTCCACTTTTTCTGAGAAAACTGGCTTCCCCTTTTACGGTCCAAGCAAAGTATCAACTAGCTTTGGCATTCCTCCACCTACAAAAAAATTCCAGACCTCCCACATCGAAACCAGGCTTGAAACCTAGTCCCAGTCAGCGTGTCCATGGCTGTTAATTGACTTCTTTCATCCTCGCATCTTTTTGGAGATCGGCTTACCGGTCGTGAGATGGTTAATCCTGATGACGGACCGGCAATGGCTCGTATCCTGACATCCGACACTGCGCCACCCACAGTTCCGCGGATTGACGTTACCACTGAAACGACATATATACTTGTTTGTTTTTATTTTCTGAACTTTGTCTTCTGTCCGCACTTGGAGACATTCTGGATGATGAGTCCTCTTTTTTTTATAATCAAGCCCATTAAAAAGTCATGTATCCAATTTTTTTTGCGCTGTTTCTACTCGGAAGCCGAGTCTTAATTAGTTTTATGCCTGCTATATATATACGCGTGCTGTTTGGCAGTTGTTTTGAAATTGCGGGTCTTTTGTAATTCTATAATAAGTTGTAGCAGTATATTATATTTTGTAAAAAGCTACTTTGATGTAATGGAAATAAGAATGTTGTTCAAACTCCGTATATCCGAAAAGGGTCGATCGGTGGAACCAAATTAATTCCACTAGTGAAGTGACTAACAGGAATGCCTCTCCGTTAAAATTTTGAATTATAATAAACATTTAACATGAGAAAGAGGAAACGTCTTAACATATTCGATAGTTAATCCTTGAATGTACAGTACGCGGAGAAAAAAAAATCTGAACGATAGCTATATCTTGCATTCTAGTTGATGAAATTACAAAAGTCACCTACCGTTGTAAATTGTGGAAGGTCTTTATTAATTATGCATATATATATATATATATATATATATATATTATCATGAGGGATCAACTACAAATTAAAACTGAACCAAACTTTAAAAAGTTTAATAGCAACCTCATAATATTGTACCATATTTAGATTTAGAATCCATAAAAACGTCTAAATACCAAATTTCATAACTTTTCAATGAGTGGTTAGTAATTTAAATGTCAAAAAATGGTAAATTGATGTTAAAAAAATTTGTTTTTTGGCCATAAATTCTTAGATAGTTAATATATTTAGCAATTTTTATTTCAAAGGATAGTTTGTGTAAGGCCAAACATCAGTAACATGTAACTTTTGTATTAATGAGTTTCTTAGTTATTAATTAATAAAACAAGTTTTAATTTTTTTTTTTAAATAGAAACATACATTTTGTTTTCTTCCATTACAATTATCATGGTCGAAAACACCTCCACAATTTTTTTTTATTCTATTTTGATTATTGGTTCTCGATATTTTAGTAAAAATGTAAAAAAGTTCACTTTAAGGGACCGCGTAATAGATTACGTCTTGAAGAATGCAAACAGTTCGATTCTTCCCCGCGATAAAGAAATTTGTCCTCAAGCTCGTTCAAAATATTTTCACTCATAAGTAAAGTATTTCTCAACACGATGAACTTAAATTTTTTTGTACCTAAGGAAAACGAGGTATTCTAAATCGAATGAAAACATAAAAAGTAAGGGTTCGTATTGAAATGTTTAAAGACAGAGTTAAATTCACTCAGTATACAGACCCTTAAGAAAAAAAATTGTATCAGACATATAGAAAATCGTAACAAAACATTTTGGTGCAAACCGCAAAATTCTACTATAATTAGAACCGAAGATATAGCCATCGTTCGGATTTTTTTTTTGCGTACTGTACAAGGATCTACACAATTTGAATGGGCGCCGGCAGAAATATTCTCAGGTGGGTGCAGATGGTACACAAGGAGAAGAGGTTCAAAGGGGATAATATTTCATATTAACTTTGATTTTACAATTGCCTATCTTAATGAAATAACTTATAGTTATGCATTAAATTTCGTATCCATTAAATATTTAATAAGCCGTATCATACTTCGACTTCCTTTGAATCGTACCACTTTTCTCTCCAAATTATTTTTTATTTTAAAACCAGGAAGGTTCACCCCCTTGCACCTTCCTGGAGGTGCCCATGGCAATTTCTGTTTATGCACCTTCTTAAATATCTTTCCTTCCATGATATTTTACATTTTCTGTTCTAACGAACCATTCCCTTTTCCAAGAAAAGCATTAAACAAAATTAAATTGCTATTGCTCTAAATCTAAAGAACCTTACTAGTGAATGATCAATATATGTTGCTCATTGAAGACTCATAGTACCGCATATGCCTACAACCAGCTTCAGAAAGTCCATTATGTGTACAGAAGGTAAAACATGAACCATTGAACTTATCGAAGGGTCTAATGTAATTTAATTGAAAGCAAACGAGAAAGATATCGTGAAATGATACCAACTCTAATCCAACAATCTCTACATATTCAAATACCTGGGATCTATCATGTCTACTTCAATTCCAATCCAATGCAAGATATCAATGACTCACCACCTTTCCCGCACCATTCTCATCTTCGTTAAGTTCATTCCTCACCCAAAAGCTCTCTTCTCCCCAACACGTAATACAATTTGGTAAACAGAGGCGACAGCATGATGTATTATCGGAAGTAATGAATAGATAGCGCACTTATTTGATTACAATAACCGACTGGAGTGCTAATGACATGTGCTGAAAAGATATGGCCAAGTTCTCTCGCTCTCTCAAATTGGCGAGAAAAGTCTGGAGAGTGTTAAATTTGGGGAATTTCCCTTGGGACGATAAGGGTTTGGCGTAAAACTAAAAGGATTCTCTCTGCCACCCGAAAGACTGACAGATGATTTAGCGTTAAAAGGGTGTCTAATATTAGTTTTGTGTGGCTGGGGTAGGTGCGTTCTTCACTATGATAATGTCAGGCGGTGGGAGATCGTGTATCTTTTTAAGTGCCTTTAATCGTGTTTGGCAGTCGGCTGGGGCAGGAAGTCGACGAATGGCATGAAAACTGAAACTGTTTTATTTACTCACGATTAATTTGAGGGATTTGTTACTTATGTGTGCTTGTGGGAAGTCGTTGAAAAAGGTTTGATTTTACCTCGAGTAAATGGAGTTATTTTTGAAGTTTTAAATAAGGATATAGCAACACAGTTTCTTTTGGAGCTATAAAAAAAATCAGCTACTTAGTAAATAAGCCTTATCTGATGTGAGAAATTGATAGTAAAATACAAGCAAAAATCATATTTTTTTTTAGTTTGTTGGTAATAGAGATTAAAACGGCTTAATGGATTTTTGTGAAACTTTCAGCAGGTACTCAGAACATTCTAAAATTTATAAAACTACAAATAACTATACTGAAGTTTAGTTTGAGTTTCTTAGGAATGACACAAATTGCCCAATTTGAGCAGATTTTTAAATTTACCGTTTAAACTCATTGTTAATGAACTTTTTCTGGTGAAATTGTGATTGCTTTTATCACTCAAATTAATTTTTTTTAAAGATACTGTAATTTCTCTTTTAAAAACATCTCGTTTCAAAATTACCTTCTTTATTCATATAAGTCTTTAAAAGTTCTCCAAATTCAAACACTCTGAAAGGTAAATGCAAACTGATGCAGATTGCTTTCAAACATCTGCTACTTTTAAGACTTTGCTTTTGAACTTATTAATATTAAAAGAACCAATTTTGTTTTTGATTGAACTATATAGTTAATCCGACGAGAGGGGCGTCTTTTAAAGTAACCAAAAGAAAAATAAACTCACTTTACTCACTTTGAAGAGCAAAATATTTTATAATCACAATGAAAGTTTATTTCATGTACAACGGATTCAATGTGATGTAGGTCAACTCTGCGAGTAAAAGCAACTTTAATTTGATAGATAATTACGAACTGAGTTTTTTTTTTTTTTTTGTGGAAAGTCTGACTTTTTATAAAATTACTAACCTATGCACTATTATTATGGTAATTGGAAAAAAGGTTAAATATATTACATGTTTTTATATAAAAATTACTCGTGTTGTTCTGAAGTTAGTCGTTATAAACTTTGCAGACTGAAGAGATTTTGAAAATTACATGGAAGTTTTCCCATGTAATAGAGGTTTTGAATCGCAAATTAAAAATATTAATATTCAATCATATTCCAACTTAAAAAAACGCTGTTGTATAGATAAGCAGAATCTTTCATTAAATTTAGAGTGTGGTTACAATATTATATCAAGGAATTGCTTTCTTTTATCAAAACACTGAATAATACAAAATAAAAACCAACAGACAAGAAGCCGAGATGTGCTTAAATACCTGGTCAATTGAAACCTCGCAACTTTTTCAGAAGTGAGTTATTTTTCTCGCAACAAAAACTCTAAATACAACTTGAAAGGTGAGAAACGCACCTCATGGAAATAGAAATACACAGTAACCGTCAGCGATCAGGAGTGCGAAAGGCGAAGCAAACCGCATTAAGGGAGGTTTACTGTAATCAACACTGACTAAAAGCACCACCACACGAGAAAGCAATTCGCCAAAACACAAGCAAAACAATAAAGCATCTTCCCTGCAGGCTGTGACCCATAGGGATGTGTGATAGAGACTGACAGGTATCCCGCCCACCCGCCAAAGGTGTGTAGCACAGGCCTGTTATTGCGGCGGCATCCAGGCTTGTGATCTAGGCCCGCCGATAAATGGCTGTCACGCCATGATGGATGGCTAAATTCAATCTGGAGGTGCATTTTTTCTCGCCCAGCCCCAGCCTGTATAATGTCTTGCCTGCTGATGGTGTGGGATAATGAAAATTAGCCAAACGTGCGAGTGGAGATCGGCTCGGACATTCCTACTCGCGGCTTCCTCGTTGCGTCATCGAGATGTTCTTCTGGTCATGCACGTGTAGATCCCATAAGTATATAGTGCTGCGAATTGTATTTCGAATAATTGGAAAAAGGTTAAGAGAGTATTGTTGTGGGACGTGAAGATTTCAAGTTTTAAGCGGGTTAAGTCTAGAAAGGATGCTAAACAAATTTTTGTTTCAGTAATGACAAAATTGACACTAAAAAATAAATATTTTGCACGTTCCACTGTTTATACTTTTTATGTACCGTAAAATGGGGTGAATAGGAACAGCGGGGTGAATCGGAACGAAACTTCATGAAATTACAAAGAAATTATTACTTTACACAAATATTGCATTTTTATTCATTAAATATACTTTTTTTACTTGTCTAACATGTTTGAAATCTTGGAACATGTTTTGTGTGGTTTTCAACACTGTCCTTTTTTTTAAAAAAATTCTGAAAGAGCGTGCATACAATCCAACGAGTTTTAACTTCTCCAAAACTTATCCCGTAATTAATAACATGTACCATTTATAGACTTAACTAATATACTTTTAGATAAGTATAAACATCCACAACAGCATGCCATACTTAATTTAACTTGGTTTAAAAAAAATTATTTTACGAATTTTTATTTTTTTCCTCGTCTTGATTTTGAGATTTGTGGGGTGAATCGGAACACTTAAAAAGTGATATTATAAAGCTGTTTTTGGCAAGATTATGTTCCACACAAGATTCAACGACTGAAGAAGAGTCTAATTACTCCCTTTATGACAGTAATCAAGATTACAGGCTTAAATAAATGTCAGAAGGGGAGCCTAGTTTCCGCATGGCAGAAAACCCGATTGTTACAGTGGTTTTTTCTCCAAATGATTTCGTTATCTTTAAGTTAAATGGAAAAATGTATGAAGACTCTATGTGAGCAAAGTTTTACACCCACAAGATTATTGCTATGTAAGTGTGTTTTACCAAAAGCGTCCATGAGCGAAGAGATTTTCTGAAACAAATGATGATGATTTTCACCTTTCTCAAGATATTTTAAGGAATTTGCAGTCATACTACTCGCAAACATAAAGTAGATTAAAAAATATTATTAATTTTAAAGACTATTTGGGTGAGTTATATGAGAAGAGTTGATAGGCTTTCAAACATATGATTTGTTTTGACAATAATTGACAAAAACAAATTTTATCCGTCATATTAAATGATTTTTTATGATAATTTTATGTTCCTATTTACAACAATGCATTATTACTTGTTTTTTGTCACCCTGTAAACATTTAAATAAGATCAGACATAAATTGTAACGAGTGTTACAATTCACCTCTTTCTGCGGGGTGAATAGGAACACCATGAAAAAATTCAAAATAAATAAAAGTCTTAAGTATTTTCAACATTTTTTGGGTTGATCCTCAAAGAAGAAGGTAAGACCCAAGTTTCAATGTCAAAAATATGTTCCTAAACGATTTTATTACAACCGATTTTTACTTTGAAAGTTGAAAAGTGTTCCGATTCACCCCATTTTACGGTATATAAATCTCGAGTTTATAAGCTAATTTAAGTGTAACGTATATAACGATTACGATATATTACGATAAAAGTATAAATAATTCACGATCTCTGTTTTTAACGAAAGCTACAAACGATTTCAAAGTCAATTTTTTGGTATCTGGATTAATTGATTGATTATTAATTATTACTTGAATATATTATCTAAGATCTTAACTGTTACCTAACGCATCTACCCTTGTTATATTCTGTTGTAACTTGTCCACATATCTTATCTCTTTTCCTTCTCTTGTCTGTTTGCAGCCTAGAACTCCAGCAACTAAACATGTTTAGTTCTTCCAGGGAGACAATGGAGTCTTTGATGTCCGAGCACACTTACTCCAGGACGCCCCTGCGCCCCTTCATGGATCTAGAACGCGAAGAACAACTCAACTTTCTGATGCGTGAAGGGCTGACCCCCCGAGTTCCCTTCATGCCCCTGCCTTCCTGGAGGCCCCCTACTCCAGGATATCCACCTGGTGAAGCATACCTGACTGCCCCATACTCATTGACCAGGGCAGGGGCTATGATGCTACAGCCCCATGTGCTGCAACATTGGGCAAGCAGCCCATCTTCGTTGTCAGGACTCAGCCAGTACAATATGATGATGAACAATATGGCTTCCGGTTCCTACCCATCCCCTGTCGGCACGTTGAGGCCGATGCCTAGTCATCCTACAACAGATTCATCGTCTAATCATCGGTACTTGCCTTATATGAATTCCAGAAGGGATCATAATGGAAATGAGTCCCAAGTGTCGTCTCCAACTATGAGGTGAAAACTTAAGTCATATAATTGGCAAGAATGTTCCTTACCTGGATTTTGTAATGGATTTGGACTTAGAGGATGTTTGTGTTCCCGAGTGAGAGCAAGTATCATGCTCGTATTAATTACAGATGTGTTCAGTGACTATTTAAATGAAACTGGTGTGGATGATTTATTTTGTATCGATTGGTTGTTTCCATCCTTTTGACTGTGAAGTGTTTTTCAACGCATTTTGTACATAGTTTTCATTTACAAAAACACTTGCAGGAAAATTGATATTGGGATAATTATTTATAGCCTCACGCTAAATCAGTAATTTATAAATTTGTTTTTCAATTTTCGAAATGTACGTGTTTCATTTAAATGCAGGCAATATTCTTTTAAGGAATAATCAATCAAGTTGAGTTATCGATGGTTTGATGCAAAAACATTTTATGTTGGATATGCATATGGACTTAATAGGTTTATGTACTAAGCCATTGATATAAAGTAACTAAAATTCAATAAGATCATTTCTATTCAGATGAAGTATAGATAAAAGAAATAATTTGTATTGCTTCCCAGTTTAACATGCATTCAAATAAATACATCGTGGAGATTTTTCTGTACTTTGAATTTAAAGAACCCATAATTAAAAAAAAATAAAAAAATAATCACGATCATATTTTTTTTAAAACGCACAAAAAAATTAGTCTATTAAACATACCCAAACCATAAGAAAGGAAAAACAACCAGTACGTTAATTTAATGCGTTAATTTAAGCAGTTTCACTACCATACTGAAAATTTATAAAAATAGCAACATTATGTTGAATTATATTTACTTTTAATTCAAACAATTTATTTGTAAAAATTAAAAGTTATGTTTCAGCTAACTGCAGATAAGTAAGAAGATTTTTATGAAGGCGTGATGAGAAAATATTAAAAATATCTTGATATTTCGGGGTGCGTATTTGCATTTGTAAGATATGTATTATAGCTACAAAACACCAAAAATTGACAATTCATTAGTTGTTCTTAATAACAGAAACTGTCTGGATATTAAATTGGGTATGAAGAATCTTGAAAACATTTTCTAACAGCAAAATTCAAACAATCTCGAATAACATTTCTTTTTGAACTTATAATTATTTAATATATATATATTATTTTTTAAATATTTTATTTCAATTACATGCATTTAACTGAGAAAAAGAATGTTTCATTATTTGATTTCTACGAATTTTTATTAAATATTTAATAGTGCAAGATTAATATTTAAAAACTGACTGAAAATTGAGAGAAATGGATGGAGTGAACAGTGAAGCTTTTGAAATCTGTAAAAATTGTATCTATATCCACAGATTTGTTCCTTAACTGTTGATGTAAAGTATTTCACAGATGATGATATTAAAAAATATAGCGTCGAGCCAAAGATTGTGATTTGTTTTTTTTTAAAGTTCATGTATTATATTTGAGTAAAAATATTATTCGAAAAAATTTGCTTTTGTAAACAATCACACAAGAAGACTGTTCATTAGAGTGTAAAATGTTCTTTCTTTAAGATTTTGAAAATCAGTTTGCTTCTTAAAAAATTAAATAAAATACGGTTTCGAAAATAAGTATAAAGTAACTTTGTAAATACCTTTTTAGATTTTATATCGTGCTTTGCAAAATCTCAAATTGATAGATGACTTAAATTTAGTCTCTTGTATTAAAGTAAGAAAAATTAAGATTCCATATCATTTTGTTTCTCAAATGCATTTATTCTAATGTGATTGTGCTTGAAAATTCGGATTGAATGTTCGAACTTGTTAAAATGTTTTGAATTTTCTGAGCATTCTCATAAACAACAAAATCCGAATTAAAGCAGTGTTCATTTGTGATGAATAAAAGATTTTTTTTTTAATTATTTGCTTGTCTTATTTATCCAACCAACACTTCAAAACAAATTGTTATGATATGACTATTGTAACCATGTCGAATTAACCTCATTTTCAGATTATACGGCAATAAAATAAAGTATATAATATTACAAGATCATTCCTGTTTTACGCAGTATGGATAGATTATATTGTCAAAATGTTTACGGTTTTTGTGGTCAACTTCAATTGTATGACATTAATTTAGTAAAGGCTTTTAAACCAAATACAATTAATTATAATTTTTTGTAAACCCACTAATATATTTCTGTTTGAAATAGAAAATGTTACTATATTATTCATACTAATGTTATTCAGGATGACCTACAAGAATGAAGAAGTCAAATGATATCCTGATTTACTTTGGTTTATTGCGCTTTCATAGGTTCCTTCAATTTAAAATTTCGAGTTTACTTGTGAAGATTTTACGCTTTATTTGGTTATATTGGAGATTTTCTGCACAAGAGTTACACGAGGGCTATACTACGCCATAACATACTTTTATTACTATTTGAACAACTGAAAGTAGTTTAGTCCCTTTGTGCAGAAAGAATACCTTCTGGAAAGACTTTTAAGAGGAGAAACTGTCCCACATTTGTGTTTGAATGGGAGAAAATTTGAAAAGCTGTGGCATGTGAAGTCGTTATGTTTTAAAAATATAATGCTAATTTTATGTTTGTTTTTAAACTAATTTCACTATAGTTTCCAGATCTTTGGTAGAAATCCCACGCAAGATTGGATTCAAAATCCTATTAAACATAATTCATAATAACATTTCTAACTTACTAACTAAATGAATAATGTTCTATTAACCTTTATTGTGAAAGAGATAATTTTTAAAAATGCATAGCAATAAATTGAATGTTCAATAGCAATAAATGAAAGTGGAAAAAGTCTTAAATATATATTATCTATTTCTTGAAAGGTACATTTAAGGTAAAAACCATAGTTTTAATATGGTTAGCAATTGAAGTTTTTGGGGATTTTACTAATACTTAGATAACTCATTGCTCATAACCATGGTATGGCACTCGACTAACGAACAGTTGTTATGGTTCGTATCCCAGTTAGGATTTACACATGTTGCTATAAAAAATAATTAAACACCGATGTGCATTGAAGAGATTATTTGGTTTCGATTGTAAAACTGACTGAGAGTTAGTTGTTCGTGCTCTTACCATACTAAACACAAAAGTATGACATTTTCCTCTGTTTAAAATTACTTTTGTGCCCTTTTTTCTAGAATCTGTTTTTTGTTGTTGTTAAACCAGAGGTAGAAGTGGGGGATACCCAAAAGCTGGTGACAAGTGCAAGCCCCCCCTCTCCCCCAACGATAAATTTTATAATTTCGTATCTTATAATAAAAATATTAACTAGTAAATAAATAATTTATACTTCCTAAAACTAACACTGAACAGGTGACCAAAATTTATTCTTATTTTAATGAATATTCTATGACTTAGTTTTTTTCCTTGAATTACTTTCGATAATCGATTTTCGAGATAACGACCTAAACGATAACAACGTTAAACTTTATTTATATTTAAATAGTGCTACTAAATGTGCATATTTCATGAAATTAAATTAATAAAGAACTCTAATTTTTTTTAAATAGCTTGTCTTTGTATAAAACAAGATAAGAAATTCAACTTAAAAGAAAGTTCCTCCAAAGTTAAAAGTTGACCAAGTGTAACAGTATTTGTTAATAAAAATACTTATATTTTTATTCAAAGTAGTATGGTACATTTTTATAATAGTGTGATATATAGACAATAAATAGGTTTTTTTTACATTCGAAAATTTCAAAACACTTTTATATCAGTGCCACTACAATTAAAGGTTAATATTTTTATTTAGTAGTTTTTAGATGGATTGAGTGTTTAAAGTGAGGGGATGGATTTCAATGGTTATAGATGTGAAGGGGACGCATGGGTATTTTCTTAAAAATTGGAGGGACGCGTCTGCCCACACTTCTAGCACTGGTTAAAACTAATTTTCCCATTTTTAAGAATAGGATTTCCGTTCTGTTGCTTGAATAATAGTAATAGAAAAATACAACAGTCTAAATAACTTATTATATTAGTAAATAACTTTAAATTTATATTTATAATATCATAATTAAATTGTGTCTGATTTAGAAATTTTGACATTGATTATAAATTTTGGTTGGAATGTCATGAATTTTAAGGTTATACTGCTGTGGTTAGTTATGCTGGAGATAGGGCCTGCGTAAGACGTGTGCGGGGGCACACATGCAATTTTGAGAGGAGCGCCAAAAGGAGAAAAATATTTTTCAAAAAATAATATGGTTTAATTTCTTTTATTTTGAATACAAATTTGCCCTTTGAATATGTTAATTACTTTAGTTCGACAAATAAAGTGTTGCTTGAAAATGTTGAAGTGTTGCTTGAATAAAGTGTTGCTCAAAGCGCTTCATTCCGTTGTTTTAATAGAATTGAACAGCGGAGTTTTTCAAAATTAATATTAATAAAAACCTATAGATGGCCTACTCTTTCGCAAGAAAGACTCAACTACCTTCACTTTGTCAATTGAAAATGATATTTCATCGTCATTAGATTATGATACTCTAATAAAAACATTTTCGGATGTTAAAGATAGGAAGATCGACTGCTAAGTGTATAATACAGATTATTTTATTCAATTTTCTGTAAAAAAAATTCTAGATTAATATTTTTTATTGAAAATTAAATGAAATAAAATTTTTGTTGTAGTTAAAAAATGTGTTTGTTATTTTCTACCAGACAAAACTATAAACTGAGTAAAAGAATTTAGGAGTTTTCTCTTTACACAAGTACAGTACAGCACGCCTATTGAAGTGTGAAAAAGTCAGTTAAAGGAATTAGTAATAGAAGTTATTTAAAAAAATAAAAATAAGCAAAAGGTATTAAATACTTGACTTTAATAATTACTATTTATTATAAGTTTTAGTGTTTGGTTTTCAATCAGTTTAAAATGTCAACTTCAGGTATGAAAATCCAGCAAATTTCAGTTATAGAGCACCGATACCATTTTGGAGGTTTTTTTATAGCCCCATTTTCAGTATAAGGTGCACCAAAACTCATTATTGAACACACAGCATTTTGCTCTTAGACCGGCCCTGGTTGGAGATTTGCATGTTCACGAGCAACAACAGGGCTATACTGCGTCCTAAAGTCGTTAGATTAGTATCGTTTTACTGTTGTGTGCTTTTTTTTAAAAATATTTTTATTTACAATGAAATGTATTGTTAAGAAAAGCATTCAAAGAAAAATAATTGCATTTTTGTTTTTATTTAAAAAAAGAATATCATTAAGATTGTATAAATATTGAAGAAATCAATAAAAATAATAGAGCATTAAATGTTTTTTTCAAAATGTTTACATTGCTTAATTTAAAGTCACAATGTTGAGCATAACTGAAGTTTAATCCCTAATTTTTACATGAACTTATTTTATATTATTTTATACACACTTTATGCCAAATTTTCCTGCTAATGCACTCAAAATTTTATGTAGAAAAAAGTAGGGATGGAACGGATGTGAGTTTTGCCGGATACCGGATTTCGGATATCCAGCGTAACATGTCTACCGGATACGGATATCCGAAACGGATTTCGCCGGATATCCGGCCGGATATTCGGTCTATATACTAAAAACAATAGTTATACGATGTGCTATACGAAAAAAATGGTCATGATATGAAGTATTAAGTAAATTATAATTAGTGGTTAGCGCACCGCACTGCATGCCACAGGTCCATGGTTTGATTCGCGGACTGGGCAAGGTTGACTTTGCTGTTTATACCTGAAAGAAATAAACTGAGGAGGACCATGCATGCTTGGGAACTAAACACTGGGGTTCGGCGTCAGAATGACCATCTGACTGAAACATTTGCTATGTGACACACAAATGCCACAGTCGAAAAAGCTGAGCTGGGCCCAGCAGGCCTTAGTCCACATGGGCTGTCTCGCCACTGCCCTAATAGCACACATCCTCCCAGGGAGGTCCCTGGGAAGTCATTCGTAGTCCCGGGGATGACTGGGGACTTCCTAGAGACCTCCCTGGGAGGATGTGTGCTATTAGGGTGAGTTAATTTTTTTTATTTAAACTTTAGTTGATGAGTGAAAGAGATCTTTGTTGCTGATTTTATATCTTGTAATATTGATACTTTTAGTTTTTCATATAGTTCTGGCAGGGCTTTATCCCGAAAATAATTTCTATTTGGAAGCGGATAACGAGGAGCTAGGTATTTTAATAACTGACCAAAGCCTTCTCTATTCACAATGGAGAATGGTTCAGCATCAAGAGCCATTAACTCACCTAAAATTATATTAAATTTTTTTTTTACAATGTTGAAGTGCAAAATATAGCTACTTTCAATTTACTTCATGCATTGTTTATAATTGATAAATGATTACAAAATTATACCGGAGGCATTTGTTAATAACAAAAGATTTATTTTAAATATTTTATGAAATTGAAGTCTATTTTTTTTTTTTGTAATGCACCTAAAACATTACGGATTTAAAGAAATCTCGTAGAAAAATTAAATTGGATCTATCGGAATATTCCGTCTTTAAATATAAACTTAAAAAATTTCGAACCCAAAATTCATCAACATTATGTTATACCATATTTAAAATATATATTTAATATAAACAAACAAAATTAGTACTTACATATTTTTGTGGTTAAAGCTTTTGCTTTAGGATCATCTAAACTCCACAATTTTGGTACAAATAATTTCGATTCCAATGTTGTCTGCGTGCATTTCTTGTTTTGATGAATTGTTTTTTCTTGTTAATCAATATTTGATGCATTTAGTGAGTCTTTAAAGCTTCGGTGAATTTCCTTATGCACACTCATTAAATGGCTCCATAAGAGTTTTGTGGAAAAGGATTTTGGGCTTTTGCCGCGCACATTTTTTAAACGATTCTGTGGAGCAAGTAACACATAGGGCTTTGCTTTCGTCATTTCCCATTAATTTTAAAATACTTCCAAATGGGTGATTTTAAATAAGCCATTATTAAAAATTATAAATTGGATTGTAATTGGAGAAAACTAAAATTCAAGGCATTCTAGAGAGCTAAATATAATTCCACATTGTGGCGCTGCTTTAAAGACCTAAAAATTACAATACTTCATTTTACGTCAGAAAAAATATACCAGCTTTCAACTTCTGCCAATGAAAAATCAGAAATTAGACCATACCATTCACAGCATAAAGGGGTAGGGTATTATCGTCGATAGAACAAAAAAAAAGCATTGAGAATTGCGCATTGGCTATTTATTGCTTTTTACTCGCTAGCAAATGTCAGAAAAAAAGGAGGAAGTGAGAATAACTAAAACTCTTAAGTCACTTATGTTATGGAAAAAAAGTACTATTTATTAGTATTTCGGTTCGAGTTTTACGGAGAAGCATTCAAATATAACATCTGGAATTAATCAGATGATAAACTTGGAATGAAAAGAACATATTGCAAAACACGTATGAACGATGTGTATGGAAAAAGATTGGAGGAATGGTTTTTTGCTTATCAACTCGGCGTCAATAATACGGCGCCTCTTTTTGTTTTCGTTTTCTAATTTGACTGCAATTTATGTCCAAGAAAAAAAAATTAGAAAAAAAAGTGTAGGATGCGGTGTTTCCTTTGTCCGAAAACGATCATTATTTTTTTCAAAAAATTATTTCTTGTGGATACCTGGTGGTCGGATATACAGCCGGATATCCGAATGAAATTATCGGATGTCCGGTATTTCAAATCGGATATCCGACGGGGTTTCGGATATTGAAAAATCAGCCGGATATGCCGGGTATCGGATATTTGCCGGATATCCGTTCCATCCCTAGAAAAAAGCTTATTAATCATAAGTATTTGTTGAATTAAATTCAGTGACCTCTGAATCATTTGGCTGCAAGGGACTGAAGATGATAAATTGAAAGCGATTTTTATTTACATGACTCAAAATTCCTTGGAGCAAAATATAAAACAGAATTATATGATTATGCATATGTTTTAACAGAAGATAGAAACAAATTCCAATACTATTGGAAAATCTTTAATAACACAGATTTTGTTTTAAATGATTTTTCGAAGAAATTTGCTAATGAAAAATGAAGACTATGTTATACAATAAGCTAAAAATAAATAAGTTTCCCAGAAATTCATCGTTTTAAATCATGCATAAAGTTTTCATACACAGAAAAAAAAATATTTAAAACACTCTATTATCATAAGGATAATTTGAAATGGAAAGAACTGAACGAATGAAATATCAATAATTTCATGTTAGGAAGGACAGTTGAAAACAATCTTGATTAACCATTTTAATAGAAAAATGAATGTTTGAGATGCATCGATAAACAGAATAAAATTGTATAAAATTGTAAGTAGTCAAAATACAAACTGAATCATCCATCTAAGGCAATCTCAATGCTGATATAACCGGAAATTAATATAAATTGACTCAAAGAAAGTATAAGAAAACAAAGATGGGTTAAAGTCGAAATAAGAACAATCCAAAGAATTTAGTTATGATTACTTAATAGCAGTGGTATAGAATAAAATAAAAAAGTCGAGATAAGCTAGGTCACGTGGTTATAGAATTATTATTATTATTATTTTTATTATTTTTTTTTTTGAGGAGGAGGAGGGAAAGTGACGATTATGGGTCATCTGAAATTTGCATATAGCCGTATATTTATTGTGATCATACTGATGCAGTAAACTATTAAAATAATATTTTTCTTTTAAAACTGATTAATTACTTTTTTAATTTCAATTACTCATAAATACATAGAGTAAAGAAAGTATAGTATTCGGTAAAAAAAAATGATCGATTTTTTTGCATTTCTCTACGTTTTGGAACATCCTGATTTCAAAAAAGTGATCTAGAAAAAATGTCTGTCTGTGTGTACGTTGTCAGCATAACTCCCTAACAAATTGATGTATAATTTTCAAATTTGGTGTGCAGGTTGCTGATAGTCTAAGGACCTACCATTAAGGTGTTCGTCAAAATCGCGCGTGCGCATAAGGTAGCTGCAATTGAAAAAAATCATGTTTTTCAGTAATTGCTAAGAAAGCGCTTGAATGATTTTGTCTAAAATCGCTGTGGTAATTACTCTTAAGGTGTTCTAAACAGTGCCACCTACAAAATTCCCGTAAAAATCCTTTAATGGCTTAAAAAGTTAAAAAAACGAATGCCTTTAACACAGAGTTCTCTTTTCTTGAGCATACATCATCAACGGTCGTTTTTTCTTCTCTTCTCAGTTTCACTTATAAGAAAGGATAATATAAGAATTATTGAAAAGTGGTATCACCATAATTTGGCAAAGCTTTTTTTTTTCTTGAGACCCATACAAGAATTATGGTAAAAAATATCGCCCAACTGGCTATTTTGTCTAAATGAATGATGAAAATATAAAAACTGTAAATATTATCAATCGACGATAGTATAATAATATAATCGAAAGTTGTGCCCTATAATAACCCCTAGTTATTTATTGTACTATAAATAAACAGAGATTGTTTTAAATTCAACTTATATTTTTAAAAAGTAAAGGGTTCCGGAAATCCATTAGCGTCCATCCTTTATCTTCTCACTACTACTCATATTCGTTTTCTTTTATAGAAATCGATTAATATAGACACAGAACATGCCTTACATGCAAGGAGTTCGGAATAAATTTCCAGATTCTTTTATCTTCGAGATCTGGTTTCAAAATGAATTAATGCAATTATTAGTAGATTGACAGGTTTGTGTGTGTGTGTGGTTTTTCTTGAAATACAATTGTAAAACAGTTTCACTTTCTGGATAGAATCTTTCTTTTCTTCCCAAATTTGTTCCATTAATAAAATAAAATTAACAGCTCAATGAATTTCGTTTGGGAAGCCAAAGTCCATTGGTCTATTTAGAATTTCTTGATAAAATATTAATTCATACATAATCCAAAATTACCTCTAACCTTAACGGGAACAACCAAATGTAGAACATTTATAGTTTCCCAATCTTATTCTTTTTGGCTGCAAAATTTGTACTATATTGCCGTTAAAAAAGTTTAAAAGCGGATTTTTTTAAGAAAGCCTGATACATTTTTGAAATAATTGTAGGTGTAAATTTCTCATTCCCAAAACGAAAAAGGTGCTCACCGAATTCCCTGAAGGGGGCAATGTTCGAAATATTTTAAAATAACTAGAATTATAAAATTTAGAATACTTGTTTGTATTAGCATATTTAAATAGAGGAGAAATTCCCCACACACAGTGAAGCCACTAAAATTAAGAAATAATAATAATAAAAAGGGTATTTAGGCATTATATAATGGACCACTACGATATTTTATCGGCTACGAAGTGATTAAATTTTTTGTCCCCTTTACCAATACTTTTTTGCATATCTAAATAAACTATCTATTAAAAAAAAATTATGTTATCATCATTCACATCGAATGCATAAATATTTCATGGGCTGTTGTCCGCTAAATTGAACTTTCTTAGAAAAATTTCGCTAATTGGACTTTGTTAAGAATGTTTTTTGAAGAACTTTCTTATAACCAAATAATAATTAAAATTAAAAGAATAAAGTAGTTGGCTAATCCTAAAGTTCTCGTAGTTGACCTGCACCAAAAAGATCATTAACAGTCGACAGTATAATATTGTTGCGTTGTACGGGTTCGAAAGATTTGACGCCAAAGCAGATCAAAACTTGCAGAAATTTATTCCAAAATAACTCTTCACAGTGAAATCTTACAGCTCCAGAACTTCTCGTTCTAGTAGACACAATACAGCTCTTTTCACCTCAATAGAGCACAAAACAGCAGTTAAAAACTTGACAAACAACTGTTAAATCGCCGCAAAAGACAATGCAAAACAGTTCGCTTTAGAATGCTCAGTATCTCCAGTCAACTAATTCAGTGACTCAAAATTCAAGAACTACTCAAGTCAGGAATACAGCTCTCACAATGAACGTTGAGAGACAACTCACTATCGGACTCAGCTAACAACTAGCTCCGTGACTCAAAATCAGTTAACTACTGACTCACCCTACTCACGGCCGTCCTTATGGGAACTTTCGTGAATATTCCAGAGATAGACATTTGGAGAACTTTCCAGATTGTAGTCGAAAAGCCCTTATACATGTACATGGGATACATGTACCCATACATGTACCGAAAATGTCGCCAAATGGTCGCCAAGTTTGGTGACATTTGGCGATTTCTCGCCAATTTGGCGAGGTTCCCATTACCATAATGTTAAATGCCCTGCCCCTTGAAACTCGCTTCCCAGAGTTACCTCTGTAAAACCCGCTATCAAGCATTGGGAGGCTCATTGCAGGGAAACAAACCATTGCATTGTCTTATGCGAAATGTCCAGAAATTTATCTATTTACAAAATTAACACTACGAAATATTTACAAATATACAAAAATTCGTAACAATATGTAGGATTTGACCACGATATAAGGTATTGAAAGCTTTGAGTTTTGTATTTCAGGATAGTATGCTTTCAGTTTGTACAGAATATGCTACCAGAATCCAAATTTCTTGAAAATAACTTTTTAGAAATAGAAAAAATTTCGAAACATTTGACTTGTGCAAAAAAATAAAATAGTTAACATATAAAGTATTTCAGTTATAATTTCAACCACACTATTTTCAGATTTAGATAAAAAGTAGAGATTAGGATTCCTACAGCGAAAGTGTTATATATCGAATGTTTAAATTTACCTAAAATATTATGAAAGAGTAAAAAACATCTTAAAACTTATTTAACTTGGTACATAAAAATTCCCCTTAGCACAACGCACATTTTTTATAATTCAAAAGTTACCCCCCTCCTCCCCCCTCTCCTTTCTCCCATCTGAAAACAGTTTCGTTTTCATATGATTACTTAATTAGTCTGGAATTTTTTACACTAATCCTACCAACACGTCTCCTCTTCTCTTCTTTCAACTCAATGACGTCATATTGTAGTGGATTGATCCCCAGCCAATCATGGCGTACTAAGACAGGTTCACATCTCCTTACAGCGTATTCTCCAGAGTCAGATTATTTTGTGCCCAACTATTGTTGCTGTTTTATTTATCATAAAAGTGAATTATGAATTTTGTAAGAAAAACGGAGGTTCAAGAAACCACTCAGTACACTGCAGCACAAACATTCATCAGTGAATAATTATTTTTATGTCACACCGTTTTCAATGATTAGCCGTTTTAACCTTAAGGTTTTCCGTTAAAACGCTATTTGGAGCAGGAAATGTCAGTTTTACAGTGAAATTTATACAAATAAAATTCCTCAAATAACTTAAATAGCGATAGACACTGACACTTGTTCCTATATTGTATTTTTAACATATTAAAAGTTTTTAAAACATTTGAAGTTTGCAATTAATAAAATGTTTAAATTTGAAAAGATCCCATTTGGTATTTTAAATGAAGTATACTGAAGGATGACAGGTAGTTTCCTGATGACTTCATACATCTAATGTAATATTTTCGCCATCAATGTATATCTTAATAATGCAACTCAACTTTCAAAATTTTCATCATAAGAAGCAACTACAGTTCAAATAACTTCAATACAAAGTCAATGATAGTTTAATTTCTTCAATAAAAAACGATTTTTTAATACTCCACAAATTAGTGCCACCAAGTACTTATGAGAATAAAATCCTTTGAATATTTACTTTTACTGATTGGAATAAAAAATCATGCTATATTGCTTTCAAATTTTACTAGCGACCTTCTATTATTGTTTTTGTATTAAGTGATAATTTTCAAACGATCTTAGGCTGATACAATGATTTTAAAAACTTTGAATTATGTTTATTTTTGTAAAACAAAAAACGCATTAAATACACAAAAGGTTAGTCTCATTCTTTGAAATCTTCCAACTGATTTTGTAGGAATTTTTAACATTAATCCTGCATTTATTTTACAGTTATGTAGTCCTAAAGTTGCATATTTTTAGTCACACTATCTGCCGAAGCATTGCTACAAACATGCATTTTTTCACAGGTTATAACAACAATAATAATTAGTATTATGGAACATCGCACTGCTTCCAATTACACTATAATATTGGTTATTGCATTAACATTTCTGGTGTAATTTACCCTTTTCATATTTTCCCTCATTTAAATAAAAATTACCAGTTTGGAGATATTTCTGGCAATAATTTTTAAAGGGGCAAAAATTTAAATAGAAAAAAAAAAAATATATATATATAAAAAAAAAATTAAAAAAATGGTGAAATTTTCTTGGTGTTATTCGATAGACATTGTACTTTCTTGTGCGTGAAACAATAAAATCAATCTTAGATGGGAGACCCGTACACAAAATTTTAGCATCGTATGTCAGTTTGTTCGGGAGTTTTGCTGACCACGTACACATATTTTTTCGAGGAGATCAGAATGTTTCAAAACGTGAAGAAACGACAAAAAAAAAAAAAAAAAAAAAGAATGCTCTACTTTTTATTACTCTAAGTAAACATATGGATAATTGAAAGTAAAAAGTCATTAACAAAATTTAAAGGAAAATTAGCTGTTTTTAATTACACTTTTAAAATTTTTATAAACAAGATTATAAAAAACTTAAAAGAAACTTAATAATAAGGTAATTATTATAAAGACTCCTGAGAATTATCACAAAAAATATCGCCAAACTGGCAATTTTTTCTAAATGAATGATGAAAATATAGAAATGGTAAAAGACACAAATCCACGTCAGTATTATAGTGCAATTGAAAGCTGTGTGATGTTCCACACCCCTAGTTCATATGTTTTTAATGTGGTAAAAAAAGAAAGAAGGCATTAGGGCACGGGCCTATAACAGAAGTGCAATCTCTTATAAGTACGAATTTACCATTAATGTTTGTATATACCACCAATAGTTTTCCTTCGATTAGTTTTATTTTTTCCCTCTCCTTAAACCAATAGAAGTTTTGAAAACTCATAACAAGAATAATTTTCCAAGGTCCTGAAACATTATCCGTTGAAAATAACTGATTCCAAGGCAATCTGAAACTGTCAATAAAAGCATTCCATATGTTCCTTTCTTCTGAGGTAGGACCTTTCACCTAGTTGGTTACATTTCCGCCAACAAAATGTAATTTTTCAACTTCCGGTGTTTTGCGTTTCGGTGGTGCGTGGGTCAAAGCTTTGCGTGCCATCAACTACCAAAATTTCATTACCAGAATTTGTTAGTATATTCGTATTGATCAATGTATACCCAGATTATTTTTTAAATACCATTTTATTCAGGAATATTCTCAATTTCAATAACTTCTTAAAAATAAAATATTTTGAAATTTGTCCGCTTTTACTCTACTGTGATTGAAAAAATATCTATATAACGTTGCAAATTATTTTGTATGAACGCGAGTAATTACTTCTAATTTGTATAATTGTATTGATAAGGATGTTATTAATATAGAATATTTACTAAAATAATATATAACTAATAAAAGCAAACTTCTCAATATAAATCATTTATATGCATTGACAATTTTTATGAGAAATAACATCTTATTGAGCTCAGATCAAGTTTTCAAAGTAGTACAGGGTGGTTAAAATTAAACTGACGGTATTCAAAGGCTCGTAGCTCCGGTTCTACAGAACGGATCCGAATGAAACTTTAAATATATGTAATGTAGATCATACCACAGAAGTTTCTTTCTTAAAAAAAATAATTCTAAATGTTGCCGATAGGGGCGCTTGCTGTGTGTAAAAAGCAAGATAACTGTTAAAAAATAAAAGAAACACTGAATATTTTTTTTTTTTTACACACTTGTTGTATGTGCCCACCTTGCCTGTCAACCATTTGCTGAAAGCCTACCATAGCGTTAACAACGGCCACATGCAACGTATCAGTGGAAATGATGGAGACATGGCGGACAATGCTGGTTTTCAAGTCCGGTTCATTAGATACAAGTCCTTGATAAACGCGATCTTTAATATAACTCTACGGTCAGAAGTCATAAAAGTTCAGATACGAGAATCTTGCTGACCAGACCATATCGTGATGCATGGGCTTTGTTGCACAATAAAAGGATTGGTGGAATCCTATATGCGGCAATTCTGTGCGTTTACAGCACAATCTAAGTGAAAATGGGCATCGCCTGTTTTTAAGATTGATGGTGGTAAGAAACCATTCATTTGCATCCTCGTCTGAAAACGCAATAAAGTTTCAAATGTTGCACGAAATGCAACTTGTAAGGGTAGAAGTTCGCAATTTTACGTAAAATCCTGCGCATGTTTGCCCGCGGAATGTAAAATGCTAGTGAAAATTGAGCGGCCACTTTACAGTAGAATTTGAAGAATTTGTAAATTCTGTTGCAATTTCAATTTCATCCACATTCGCCGCCTCAGTTACCTGTCGTCCTCTTCCCGGTGCAACATCCAGAGGGTCGGTTTCAAACCATACGTATCGCTTTTAAAGTGCAATTACTCATTTGCATATAGTTTTACTAGTACAGTGCCATCTATTGGCAACATTTCAAGCTATTTTTTTTTCGACGAAAACCTCAACCGCATGATCTACGTAACATGTATTTAAAATTTTATTCAGATCCCTTCAGTAGAACAGGAGCTACGAGCCTCTGAGTACCCGTCACTTTAATTTTAACCACCCTATATTTAATCCAAGTTTAAGCTCGATTGGACGAGGGGAAATAGGTTTATTAGTTTTCGGAAGCGCTAATAGTAACGTGAGTAAAAGTGGTCTTTTAGTGGCAGTCATTGCTTCAAAAACTTCATAGAATGCATTGTTATCAACATCGAATCAATCAGCCAAGTTTCAGTCGATTGGATGAAGGAAAGTGTGTTAATTAGTCATCCAAAGCGACAATAGCTGCGTGTGCCAAAACGGACTTATAGTAACAGTGTTGGACCACAAAACTTGATATAATGCATTCTTATCGACAACTAATCCATCTGTTAAATTTCAGCGCAATCGGATGACTTCAAGTGGGTTTATTAGTATTCAGAAGCGATAATAGAAGTTTCCTTTTAGTGATAGCGATTGCCCACAAAACTTTACAGAATGCATTATCTTTGGCATCGAATCTGTCTGCCTAGTTTTAGCCCGATTGAAGGAAGGTAAGTGAGTTAATCAGCCATCTGCAGATTTTCCCGCTAGCCACATACACAAAATCGAAAAAGGATTTAAAAATCATAGTAGAACAAAAAGGGGTATAGTTTAAGATAGATACTAAATTTCTAATATAATGTTTTTATCTTAGCTTATATATAAAATAAAATTAATCCAAACAAATTTATTCTTATGCTGCTTTTTATTAAGCAACAAAAATGTACCTTAAAATAATTCTTTCTGCAGTTATGATTTCGATTATTTTGTTCTTTGTGTCAAATTTAAAAGCGTTTTTCACTTAACACTTTTTTTAAATAAAAAAAAAAATGCTATTAAACTTTGAAGTGAAAAAAAAAAAAAAAGCTGTACACTGCGTTTTTTAAGTTTTTAAAAATAAAGTTGTAAAATGCCTATAATCTTTTTGTGATACACAAAGAAAGCTCTGTTGTGCTGAGTCCACAACAGAACCAAAAATTAAAGGTATTCTTTTACTATTATCTTATAAGGATTTCTAATATCAACCTCCAAAAACTGTTTTAATATAAAATAGTTTATCACTTCGGTCAGCTTGACAGATAAAATTGCTGTATCTTTCACCTTGAATAAAAAAAAAAAAGTAATACTCAGTTTTCTACCAAAAAAGGTAGGCCACACAATTATCATTTATTTTCGACTTGGAAATAAATTCTTAAATGTAAATGGTAAAAAAAAAAAAAAAAATAAAAAAAAAAAAAGCAACAACATATGTATATATAGTTTTTTTTTTTTTTTAATTTTGTTTTTGAGCTTTATTCACTGTTGATCTATCTAGTAAATTTTCCACGTGTTGTGATACAATATTTCTACTCGGTATGTGCGACGAAAAGTATTACATAAGACAATAAGGGGCAGGAAAAGGGTAACCACTTTTAAAACATGTTTTAATTTGTTGTAGATCATTTGATAAACAAAAAGCGTTTGTTCAACAATGTCTTTTGATTTTACCGACTCTGAATTGGAAACATGCTACAAACTTGTAGAACATAAAATATGTTTAACTTTTCAGATATATGTAGTTTTTCTTACAGCCTTTCTTTTACGAAAAATCAATGACTAAAGTATTGTAGCTAGTTTTTTTTTTTTTTTTTAGTTTTTTATTATTACATAAAAAAAAAATTAATAAAGGAATAATTTTTTGATATCAAGTATATTCCGTTTAATTCGCATCTTTAGGCCACCATTAGAAAAATAATGTAGAACAATGTTCATTTACTAATTTAGCAGATATTTAAATATTTGGAATAATTTCCAATTAATTATTTTCTATTCTGTGCCCTAACATAAAAATTTGTCGTAAATTTCAAATACAGAACGAACAGATCACAAAATGAATGCAAACATCGAAGCAATAACCACATCCACCCAGTTAAAATTATTGAACTCTGAAAGTAAACATATAGAAGTTTCTATTATTTTAATCAGTGATTTTGGCTGGGATGGTGCTTGAACTTGCATTTCCCAATTGCCTATCACGAAGATTAATTATCCTCTAACACAAACTTCTTGTGGATCATTTGTAAATTCAACTTGACTTAACTTATTAGTGTGACAGGCAACGAGTTTTTAAATGTTGACTTTCCTTTTTAATTGCAGAAATTTTTAATTTTAATTTCATACAAGCTCTCACAAGTCATCTAACATAATTGATGCATTGATATGATTAGAATAGATACAAAATACAATTTTAATATTGAACTCAATAGTTAAACATATCCTTTAATTATGGAAAATATTGGAGTACTTTTGGAAATAAAATCGAGAATGTGATACACCAATTTTTCCACTTTTATAATTTTATAGTATCAAGTTGGTCAACCAAGCCAGGTTTTATTAAAAAACCCATTTGATTTTCTTGACTTCTATTAATAAGTGCAATCAATTGTTGAGATTTCAACCTTTCACACACTAATAAAATTCAAGGGGCAAAAATGAGACACTTTATAAATTGCAAACTTCATATGAATTATTCAAATGAAATGAAATTTCCATTGAATTTTCAGCACTATTTAATTAAAAATGTATCAAATGTTTAAGAAGGTAACTTAAAATTGCACTGAGTGTCTAAATTATTCATAGCTCGAAATCAGTTTTTCAAGGAAACAGTTACATGATGTATGCAATTGCAAAATAACGAATGATACCTGACTAAGATTTGATATTTGGTTACGTAAGGCTGACAGGCTGTTGAAAGGCATACATGCTTCCTTTGAGTCATTTCACTGTTGCCAGAAAAGGTTATCATGTGTACAGGATACTGCACTATTTAAAGTATTCGAAATAAAAACATTATCTTCGAGTAGAATGACAATTCCGGCGCGTGCCCAACTTTTATACATATGTCCTATCACAAAAACACAATATCCAGTATGTTCCATTTGTCAACAATTCAAATTGCGTACATAACAATACATAAAAATGACTCCATACCCAAATCCAATGATACATCCGGTATAATATACACGAGCTAAATCAAATGCACGCCCACTTCCCGCGGTTGTAATGATAGTGCATCGTTTTCAGTTTTCTTTGGGACATTATATGGGGATAATGGCTACGGCACGCGCAAGAATTTTACACTAGGATGAAAAGATTAAAAATCTCGTGACAGTATAAATTGTGAATGAATTAAGATAGTTTCCGTTTGTATGTATGGGCACACAGAGTACCCACGTGCCACTTAATAGACATTTAATGTGGATATTTCGGTACGTTACATTTCAACAAATGGAAATGTTTCGATTCATTGTAACAAAGTTAACCTTCACCGGCTCTGAATTCATCAAAGTTCGTTTGTGTTCTGCGTCGTTTTGACGTATTATTTTCAAATGGATTACTTCTATTTTTAAACGAAAGTCACGGAATGTTTTCATTCTCAGTTTGCGGATAGTGAAACAAAGTAAAATGTTGGTACTTAATACACTACTATTTATTTTATGTTTCCTTACTATCAATCAATTGATTGCATTGTATTTCACTGACACAAGGGCTATACGAGTGTCATGTTGTAGCGAAACAATGTGAAAATATTTTCAAATGCTCTTTGTAATTTTTATTTCGGTTAGATAAAAGTTGATACTCGAGATACTAGGTAATTCACTATCTATCTCCTCGTTCAGGATACAGTAGATTTAAGGCGAAAGTGAATTATCTCATCTAAGTTGATGTGTCTGAAAAAATGCATTATAAAACTTACTGTGCCATCATAAAATATGCAATGAGAACTCTCTAACCCATCAAATTATACTAGTTATCACTGCAACAAAATTGCAGTCTTAACAACTGCGTTCCAACATCTTTTTATGGTAAACTTTACAAGAAACAGCCGCACATGTGCAAATGATCTTCCATGCTATGATTCAGAATAAAGTTAGTATTAAGCTATTTTTATTGTTGTTCCCAAACTTCTGTAAACTGAAAAGAAAAGTATCGTAGTTACGATAACGATTGCATGTCTCAACTGAATCGAAAATAGACAAACCCCTTAATAGAGTCTAGTAACACATTCTCATCTTCTGAATCTGACTACCTTGGCAGATAGTCACGATATCTTGACGGATATGGCATGTTAGGTGTTCTATCCAAAGTTCTCCAGCGAAGATAAAGCCATACCACGCGCCTGATGAAGACGCATTTTACCATTCACCGGAGAAAAAAAAACTCCTGACATCGTATTTAGACAATATGACCGATCTCCGACATTCATAAGACTAGAAATAACTAGACGGCGGTACACCTGAACATAACTAATATCTTTTTTAGATCTTCTCGGAGATTCTTCGGTAAAAGCGAGAGAGATCAGCATCTCTGAAGTCGAAGATCCTTCCAGAACATCACGGCCTTCTCGGTTCATGGTGATCTTATCTCTGGCATCTGTAGTCATTAAGTGAATTTAGACTTCGCTGTGGGTCCTTAAGTCAGCGTCATTGGCGTTTTTGTTCTGGCGCATAGGGGTTGATTTTCTGGTTTCATTAGATGTGGCGGGGTGTCAGTATCAATGTGTTTCTTGTTTTCCGGTGATTTTGTCCGTTTAGACTTCTGGAAGCCACCCACGTGATTCTCAGAGTGATTAATTTGACTTCTTGTCTAAATGCTGCACTTGACAGCAACCGGAGCTAATGGACCTTCCTGCTGCAAATGTTGACGCAGAGGAAGAAGTTGTTTTTACATCGTAGCGTGAACACACGTTGGAATAATTCCGAGAGCAGGTGATTTGATTGATCGCCATGTTACTGACTTGATGCTATTTGGCTGTTCATTTTACGCTGTGATCTTTTTCTAGAAAAGTATTACATTCACAAACTAAATTTACATTTCAGCCCATTCTATTATTAGAGAATTCATCAGAATAAAAAGAAAGCCAGAGGAAGAAAGAGACATACATTTTGCCTTTCATACTTGGTTTTGGATTGGTTAAAAAATAATTTTCAAACTTGGTTGGTTGTTTTCAGATTATCTGGCGTCGTCAGAAACACGAGGGCTATAAATGCGCATAAACATTCGTCATTTGACATGCCAACATACATTCAAATTTGGAAACATAAATATATTATTAATTTTAACTATAGAATAAGACGTCCGTTGATAGAAACGATTTCTGTTCTGTATGTTATTTTCTACCTTTTACTTTTCCAATATTCTCCGCTGTACGTAAAACAGTTTCCCTTTGAGCAGAGGTGTCTAAAACTAAAAATATTGCTAAAATATAAGAAAATTGTCAAAAATTGTTCAATGAATACCTAAAAAGAAACTATAAGATATAGAGCACAGCTCCTATTTTTCCCTCGTAACTCATCAATTGAAATCTCTTCCACAGCTAGCATCATTTCGAGAGGCGCGAAGACTTAACAGGCACATGCTACAGAGCAGAACGTGAGGGAAATAAAATTCCGTCGAATGAAATTACTTTTTTACGCCAAGAACTATACGAGAGGTGGAAAAAATAGGGGCCATCTCGGGCATTTTAATGTTTTGAAGTTGCCAGGGAAAGGGGAAAAAACGTGCCACACAGCAGAAGCAAAAAAGGGGTTCTTGGAGGGTAAAACCCATTTCCATTCGTATATTTGGTCATGCCATCACCCACCCCATTATCATGGGGCTAGCGAAGATCAAAGTGTGTATATTATCCGGCAGTTCCTTAACGGAACCACGTACTTCAATCCAAGTTTCTATTGCATGCACTAGGGTTGGTGGACAAAGTAAGGGATACAAGTTTGGAGCCCTGTTGTTGGATGTTTTGAATTGACCCGGGGCCGAATGTTTTCGATTGAAGGCTTTATCACATGATACATACAAGAACTTTATTAAACATCGTTTGTTATTGCCTATCAAGGGGCATGCGCACTTCCAGACAACTTATAAATATGTTATTAAATTTGTATAGAAAAATAAGAACAAAAAGATTACCATACAAAAAAAAAAAAAAACACAATCGAAAAAAAAAATTAAAATCTGATACATGCAGGTTGTAAATAATATAATTTGTGAATGGACAGAAAATTTATCACAATTCAATTTTCAATGTTACAATAAAATAAGTTAGATAATTTGATCAAAAACGTTTCTGAAGTTTGTATTACTTTATTATATTTCTTCTTTAAAAATTTAAACGAGAGGTTTTAGCAGTTTTTCTACATCCACGTTAAATATTTTTTAATTTCTTCTATAAAAATACTAGGAGGCTCTAGAACCTGTTTGCTAAAGCTCGCCAACGGCATTGCGATTAAAAATAAGACGTTGATCCTATAAACCAACCAACTAACAATCGCCAAACTTCGAGCTCGCTACGTACGCTTGCGAATTGCTGTCAAAAATATATTACTGGAAACAGTCCGTCAGAGGCTTTATGACGTGCCCCTGTGAATCATTAAATTATGAATTACTCTCCTTAAAAACCTTTGAATATATATATATATATATATATATATATATATATATATATATATATATATATATATATATATATATATATATATTAATCCTTTGCACTCGAGAGGTGACTCGCACTTACCACATGAATGAATGATGCAACTCGAGAGGTGACTCTCGCTCATCACTAGGTTTGATGCGGAAATTGGATGCAATGTCTGTTTATGTTTAGTTTCTTTGAAGCGGATCCGCAACCACGAACCGAACCAAATATGCTGCGAAACGTCTCGAGTTGTTGGATCCTCTGAGCGAAAAAGGCCACGAGTGCAAAGGGTTAAATGAAGATTATGCATGTGACATCACAGGTAAATTGCTAAATGACGTCAAGGTGATCATGCTGGTTTTTTATTGATCGTGTTTAGAATGTTATGTTAATCAATGTTCCAAGTCGATATAGTATTATTCTGTACGTATACACTAAGTGTATAAAACCCAAAAAGCACTAGACACGTAGTTGTTGTTCAACAGCTTTTAGGAATTTCGAATGGCATTTTAAAAAGCACAAATACCACCCAAACATAGCCAACCAAACGGTATAGTGGTTAGCGTGCTAGCTTCTAGACCACGAGGTTGCGGGTTCGCGTCCCGTATTAGGCATGGGTGTTTGTAAATGTATGTTGGCTTGTCAAATTACGAATGTTTCGGCGTATTATAGTCCTCGTGTTGCTGACGGCGCCAGATAATCTGAAAACACCCAACCACCCAAAAATATTCCTAATTCCTAATGAGTAGGTGGAACCACGAGTTATAAATTTTGTAAAGTAACTGTCGCACATTAAACTTCCAAGAAACTCAATCAAAAGTTCGATGAAATTAGTTTCCTGCAGTTTTTCTGAAAGTACACTTATTCATATCCCAAATAATACATAGCTGGAGTCGTGTATTATTTTACTCATTTATTATGAATCTGCAAAACTGAAAATAATTTTGCGTTAAGTAACGGTTGAATCGCAGGTATTAAGACTTCCCAGAATCCGAGCTAAAAATTGATAGCGAGCGGCGATGACAATACCTGAGATTGTCGGAAGCCAAAGGAAATTTTCCGACAAACATATCATTTATTTTATGTAATGCTTTCTTTATTTATATATTTTTTATAGATATCGAATGCAAATACCGCATTCACGCAAGACCGGCCACGGGTTTAAATTCGCTCTCCCCCCCCCCCCCAAAGGCTATTTTTCAATTCAATAGTCGATAATTTACTCAACACCACTTCTGTACGGGAATTACAATCTGTCGGTCCTTTTGAAGCTGCTCCCGAAACACTCCTTTTGTGGCCGAAAATTCTCGGAAAATTCATTCAAGTTTTGACTATTATTTTTATTAAGATTTTGAGGCGAGAGAAGTTCAACTAAATTATAGCTGCCGCCTGTGGTAGGTGGCAATCTGTGATGCGTGGTGTGAGGTTGACCACTTTTTCTCGCAACTGGCTGCTTCTACAAGGCGAGGCCATGCATTGATAGTTTTGGTATTGTTATACCTTTTGGCCCGTTTAGAAACATTCTTTATCAGCTCAAGTGAATAACAAATGTTCGCTTCTTCAGAAAGATCGAACAAAGAAATGTTTTTCAGAAAAAGTGAGGACATACGAAGTTGTGGCAAATGAAAAATCTGAATCATTTAAAAATCAACTTTCATTAAAACGTAGTGGTACTAATGTTTCTTTTCAGGAGCAATAACATTTCTAGCATAAAAACTGAGTACTTTGGCGATATAAGTACTTTGGGTGTATAATATTTATAATAATAATTATATGGTTTTTTTTATTTGGTGGTCGAACTGTCTTTCAACTAAATTCTGAATTACAATTTCAGAAATAATTATTTAATATAGAAGTTGTTGGTGTTCATTGATGAACAGTCTTTACTACTAAAAAGAAAAATAATGATTAGTAGGTAGTGAAATTGAAGGTTGATGATAGTTTGAAGAACCCTCATACCATTATTACCATCATATCCATTACATTTCAAACCATTACGAACTATCATATCAATTATTTTGAACTTTTTAATAGTGAAGGCTCTTTCATCTACTAACCGTCTTCAAATGATATTCAAATCTCAGAAGAATTGCTTATACTGCCAATGTCCGCTTTCAATGAAGGTAGGCATATGCAACATAAAATATCCACTGAAGATTTGAATTTAATATAAAGATTTTGTCAACTGAGAGCCCCCAGATACTTTATCGACAATCGTCGAGGCTGACATTTCATCCATGGTATGGAAAGATTATCACAAATAATTTCACAAGTAAAATGGTACTTTTTACTTGTATAGTACAGTAGAAGCTTCTCAATGTCTCATGATACTAATTTTAAATATTACAATTACTTTTATATTATTTAAGATAGTACTTTGAGTGAAAAAATATTGTATTTTAGTCTTAAGAGTGAACAGAAACTGAAAAAATATATATTCGTTCAAAGAGATCATTTTGCCTATTGTAGTCAATAAAAGTAAAATATTTCTCCCATCTCTCTCTCTTGAACAGATAGAGGCGGCTACAAACTTTGGTACCTCATCGAATATCATTCGAATTTTACCGAACACAGAGTAGACTAAAAATATATTGGTCTGATCATCCGGAAAAGTGACCGAAACTGTTCAAAATCGATGTCGAATTAAAACCGATTACGTTGTAAATCGCAAAATAATGAGCATCCTTTTCTGTGCGTTAAGCCTATCGCTCTTTAGTAGTATAAAAAATCCTTGCTTGGGTGTAGCTTTTGCTACATAAAACCCAAACAAATTAACCATTTATCACTTTTTAATTTTTAATGAGAAAGGGAACAGATGATTTTAAACCTTGAGTGCCAAATACTTGGTTTTTATGAAATTGAGCGAAGTTGGCAATGAATATTACGTCGTCAAGTTATCAAAACAAAATAATAATCTTTCAAATTCGGTACAATTTTAAAAGAAGAATTTGTCGCTAGGGAAATGAAATAGTCTAATTTCTAATGAGGAGGAAAACAAAGAATAAATCAACAAAAGTTTATCAAACAAATAAAAATCTGCTCATTATTCGTCAAGTTATAACATTTCTATAAATTATCGACTATTGAATTGAAAAGCAGCGTTTGAGGGAAAGCGAATTTAAACCCGTGACCAATCTTGCGTGAATGCGGTATTTGCATTCGATAAAAAAAATTAAGTACTACATAAAATAAATGATATATGTTTGTCGAAAAATCTCCTTTGGCTTCCGACAACCTTGTGTATTGTCATCGCCACTCGCTATCAATTTTTAGCTCAAATTCTGTGAAGTCTAAATACCACCGATTCAACTGTTACTTAACGCAAAATCATTTTCATTTTTGCAATTTTATAATAAAGGCGTTACGACATGTTTGGTTGTTAGTTTCCGTTCAACTCATTCAGAGTCGATTTTATAATAGTTTCTGCCATTTTCCTAGGAGGACCAGTGTATTTTTAATTTAGCACTAGTATTTCGTTACTTTTCATAAAAAAAAGAAAAAAGAAAAAATCAGAATGATGTTCAATCGGGGCCAAATACAGCTATTTTTTCATCTATCAGATAAAGGACTACTGATAAACTTTATGCATCACCCCTTTTGAAGCTACTTTCAACAAAATGGCACCCTTTTCAATTGCCATTTTGTAAGTAGTACTACTTCAAGATTATTTCTATTACCTCTCACAGATGCGACTTGCGACCTTTTTCACAAACCCTTCCTGAAATCCAAGTACTATTTACCTGTTCGGTAAAGTGTCTTGAAAAGACAGTTCTTACCTTAGCGTTTCTATGGGGTTTTTAATATTTTATTTGTTCATCCGTTACCCACATTTTTATTTTACTGCAATATAAATCGTGATGACCATAGTTTGACTTATTAAAACCTCGTCTATACATCTATAAAAAAAAAAAAAAAAAAAAAAAAAAAAAAAAAAAAACTCAAATTAACATGAAAGTGAATATTTTTATACTGATAAATTCCTTTCATGTGAATTTTTTTTTTTACTTGAATGGCAGTTTATAATGCCGAAAAAAGGTTTTAGGAGTTTTTACTTTTAATACTTTTAGAAATTTTAATTACATCATGTGCAGAAGGGTTGTTGGTTGTTTTCAGATTATCTGGCGCCGTCAGCAACACAAGGGCTATAATGCGCCGAAACATTCGTCATCAGACAAGCCAACATACATTTACAAACACCCATGCCTAACACGGGACTTGAACCCGCAACCTCGTGGTCTAGAAGCTAGAACGCTAACCACTATACCGTTTGGTTGGCCATGTGCAGAAGGGAGGGAAGGGTTCACCAAACGTGATAGACCGTGACTTGGAAAGAGTAATCATTTGAGTGATGTAACAATTTCCCTTTTGCGGAAAAATGTAATTTTTTTTAAAGTTATAGTTAAAAAAATTAGTTTCAATCATTTAGATACATCATTTGTCCAAGAATCACATTAATACAAGTTAATTTGCAATAAGTCGGACTTTATTTCATTTGAGTTCATTCAAAACCACAAGCAACATTATATATGCTTTTTTGTAAATTTCAGAAACATAAAGGATATGGTAAAATTAGTTAAATAAACTTTTAGAAAGGTGTGAAGAGGGTAAAACGTGACGTAACTTTAGGGGAGAGGTTTTGATCAAACTTGATTTAGCGAGACATGGGTGAGGAAGTTGTCAAAAAAAAAGTCAAAATTTTATACAACCGGATTTATGTACTTCACTTTTTGATTTGAATAGGAATATTCCCCCTTATTTTCACTTTTCATTTGTGATGGCCTGATAATTATGTTGTAAATTATAACAATTATGTTGCGTATCCAATAACTATTATGTTGTAAAAAGTTACAAATTTGTTTGACAGGCGAAGGAGTTGTATTCTTTTACTATTTGTCTAACTAGACTGCCTGGTATCGGATAATGGATAAATATTAAATGAAGAATTAATTTTAAGATATTAAAAAGTAATTAATTTTAAGAAGTAAATGTAATAGCTTGTCGGAATTACTACAGTTTATACTATTTGCCACTCTCATTTGTTTACAAGAGACCATATGTATATGTACTCATTAATTGGTTTCGAAAGCTGAAATTGTCATCAGCCAAATGAAACGTTTCGAGATCATATTTCAATACGGGCCCTTGCTACCAAACAACGGTTGCTACAAGTAAAGGTGATTTGAAATTTACGGATTTCAGTAATTGCTTTTGCTTTTATTATTAATAATTGTGTGTTTATGTCTAATGTGAATTTATCTTATTAATAAAGTAAATTGCATCGTGATTTTTTAAACATCTACAGTAAATGTGCCAAATGTCCATCCTCTGGCTGCAGAGAAAATATTTAAAAAAGTGAAACACTCCAGAGTTTTCACGACTATAGGCAGGCAGGAAATATAAACGTTTACTTTTTTTTGGGGGGGGGGGGGGCAGAAACTCTACTATACTATATTTTTGAAGCTACAAATATTAGCTGCTAATTAATTGCTAATTATTGTTAACTGCTTGATTTTTTTTTAATGAGAAATTAAACTGTACGGGGAGATTAAGTACATAGCTACAAATATTTAAACAAAGAAATGGAAGAGAAATATTATCTTATACTAAAATATACAATACTGTTAAACGTTTACATAATTGTAAAACTATATAGTTGACTAAGGTACTGATATTTTTAGAATTAATATTTTTAAATATTAGTTATTCGATTAAATATTTTCTAGTTTATATACTCTATATAATGAAAAAATACTTGAAAATAATAAAACAAATAAATGTATATCCTTCTGTAAAACTTGAAGAATCGTTGTACAACTCTAAGCATCTGAGATTAATCAATTGAAAACCATCTTCAAAAATGGAGCTGCTTCCTCGTTTTTCCACCTTGGGAGGTGTTTCTCCGGCCTGACACAGCAACCAACACATCACATTATCTCTTGCTGCAATCTGTCACAGACGTTTTTCCACTTCCACTCATTCGAACTAAATAAAGATTCGAGCAATTCGAAGTACAGCACATGAGATCTCCTGCCGATGCTACTCCCCATTCGTTACGCTGGCGAGACAGGTGCCATTGCGTTTTTGACTTGTATTTATCTGGCGAGATGATCTGTTTCGGGTCCCTAATAGCTGATCCATCAACGTAGCCATTCTTTATCTGGTCGCATACAAGTCTCCTTGTCCATGTCACTAGCACAATTTTCGCCTCTTTCCCCCCCCCCCCCCATTACTACGAATGTAAAGCGAATTTGCCAGAAGACAGGTTCGTCTGGAAGTGTGCCTTGTCAAGATGATCCAAGGAAAATATGAATTATGCCAAGAAAAGTATAATTCAATTTCGCAGAACTTTTAGTATGTATTTTGAGAATTCTGAGAACCGCTTCTAAAATTAAATAGGGTAAACCTTTTTTCCTGGCATTTTCTTTGTTCCTTCATTTGATGATGTCGTAGTTATAAGTACATAGAAGTCAAAAGTGCCTTTTGTATTGTTTTATTCGATTCTTCATGATTCAAGAGTCATACAATGAAACTGAATATTATCAGAATAGATAAGAGATTCTTCCAATATCAAGGAAATGTTGCCGATTGATATGTCTTTCAAGAAAAAAACATAGAAAATCTTTAAAGCTCCTATATAACAACAGGCCTAGATCCCACAACCTCCCGCGGGTCAACTATTTTAAATTGGATATTTCAGATCCTACATCCACATGTATCCCTTTGTACTGAAATGGTTTGCCGTTTATTCAAAATAATTGTTATTTTTTATTGAAATCATACGGGCTTATACTTTTTTATTTTTTTATATATAAATATTTTAATGATATTAATTAATAATGGGTGATACTTAAACGTAAATGTTATTCAATCAGCATTTTACGTTGCATCAGTTTATTTAAAAATGTATTAAGTATTTCAGTTTTTTTTTTTTTTTTTTTTTTTTAAACAGCTATACTTTTTACTATGTTGCATATTTAATATATTGTTTAATTTTTCTTTGAAAATTAGTAGATAAGTGATGAAATTTTAAGATCGTTACATTATCAAAATATCTTAATACAATTGCAGTCATGTCCCCAAGTAAAAAACCCCCAAAAAACGCAATATTTATATAGATTATTATTTCTACTCTGTTATTATTTATATAGACTATTATTTCTACTCTATTATTATTCTGAAGTCTAAATCTCTAGTTTGAATCGTAGACTGAATTTAAATATGGAGTTTTTCAGTGGACAAGAAGGTTTGGATTAGCACTGGAATAGTGAACACTTTATTCCGAGTCCAACTAAATACTATTTTGTATAATAGAGAAGTTTCTGCTTAGTTGGTAGTCTAGAAGTTCTCCAGTTGGAATGTTGGGGAAGATTGGAGAGAGGCATGGATCTAATATACCTTCACCGTTAGTTTACTTACTTTGGTTTAACTTTTTGTACAAATGAAATAATACACCAGAAACCTATGGTAGCAGAGCTTTTAGTTATATCGACCAAAAGAATCATAAAAAAGAATGTCTCTCCAGGATTAATATTTGTAAGTAGTACCAGTGCTGTAGAATAATCTAAATTCTGTTTATATATCTATAAAGTACACAGTCATTTGAAATGTTTCACCTTGCGTATATTAAGTAACCAGATCGTTTGAAATGCATACTCAAGTCCATACAAAAAACACATTTATGAATAAATGTGCACAAAACTAGGCATATAATAATCCAGAAAATCATTCTCATGAATCAGTGCAATTAAATGGTCAAACTACAGATTAGCCATCTATTCATCAATATTGAATTTACCTTAGAAAAACCCCATACTTGCTGCATAACATAGTTTTATCTTAACAAAAACTATTCTAAATGCTTGATGTAAGACTTACTTTATGTGCAACCTACTATCATTGTATACACTACAAAAGACTATGCTCCATACCACATAAAAAAGCGAATATGTGCTATTCCACATGTTTGCTTTTTACACGATATCGCAAATCTGTTATGCATTTGTCATTGAAAGCACGTAGGCTATTACATTGGCTTCGTGCCCACAAAAGCCCCAAACCACTTCTTTTATTCAGAAACCAGATTCAGAAATAGAATAAAATAACTTTTATTTATATTCATGTAAAATAACAAATATGTACCACCTTCGTCTTTGTCAGTGCGTCAGAGACTAAAATCCCCATTTACACAAAATCAGCCTGGTGGAAAGCTTTCTAAAAGTTAGTGTTAGTGCATTTACTACGAAACAAGAGGTTTGTATTTATACCCATTGTTACAAACGTGTGTCTATATCTATTATACTGCTATCTGTACCGAAGGGGAAAGTTACGAATGATCTGTAACTCCTGTTTAGGCTCTGACAATGAAGGTGCATGTAGTTACGAAAGCTGAAATAATTATTTCAATGGATTTGTTGTGGGTGCAAGAATGTCTGCCTAGGGCACGTGCTACTTCTTTTGTGGGCTGCCCCTTCGTGTTACATAATAATGGTGCAACGCTTTTTTAACGTTGGGAATTATAATTACTGTTTCTGTTTAACGTGATAATCTTGTTTTTTAAGGGTAAAAATGTTACTGCCTCTAATTTTCCATAACTTGTCGTATCCAGACAGGAACAGTTATTTAAACGAGTGAAAAAGTTAACTTTTCAATTTGTTTTTATTTCTCACATATTATTAAATTGTAATATTTCTAAACAATACCAGTATAACATTTGAAATGTTCAGGAAATAGAGAAGTATCCGCATGCAAAAATAAATGTTTCTAAAATCAAATTTCTCTCTAATAATGCGCCTTTTACCTCCTTAGTAAATCAAAGCTTTTCTCAGCATTTTCTAATGATCTAACGCCTTTAATTCTAAATTGAAACGGCAGATTAATAGTTATTCTTAAACGCTTCTAAGCGGTGTGAGTACCTCATTTTTGAGATACAAAACTTCAGTTAATCACTAATTTTTTTATAATCAAGCTTTTAAAAGTACAGTGTTGTCCACATACTATGTAAATTCTAACTTTTATAGAATCAGACCAGAACATGCCATCAAAGTGTAGCTCCTTAGTATAGCTAAGTACCCAATTGTTTTAGTATGCTCTACAGTATGATACACTATTAAGCCTATTTATCCCATTGTGACCATGCCGACCAAACGGTATAGTGGTTAGCGTGCTAGCTTCTAGACCTCGAGGTTGCGAGTTCGAGTCCCGTGTTGGCATGGGTGTTTTTAAATGTATGTTGGCTTGTCTAATGACAAATGTTTCGGCGCATTATAGCCCTCGTGTTGCTGACGGTGCCAGATAATCTGAAAAACAACCAACAACCAATCCATTGTGCCCATTGCATGATACACTATTCAGCCCACTGTGAAATTCTCTGGCCCGCTTGAAGCATACCAAAATGCGTTATTATGCTGAAAACAAATTTGCAAAAGTCAGACATTGCGCATCTTATGGATGACTATGCATTATTCTTTAAATAAAAATAAACCGTTTTTTAACGCACTCAACATATTTGAGTATAATGCAAACATCAAAAGATATATTTTAAAAGCTAACTCTGATATTGTAAAGTTAGTTAAAAAGTTATCAAGTATATATTTACTAATACATACGAAGATACGAATCCAGCATAGACGTATTAAATTTGAAATGCTTACACATGATCAACAATCAATAACGTTCTTTTAGCCGAGAATTAAAAAGCTCGAGTTCACGACAAGGTACGAACATCATCAAATGGGAGCGAGAAAGAAACTCTAGAAAAACATAGAACATTGAGTCAAGAGCAGGGGGGAAAAAAAATGGAAAAAAAAAGTGCTTTTTGAGGATTGGACATTCTCATCACGATGGAATAGGGCAGAAGAAAAGAAAGGTTTCGTATTTTGTGAGAAAAAGCAATAAATTAAAGCAAACGCTTCTTTAGTAGCAACTGAAAAGAAAAGACTCTAAATCTTCACTTAATCCTTCATAATATACTCGCGTCCGTTTGGTATAGAGGAATCCTACGATCGCAATAAGTATTCTATGACACGACTTTTTCCGCAGTTTTTCAAAGCATGAACATGGAAGTTGACGATGTCAAAGCTTAACCTTAATAGCTTTTCAGAGGGGACTGTCACCAAATTGTTCGCGTAGAGCCAACGAAACAAAATCATAAATCTGAAATGTTCTTCTATGATTTGTAAAGAATGGCGTTTTGCAGATAAATGTAAGAATTTTTTTCAACGCGCTTAAACCACATTTGATTAAATCAAAAGAAAACAGTTGATGGTAAAAGTGCACCAAATAATGAAAGTCAAGATTAACCAAACACCTAAACACCTCAAGACTAAAATTGTTATTTTAATTAAAATTCCTAATTCATTTTTAAAGAATTTTTAAAGATATTTTGATGTAGTATTACTTAAAATACAATTTTCATTGTTTTATGAGCACTTTATGCTTACCTTTTAAAAGGTACTTCAGATTTTATTTTTTATAGTCAACTCGCAATGAGTGCCAGTACGCAAAAGTACACGGTGGTCAGCTTTAAAGAGGCCCCAGATTATTTTCAAAACATATTACGTCAGACAATCTGAAACGCTGGGTCTCTTTTATGCTGCACAACATGTATTGACATTGATTAAATTGACAGCATGTATAACAGTATTAACTTTTTGGGATACTTTTGATGAAGGTTTTACCATCTCTATACACAGCCGGTTATTTCTTACAAATGGTTGCATAAATTATGCACTATAATTGGTCACTTGATAAATTTAAAAGTTTAATTATTTCGTATTTTCATATATATAGAGTACTGAAATGAAATGAGGAAGAGTTTAAATTATGGATTACCTTGATAAAAAAAATACTCGCAGGGCTATCATTTCCTAATAGTACCTCATACTAAATACTTGTACTCTAGAGTTAAGACATTTCATTAACCAAACAGCAGTATGTTTTTGCAAGAGCAGATTGTGCTCAAACTAATTCTATATCACTTTAGTGAATTATTTTGTCATAGTAAAACATTAAAATCCCAAATTCTTCATATTACAGATGGCTTTCCTCAAACATCACCGAACCACTGACACCCCTCTTCCACTCATCTCGCATTCTTAAAGAGGTATGATAAATCACTACACAACCCCCCTGTTTGAACTGCCCTTTTGCAACAACACCATCCATGCCTTTTCCCCACCTACAGCTACAACTTCTTCTCTTAAGGCTCATTTTGACAGGCGACATGTTGCAAGAGACCAAAATAAAACAAAAAAAGAAACATCTCCAACGACTCATCCTGGATGAAAAAACTCGACAAGTATTGTATACCTGGGGAGAAAGGAGGGTCAAGATATCTATAGGGCAATAATTCATTGCCAGAGACTACATGAAAGACAAGATTAGAGTTTGATGCTGGTGCATTGTTAGGTTTCCCGTGACTTAAGCTTCTTATAGAGCTCTTGCCTTCTGTCAAGGGATTTTTTTGGGGGAAGAAGAAGTGACCACCAAAGTTCAAGGAAGCTTTTCCGAGTTGTAGCATTGCGTTTTTTTTTCAGGAGAGTGGATTGAATGCAATATATTTTGGATTTTTTTTTATTATTATTAATCTTTATAGTCGAGGTGGTCTAAATAGCTGGTGATCAGGTGTTTAGCGGTGGAAGTGCTGAAAATATATAATTCTCGTGACGAAGTGATAATTCAGAGATTAGGAGCGTGAACGTGATGACGTAGTGGGGGTGTCAGTGCTGGAATGCAATGCAAGATTTTTTTTTAAATTTGTAGTTTGTTTGAAAAGTGGGCCATACAAATACTTCTTCTTGAGTGAAATTGAAGCATTTAGGGTTAGATAAAATTCGACTCTAATCAATAGGTCATTTATCAGTTTCCTAGGCATTATCACAAGAAAGGAGGGATTTTCAAGAATTACATTTACCTTTCCCCTCAATTTAAAAAAAGGGTGAAAAATTAATAATTCCTGGCATTTATTACCATTTGTCATATGATTGTAGTTCAAATTTACTGACTGTGCCAATGATGTATATAACCCATCCTTTGCACAGCAAGAATGTCAAAGGGAATGTAAGAATTCTATTTATGCAAGCAGTATTATTTTTTAATCACAATTGATATTTAAAAAGGCTTTGTCCCATTTGATTGCTTAATTTTAAAATGCCAAGTTATGAAAACTAAAACAAAGGCTTTTAGTTGTACTGAAAAGTATTAAAGTGAACTACATTGTATACAGTGAGCTCTAAATTAGTTTTCATTTATGAATTAAATTTAAGTAAAAGGTAATTGTAATTAAGTGACATTGTTTAGAACAATCGGGAGTCTGTAAAAATCAAAATAACCTTATAAAATTGTATATACTGTTGCGTGGATGGGTTCGAAAGACTTGAAGCCAAAGCAGATTAAGACTTGAAGAAATTTATTCCGATATAACTCTTCGCAGATTCCTTTACAACTCCAGAACTTTCCGTTCTAATAGAATCAATACAGCTCTTTACACAACAATGGAGCTCAAACAGCAGTTAAAAACTAGATGCACAACTGCTAAAATCGACGCTAAAGACAATGCAATACAGTCCACTTTCGGAACTACCCTGAATGTTCGCTGAAGGACAATCAACTCACTACCTAGATCACCCGCTCTCTTGGCTTTATATAGAAAAGCTAATTCTTCGCCAATCTTCTAGAGATAAAAATTAGGAGAATTTTCCAGATCGCAGTCAAAAAACCTTATACAGGTACATGGGGACCTAAAGTGTCCCCAAATGGTAGCCGAGTTTGGCGACATTTGGCGATTTCTCGCCAAATTTGGCGACCAAAATTAGTCGCCAAAACCGTCGCCAACTTGGTTCTATCTCGCCAAGGAACCAAGATTCCCATTGACCATAATGTTAAATGGCCTTCACCTTGTAAAACTCGTTTTCCAGCATTATCAATGTAAAACTTGTTTTCCAGCATTAAGAGACGCATTGCAGGAAAGCGAAGTAGAGACAAACTCTTGCAATGCCTTATGCGAAATGTACATAATTTTTTCTTTTTACATAATTAATACTACGAAATATTTACAAATATACAGAAATTCGTAACAATGCATATTACTGAGATAACGATCTTTCTCAACCATTCAGCCTATGAATTTAGCTTTAATTCTTAAAGTGATGCATTTCTATCTTGCATCGTAAATTTGAAATTTTTAAATTTTTTTTTTCCAAATACGAAAATGTTTTTTAGAATAGAAGAAACGTAAAAAATACTTAAACTTTTGCAAATTATGCTTTAAATGAAACATTTACACATACAAATCCTATGAAATTTTGATTATCTAAAACTTCTTCCTCAATCAATCACCACATAAAGTTAACTTCCATATAAGTCCTTAAAGTGCCACATTTCTATTTCGTAGCATGAATTTGAACAAATGTTTAATTTATTTTAATAAAGTTTCCTATTATTTGAATAGTATGCACGTTAAATTTTATGAAGACAAATTTCATTCAAATCGGCTCTAACCAGAGCTAATTTAATAATAGTTATTCTATGTATAGAAATCGATACCAAAAGTTCATAGAGTAATTTCTGAATAGAGTAATTTTACAAGTGTTACAATAGAAAAGTGCTAGATTTGTTTCTCTTCTGTAATATCCATTTGGAAACAAAACGTCATCCATTGAGATTTGATCAATAATCTCTGGACTTCATAAGTATGAAAATAGTAATATCTCCAAAAGTAAAGATCAAGATAAAAACAATCTGTTAAGAAACCATGAGATTCTTTTCTCTTTCTTGAAGGAGCGAAGAGCGCTGGGGGACTTACATTGAAACCGGACGTCAAAGTGTGACGTCCAGAAATTTATTTTCCGTTAAGGGTGAAGAGGAGAAAAATTCACTGAGAAAAGTGAACTCTAAATTCATAAATTATGTATCGGTATAAAAACTCGAGGATGGATCATATGTCATCAAACCACATCACGCGGTACAGGCGTGACCACCATCTGACTAAAACATTTCTTCACTCGATTATCTGAAGCCACTAAAAATACACTCACAGCACTAGACACTCCCTCGAGAAAAGCGGGTTGAGTTGTAAGTGTACACACCGCGCGCAGTACAAAAAATACAGTATTTTTCTGAAGCCTAAATTTTTTATAGGCGCGAAACGCAACCAATCCATCAATTTTCTTTTCACTCTCCCCCCCCCCTCTCTCCATCCCCTTAAAAAAGGTGGAGGAGTGAGAGAGAGAAAAAAACTAAAAAAAAATGAAACTTTTAAATAATTCAGGACGAACCAATGTAAATTGCCCGTAGTGTGGTCTGTGGAACGCGTATTCTTCTCTTTTTTTTATTTTTTTATTTATCGTTCTATCACTCCTATTCGCGAATCACACCTTCCCTGGAAAAGGGCCTTCCAACCAAACCCCCAGAGAGATACGGCGGTGAAAAAACCACGCGAAGAGATACGGTCTGGAACTATTTTCCTCCGCGGGTTTGAATTTTACATTTTCACTAAAATTTCGCCATCATAACGTAATAAAACAGTCAGTAAAGGAAAAAGGCGAATCACTTCGTTGAATGTTGCATTTCCCCCCCGCGCGTTTGAATTTGAAAACTGGATGTAGATTTTTTCTCCCCACCTCTAGTTTCTTGTTTTACATTTACTTATTTTTATTATTTTTTTGGGTGTGGTGGGAGGGACGTAATGTTTCCCTCCTGAGTCGTCGCACGTGATAGGATGTAGATGCAAAATTTTTTAAAACGTGCTGAAGTTTGGTTTCCAGGGTATTGTGGTTGTATTCTGATTTCCGGTAACTGTGAGGGAGCAACCACATATTGCATTGAAGCATTGTATTTTTTACTTTCAATTACCCTATACCCTTTCAATTACCCAAAGTAATGAAAGTATTGTATTCGATTAAAAAAATAATTTTTTTGTGTATTTTTACACGTTTTAGAAGTCCTAATGTCAAAAATATGGTCAAGAATGTCTGTGTGGCCAGCATAACTCCCTAACAAATTGACTCCTTACGATGTTAAACTTTTGTTTACGGTTTAGTGGTGGTCATGACACCTATCGTTATAGTTTTCTTCAAAATAAAGCATAGGCAAAAGGCAGCTGCTATTGAAAAATACATTTTTCAGCAAGTAATGAAAAATGACGTTTGATCGAATCGCTGTGGTTATTGCCTTTTAAGTTATTCCTAATATGCCAACCCAAAATCTCAACAAAAATTCAATTAAGGCATAAAAAGTTGAGAAACGAACTTTTGTAAGATATTCTTATCCCTTGAGCGTTGCTCATCCTCTCTTTCACGCGCTTTTGTGTACCCGCGATTAAAGGCCCTGAGCTCATGAGCGGTAGGTCGTGGGTTCGGTCCTTGCCTTGCCGAATGATGGTGTGTACTATAATGGGGGAAGAGGCATATTAGAGTCGGGCGTATTAAATAGGGAATGACTTCAGCGCCCACTCTTTGGTGTGGTAGGGTTGGAGAGAGAGGTATGCGCAATAAGGTTTCGACATCATAATCTTTCCGTTTTTCAAAATTACGAGATGGATTTGGCTGTGGCACTACATTGCGGAAGAAATAGATAACCGGAACGACAACCGAAACTAAACTAAACTAAACTATTTTCTCCTATCCGAAAGGAATGATGTAATGATTATTAATCCCAATGTAATAATTATCTCCAAAAACATCGAAAAACTGGTCATTTTTTAAAATTAATAAAAATATGAAAAACAAAAAGATGCCAATTCATATCAAATTTAAATGCAATGAACAGTATTATAGTGTAATTGAAAACTGTGCCATGTTCCATACCCCTAGTTTTCCAACCTTCGCTTACTTGAAAAGTATCACAACTATAAGAATACTTTTATACAAATAATTTGAAGAATATTGTACAATTAAAATGATTGTACTGTATTCAAACACAGAGTGAATGAGAGTACAGTGCAAGTAAGATATAGTATTAGTCTCTGTTTATCATCACGCAGTTGACGAATGCAGAATGGTCTATAATGCGTTTATTTTTTACTTCATTTTTCGAAATTTCGTCTTAACACATAAAACCAAAATTTGTAATATAAATCCTTTTTTGCATTGCCATCTATAATGAGCATTGTAATTTTTTTATTTTTGAGTTCAGATCGACTTTACATGGTATTCGACCACTACAAAGAAAACCTTCGATTCCATGCAATGGACTTACTTTATTTATGCTCCCAAAACTTGATAGAATGCACTGTAATTGACAACGAGTCTATGTAACAAGTCTCAGTACGATTGGTTTTGCGGCAAATAGATGAATTAGTCTTCCTAAAATGCAACAGAAACGTGTATATAAGCGGCCTTTTAGTGATACTCCCAAAAACTTGATAGGATGCAATGTCGTCTGCAACGAGTCTATTTGTCAAGTTTCAGCTCACTTGAATGACAGTAAGTTTTAATTAGCGCTCCAAATATTTGCACACCACAAACACGCAAAATTGAAGTTAATATAAAGGATAAAAAGGAAATGGTAATTACACTTTTAATTTCAAAATTGTACCAGTAAGATTATTAAATTTTTACGATAAATTCCGCTTTAACCTTTATTGTTCTGACTAAGTTTTAGCAAGAATAATCTCACATAGAAATTGGTTCGAATTTTGAAAACAGGAATGATAACTGATCGATACTGACTTGAATTCATTCTACGTTTATTAGGCTATGATTTATTTAATGCAATTCTGTTGTTAGTGTTTAAATACAAATCTTGCATTATAGAGATTTCTGTTGGAATTTGTCACATTAAAAAAAGAAAACAAAATGCGAGGAATCATTTTTAGATGCTTCACACAACGCATCTTTTTGTTATTAAACTGCTATTTCGACGCAGTAGAAAATCTTGTAACGAGTACAAACGAGAAATTGCAAGTTGAGCCTTTTGGTTGGTTGTATTCAGATTATCTGGCACCGTCAGTAACACGAGGACTACAATGCGCCGAAACATTCGTCATTAGACAAGCCAACATACATTTACAAACACCCATGCCTAACACGGGACTCGAACCCGCAACCTCGCGGTCTAGAAGCTAGCACGCTAACCACTATACTGTTTGGTCGGCTGAGCCTTTTGGCATTTAGTACTTTAGTATTAGATTACAAGATGCAATTACTTATTTTCGCCTACTTCCTCTTTTCATGAAGGTAAATCAATTTATATAAAAAAAAAATCTTTAATTATGAAATAGAAAACAATCTGGCTCAAATAAAAATGCTCCCATTCATGTTCATTTCAGAAAATCGAAAAATTTAGATTTGTATCTGCATGTTAATTATTAATTCATCATTTGAACAAGCCAAACTAGCACCACATTTTCTGGGAATATTTAGATTATAAATATTTTTAAAAAATAACAATTTCTAAAGTTTTACTTGAATTATTATTTAGTTTTGTTTTTTGTTTTGGGTTTGGGTGCAAGAGCAATATGCAGTCTGTCCTCCGTCGAATTATTATTTAGAATTTAAACCAAGGGAGAAACTTGTTTGTAATGAAAATTAGTTTTTACCATTAAACTACTGAAGCTCATTTCTGGAAATTAGTATAAATATCAGTGCAAATAAATTTTTTAACATAAACTCGAAATTAAAATAGTTGTCGAAACCATATTTGTATCAAGTTTGACCGAATAATAACATTCTAATTTGTAAAGAAAATTAATTTTTAATTCCACAATCAAATAGTATAAGATACTTCCTTACTTAACTTTATAAAATAGTAAAACTTCACATTTTTATGATATTGCTGAGAGTTTTATTTCATTCTAGTGATTTTCTGATTTCTATAAAGCACTTTGAATGGAGTTTTTACAAAAGCTTTTTACGAAATCAGTTTAAAATTTCATCTTCGTCCCCTCAAGTGCGTCAGAATGCTTTTTAAGGGATGGAAACTAAACCTCGTGGTTTGTTGGTATTCTATTTCAGTAAGTGAGGAATACGATGATATAAATTTTCACCCCACTCCGAGCTCCAAAACTTTATATTATATTCATGCGTTACACAGGAGAGAGAGATTTCCAAAGTATGGCATCTTCAGATTGCTTCACTGGGTGCTTATTTTATGTATAGTTATAGGATTCTAAGACTGGGCAAAACGAAGACTCATACACTTTGAGAGAATTCAAAATTTTAAATTCAAAAATGGAGTCCCATTTTTTAAAGACTAATTTAAAATTAACATTTTTTATAAACACATTTTCGTAAAAGCAGTTGTTTTAGATATCTTTATGGGACGATGACAATATTTCAATATACTATGTTTCTAATGTTTCGAAAAATTTATAAAAGAAAAATGTTTAATAATAATGCTTAAATATGTTCTCTGCAATTAAAGTATCTTACTCATCAAGTAACTTTTAAGAAAATATTCTTTTCTTTGAGGTTGGTTGGTTGTTTTCAGATTATCTGGCACCGTCAGCAACACGAGGTCTATAATGCGCCGAAACATTCGTCATTAGACAAGCCTACATACATTTACAAACACCCATGCCTTACACGGGACTCGAACCCGCAACCTCGTGGTCTAGAAGCTAGCACGCTAACCACTACACCGTTTGGTCGGCAGAAGCTAGCACGCTAACCACTATACCGTTCTTTTCTCTGAGGTATTTATTAAAAATAATATGCTTAAAGTATTCCAGTAGCAACAGACAATATTTCGATACAATTGACTAGAGAAATTAGATTAAATTGAAATCTCTTTAAATATCAATTAATACATTTTATAGGGGGAAAAAAAACCTTCCCGCTATTTAGAGATTTCTTTTTAACTTACTTAAATCCTTTTTCTTAGCGTGCTTTCTTGCTGTCTTGATACGGTTCAAATATCACGGGAACCACCCCTCACAACAATCGATTCAATTCACTTGATTTCACTCTTACCAAGTAAAAGTTTGGTTTACTTTGAATTAATTTGTTATATTTCGAGTTTATAATACTTGTTAGGGTTTTCAATGCACTGATTCATTGTTAATTGACATAATTTTTAGTAACTTTTCGCAATTTTAGATATATCCTGACTTGAAAACTTGATACATATAAAACAATTTAAGAAAGTCCTGTAAAGTTATGTAATTGTTTATTTGTATATATAAGCTGATGTACTTTGCGCAACTCTCTCTCTCTCTCTGGGAAGTAAAATAACTTGTACTTTATATTCACATGTGTATCACGTATAATGTGAACAATATTCAATATGGTATTAAACTTTAAGAGAAAGTCCTTGTGAGGATCATTCTTTATACACGCGCCGACCAAACGGTATAGTGGTTAGCGTGCTAGCTTATAGACCGCGAGGTTGCGGGTTCGAGTCCCGTGTTAGGCATGGGTGTTTGTAAATGTATGTTGGCTTGTCTAATGACGAATGTTTCGGCGCATTATAGCCCTCGTGTTGCTGACGGTGCCAGATAATCTGAAAAACAACCAACCAACATTATACACGCTACGTTGCAATCTTCTAGCCCAATGCATTTAGAAACTACTTTGTATAAATCCTTAACATTACTGATGAGTAGGTACGAAAAAGATCACTTTATGAAATGACATTTTTTTTTAATTTGATGTCAATCTATTGTAATTGAAAATTAAAATAGCAGAAGGCAAAACCAGGTTGAGCCACTGCATTTGTGTTGACGTAAGGTTTTCAAATATAAAATAAAATATAGTAGTCACTATTTTCGAGTTTTTAACTTATCTCATTTCTTAAAGTGTTCATTTTCGTACCTACTCACCTAATTTCAAAGTTTTATACAAAGTAGTTTCTAAATGCACTGGGCTAGACGATTGTAGCATAGCAGGTATAGGGAATGATTCTTATTAGGGACTTCCTTTGAATTCCAATAGGCTAACAAATATTTTTACATCTTAATTATAAGTTTAAGGGTCCATTATACTTTAATATTTGAAATAGCGTTATGAGTTATTTTTACGAGGATTGATTATCCAAGTTGCACTGTTTTTATTTAATCTTCTTATTAGATGGTTAGTTTAGGGATAATTTTTTTCATCCTCCCTTACCCACATCAATACATCACATTGCAATAATATCATTTAAATAATTATATGTTACATATTTCAGACAAACTGCGAAGTACAAATGCACGAAAACAAATTCCTTTGCCCGCGAATTATTCGAATTACTAAAAGCTTTTAACAAATTTGTGAGAATTGCTTGAATATATTTGTAGTACTCGTTCTTGGAAAAGACAGAAAGTAGGTCTGTTTTATTTTTCACTAAAACAATAGAAAATCATTAGAAAAGTAGGGATGCACGTTGCATCAATCATATGAGTTTTTTTTTTTTTTAATTGCAATTCAACGCATAATAGGTTGTGACAATATAATCAGAAATTGGCTTTTTTTTTAAACTCAAGCGGTTGATCAACAATGGTTTAACTTATTTCCACGTTTTTTATCTTTTATTATTTTTTTTTATTATTATTATTATTATTATTATTATTTCTACTAGTTCTGTAACGTCCAGTGTCCTAAAAAATGGTCAAGAGAAATTGTCTGTGGTCAACATAGATTCCGTACCCACTAAGTTCAAATTTTGTATACGTGTCAGTGGTGGCCAAGGAACCTGTCATTAAGATTATCGTCAAAATAGCGCGTGAGCATAAGGTAACAGCCATTGAAAAAATTATTTTCAGGAATTACGAAAAAATGGTTTCAATGATTATGATCAAAATCGCAATGTGAATGCTTTTTTAGGTGTTTTAAATATCCTCCTCCCGGAAATTTGCTTAAAAATTCGATAAAGGTCTAAAAAGAGCGTATTTAACTTAGAGATATTTTGCTTTGGGCATTGCCCGTCAACGATTATTCCTCTTTCGGTTCATTTACCCTAGAGGAATAGAGTAATAAATATTTGCAAAAATATCGCCAATTTCACCAATTTGGCGGTACTTCTTTTTCTGGCCATTGTAATCTAAATATCGTTAAATTAGCCATTTTTTTCTTCTTCTTTTTTTTCTTCAATTTATGAAAATATGAAAAAGAAAATGGTAAATTACATTAATCCTTGTCAAATTTAAAAGCAGTGACAAGCATTATACATCAGTATTATGAAAGTTTTGTGATGTTCCACACCCCTAGTTTTAGGTCGTTTGGGCAAGGTTTTCAAAGCAACATCCCACTTAAACGTAAAGATCTTTTTCTCACGAAACGGATGATAACAATACCTCAGAATAGAGTTTTATTGAAATAGCGGCCTTTCCAATATGGCCACTCAATTGTTAGATATCTTATTAGCGCTACAAAGCAATTACTTGAGAGCTTTTACAGATTGGACATACACGCTAATAGCAGTAGCTTACATACATGTCAAGGCTAGCAACACCCCCTCAATCTATAATGCAATAAAAGCGAAAACTCACGGCGTAATATTAATAGAGATATAAATTACTTGGAGGCGTTTGAGTATGAGAAGGGGGGGGGGGAGGGTTAAAAAAAAAAGGAAAAAGCACCAAAACTGCTCCTAATTTTGGAGCAGAACTTAACGGTAGGGTGAAACTACTTATGATTATGTAATTTTAGATGATGAGGTGGTATGCCTTATCCCATTTCATGTCTTGTTACAGCTCGGAACAGAGTGAAATGCATATTACATAAATTTGAATAGCCTTTGATAAATTGGTCAAAGCCTAGTTCCTTCGTAAATATTCCGTAAAATATTAATGCAAGGACAATGGAAAAAGACTAATATTTTATTTAATAAAAACGAATGAATTGCCATTCTGATCACTTGAAGATGAATAACCAAAATTTCTTAATTATTATTTTCTCTTTTGCCTTGGCGTTTTATTGATACGTTTTTAAAAAATATTCTCAGAAAATATTAGTTGTTATATTTTATTTTTAACTAAAAACAGGTTGGAAATTGAGTATTAATAAGATTTCCAATAAAATTTGTTTTATACATCGGATTTTCTGACACATAAAAGAAAATTTCCAATTCACTTTTAAATGTGTTTATTGTCAATGGACTGTCCAAGATGTTAGTGACCTATTAAGAAAATTTATTAAATGATTAAAAATAAATTTGACCTAAAGTTTTTCAAAAGTTTAACACTCTTTATTTTACAATTTCATCATACAGAAAATTATATATAACTGACATCCCAATGATTATTTTTATATAACCTCATGTGTTTTCTGTTCTAATTTCTTACTTTCTCTATTTCACAACAAATCTACAAATAACCTTTCTCTTTATACTTTAATTCACATTGAAGGAACGTTTGCTTTTTAAAAGATCTCATTTTGGTTTTGAGCCATTTCCATTTATTTTATTAATTGAAGCAAATTCTTTTCGATTAACTTCCAACTAAATTTAATGTGAATTGCTTTAGAAAAAAAAAAAGAAAAAAAAACTTTCTGTTTAGTCAGAACTTCCTATGCCACATTCCTGGCCTCTATGAACTCGCGAAGAACTCGTGCACTGGACACGAGCTGGTAACGAGTTCATCATCGTAATTCCAGAATACGCATTTCATACTGCAACCTATACATTAGATCTGAAACTTAAGAGTGAATCCGAAGTTTAAGAGTAACTCCTTGTAAAGATCTAGACATGGATGTTCGTTGTGGTTCGGAATCCACGTTAAGCTGTAGGTCTCGGTCTGATTAGACGTTAGTGGGCATAAAAATAGGTCGTTGAGCGTACAAACCAATGAACCTAGTAAAGATTCCCTACACTCGCTATGCTACAATTTTCTCATCTTGTTCATTTAGAAACTACTTTGGAAAAAAAAACACCTTGAAATTTGGTGAGTAGGTACGTTGTTTGTTTTGTTGTTTTTCAGATTATCTGACGCCGTCAGCAACACGAGGGCTATAATGCACCGAAACATTCGTCATTAGACAAGCCAACATACATTTACAAACACCCATGCCATACACGGGACTCGAACCCGCAACCTCGCGGTCTAGAAGCCAGCACGTTAACCACTATACCATTTGGTCGGCGGTGAGTAGGTACGAAAATGATTACTTAATGAAATGACAAATTAAAAACTCGAAAATAGCGTCTAATGTATTTTATTTTATATTTGAAAATTTAACTATGCGGCGGCTCCACCTGCATTAGTCTTTTGCTTTTGAAATTTGTAAGTATAATAGACGCTATTTTCGAGATTTTAATTTAAGTAATTTCAATAAGTGATTATTTTCGTACCTACTCACCAAATTTCAAGATTTTATACAAATTAGTTTCTAAATGAACTGGAAGAGAAAATTGTAACATAGCGAGGATAGATAGCGATCCTTACTAGAAGTTACTTTTAAATTAGATATTTCACAACCTCTCTTTATAACAAGAATGAAAGGGAGAGGGATGGGGGGGGTAGACAGAAAAGCCCTTCACTTATCCTCCTCACCAAAACAGCCTTCTTCGAAACAAAACTCTTTAACACCCTTGTAGTCTTCTGGCAGCACGCAAACACCTCAGCTGGTTTCTCTTCTGTAATATTTGTTGAGGGGACTTTTGAAAGATGGAATGCGCTTAATTAGGTTCATGGACCACACGCGGAGTGTTCCAACCCCCACAAAGTCCTCCCGGCTGGCAAGAGCGTGTGGAAAGACGCCCTGTCTGAAACAGCAGCTTGTGAGGTATGGTTTATGACACATTGTCCGGCGTTAAAAGAGAAGCATGTACCACCAACTAAAAACGAAATACCTTGCTGATTGCTTTCGGAGGAGTTTAGTTGTCTTGTTCCTTCTATCCACCTCTGCCATCAACTACTGTTGAAAGTGTGAGGAGGTTAAAAGAGGGAAAAAACAACGTTAATGAGGTCTCCAGGTTTGGATAATGGTCTCTTTTGGTGGAGGCGTTAATTTCAGGCTTTAGGTCCCTGTGAGAGTTTTATAAGTGGTTTGTCTTCAAGAAGAGCGGGCAAGAATATTAAGGAGTTGGTAAGTTGTACTTGTTTTAAGGTTTAACGTACTTTACAGTTGGCTGATATTTTTGAAGTTTAAGAGGTTATGGTATAAAGTTAAGTCTTTTCTTGAGCCTATTATGAATTTAATGTAGTGTCAGATTAAAAATTAAAAAAAAAGAGAAAAAAAATCATACCAGGGGAAGGACTATAGCGCTGAAATTGGTAAACATTCATGAGTTTTGTCTACAAGTTTTATTGATCTGTGAATAGTTTAAAAAGAGTGTAACTTTAAAGAAAATGGTTTCTATTAAGCAATTTATTGAAGAAAAAAAATTTGGTAGGATTATGTAACAAATATCCATTGTGACAATGAATATTTGTTTGTCCTTCTACAATATAAGAAAGAGTTATTAAATTACTTAGAATCAAACTCCTAATGTAAGTTGCTTGTTTGTTTGGAACTATCGACTGTCTATTTCTGCCACATTTAAGTAGGTTGTTTGCATTAAATATGTTGAATTATGTTAGAAATAATATTTTTAATTTATTCATTATTAATTTTGATATCTTTTAACTTTTTTTTTATTTTTTTTTAAATTTGGTGCCGAAATGAAAATATTTAAAATGGTTAATTTATAATACATAGGAAATTAATTCAATAGTTATTTCTATAAACATATTAAAAAGTTAAAATGTAATATGTTGAAAAAGGAGTTATTTTCATGATACAGTAAACTTTACAATAAAGTATGTGGATGTATATAACACTGTAGTAAATGACGGAAATGCTATTCTAAGATTTTAATTCATCATATAGATTTTACTTGCGAACAAATTAAACTTATTTGTATTGAAGTTTAATTCAACTCTGAGCACTCTGTCTTAAAAACATTCTTCAACATTTTAATTACAAAAGTCTGTCTTTAGTGTTGAGTACACAATTATCATAATCTGAAAGTCTTGTATTGCACATTCGGGGCTTCGATGTGTCTTAGAATTGGTCTTTAGTGTCATAAATCATAATTAAAATTGAGTTGAAGAGGTAAGTTCCAGAATCAAACAGGTTATTATTTTTAAGTCAATGTTTTCAGTACGATGAACATGTTGTTGCATCTATAACGTCAAGTTCTGATACCATAATGTAGTACATCAAAAAGCACACAATAGAAAGAACAACACAGAAAAAAAATAGTCGTGAACTACACCAACTGTCACTTCACATCCTGCTTGCTTCGTGTGCAACATGCCTCGTATGTCAACAGTACCCCCTGAGCGTTGGCAAAAACAGATCACAAATATTCATCAAGGTGCCTGCTTAAATTATGTCTCCTTCGTGGTGAGATCTTGTTTTCTTATCGCGATAGGGTCGTTTCACTTGACTCACCTTTTTCGACTCGCCTCACAGATAAGTCAGACGCCACATCTGATAACAAGCCCAATGTTATCGTGTCGGAATTATCTGGTGAAGTCGTTCGCACTATGAGAATTTTTGCAGGTTTGCGGATGCTTATATGGGGCACATTGCCGGGTATCTACCGAACTTTGCTTAATAGACATTAGAAATATTTTGATAATGGTTTATTTTGAATTTATTATTAATTTATAGCATGATTTTGTGTGTGTGCTGAAATGAATGTGCACGTTACAGGATTACTGGGTTCTTGTAATCTGGATAAACTTTAAAACTAATAAAAAGTAACAACTAATTTTTATTTTCCGCGTGTTATGAGGAGATATCTAAACAAAAACTTTTTGAAAACTTTCTTAACTTTTCTGAAATGCTTTTTGTAATTCACTTCAAAATTTAAATGAGGGAGTATCTGAAAAAAAAATAAAATAATAATAATGTCGATGTTCGTTATCTGCAGTTAACCCAAACTAAGAAAATGAACTGAAGTGAGGATAGTAATTAGCAAGTGAAAAATATAATTAGTTAAAAAGCTATCAAGATATTTTTACTAGTACTTGGAAAATTTTGCCTTTTTTCCCCTCAAGATATCGACGTAGTTTGAACAAAAATGATAATTCCCCAAGTTTTTCTCTTTTCCCTTATTCCGATTTAAATGACGAGACGAATACGATAGTTTTATACATTGCCAGCTGCGGGGTCTCGGGTTGAGGAGACCCACCATTGTGTTTAAGTCCTAGCTTTTGACCCTTCTCTCCTTGAAAGATTCATTGCTTTGAAAATCCAAGCTCGCTTTCCTCGCCAAAAGTTCCATTGTTACGCATACACAGACTAGCTTCACTCATTGAAAGGTTAATTGTTCAAGCATAAGCTAGCTTTGATCGCTGAAAGGTTTATTGTTTTTCAAACATAAGTTCGCTTCACTCGCTAAAAGGTAAATTGTTACGTAAACCCATATTATTACACCGCTGCCTCTCCCCCCCCCCATCTTCCTCGAGAAACAAAATATTTCTCCGTTAATACAATATTACAAACCCACTAACCTTCTGAGAATATTTTAACATTATGTTTGTAAAAAGCAAAATTAGACGACATGAACTACTTATGTTTAAAATTTCAGAATTCAACGTCTATTGCAAATATATATATATATATATATATATATATATATATATATATATATATATATATACTTATGTTAAAAATTATACTACTTACGTTATAAATTTCAGAACTCGATGGCTATTGGAAGTAGCTTTCTATAGACCCACAGACAGGTACACAGACTCTTTGTTTTATTATTATAGGTATTTTTTTTTTTAATTTTAATTATGTTTCAAATGAACTTGGGGTTGACATAACGGGATCAGTATAAGGTTTTAACATTCTAAGACATCGTTATAAACTTGCGCTATGATTAACTTAAAAATTTATTTAATTCAAACCTGTGTAGCTATGTTACAAAATTCAATATATATTAAAAATATATATATATTGTTGCGTGGACGGGTTCGAAAGATTTGAAGCCAAAATCAGATCAAAACTTGCAGAAATTTATTCCAAAATAACTCTTCGCAGTTCTCTTACAGCTCCAGAACTTCTCGTTCTAGTAGACACAATACAGCTCTTTTCACCTCAATAGAGCGCAAAATAGCAGTTAAAAACTTGACAACAACTGCTAAATCGCCGCAAAAGACAATGCAATACAGTTCGCTCAGTATCTCCAGTCAACTAATTCAGTGACTCAAAATCCAAGAACTAACTCAAGTCAGGAATACAGCTCTCACAATGAACGTTGAGAGACAATTAACTAACCCTACTCACGGCCGTCCTTATATAGGAGTGGGGAACTTTCGTGAATATTCCAGAGATAGACATTTGGAGAACTTTCCAGATTGTAGTCGAAAAGTCCTTATACATGTACATGGGATACATGTACCCATACATGTACCGAAAATGTCCCAAAATGGTCGCCAAGTTTGGCGACATTTGGTGATTTCTAGCCAAATTTGGCGACAAAAATCAGTCGCCAAAACCGTCGCCGACTTGGCTCTATCTCGCCATATGGCGAGTTTCCCATTACCATAATGTTAAATGCCCTGCCCCTTGAAACTCGCTTCCCAGAGTTACCTCTGTAAAACCCGTTATCAAGCATTGAGAGATTCAATGCAGGGAAACAAATTAAAGGCGAACTAACTATTGCACTGCCTTATGCGAAATGTACTTAAATTACTATTTACAAAATTAACACTACGAAATATTTACAAATATACAAAAATTCGTAACATTATATATATATATATTTTATCTGGTTACTTTTACTTATTCTCAGATTTTTTAATTTTTTTTATTAAAATCAAATCCTCCTTTATTTCTACAACATTGCTCACAATAGTTTGTATTCCTATAATTTTTGTATGTTTAATAAAACGGATTAATTTCTATCATATTTGTGAACTAATGTCAATCAAGAATAATGATTACGCATCTTAATTAAAACTTATATGTTTCCGAAACTATTTGAAATTGAAGATTCTGCCAAAACCATTTATTTTCATATAACAGTGAGAGCGTCCACTTATCCTATACGCATTGTGCCCAAATGCACAGCTCCATAAAATCATGAATAGCGTTGATAGCTGCGTACCCTCTAACCTTACGGAATGTGTACATTGATATCCACGAACAATAGCTTCATAGCTCATCACGGCGTCTGCAGCGTTGGCTCGCAACACGGCAATGAAAAGATTATTTACGTGCATCGCACATTTTCAAGCTTTCCTCTTTTCCCTAATTCCGACTTAAACGACGGGGCGAATACCATTGTTTTATGTCCAAAATAACAAAACTGTTTTCTTTATTCGAGAGTTTGCCTAAAAGTCTCTGGTTCGGGGTATCGCGGCAGATTTAATGTCATTTTATGCGTTGGAAATAACTGGTCATGGGAGCCAAAAGTGGAGGTGGATTGTAGTGCGAGCTTTATCAGGCGTAGTTATTGTTGAACTACTGAATAATGGATACAAATTCAAGAACATTACTGGGCTATTTTTTCGAAGGGGACATTGTATGGATAGTTCGGATTTTGTTGTCTGTATTCTTTTATTTCTATCTGTTTGATCGTCAAGACTTGAGTTTGCAGTGTAGTACAAATAAAACTGCTTGGTGAACATTGATATCGGCTGCCATAAATTATCCCCTTAAAATATTAGCTATTGATTGAATAGTATTTAGTATGGCTTTTCTCTAAGAATTTAAGATGAAAAAAGAGTTCGAAAGTAATTATATAATAAATTATATACTATACTTTTAGGCAACATAATTATTCAACATAATTAAGTTTGCCACGAAACTTTGTTGGAATACTTTATTTTTTTACTTTCAGTTACCCGTATGCATACATAGGGTAATAAAAGTATAGTATTCAGTAATATTTTTTTTTTTTTTGCATTTTTCCACGTTTTGGAAATCCAGATTTCAAAAAAGTGATCTAGAAAAAATGTATGTCTGTGTGTACATGTGGTCAGCATTACTCCCGAAAAAATTGACCTACGATGTTCAAATTTCGTGTGCGGGTTGGTGATAGCGCAGGGACATACAATTAAGATTCATCAAATAACTTTATAAATTATAACTTAAAATTCTTGTTTAACCCATTAAAGACACGACTTTAAAATAGTTAAAAACAATTTATCCCATACCTTGTTTCTATCCTTTACCTTATATATTTAGATCATTTAAAGCATATTTTAAATTTTTCAGATTTTTTTGTAAAATTATTTTTATGAGTTTTAAAAACACTAAGTGGAACCACAATCGCAATTTATTAGTAAAGAAAAAACTAAAATGTCAAATGGCAAATTTTCTTACCAACCATCGTTAATAGGTTAACACTAAATAATGAAACTTCATTTTTACTGCATATTTAAATGATATTCTGTAAAATATTTCTGGTATTTTAATTTTTTTATTCATCATGTCTTAACTATCTATCATATTCAACTATTTTAACTAGCTTTATGAAATTGGTGTAATATACAGTGTTTGGTTTGAATGAAAATTATTTAATTAAGTATTTGTTTAAGGATAATTTATTGGGTGATTAATTGATGGGACTAAGGTTAATGAATTTAGAGGAAGATAGAAAAGGCTTGAGAATGTAAGTATATTTGACACAAAAATTGCATTAAATTACCTCAATTTCAAAAACATTAACTGTGTCAAAGTAATCTTAAAATAATTAAAAAAATTATTTACAAAAAAAAAAAAAAAAAAAAAAAAAAAATTAAAGCGCATGAGAGATTAATATCGCAATCCACACCGTACGATTTGCCAAACAAAACCGGCGATTAACGAGAACATATGATTGGGCAATATTTGTAATATAATTTTTTTTTTAAATCTTTTCTCGGAAAAATTTATTTCAAATGTTTCTAAATTCTAAAAAGCCTGTACCTTTAATAGTATTTAAGTTTCCGAACACCCCATAGACTAAAAAAAATAATAATTATAGAATCCTTTCGATGTCTGTCAGTTTGACTGAAAAAATATAAATAGAATAATGCGGGAACAGTTCGATCGATTTAAAGGAAATTTGAAACACAGCTTATTCAGATAGACCAAGCATAAAGAAGTATGAAAAAAAAAATATTATATTTTAATTCTTAAAGTACAAGAAAAACTTTTACTTTCTTAACTACAATCTGTTTGGTAAAAAAAGAAAAAGAAAAAAAAGAGCGCTCTCAAACACACACACACACACTACAGATGATACGATTTCAAAAAGATGCGATATGTGTGAATTGTAATTACAATTTTGTAACAGATTTAATTAACTGCTGAACAATACCGCCCCCCTCCCACACTCTATTCCAAAACTTAGGCGCAAAAATTTGTAAATAACATTATCGGTGTTGAGGAACACAAATGGTAACCTGGCTAGTTATTTTGGTTCATCAAAATATTTAAAATTCATAAAAATGAATTAAAACGTGTTTAATATCCGAGTCATTCGAAAATGCATGCATTCTAAAAAATACTGCACATTATCTTTATTCTTGTATATACGCAGAGCGTTCGGGTAAGGAATTTCTGCGTATAACAATTAAAATTCGATCGTTTATTCCACAGTGACAATTAAACTATTTTATACCTTAAATCAGTTCATTGACTACTTCGTATACGAGTTCTCAAATTTCAATGGAGTTCATTTCTATTTACAGGTAAAAAACACTTTTTTTAGTTTACAAAACTCTATTTCAAAAAGGTATTTGACTGATTTTTATCATCACAACGTATTGTAATTACGGAAATGCCAGAGAATAGACGTGAAATAGCATATATACCTGGAATAAGTACTAATTTTCATTCTATAATTGTGTGAATATTTATTGTATAATAAATATGGTTCAAATATTTATCATGTTTAAAAAACCGGAGCCCGTTGAATACATTTAGGCCTGCAAAAATTTTATAAATTAGAAATGTTACGGTAACCAGGAATTTAAATTTTACTCTTTAACATAAACTAAATATTTTATGAAATTTGTTTCATCTTTGAATTTTTAAAAACTTATTTTTCATATTCAGGAAGATCATCAAGTTCCTTTACAAGATAAAGTTTATAGAAAAAACTGTTGAGTTTTAGACAAGAAACAACAACAAAATCTAATAAGGCTTTCAGTGACTGTTATATCTAGGTACACGGCAGTGCACCCGGCAAGTTCACTGCCAACCATCTTTTACCGGGAGTCACTCAGCAGAATTTGGACCTCTCATATCTGCGCATTACAATATGCCTGAGAACTGAAATTTTTTTACGGGTAGCTGTTAGCCATTTTAGTAAGACCCCTAAGTTTCAAGTCTCCAATTATACTGGTTATCGAATTTGATTATCTCGACGATAATCAAATTCGAAAACGGCAGAAAACGACATATTTTGAAATCCACTCAAAACTCACTCACTGATCATCAAATTACTCAGGTACTTCTAGCAGATCCTGAACAATGAAATTTGTTATGCTTGTAAGGTTTAACATGTATACAAAGGAAAAAATCTAAAAATCTACATTTTCCCTTCCGAATTCCCTAAAGGAGGCAATGTTTGAAAAGTTTGAATCTCAATTCTAATACGTATCTATTGTGGCTAGAATTATAAAACTTAGAATACTAGGAGTTCTTAGCATATATAAATAGAGGATAAATTCACCACACGCCGCAAAGCCTCTAAAATCAAGAAATAATGAAAAAAGTGTACTTGGCATTATAAAATCAACCATTGGCGATATTTTATCGCCTACGAAATGATCGGCTATTGTCAATTTTTTCCCCCTTTGCAAACTTTTTTTGCATATCTAAATAAACTATTTAATTAAAATAATTTTATTTTATCATCATTCATATTGAATGCATAAGTACGTCATGGACAGTTGTCCGATAAATTTAATTTTCTTAGAAAAATCTCAAGTAATTCTCCGCGAATTGGATGTTTTTGAGAAGGTTTTTAAAAACACTTTCTTAAAACCAATGGAATAAAGGAGTAGACTAGTTATATAGTTCTCGTAGTTGGCCGCCAGCAAAAAGTTTGTTAGTGGTCAACTGTGTAATAAATAAGTCCCCCCCCAAAAAAAAAATATATATATATATATATATATATATATATATATATATATATATATATATATATATATATATATATATATATATATATATATATATATATATTCTTAACCATTTCAACTGCCGGAAGTTTTCTTGTAAGTTTAAAAATTGTGAACACAAAACATTTTAAAACTAGTTATTGTTGTGCAAATAAGCAACAAATTTAAAATTAGTACCTTAAAAAAGAAGTGGAATCCCAATAAAAATATCTCTGTAAAAAGGCTCCAAGTTCTTCATGCACTGATTATGGCCGTGAAAAGTATTAAGATATAAAGTAGAGCCAAGTTTAAAGTTGTTGTAAATTACGGGCAATGAAAATTAGTAAAACTTTCTTCTCAAAATTCCCCTGCATAGGCCTAAATATTTAGCTACAAAAATGCTTGTGTGACTTGGCTATTACGCATCAGTGAACCAGAATACACAATGGCCAAGTGCCACACATATTTTGTCAGCTAGATATTTAGGCCTATTCAGAAGAACTTTGACTTTCAAAAGATAATTTTATTAATTTCCATTGCCCGCAATTTACAACAACTTTAAACTTCACTTTACTTTAGATCTCAATACTTTTCACGGCCATAATCAGTGCATGAAGAACTTGGCGCCTTTTTACAGAGATGTTTATATTGGCATAATTATTGTCATTCATTGAAGAGTTAGCCAAAATTTGAACTATTTTTCAATTTTGTTATTATTTAAATAGCATTTTCTCAAGATCTCTGCCGTCAAATTGTAGATTCTGACGTACTGTCCAACAAACTCATGATTTCAGTAATACACCAATATTTTCAAAATAAAGCAAGAGTCTAATCAGGTGAATTTTTTTAGTAAAGAAATTTATGATGAAAAATAAACTTGAAATTTATAGTAATCCTCAATGGTGCTGTTATAAAATAGCCTGATGCAACACCACTGGCTTCTGTAGCAAAATTTATGCTCGCTCGACCGTTGACGTAAGAATATGTTATATTTGTTCTTTCTGAAAGCGCCTTCACCAAGAAACGGTTCTGACAGTCAAATTACAGTCGCTATTTATAAGCTTTTGTTTCACGCCCATTGAGTTAAGGGAAAATGTAATTTTTTCTCTATGGATATGTATCACTTACGTCGTTTGGGATAAGACGCATAAACGCGACTGCGTTTTTGATTTATACAATACAGTAAAGCGTCTTTTTTATCATTATTACCGCATTTTTTTCTTTCTAGATGTGTGTGCGTTTTGCAAGATATTTCGTCGCAGAAGCTATATAAAAACTAGTGAAGTTCGAGACTGAGTACTTCGCTGTTATGATGAGTTATGCTTTATGTCGACATGCATAGAGGATTGTCGACGCGTTCTAGTTGCTAGGTCAATCCCGGTGGCTGTTGATTGATTGGATTTCCAGTCTCATACTAATACAATACAGAAGTAGAAAAATTTCTTACGAAACTATGTTTTTATGTTCTTTCTTTTCATAGAAATTAAAAGACGTGCGGACACGTCCTACTTCTGTTACATTTAACAGTTTTATTTGAATTGAGTTATATACGCACTTTACATTCAATAAAATGTAGACAATAGCTTGTATAAAACAGACTTGTGAACTAAAGGACAATTTTAGGTCTATTTTAGCTGCTATTTTCATATAGTATGCTGCTTTCTAATGATTTTATCGTGGAATGGAACTTATGCAGTGATTAATAAAGTGAACCAATTTGGAACTTTTTGGAGCAATCAATAGATCTTTAGTTATTTATTACAAGATGGATTAATAATTGATCACTACACTTTATTTATTTTATACAATTTTCAATCAAAAATGAACTCTAAAAAATTCAAATTTAAAAAAAAAAAAAAACACAATTTTTGAAAATGATGCCTTGAGAACTAATTACATTATAGATATTCAAAACTTTAGTGGATTGTTATCTTTTTGGTGTAAGCTCCAATTTTACGATTTTTTGCTTCTAAAGTAAAATGCCTTTAAGAGACATTTTATCATCGGGAGCACATTTTTTTTACAGTTTCTTCAAATTTCATTTCCTTATGACCTTAATAATGTATTACATTTTATTGAGGTACGTATGCTCATTTGAACAAGTTTTAGAAAGCAGACACACTATGTCATAAATATATATTTTAAATTTTAATACGTTGAAGTAAATATTTGAAAGTTGAAGAGTCAAAAACCAGATCCGATGAAAACACTTCTAAACATTTTTTCCGCTCCCGCCTTATTTTTTTTTCAGAATATATAACTTATAATAATTTGATAAAGAAACATTCACAAGTTCTCCAAGGGGAAAAAAAAGTGTTAGAAGCTTTATAGCGTATGAATCTAAACATATTTTGTGATACTCATTTAATTCTTCTTCGTCACACTTCATTAAGGAAACCTGTTTAGTTTTAAATCCGAGGAACTACATCATGGATAATTACGTCATGAACTTTTTTTTTGTCCAAAAATATATGATTTTAAAGCATTTTAAGAGGCAAGTTCTATAAGGATGTTAGAGTAAAATACTACTATGTTGTTTAAAACATGAAACCCTACACTTCTTTAACATACAACATACAAAAAATTTAAAATGTTTCGAGTTTCTGTGATTATTTGACGGTGACCCGACGTTAGAAAATAAATATATATATGTTTATCTGATGAAGTTTAGATTTCTAATCTTCCGTATTTATATGAACTGTTTTTTCCCATTTAAATACAACATGACTAAAACAGGAAAGCATAATTGGTTTTTATAACATTGTGGAAGAATGTTAAAAAAAAAAAAGAAGAAGAAGTAGAATTGGTTCAAGTTGGAATTTTGGCTTAATTTGGTCTCTCACTGCCTCGAGATAAAATAAAAACACTTATCCATCAAAAATGTCCTTTATGTCGTTTTTCCGGATGTAACGAAAAGCATACCAGCCATTGTTCCACTATTCAAACGAAGAACTGTTCATAGTGGCCCAGCGGCGTTTACAAAGATCTTAAGGTCAAACTTAATTACTCTGTGCGGCGGCATCTTCAAAAAAAAAAAAAAAAAAAAAAGGAAAAAAAAAATCACACCTTCACATATCTTAGCGGAAGCAATAACAATAAAAAATCATTAGCACCCAATTCCTGAAGGTCTGTTAGTCAACAACTTTCGTCAAACGATTCAACACAAAATTATTCCTCACCCCCCTTCCTACCTTACATTCCTTCCTCAAGAATAAAACTAATCTCGCAACGATTCCCGTCTCCTTTTTATTTTTCATTTCTCGTTTGGCATAAAAGCGTGGCCTGAAACAGGGGGTTGTAACAGAATCAGACCAAACGATTGACTTCGCGGTGGGCCCCGGTTCCGCACCAACCCCTTTTTTCATGCTGCCAGCTCCCTGCGATCGTCTGCGAGATCGTGATGGGTGAATCTGGCAACAGACTCTCTTTCGGCGGCATCGTCGTAATTACAGGGCAGTGGGCTGGCCGGCAAGTTATTATTTTTTCAAAACTTTATTTTACTTTTTTTCTCTCTTCTCTTTCTACTAACTTCTTCATATTCTCTGTGTTTGGAATAGAATAATAGAATGTTCCTTTCGGTGAATTTAACATTTTCGCTTCCTTCTCTTGGAAGAGGGGTGGTCGTTTTGGGTTCCCGGAAATTTCAATGATTCGCAATAAAATAGTGTTTTATTTTTATTCTTCTTGTTCGGTTTCATTCTGAGCATAATTATTATTATTTTTTTTTTTTAAATAACACTCATCTGGTCGTATCTTTTTCTCTTAAATTCATCTTTTTTATTGAATAATGTTTTGCTTTAAAAAAGCTGGAGTTTAAATGTTTCAATTGTTCCCAATTATTGCAAATTTTAATTATATTAGGAATGATTTTTGTTAGGGATATTGATGAAATTATTTATAAGGACAGATATGATTAAAACATTTGGATATAATTATGCTTGGTAATAATTTTCAAAGTAAAATTAATTATCGCGACTATATGTTGCTTAAATTAATTTTTTTAATATTCCATTTTTAAAATACAGAATATTACAATTTTAAGTATTCAGGTTAGATATTTTAGAAGCAGTCACAAATTTTTTCAGATACACAATAAAAAAAAATCCCTAAACCATATACTTGAAACCAGTTGTTCGGTATTATTTTAAAATTGAGTTAAAAACTAATTGGTCTATCTGTTGATGTAAATACTTTACGAAATAAAAAATAAACATATTTAATAATTTGAAAACATTTTTTTCTAAAGAATTTTAGGTACAGAGAAAATTTAAAAATATCATGAATCTGAATGTAAATATTATATACGAATCAATAAGAAATATATCATTCACTGATATAATTAAGAATATATTGCATTGACAAACGCGTTGTTATTCTATATGAAAAACTATGAAGGATATATGGGGGGGGGGGGAGGCATTTACAAAATTGTAGAGAGTCTAAGATTAAGTATGAAACTATGTCTTACATCAGAAAAATACTGAATTAGAAGTCCTAAACTGTAAATGTATAACCAATACCCAGCCCATTAATGGAATGGCTGAAGAATAGCATTAAGGCTGATTCAGCCATTAATTGCTAACAAAAAGCTGTAAGGTACAATTCATTTAAATTGGAAAATTAAATTAAGTGCGTTCGATGTGTCCAACATCAGCAGAAATACACATCTTCCCTCGTACTATAACCCGCTTGTTATTCATCATTTTTCATTTCAAATTAAATTTTTCATTAATTAAATTACATAAACATTTCAGAACTTTTAATTAAGTTCTTTTTGTATATAAAGACGTCATTTCGTGCAAAATCGGGATCTTTTCACTTTTCTAACTTTTTTTTTAAAATAGTTTTTGAAATTGACAGAGACTTGTCTTAAAGCTTTAGCTTTATGCATTCAAAAATTATTTAGGTGTTTCCAGTGGTAGTTTCCACCTTGTATAATTCATGTACTACAAATCAAAATAAATTGAAATTGAAGAATATAATGCAATTGAAATTGAAGAATCAAATGCAATTGAAATTGAAGAATCAAATGCAATTGAAGAATCAAATGCAATTGAAGAATCAAATGCAATTGAAGAATCAAATGCAATTGAAGAATCAAATGCAATTGAAGAATCAAATGCAATTGAAGAATCAAATGCAATTGAAGAATCAAATGCAATTGAAATTGAAGAATCAAATGCAATTGAAATTGAAGAATCAAATGCAATGTTCATTTAAATCTCTTCATTAGAAAGCGTGAAAAATAGATAAAATTTAATTATATTTTCTTCCTTTTAACTTGAAAAAAAGAACAACCATGATAAGAAATATAGTTTAACACGCCAGTTTGATTTTCGAAACAAGATTCTAAACAACTGTAATTTCTCATTGCATTCATTGTGTAAATCAATTTGAATGTCTTAAAAATTCACTTCTTTAGTTTCAATGTACAGATATACGTCCCTTCAACTAATCAGATCTCTGTAATTGAAGGTTTAAGAGAGTGAATTTCTGTGTTTAGGCTAACTTCTGACACCTTAACCCGAATTTTTTCTAATTCTTAATGACACGTATTTTGATTGATGAAGAAGATATGCTACTTTCAAAATAGTAAAAACTCAAAAAACTGCTTCTAAAAAAGTTCATTTTTGACACCATATACCTTTACTTCAATTTGTTCTTCAATAATTTGATAACTCCAACTTCGTATTCGGACAAATCCGTCTAATTTAAGAAACACATGTTGCTTTGTTAAAAGTAAAGCCAGCCATTACTTTTAAATTTGCCATTCATAAAATCAAGATGCATCTTGTTTACAAATTTAATTAATTCCATTGAAAAGTTAATAATACTGTTTACAGTGATCTGGTAATAATACATTACCGCGTCATCTGTTAATTGACATTTAATTTTGTTGCAACCACGTTTAACAGTGATAATTCCTAACCCAATCCGACTTTGAAACTCAACTTAAAGCACATAAAAAGTTATTCATTTTTTTTTTTTTAACATTCTGCACTGGCTTTAGTGTTATACGAAAATATTCATCTTCGTTAAAAAACCCACTAATTGCAGTGCATTTATAGACCAGATATGAAATCTACACAAACGACATCAAACTCTAGGCACCTATTTGAGACAGAATGTGGGAATCATTAAACTCCCAGAGAGAATGGGGAAAAAAATCCTGCAAATTACCAATTACACCCACGGACGCAATTACTGTTGGAAATCTGAAAACAATTAAAGCATTATCTCTCTCTACCCCACAAGAGTGGATTGAAGTGAAAAAAATACATTGAAAAAACGATAGATGGTGTTGGTCCTAATGATGAACAAATGAGGATTTTTTTCTTGTTCAGTAATGGAAAAAACATTGGAGTTGCAATCAAATGCGGTGGTTTCAGAGGTACTTTAAATACGTGGTTATTGAATCCTAGATGGTGGGAATTGTTGAAAATAAACGTGTGGGTATCGGAAGGTTCATATTCAAGTTTTTAGTTATCAACTTTTGCAGGAAACTTGATGATGTTTTTGTTTTGTCAGGGGAGGATACATAATGTACATGTTATCTTTGAAATATGAGCTAAAAACCAAAGCAAAGCAAGATTTATTTCTTACATATCAGATTAATAGTGTCCAAACTTATATATCATTTCCGGACGGTATTTTTTCTAGTGATGATCCCTTTACCTCCCTTTAAACAAAACCAAAATTGATATATGAAAATATACCAATTTAAAGGTTTCGCTTCTGACGAAGAGTTCACATTGTGTTATTTGTTTGAAAGTCGAAGTAAAAAAAAATCAGAAGTAGTCCATTTATTTTGGGAAGTTGTGACAGTTTATAGTAGATGGCAGCACTATAGAAATGGGAAAATCGTAATTTAAGCACTTTGGGGAAGCCTAAAATTTTTTATAACTCTCAGCAATCGAATACAATATCCAACTCTGATGAGCTTCCAAAAGAGTAATTTTTCTTAGAAATTTGCAGGCTGCGCATTACGAATTCCCAAGTATATTTTAAAACTCAAGAGCCTTAATTAAACGCATTCTTCCCGCATATGATTAGAATGTAAAATTGAATTTGAAGATTGAACTATTCAACTAAGGGAATTCGTTAAAAATAAAAACAACGATCTCTCTCTCTCTTTCTACCCCCTCTCTCTTTTTTTAAAAAGAAGAGTTATCACTTAATTTATGTGAAGTATTAAAGTCTTGTCATGCAAAGATTCAATTGCACCTTTACAGGAAGCGTTTGCTTGCATATACAGAATTTTAATGCACCACCATGAAATGGTTGAGTATTAAAAAGGAAATTTAAACAATTTAGCTCATTTTAGAGGCTTTCACAAATTATTTATACAAAGTGTTAGATAACAGCGAGAATTACTGAGCAATGTTTATTACTTCCAGAAAATTGTGTCTTTGAGTCGTTTAAATGAAATGAAATAAAGCATATAAATTATGTGGAAATGCAGATGCGAATCTATTACTTTTGGTAAACATATGCTTTTAACTTGTATTTAAATTAAATAGAACTGGTAAGTTGAAACTTATGGAAGAAACTAATCTATAAATCACTTTGTGTTTGATGTGTAACATATACGAAAAGATTTAAAGCATACCCATGACAAATACAATTGCATGTGGCTTTTTTTTAATAAATACATTTCATCTTGATAACACTGTGATGAAGGGAGAAACCTATTTGTTGTGATCATTGAAAACCATCATGCTAACAAAAAATATTCTCAAAAAATCAACAACAAAAAAAATATTCTTCTCATGAGTCAAAACTATCATGCTCACAAAAAAATTAAAAAAAAATATTCTCAAAAAATAATTAATAGTTTAAAAAACTAAAAAATACGCTTTTATAGAAAAGTGAACTAAAAAGTAGAAAATAATTTTAAATAAGTTTGAAATAAGAATAGAGTGATTAACAAGTAATATTTATTTTATCGTAAAAAAGCGTGGGGTGATGGATGTCAATTGTTGAAAATATCTTAAAAAGCACCCCACGCTTTTTTACGATAAAATAAATATTTCTTGTTAATCACTCTATTCTTATTTCAAACTTATTTAAAATTATTTTCTACTTTTTAGTTCCCTTTTCTATAAAAGCGTATTTTTTAGTTTTTTAAACTATTAATTATTTTCTACTTTTTAGTTTGGTTTTCTATTAAAGCGTGTTTTTTTAGTTTTTAAACTATTAATTATTTTTTCTGTAAACTATAATTTTTTTTTATTTAGTGTACAAAACACTCCAGTTGTTTCTGCCAATAGTCACATGCTTGTCTCAAATTTAAGTATTGTGTATGCCTTAGTACACACCGTATTACTTGGCACAAAACTTTTACCGTGTCTCTGAATATGAAAAATCACTAATCCTGAAGATCCTGGTAAGGATAATGCGACTAAAAAAAAACACGCTTTGTATAACTGTCGTTCAAACGACAAATCTTTCAAACTGCACACCAGGGCTCGATTCCGGAGAAGGTTGGTTTATCGGAATTTAACGGCGCAAGGGCAACACGAGCTAATCCTTGTGATAAAGCGACAAACTTATTGAATTATTGAATTGTCATCGGTCCTTAATAAGTATGCCAAATTTCGAGTTAATGCGACGTTTTGAAGGGGGTCAAAATCATGTTCAAAGATTCCGTTACATACTAACATACATACGTCTGAAGCTAATAAAAGCGTATTAAAAATGGTGGAATTTTGAAGATGCCACATTTGCAGATTATCTCAAGCGCATAATTGTAGAGAAATTTCCACGTTACATTTTTTTTTATTTGAGCAGCCATAATCAGTATTTGTTTGCAGGGCTTACTTGTTTTGGAATGTGACACGGCTAAGTTATTAAAAAAAAAAAAAAAAAAAAAAAAACATCACCCTTTCTAACACCATTGAGGCCTTTGGAATATTTCAGTTGGAGTTTAGTCATAACACAACATTAATGCATAGACATAAACGTACTTCATCTATAAATATACGTATAGAAAAATCCCACATGATAATCACAAAAAACTCTCTCAACACATCCTAAAAATGTGCCTAATTTCTTTTTATGCACCAACCCTTTTGCAGTCATCAGTACGTTATCCCACTTTTACGATGACGAGGAATTCTGATTCTCAGTTCTTTTGCCACAGTTCATAAAAAGTGTCTAATTTTCCGTTGATTAGCATGCGAAATTTAATTAGCGCTGCATCGCTTTTTCCTCCCTTTTTTCGCATGCGGCCTTTTTTCCCTTTTCTGCTCCGGACGTTGATAAGGTTTGAATGCGTCCGTCACACAACTGCAAAACTGATAATTTGAATCAATTAAGAGATTAAAAAGAAGCAGCCATCTACTTAATTGATGGTGAGGATTCGATACACTGGAGCAGCATAGGAAATTTAACCAACTTTCGTAATGATGGGTTGTAAGGCAGCGATAAATTACTGGATAGTTTTTTTTTTTTTAATTATTATTATTATTTTTAATTGAGTTGCTTCAGTTTTTTTTTTAAATGTTTAAATTTTTTTGTGTGTACACTCAATAAATGCGTGATGGAATTAAAATGGAAGCTACGTAGAAGAATTCGAATAGAAAATACTAATGTGGTACACTGCGTTGTTCTCAGAATTAGCCTTGAGGAAAAATCAGCTGAATAGATTGAGCGTTATCAACTAGTAAGTTGCTAACTAGTAACTAGTAAGTTGCATAAAAGGATGCAATTAAAGTCATAAAATGCGTATAATATCACAGGGGCGAATTCTTTTCACTAATTTATGGGTTTACTCATGCTGGAACTTGGCTATCGACTGCTGTTACATAAAGAGTGTTCCAAAACTTACCTACTAGAAATAAAGTTTGATTAACATGTACGTAGAGAAATCGGTAGTTTATGATAAGGGGGTTATACTGTGCATGCCCTCACATTTACATAGCTACATTTTCAATGTGTTTACTATCCACTTCAGTGATTCTTCGTAAACGAACAGCAAAATTGGTCCCCACCTTCATGGGATGGCCAATATTTCCCGCTCATTTGTAGGTCGGACAAACTATACTAAACTTCAACTTAGCTTGACATGACTAGACGGTAGATCATCACAGTGCTCATAGGCATTTAATCCATTTTGGCGGCATGAAAGCATAATGTTCGCCAAACCTTATGGCCATTTGTTCTCTATAGGGTTGTGGTTTGGCGAACATTATGCTTTCATGCCGCCAAAATGGATTAAATGCCTATGAGCACTGTGATGATCTACCGTCTAGTGATGTCAAGTTAAGTTGAAATTTAGTATAGTAGGATTCTGCCTTTTGACTATGTCTTTCAAGTGAACATATCAATAAAAATTCAACGGCTGGGGTATAATGGCGTTAATATTGCCATCACATCCATACTGCATAAACCACATCCATACTGTTTCGGGTAATCAAGTGCAATGACATTCTCCCAAAAATGTTCGTGCAAGATAGAAACAAACACGTTCAAGAAAAAGTCATACCTTAAGTCATACCAAAAGCCTTAATGTCATGTACATAGTGCTACTTTTGTGCCTTATTTTAGGACATTTCAATGTGCAGGATAGGAAGTAAAGTTAATGAAATTATAGTAAAGTAACAATGATTATCAAGCAATAAGCCTCCATCCACATTGAGTAATATGTATCGCTCATCAAATTTACTTCCATCAATCAATTTCTCAAACCTGTATATTTAAAATTTCGTACCTGTCTACCCAATATACCACTTGTCTCATCTTTCCGTCTTTTACTGTTTCGCAGTTATGTAATCCTTCCTGAAAGAACCAGTACAAGCCTTCCCAATTAAGGAATATCCGCGAAAACAGCCTGCAATCCATGCAGCAACGATTCCATTAAAATTGAAAACTTTCCCAACGATATAAACCAATCGTATGTTTCTCAAATTAAACATCCATCTCAAATTAAAATTCAAACCGCATTTCTCTAATTAATGCACTTCAACCGATTCCCCAACGCAAGCACGAATCAAAAATCCCTATTCTTCGAATACAACGCGACATGCGCGGGAAACAAAGAGCGTCTAAATCAATCACTTCGCCCATAACTCTCCTTCATTGCAAATCTTATTAGAGATGCCTTCATCTTTATGTCTTCATTATGGCAGAGATAACAGTACATTGAATCTCCTATCTCGGTCCATCCATTGAAGTCCTACCACATCCCTGTTGACACTGTCATTGCTGGAGTTTTGGGCGCAGATGGCAATAAATTTATTTCCCTCAAGTTCGTTTGTTTCTATTCTAGAGGGAAGCCTTTCGCGCATGCCATGGCGTTAAAGATTTTGCTAATGCAGATGCGAAAGTTTCCTCGTTTACTTTGTTTCTTTTTATAAATAGGTGTTATCTAATATCATTCCCAGCGATGTAGTGTCTGTCATGTAGTCGTTGTAAATAGAAGGATCAAGTTTTAAGTCCGTGACAGTGTATGATGAATCGAATGGAATGGAGCGGTAATTTTAACTGAATGGAAATAGAAAATTCCATTGAAGATTGCTAAATATTTAATTTATTTAGTTTTTAATGTGAAACATACTGCATCATATAGTCGTTGTAGAAAGAAGGTGGAGATATAAGACCGTGGCAGTGAACGATGCATCGAATGAAATAGAACTGACGTTTAACTAAATGGAAATAGAAAATTCAATTGATGATTGTTAAATATTTAATTTCTTTTGTTTTTAATGTGAAACATAATGCATCCCTCCTCTTCAGAAAAGAAATAGCTTTTTAATAAATAATTAACATTTTGAAACAACACACGTTAATTTAATTTCTTTGAGACACACAGAGTGGTAACTAGTTTAGTTATTCAGGTTCAAGTTTTCTCGCTTGCATCATCTACTATATTCATAAATTATCTATCACGAAATCATTTTATGAAGTATTCATGAGGAAAAGGAAGATTTAGAGATACTAATTAAGTGAAGGCGAAAAGATTTATTGTATTTTATTTTTACGGACTGTTAGATAAAATGTGCAATGCTTCCAGCAACCTGTTTAAGAAGTTGCAATGTGCTCAGTTTATTCGGTAAGTGGAAGAATTTATAATTAAATGTCTCTGGTTTATTAGTAATAACAATTTAAAAAAATCATGATATCAACGCATTTGAATTATGTTAACTTAGCGGAAAAATATATACAAAAGAAAAACAAAAAGACATCATAAGATATAAGAAAAGTTTTTTTAAATGACAATTTCAAGTAAAAATTGGAAAAAAAAATATTTTGAAAAAAAAAAAAAAAAAAATTAATTAATCTATGTTACACAGATAAATTTGAATTATAATATTACTATGGTAGCATCAAAGATACACATTCAAGAATTATTTGAAACATTACAAAAAAAATAAATAAGTTTAGTTTCACTCTGTTAAGATAACAACACATGTAAACTCAATGTCATATATATATATATATATATATATATATATATATATATATATATATATATATATATATATATATATATATATATATATATATATATATATAGGGGTATGAGAGAGAAGGGTAAATAGAAACATTAGTATTTTTGCATATTGAAATTTTAATATGGTTTTGATGAACTTTCAAACAACAACTGCAGTAAAAAAAAGAAAGTGGAATAGTTTATTTGGAGTAAGATATTAAAGATTTTAAATTTTTAAGACCAATCGTACATCACCTTAATTTTTGATAATAATGATTAACAGCCCATTGAAGTTTTGTATGCTACTTTCACTATGAAAGCTAAAACTTCACTGACATTTCAACAATTTGTCATCGTCAAAAAATAAAACCATCCTGTCCTACAGTAAGGATATGCAGGAAAGAATATATTCCAAAATATATTTCACACATTTTGCATCTTACCACCAAATTTCCAAACAAACCCGTTACTTTTCCATTTTCCTAATAGAACACCACGTTCCCATACATATGTAAATACTCTGAATACATTTCTGGTATTTTTCACCAAAGAAACGACGCAGACGCGTTTCCACATAGGAATTGTCGAGTCCTACCTGTCATTTTTCAACAGCACACAAATCTTACGCTGAGTGGTCTTTTTAAAACACGTAACCTGTTCCATGAACATTTTATTGGTGGGTTTGTTTTTCCAGTTTACCACTCCCGAAAAAGGTAATCGTAGTGGGACTTTGCTGCAAATCTGTTTTACATGCTTCCCCCTCCCCCTTCTTCATGTATTTCTGAAGTTTTATCTATTGCGTGTTTGTGTGCGTGAAAATACAGGAAATTGTGTGTTGGGAGGGAGCTAATGATACAAATAAAAAAGCATTTGTTTTTTCAGGTTTGCACTGTCAACAAAATATTTTCGAGAAGTATTAGCATATGAGTCGATTTAGAGATGAATTGTCTTTGTGCATCTGCCTTCGTTATAACCTAATATGAGGTTTTAACTCTAAAAGTGAGTAAAAGGATCATACTTGAATAGATAAATCTGTAGCAAGACTTCGCTTTAACACTTTATTTACTGCATTTTTTTAAAAATATGTACTAACTTTTTTAAATACCTATTTTTTTTCATGGAGAAATAAGCTTGTGCTGCCATCCAACAAATGAAGAATGAGCTTCATAGAAGTGGACTTCAAAGTCCCAATGTGTCTCAAAGCATTTAAATTAATACAGTACCAATGAGGGGACTTATAAGTCCCGGTAATAAATACAGGGATAAAAAAGGGGGAATATCAGCACCTGCTTTAGTCCTGCATGGATCCCCGTATACAACACGGTAGGAAATACGACATAAAAGGAACTAATTAAAATTTATCGTTATTACTTTTTTATAATCCTTGTAAAGTATTTTTCAAATCACAATGTATCTCAAAATAATGTGAAAAACTGGTACTGTATCTGTATCATATAATAATGACTGAAAATGTTGTTTAAAAGTTGATTAAAAAAAGTTTGATGTCATAATTTAATGTAGCTCTTTTACTATTAGTATATCAAAATAAGGTTCGTAATTTTTCTCCATTATTCAGTAACCCTCCCCCCCCCCCCCGTCTCTTCTCTGTTAGATAAAAACTGTTATTTCACTTTTGTTTTTAAATTCCAAATTTAAAATAGCCGTAAATTCATGTTTACATTAAATTAAATCCTTTTTTTTTATTTAAAAAAAAATATTGCATACTTTCTTATGCAATATTTCTGTCATCTTTGTATACTAAAAATATTTTATTAGGTATAGGTAGAAAAGTAAATAATCATCAGTCTTAAAGGAACACAAATTTTTGAATTTTTTTTCAGTGATATTGAAAATTGTCAGAGAAATTCAAGGTAAAATTTCCCTTAATATTGCTAACACCAGTATCAATTATTCAAAGATTTTTCCATAACGTAAAGTGTAAACAAAGATAAGAGTTGTTTGGTTTTAATTTTAGATAGCTTTATCAAGCACTTAAGTTAGATTATTTTTAAAAGAATTATATTTAATTATAACATTTAACACATAGTTTCCCATTTTTTAATACAATGATTAAGTATATAAACAAAGAATATAATCAAAAATCTTAAAATACGCTTTTACTTCAATACTATTAATTAGATTATTTTTCTATTCACCATTTAATTGGAGTTAGAAATATTGATTACGTCCCTCGTTTCAACGATTAAAACAAATATTACAAAATTATGTGGTTTATATTTGCAAGATTTTGCAAATCCTTACAAACCCTACATTTGTTTCTAAATAGAATATCCTCTTGGGTCGTTTCTAGCAAAAATCACTATAAAAGTTTAGTTTCATGTTATATGCGAATGTTAGAGATTTTAATTTTTGAATAATAAAACTAGCATAATTGTGTCAAATATATATTTTTTATAAATATTTACTTAATTTATTAATCTGTAGAAAATAAATATTTTTATACCATTGAATTAATAGCATTGATTTTAGAGAATTTTAATGATTTAGATTTTTTTTTTTTCTTCTTAGGATATATTTGCGTAAAAATATGCTTTTTTAAAATTTTGGATTTAGAAAAGTTATGAGTTCTTTCTACTGGGTGCTCAGAAAAAGGCAAATTAATTTGCTATTAGAGATAGGGCATCAATGTAAATTAGAAAAATACTCAAAGCCTGACAAGGAATCATATTAAGACAGTGTGATTTTTATGGGTAATTAAAAAAAATAACAGAATTTTAATTTTCTTATACCAGTTGTTTTAAAAAAAAAGCTAATTTACAAAAGTTTAAAAAAAAAAAAAAAACGTGCACTCTTTAAAAGTTATTTTGATTTTATGTTTTTTTTGTTTTGTTTTTTTACTTAAGGTCCTCTAAAGATTATGAATTATACTCATCTACGATAGCATTTTTTAAACAAAGTCTTTTATTCAAGAGAAAATTTTAATTTAGCATTTCAAGCAGATTATGTGAATATAATTTCCTAAATAAAAATACTTGTTACTCAATTTTAAAGATAGAGTTATAACGAGGAACTTTCACGTTTTCTGGTTTTATTTTTAAATAAAAGTAGAGAAAAAATCATGAAAAACAATGCCATTCTTTCAAAAATTTGATGTCGGATAGATAGTTAAAAAAATATTTAGTTTTTCACTTTGCAATTTGGCGGGAAAAAGCCATTTTTGAGTGAAACGTCAACTCGCAGATAATGAACCAGTCTAAAACCTGTTTTAGACGAGGAATGATTGAGGTTTCTCCTTCGTTTTGCGACTTTATCTCTGCGTAATCACGTCGCGGTTTATTTTTATGCGTTTTTGGTCAAGTGACTTTTGCTTTGATTTCGGATAATTTCGAACTCGATTTTTGATTAATTGAAAGTATAAAGCTAAAAAATAATTGCACTGCTCAAATATATTCGTTGGATAACACTAGAAAATACAAAAAATATTCATTTTTCTCACTTGTGCAAGTTCCTCATTCTGTTTGCATTAACAGGATTTCAAATCAATGATTACTTTTGAAATTGATCCTTTTTCCTAAATCGATATTATTAGTCGAAGTAGTAAATAGAGATTAAAATTCTGTGACTTTAAAAAAAAAAACACGCACATAAAAATACACTACCTCTTTATGATTTCCTAAATTATTCTGAACTTTTTTACAACTAAATAAATTACTTGAAAAATATTTTTAGGTCATCTTGTATACATCCCTCTCAATATTTAGAAAAATATTTTCAACAGAAAGTATGCAATGATCATATCAACACATTAACCTATTTGGCATTTAACAAACATAGAAAGCAATATTCAGCCTCATCTTTCACTTTAACAAAGTTGCAGCAGTTTCATTCAGATATGATTAAGAAGGCGAAATATTCATACTTGTTAAAAGTTTTCCACATTTGTCAGTCCTTAGTATCAAGGGCAGATCACTTAAGAAGTCAAAAGATTCTAGTCTTATTGATTAATGATGATAAGTTATTGATTTGCAGCCAGTAGTAGCATTAAAGTAAGTAATATAATTAACTAGGGGTGTGGAACATATCATAACTTTCTATTACACTATAATGCTGGTCATTACATTTAAATTTGATGTCAAATAGTCTTATTACCATGTTCATATTTTCATTCATTCGAAAAAATGGCTAGTTTGGCGATATTTTCGGCGATAATTCTTGCATGAGCAAAAAATAGAATAAAAAACTCCGCCGAAAGGGTGAATTTGTCGTTAAGCTTTTTGGTAATTATTACATTATCCTTTCTTGTAAGTGAAACAGAGGAGAGGAGAAAAACTGTCGTTGATGAACTATGCTCAAGGGAAGAGAACTCTGTTTTAAAAAGATTCTTCGTTTTTAAACTTTTCTCACCTTTAATAGCATTTTTTGGGAATTCCGAAGGCAGGGATATTTAAAACACTTTAAGAGGCATTGTCATTGCGATTTTGATCAAAAATGTTCGAGCCGTTTTTTGGCAATTTCTGAAAAACCTGATTTTTTAATATTTTCATATTTTGTGTGTACACAATATTGACGAAAACCTTAATGACGGATTCCATGGTCACCACTAAGTCGTGCATCAAATTTGAACATCGTTGGTCAATTCGTTCTACTGACCACGCACACACAGTCAGACACTTTTTCTATACTACTTTTTAGAAGTCAGGATGTTCAAGGACGAGGAGAAATGCAGAATTTTTTTTTCTTTCTTTTTTTTTGACTGAAAACAATGTTTTCATGACTATATGTAAAAATATGGGTAATAGAGTGGTTCGAAAAAAAAAAAATAATAATAATAATAATAATAATTTATTTTTGAAACGCATGAGGTGAAAAAAGTTGTTACACTTTTTTTATAAGTAAAACTGTAAAAAAAATAATAATAATAAAATAATAATAATAATAATAATAAAATAATAATAATAATATCTTCCGATTGCACATTCACCTTAAAGTTAGGAGAAAATACAAAAAATAAAAAAATTTCCTACATTTTTTTTTAAATTTCTAAACCACCTTATATATTTGAAAGGCAATAGTTTGCAATGTGTAGTGAAAGGGTGGCATGACACAAGAAAACACTATGCCTTTTAAAAACATTTATTAACAATTAAAAATACTCAAAAGAAATTTTTTTTGTAACAAAATGATGATTTTTCTGTAAAATGGGTACTAACGTTATTTCTTACATAAAAAAAAAGCATGTCTTTATTTATTTGCTTCACTTTTTCCTAGAGCTTTCTATTCCAGTGAATTACTCTGAAGGAAACTTATGCAGAAAAGTCGGACATTATGGATCTTTTTTTAAAAAAGGTGTTGTCCTAACGTCTTAGGTGTCAGCGCCACCCACTTTTTGTCTTGTCTCTCTACACAAGCGTTCCACAACTTGTGAGTGACAAGGAAACGAGTTGAAGTCTGATTTCAGTGGTCCCCAGTATAGCACAGAAACGCTGGCCCGATGTGGAACGTTATAAATCGTTCGTTGGAAACAATATTAGACAATCTCGCCCAATTCCAGATAAAATATAGAAGAGGTTTTGAAATGTCGATGCACAGTTTTAAAATTGTGATATCATATCTAAGAGAAACAAAACTATGTGGCGATTTTGACATGTTTTTTTGTTGAAAAATCGTGTATTTTGGCACTATGCTCGGCCAGAATTAGACAATCTTCCAATCTTTCCCCGTTTCCTCCAATACAGCTGCATTACTTCGGATGCGCCAGTCTTTATTAAAAAATGTTCGTTTGTTACTTTCCTTAACAAAGGAAGAGTTCTATTACAAACATTCCAATTAATTATATCCACGTAATCAGTAGCAATAAAGCTAAGTTTGGTTTGAAATGCGTGATTGTCTTTCTCTAGGAAAGTTCTCGAGATTTTTTAACCCGACTCCCCAGTTCTCGTACATCTCTCCTTTCGTTCAAAATCTTTGCTTAAATCAAATTTTTTTGGGTGAGGGAAGGAAGCATTTTGTTCAATAACCGAGTTTAAAACTTCCAGTAAATGTTCAGGGAGGTATCAATACAATCGAATTGCCTCATATATAACCTTAGGTCTTTCAGAAAATTAACTTTTTTTATTAATTCGAAATCACTGGGACATGTAACAATTTAAAATAAAGAATATCACTTGCTGGACTTCATCCGATGGTTTACATGCACTCACATATAGTCTAAGTACTCTGTTTTATGTTGTTAGCCACCTGGAGTGTGAAAGGGGATTGGGTTTGCGAGCTGCCAAGTTATTGGCCTGATCTGATCGCTGCAAAAATTTCAAGATGATATAACTGAACTGTGCTCAGTACTTAAATCTCAACATGAGGAATTGAACATTCAACAAGTAAAAAATCAGTCAGGGTTGTTACAGTTCTTCAAATTTTTATCTATGTTCCCACTGAAAGGTGTTGGTCATGTTGTAGTACTATTTACGAATTTAAATATGGGTCTGAAAGGTAGTTCATTGAAGTAGAGGAGGCATATATCTCACTGTAGTGGTCTCCTAACGTGCGATTTTATCTGTCAGATTATTTCCAGACAGAATTAATGGCAGTTCCAATCACAGCCATGTGCGCTATGATCCAATGAATAAACAAGTAAGTTTATGAGCTTGAAAGGAAAAGAAGGCACCACGAGAAAGACTACTAAGACTAAAACCCGCCAAAACACAGTTTTTATCTATGTTTCAAATGTTATGCGCGAACGATTATTATTGAATAATTATTAATTTGATTATTTCCCAAATTCTATCTACTTCATTGCACCCCTCAATAAGTTAGGGATTGGTGCATTCTACAAATTGATGGAAAAGGGTATTTTTTGTATTTATTCAAAACTTTGAAGTGAATGCTTGAAGTAAATAAAACAATTTTAACAAAAATGTGTAAGAAATAACATTAATATCCATTTTATCAAAAAATCATTATTTTTTACAAAATTTTTTACTTTTAAGTATTTTTAATTATTAATATATGTTTTAAAAATGTATAGAATATTGTTTTCCTGTGTTATACCACCCTTTCACTACACACTGCAAGCTATTGCTTTTCAAATATATAACGTTTAGAAATTTGAAAAAATTCAGGAAATTTTTTTATTTTTACTATTTCTCCAAACTTTGAAACAACTTTTTTCACCTCATGCATTTCAAAAATATTTTTTTTTCGAACCACCCTAATGGGTAATTGAAAGTAAAAAGACAGTGTAAGAAATTAATAAGTATTTATTTCTGTGTTCCCAAGCCTTCCTGAACACTTGCGTAACATATCTCTGAACATTCAAGTGAATTACAGTGTTCCTGAATTTAAAATTTCAACTTTCTAGGTCTTCTAGACCAGCAATTTTGGGATCATGCGATTCATTTATATTTATCTTATCACAATATTTTCATGCACTTCAATATACAATGGACTACCCGCATTCCAGAAATGTTTGGTGTCTTTTGGGCTTCAAAAGAGAAGCAAATTTTGGAACTTTTCTTTACTTTAATAGTTTCCAGACGTTTATTTTGTTATTATTATTTTATTATTTTTGAGGTTGTCGCTCCGAATTATATTCTTGCATTCATTAGATTTACATCCTACTCAAAATCTAATTGCTAGCCTTTTAATTCTAATTGCTAGCTGTTTCTGTCTTGGAGATATTTGCTGTTGAATACGAATATGAAATCTAAACTATATAGTAAAGAGAATAATCTATCAATTAACGACAACTAACTTTTATTTTTGAATAACTTATTGATTAGAGTAGATAGTTAACTTATATAGAGTCTAATTTGGTTGGTGTTTTCAGATTATCTGGCGCCGTCAGCAACACGAAGGCTATAATGCGCCGAAACATTCGTCATTAGACAAGCCAACATACATTTACAAACACCCATGCCTAACACGGGACTCGAACCCGCAACCTCGTGGTCTAGAAGCTAGTATGCTAACTACTATACCGTTTGGTTGGCATAGAGTCTAATTTAAGTTTTTTAGTAGATAAATATCGACCATCTTTGGTTTTTCTACTAAATTTTTTTTTCAAGTTGAAATACTTTGCAAGCCTCATCTTAAAGTATCTTCAAAAAGCCGTTCTACATTCCCCTGTTATCTTAAATAAGTATGCTATATTAACCCATTAAAGACCGACTTTGAAATGAATAAACAGTCATTGTTTTTTAACTTGTACCTTATTTATTTAGATAATTTAAGGAACATTTTGAATATTTCAGATTTTTCGGTAAATTATTTTCATGATATTTAAAAAACACTAGGGGGCTTCGCCCCCTGCTCGCTAACGCTCGCCAACCCCCAAACGTCTCGCTGCGCTCGGATTGAGCGGCTTTGCCGCTCGAATTTGTGGTTAAAACATCTTGCTGCGCTCGAATAGGTTTGTCAGCCATAAAAAATGTAACCAAATTTTTATAAATTTAATGTAAGGCTTAATAGAGAAAACACCCAAATTGCAAGTTTCATAATAGAAAGTTAAATATACTATCCGCCAACGTTCTGACTTAAAACTTCATTAGCTGTGCCCTTACATTGAAGTCCTAATATTTTTTATTTATTCTGATAAGTCGCCCCGTTAGAGAACGAAGTCCAACGCGAAGCATTTTCTGGATAGAAATACTTCAAAATAATAATTACTCTAATACAAAAATGCTTCAGAAAAACAGAAAAAATCAACTTTGAAACAAAGAGTTTAAAAAGAGCTTTAAAATTAGCAACGGGTTTGTTGTTTACATACGTAAGGATAGCTTTAAAATTAGCAACGGTTGGTTGAACCCCCGAGCAGCCGGTTTGTTGTTTACATACATAAGGATGTTGCCAATCATATATTCAAAATCATTGAGGCTTTGTAGTAGCTTAATGATGAAAAATATTGAAATTTAACTAATTAATAAAGTGTTAATAAATTATTTTGGCACGTTTTGGCAAATCTACAGCTTATTTCCTTTAAAATGACACCTTGATCATTGAAATTGGTTGAGCAGTTAGGCGGACGGACTAACCCCAAAAAACGTATTGCCTATTAAATATATAGATTAAGTGGAACCACAATTGTAATTTATTAGCAAAGAAGAAAAAATTCGATTGGCAATTTTTCTTGCCAACGATCGTCAATGGGTAGTGACTCTCTCATATTAGATCATTCTTTGTCCAGCTATTACCTCAACAACTTTGGATCACATTATGCATCATACTTCTAATATTCCCACCCCCTCCTACAACTAATAGCACTTTCATCTTTCCGAAACATCCATTAGATACATTCTTGCACTTTTTCCCGCCAAAGGGCCATTCAAGATCGCAAATTGAAAGGCGAAGTATTCAGACACATCAAAAGTAGTTTCAGCATGCCTTGGTATCAAGAGGTCAGAGTGTGGACCACCGCAGAAGTCAAGATGCTTTTTATGACGTCACTTAAAATCTACCACCTCACTTCATGTAATATTCCTTCCCCCCTTTGTCATTATCAAACTTGTCACTTCGCCGGGGACTTTGTGATGACGCCATGGCTTTAGACACGCCTGTTGAAGATCCAAAGAGGGGTACTATAGAAACGACCACCTGCGATATCTTGTTCGTTTGATTGACATCTATAAGATTCGAAGATGTACTTGAAAAAAGAATTGTTACTTTATTTCTATTGATATTATGCAGCTGCTTCAAAGAACTTCTATTTGAATTGGCGCTTTTAAACTTCTTCTAATGCATCAAGGGTAAGTATTTAAAAAATCCAGGCAATTCATTATGGAGATATCACTTATGAACTACAATTTCTTTAAATGCTTGGATGCAGGGTAGATTTTGTAAACTGTTAAATCCCTCTGACATTTCATGTTTACTTTATTAAATTTAGCTAAACAATACAATATTGCTTCAACATTTTATTAAAACAATTTCAAAAGAGGTTTATGGTTCTAAAAATAAAATAAGAATAAGCATTCTTCAAATTACATTTGGAGATAAATTCTATGTTCTAACAATCTTACCTTTTTAGTTTTATTTTACAAAGAAAGAAAACAAAGGGAGATAAATAAGAAAATACAAAGTCTAATAAACTTTTTATAAAATTATGTATTTTAGTAGCAAAAAAATAGGCGTGTTAAATTTTGAAAGTTATAGTAACTTAAATTAGTAACTATTATATAGTAATAGTTAGTACTTTTTAATTGCCAAATTATCAAATAAAAAATAAACTATATAACTACATTGTGTCCACCAAGTGTTTAATATTCGGAAAATAAAAAAAAAATTGCTCGATTTTACTACTTATCATGTATTTCCAATGGATTTCTTCCCCCTTTTTCGGATATATATATATTTTTAAGACTTTGTATATTCCCGTGTGTTTACTTTCATGTTATGCTTTTCCTTGTAGATTGATTATATTAGTATGCAACATTGAATATTTCTAGGTCTGAGTACAAATCTTATTCCAAAAGTACAATTTCATTTCAAATCAAAATGTTTAATTTCCTTGTTCATGATTACAGACCTAATTGACGTACCAGGCTAATCTTGCTGCCAAGTCTCATGGACGTGAAATTGAATTATCTCTTTGTAGGTAGATTACTATCATTGACTAGAATGAAATCCATCATATATTCTCTCTACAGAACTGTCGTTGGGCAAATGAATTCTATTATATAGCTTTTAGATCTTACACCACAACTGGTAGAAGACTGAGTATGCAGAGGTTACCTTTTGAAGCTGATTTACCATTCTATATCCCTCCTCTTCCTCTGGTAACAAGTTACGTGATCCAAGAATCTTCCAGAATTGATTTCCTCTCAGAAACCATCCATTCATAAAACCATTCCTTTTAATACCCTTTTCTACGTGGTGGAGGAAGGCAACGCAACAAAAGGCGCCTAAGTCAACAAGATAAATTGCTGACAGTGCCATTTCACGAACTCCAGCACAAAACACCTTTATGCATGCAGCGGCTGCTTTTTATGTGCTGGACAAGAGGCCTTGTAGCGTGTGTTTTTTAATTACTTTCGACTGATTTTCTATGGGGGGAAGGCTAGAAGGGACCACCCATGCTGCGGTCTCCTTTTGTTACACTAGTGGCGACTCTCATTACGGAGGTGCTTTTGTTTCGCCGTACCTTTTTTTGTTCGTTGTATTCTTGTGGACTAACTACAAGACCATCGTGGTGAGGAAAACGTTAAAGGAATATTGGGACAGGTGGGAATTTCACACGCATGTTTTGCTTGGCGCCGCCTTTGTCTTCCCTCTGTGCCAATTTCATGGTTGTTGGTGAAATGTAACGCGTTATTGAATTGTGCTGCGGAAGATTAATTTCCTTGCGCTTACGTGCGAGATGAATTCTTCCATCCTGCCAGAGATATAAGAAACCTTGTAAGTTTTCCCTCATTAAATACAAGCGATCTTACATAAGGTATAGTTATACAAACTTTACCCACCCTAATGCGATGAACAAATTTTTTTAATAGCGATTATAGTAGAAATGTAGTCCTCTATATGTTTTCAAGTCATACACTGTTACAAATTTCGTTCCACCTTGCACCAAAAATTGGTTCCCATTTAGCTGTAACCAACATTTGGTGCTTAATTTCACGATTTAATGGTGTTTACGGTCCGAGGTAGCACCATTAAATCGTGAAACTAAGCACCAAATGTTGGTCGCAGCTAAATGAAAATCAATTTTTGGTGCAAGGTGGATTCAAATGTTTAACAGTGTAGATGGTTAATTATGGATATCAATGTAGCTGCTCATAGTTTTTACTCATAAAATGGATGAGCATTAAGCAGTATTTCTTTTTTGATGTGAAATCCATGAAGCCTGTTAACGATATTAATTCAATTTGCATTAGTTTTCGTATGGAATTTAAAGGGAATAATTAAGATTTTCTTTATAGAACAGCTATTTTTAAGAAGATGAATTCTTAAACTTTGGCTTATATAATTGTCCAGACCTATAACGCTTAGACAACTCTGCAATTTTTAAAAATAATTTTATATCGATCCACAGTGGTGTTTTGCTCAATTTAGGTGGCGGATATGGAATGAGATTTTTTCTAATTTAAAGTTCTTTTATGTATTTAAAGCAAGTTTCGTGGTTTTTAAAATTCTAACATAGCTTTTATTTCTCAACATACGGTATTTAATTGGTAAGGAATTTCACTTAGTACTATGTAAAATATAAAAAAGTTGTATCTGCTCTAGAAAATATCATTTAAAGCGAAAATAAAGCTAACTTTTCTAATATATAATTAAAATGAATTTTTAAAATAAACTTTAAAAATAATTTTCAAAAATTTCATATGAATTTAATTTGTTTTCTTATCTTTTGATTATATATGACTTTAAAAATGTAACAAAACCTTTTTGGCGCCTCCATATCACGAAACAAAACAGTGTTTTGGAAATGCATCAACTACTACTAACAAATACCTTTGTTTAATATATATTCGTAGAAAATTTAACATCTAAAAAAAACATTTATAAACACTTGAAAAATACTATTAAGAGACACCAATACAATGAGCAATGTGTAAAGTTCAAATTCATTTTATGAAATGAAGCTAGTAAACGAAATGTAATAGTGGGAAACAAAGCAACACTAATAATTATGAAGAATAAGTTTTAAATAAGCCTAAATGTTATGGATGTATTTTGAATGAATAAATTAACAATATTAACGTAATAGATTTTGTTCCAATTAGAATGTTTAATTAATATAAGAGATATCATTTTTAAGAATTTGTTATAATATATTTGACTTTACAAGGCTACATCATTAACACTACGGAAACGTCAAAGCAGGAGGGGAGGGGGGGGGGGGCTGGAGAATAGTAAAAAATAGTTAAATGCAACTATAGTTTTGTATAATTTTTATTTCTTAATTATATGCGAATATTTAGTTTCTCCTAATTACAAATAGATGTAATTATATGTACAGAACTTCTGAAGTACACATTGAATTTTTTCACTAGGAATATCAATGGTTTCCATAGCAAATCTTATCTTGATAGGTAAGAAATAGCGTTTCGAAGATAATGTTAGGCTCTGCCATAACAGTTCTTCTTCTTAGTTAGTGTGTCTTAAAATTAACTTCAAGACAAGAATGAAATTTGAAAGTGAATGAAATTGATCTTTGAGTGTGTCTATTTCAAACATTTTTTATACAGCGACTGTTAAAATCCATCGCAACGTAAAAATTAGAGTAAGAATTTCATAATCTATTTCACTGAATGCTTCTAAAACTTTTTATGAACATTATATTATTTTCATAACCATTATATACAGCAAGACCAGCAAATTGATTTCAGCACTGATGGTTGTCACATTACAAGTCTGTTTTGTATGACAACCCTCAATTTTATATTATTTTGTAAAAATTCGTAGCGTATTTGTTGTTTATAAATGGTTATTTATTTGCCGAATCACCTCATATTACTTTTAGATAGATTTGCTATAATGAACTTGAATAGTACTTGAAGAGGCGATAATGTCGAATGACAAATATATGTATTTTATTTTCATGAAATAGACCTATGATCGACTAATAAAGCAATTAAAAAAGTTATTTAGAATAAGCGCTGACTAAAAAAATCAAAATTTCAATTATAAAAAGCTGTTACTTATAATTCATATATTTCCTGATAAAAATGAAAAAGTTATGCAAGATTTCTTTTAGTCAAAATATATCCTGATGTATTCGTGCAAAAATGAGCATCAGAAAAAGCTAGGAAATGTTTCACAACCTTTGACTTTATTTAAAACTGCTTTGGAAAAACTCTAAAAACAGTGAGCATCATTTGTTTATTAAATTTTACCAAATATCAATGAAAAATTCATCAGATATAATTTAAATTAACTCCTTTAGAAGAATCTATGTCAGAAAATTGTAAAACTTCGTCTAAATTAGAGAATTTTAGTTTCGTTCTCGTATTCAACGCACAAAATTAAATCACACATTGCCTAAAAGTAACAAATTTCAACTGATCAGATTGACCCCTAGGGGGATCTAAAGTGAGAATTTTTAGCACCATTGGGTGTGTAAACTCTTCAACTTTATCATACATCAAGTCTTGTGTGGGGCAAACTTTCGAAAATCAAATTTTATCTATATAAATTGCTCAAATACCCCACAGTGCGATTTTCCAAAATTTCCAACGCCTTTTTTTAAAATTTATACTAAATTATTAGACCTTTTATTTATTCATTATTGTTTGCTAGGATTAGGGTTTACTGGCACAAGGGCACACGAGGGCCATGCTAATTATTCATTATTGCATAATACCTTACAAATTTAAGAAATTATCATAACAATCGCCCCTTTCAGTTGATCACATTTTCCTCCAATTCATAAAAAATACTGAGTTTTTTTGCAATTTGCTACAGAAATTCACATATAAGCACCCAAACTTATACATAATTTTATTCCAATCTCATATCTTTTACTTCTTACATACTCTTAAACTTCGAAAGATATAAAAATGACAGTTACAAGGTGAAAGATTAACCGAAAAGTGTGCTTACTTAACCCTTCTTGTCTCAAATCTTATCCCACCCCCTTCCCTGAATGCGTGGTGGGCGGGAAATGCGACTATAATCAAATAGAAACACCATTGGTACATATGTCGTATGCCACAACCTCCCCATCTTCATCCGCCGCATCCTCTTTCGTGACGCGGGAGGAAAGGATGCTTGTCGCTAGGAGAGGGGGTTGACACACTTAGCAAGTTATCGCCAGTTTTGGCGCAACATGTTCCATTTTGATCAAAATTTAAGCGGAATGTGTGTAGATTGTATAATTGAATGTTGTTAACAAAATATGCGATAAAAAATTATTTTTGTTAGAAAAATAAATGCCATTCTTCATTAACATTATTATTGATTAATGTAATTAAAAATGTTGCTTTTAAAAATTCTTTACATAATCAGTTTTAGACATCAGCTAAATATAAATTTTAAAGTAAAAAATTGTAATGTTTTGGAAAGCTTGAGTTTTGGTCATATTTTACTGAATTTTTAATTAGAAATTGCATATTCATATCTGCATACATAAAAAAGTAAAACAATAATTATTGCTTGCTTTAGTGTTTAGATAGGAATTTATCGTATTTCTAAAATGTATTAATGAATATCTAAAAAACAATCATATTTATCAAAAAAAATAATATTAATGTTACTTATGATAACATTTAACTTGTCTAACAACTTTTTAATTGAAATAAGGATTGGTTAACTTTTTTAGAAATAAAGATGATGTAATTGAACAATAATAAATTTTAAATTGAATTTTTAAATTCCACACATTTTTAAGAAAAAACATAATAAAATAAATTGTAGATAAATTTATATTTTTAGATTAAGTTTACTTCATTTATTTTATCATCGAAATTGAAGGATATCTTTAAACACCAGAAAATGTACAAATTATTACACACTATTTGCGTTGTGCAACCAAACCTAAAATGTTCCACCTTATTAAACAATTTTGGGTGCAAATTTGTTCAATCTTAAATATAAGTAAGTTTAAAATTCAAAATGCTTTAGAAAAATGCTCAATAGGGATTATTGTTCATCAAAAAGACTTAAGTCAATAAAACCAGTGCTGAAGAGCACTTTAAAATGAGACGAAATGTATACATCAATTAATTTTAGCCACTTTTTACATATCACCAAATTGTGATGAGAGTACTACGAAAACAAAATATGTTCAAATGTTTAACATCTTCCAGCAATAAATTTTTCATTTTTTATAGCAAATACTATTTTATGAGTGCTATTATTATACAGTGTCAACGTAGCATTTGGCGACAACTCTTGGCGACTTAATCTAACACCATCTTCAAGACGACAACCCTAAAATGCATGTCTTTCGCTACGTCCCCTTACGAAACTGATCCCGCCACTGTAGGGGGGCAGAAACGGGAAAAGAAGGATTTGGGCAAGGATTTCCGATTGACATATTGGGATCGTAACTTGTCCGGTTACGGCCATTTCGGAAGGATATGGCTGCAAGGAGGGATTTGAAGGGGGAGGGGGGAGGCTGTTGTTTGCACTGTGGGGGCGGGCAAATGGCCGAAAGATAGAGTCAGGGGGGCTTTCCGTTGAGAGACACGAATTTCGGGATGGGGGAGAATTCTGGAGAGATTCGGGGGGTGATGCTAGGTTTGGCTGTATATCGGACGGGGATATTCAAGTTCTTTATTTTAAACGAATGTAGTTTTTACTACGAAATTAGAATTGGCATGAAATGTATTGCATTTTTTAAGTTCTCTGAAGTTTCTTTTGCACGTATTATGCTTATGTTAAATGTAACAAATCGTTTCTTTTTAACTGTATAGTTTTTATTTCACTTTAAAAATAAAATAAATCTTTCTGTTAATGAATGATCTATAAAATGCTTAACGGAAAATCGATTTGCGCATTTATTTACACAGTAATCATTTTTCTCGTTAGCGTTTAATGCGATTGGATTCGAATATGGAAACGAGTAGAGACTTTATACCCATGCTTTTTATACTTTATGCTCTTTATACCAGTTTGCACACTCAAGGCAAAGCTTTCCACGATTCGTCTTTCATGTTGACAAAGTTAGGTGGACTAAGTATTGCCATAGATTTTAATTCTAAAGTTAAATGAACTTGTCTCTGCAAAGGAAGTTGAATGAAATTGTTATATCATGAAACACATTTTATAGTCAAAATCGATTGAAAAATGATATCCGCGTGCAAAAACCTTTAAAAAAAAATACAACAAAGCGTATAATAAAAAAATGAGTAAAACTATAATAAAGAATTATTATTTAAACAAAATACCAAAGAATATATAATGAATAAAGAATTTTTCTATTTAAATTCCTAAACTTAATTTTCAAAGAGGAATATATTTTACCTTGAAGTGACAGCTTTTAAAAGACACTTAAATAGGATTGAATGGATTTAAACCTCTTTTAAACTATTATTTGAAGAACTTGGCGATATTTTCTTACAACTTGGCGACCTCCTTTTCCAGAGATGGCAGCTTCAGAGGATGCGTTGAGCGCGTAATATGTGGTGATCCCTTTCTTGACAAATTCCGAAAACGCTTTTTTCTTTCTAAAGCTGCGACCATTTGTTTCTTGTTACAGGGATTTTCAGGAACATAGAAGAGAGAGGGGGGGGGGGGTCTTCTTTTTATGTTCTTTTTCTTTACAAAAGTCTCGCTGCTCGTTGTAAGGTTAGGAGAGAAGAAATGAAACGATACAGATTGGTGGGATTGTTGTACCGTGATATCTCGTTTTTTGCGAGGATCGAACGAGACGAGGGAGCGTCAAACTTTACGTAATGGGCGAGGAAATTTTATAAGGTGGAAACAAAGCATTTGTTTCTTAGTGTCTAGAAGGTTATTTAGAGGATGCATTTGCTCAATAATAAAGCTTGAGCTGTGTCTCAAATTTTGAATAAAGTCATGAGACTATTTAAAATGACAATTTTTACTTTCGGAAAGTTCATTTTTTGTAATATGATAAAAGGTTTAAATTACGTTAGTATAAATTTCCTAACTTAAAAACACGAAACAACAACATCTTAAAATACAAGCAAGCGTATTAAGAAGCAATGACTTTAATTATATTTCTATTTTGTTTAATTTGCTATTTTAGGTACTGAAATTTCGTACCGATTAAGTTTATTTACTGCTATTAAGTATTTTATGTTTCCAATCGCCAAAATTGAATATTTTTTACTAACTTAAACTTTATGGTGAATATTTTAAGTGAAGTAGCGAAGATTTTAAAGTACTTTGCTATGACTCCGTGCGAAAATTTTATTCGTTTTACATAGCAAAGACAAAGTCAAAGTTAGTTTTCTAAACTTCGTAATTCTTTTCTATTTCTAGTATATTTATATAACTTTAAAATAGGTTTGAAAAACTTATATCTAACTAACTTCACTATTTTGGACGAAGACAGTATTTTGTCATGTAATTTTTTAAAACACTTATTTGAGAATGCATTTAAAAAATATGTTGAAAAGAAATGTATTGTTTCAATTATTTAGTAAAATAACCGACAAAATGATTGCAAACTGTTCGAAATATCGGAAAACTAAGTTTCATTATTCTATATATGAACAGAAAGTATCCTAATATTTTCTTACTTACAATATCATTAAAAAAACTCAAATAAATAATTTAAAATGCATGATTTTCTACTTAGCCTCACATTTGTATGTAGCAAAAATGTTTTGTAAATATTATATTAGCCAAGTCTTAAAATTTAGTACATTTTAGTTCCATACCTTTGAATTTGAACTAAAATTCACTACATTTAGCGTATTTTAGTTCAAATCCAAATTAAGAACAAATACAGCGAGAAATTCACCCAGAAACACAAATAACAAACATAAATATAAGACATTCAAGCAAACACATTTTTATTTCTAATAATTTATTTTTTCCATTTCATATTTCATTGGGAAAAAATAATCTCAAGAGCCGTAACTTCATAACTAAATAAACGGAGCATAAAAGATCATACCACCCTTTATTCTCCCACAAAAAAAGACACCCATAACGGCTATTTGAAAAGGCAAATCCTTCACCCACCCCATGCCATCCCAATCTGCGGCCAATGTTTGCAGAGCGACATCTCCTCTAAAACGACACGCTTCTCTTTTTACCGTGGCACTAACAAGGGATTACACCCCCTCATGTTAAGCAAACAGCAACATTTCGTTTAGGGGGAGGGAGGTAATCTGCGGGCAGACCTCAGATCGAGATGTTCCAATGTTCGAATTACGGATACCCCCCTCTCCCCCTATTCAGGAACTTGCCAGCTGGGTCCCTTGAGGGAGGGCTTGAGGCGTGAGGAGGGGGGGGGGGGGGCTGAGCCCCTGGAGTAAATTTGTACCAGATGGTGCGACTCTGTTGTGTTGACCCTTTGTTTCTCTCTGTGTGTGTGTAAGAGAGAGAGAGATGTTTTGGTGTTTGTTGTGTTTAGTGTTTTTTCGGATCTGCAGGTTCGTCCCTGAAGAGATGTTATGGATGGGAGATGTAGGTGTGAGGTTGTGAATTGCTATTGGAGAAAGGAGGATTTTGAACTAAAAAAGGAGGGTTAAGCCGTCAGCGATGCTGTGTTACTTTTTTTTATAGGAATTTTAAAAGATAGGGGGTTTGAGGCTATATATTTTACTGTTAAATTTGCATAACTGAACAATAAAAGTATTTGAAAATTATTAGCAAACATTTTCGATAGCAAAAAGAATATTCCAAGATTATACAACTCCAACTCAATATATTAAAAAAAAGCAAAAAAAAAAAAAAAGCAAAAAAAAGCATTGCCTTAGAAAATGCTTGATATTTGTAAAAATAAATAAGGGGGATGGATGACAAAATTATTAAGTGTTCACAGTAAGTTGATGTAAGACATACCGGTCACACGTGTCTATAGAATTAAAAGAGATTCTGTAATAACTAGGGGTGTGGAATAACGCACAACTTTCAATTACATTGTATAATATTGGCCAATGCAATAAAATTTAACATGGTGTTACTTACCATTTTCTTATTTTCACTTATTTAAATAAAAATGGCCAGTTTGGCAATATTTTTAAAGGAGCAAAAAAAAAAAAAAAAATGGCAACATTTATGGTTTTATTCGATAGACATTACATTGTCCTTGCTTGTGCGTGAAACGCAAAAATATCAATCATTGCTGGACGATGCTCAACGGCAGAGTGCTCTGTGTTAAAGGCACTCGTTTTTCAACTTTTCACGCTTTTATCGCATTTTTATGAGAATTTCGAGGGTGGGAATGCTTAGAACACCTTCAGAGACAGAACTAATAGCAAGGATGAACGCAAAAAATGTGTGAACAGTATGCCAGATCGTCTTCGTGATGTTATTAAAACCATGAGATATGTCATTAAGTATTTATTATTCAACTGTATTTCGTTTAAATGAAATATAATAATTTTTTCATGTTATTCTAATTTTTGAAAAGTTGTGAAAATTATTCTAAATTTTTGAATTTCAAGAAAAAAAATTGCATTATCATGCTATTATTTTATGTTATGCTCATCTCCAAAATATGTAAAATGTGATGTGCACTTTAAAATTATCAAGCATTCATTTCTAAAGAATTAATTGCAAATCTCACATCATTTTGTGCCATATTTCTCATTATTATAATATTTCAAACCGAAGTTGTATTTTTATTGCTTGTAACATTAATTTGCAGGGCTTTGTATTTTTTTTAAATTTTTACTTTATGAAGTCGATAATGCGTATTGTTTGATAAAAAATAAGGACCATATAAATGCATTTTCATCAAACATCTTAATCAGACATTCTTCTAAAAATCTTCATTATTAAGCTTTGTATTGGATTTGAAAATACTTATTAAAGTAATTTATTTATAACCAAATAAAATTTTCATTTAGTAGTCTTGTTGGTCTTGATATTTAAGGAAAAGGTAAGAAATTTGCTCATTAAGTATATTTTGTTTTAAACTTTCATTAGTTAAGAATCTGAAAAAGAGAATGGTATTATATTTTCAAAAGTTTTCTAAATATATATTGTAAGTGGTACCAATTCGTTCCAATGCAACCTCCCTGAAAAAAAGGATTTTTCAATACGAGGGAGTACGGAAGTCGAAATGTTGAAAAATTACGCACCAAGTTATGTCGTTGAAATGTTTTGATGATGCAAATGAGAAATTTGTGAGCTAAATTATATTTGTGTAATAATTTTCACGTGGCATTTATGCGAATGGCTTTAAATATAGGAGCATATGCACATGTTGGATGATGTTTTAAAGAAGAATACGATAAAATTGTAGCTTTAGAAAGAAATATGAAATGTAGATGTTCAACAATGTATAATATTTTCTAAACTTCACTTACGCTAACTTTTTTATTTCAATAAATTTGTATTACTTTTATAAAAGCTCTGACGTTACTGATTCGTTGTTTCTTATTTGAACTTCAAAAATCATACTTAAACAAGATTAAAAAAAGAAAAGATATCATTATATTGATAGTGGCTGCGTTTGAGGGTCATAAGTGAGGGGAAAATCCTCAAAAGTAAGTGGGCAACTGAAAAATCAACACGATTTTGCCATCAAATGAGAAACATTTCAAAACGTGAGGGGAACTAATCACTTTCTGAAACCTTTGAATTTCCACTACTGAATGCTGAATGGAATCACTTCAAAAACTATGTGCCTGCTGACAATAAATTGATTTAACTAAAAGTACAAAGGTTCCACCGTTGATCGACAGTACCCCGACTTCCCAAACAAAAACTGAGCTAACAAAACGCGCAATCAAATCTTCCATGTCCCCACCCGAAACCTTATTAACTCCCACCCCCCTCCTTCTCGCTACGCTCTACCACCCCCATTCCGCTCTTCTCTTTTCCATTCGGATAGGGGAAACTCAAGAGCAGGAGGGATCACAAGAGGCAGCATCCGTTTCACGCTACACCGGAGAGGTGACAGGTCACCAGAGCACACAGCGAGTCGAATCCGGCAGAAAAGTCACGGACCCCTCCCGGATAGATCGTTTACCGGATAATTGCATTTGGATTATATTAGCTATAGGAAACTTGTCACCCGTTACACTGTAATGCCGGACAGTGTGTCGAAGATTACGCAAGTGTCAGTGCGAGTTAGGGTTGGTGGTGTAATGGATTGAATTCATCGATGTAAAGATATGGGTTTCTTGAAGTTTTAATGCACTTGTTGGCTTAAATATCTACATCTAATATGCTGTTTTCTAATTGTCTGGTAGTGTAGTTTAAATATTTAATTTAGATGTACACAATTATGTGTATTGTTGTTTGGTTCAGTGCCATAATTTTTGGATTGCGTACAAGTACAGTTTGTGGATTCAAGGTTTTTTTATTATTTTTTTATTTTTAAATTTTTTTTTTAATATCTGTCGTTGGAATCGCTTTGGCTATTTACTGTACATTTGGGATTATCAAGAGTAATTTAATGGAAGATCAACGATTTCTGACAATGGGTGATATCCGAAATAGTTAAGGTATCATGAGGAATATTAAGACGATAAGATGTTGATCGAATGAATCGATTGGAAATGTATCTCAGCCTGAATTGTATTCACAATGAAAATCAATTTCTTAATACTATAATAACCATAAATTTAATTTTTCAACATTTTTCATTAACATTTTTCAACAATAATCAGCTTTTCAATATGCGGTATTTTAAGAAAAAGCGAACAGCTTTAAGATTTTCATTATATCGTACACTAATATTCTGCGTTTAATTCACCACAGTAAATGTAAGGTTATTAGAATAGAGTACAGAAAATGTAATTTTAAATTATTGCTAAATCAGTAAATTTTAAATAATATCATTTTTAGTCTTTGAAATTAGAATGATATAACTCATCATTATTGGTTTGCCTTCTAATTAAATATTTAGATACACACGAGATCTATTAATATAGGTTATCAACATAAATTTATGATTTTGTTTATAGGTTGCAAATATTTTACTTCAAATTTAAAAAGATTTGATAAAAAAATTAAAATTAAAGTATTTGTTAATAAGGATTAATTTTTGAAATAAGATTCCTTTTTAGCCCCGTCATATACAATCTAACTTTATACTCAATTGATATCTTATTGAAATACTTAAGGCTATAATACTGAGTAATTTCACAACAATGAATTCAAAAGCGATATTTCAACCCAAGAAAAATAAACTGAATCGATCTCTAATAACTTAAAGAACCAGTACCGAATTCCGTATTCAAGACACAACTCCCCAATCATGAAATAAATCCAATTTCAGCCCCGAAAACGAACCAATCTCTAACGGATTCATATTAAAAGGAAGTTACACCAAATGAGAAGTAGTACCTCCCTTTTACGACAGTCCTTTGCATATTTGCCCCATTACCATTGGAAAAAGAGTCACTACTTTTTTTTATACAGAAGATCCCGTTTCGCCCGTTTGCAATCCCGTGCAAAATGCAGCGCCGGAATTATCTCTCCCGGGCGAATGAGGAAGAGAAGAAACAGTTAAAAAAAGAGAAACAATTGAGAAAGAAGAAGGGGTGTGAGGATGGAGAGTGAAGAAGAAAAATTAGAAGAAAGAAACTCATCCCAATGATCAGTGGCGCAGTCTTTTTATTATCTCCTTTCGGCTACTGGTAACAAACTACAGTAATCAAAGTTAATGTACTCGACCCAACGGAGAAAGAGAGCTAGCGAACCAAAAAATTCGGAGATTTTTTTTATTTTTTTGGAGGAGGAGAGTATCGATGGAGAAAGAGAAGATGAAGAGATTTAGAGAGAATAGAGAAGGATGGTGATAACGTTGAGAGAGGAAAACAATAAAAATAAAGTGGGGGTGGGCGGGGGTGAGGGGTTGGTCCTAAATCCATCGTTTCGGATTCCGGGTCAGGAGATTTTCGTTTCAGTCTGTCGCGCCGGTCCTTTGATGTGGTGTTTAATTGTCTGTTTTATTGAGATCTCCTCCCGCCCTGTTTTTAAGATGGGGAGAGTCGAGGGATCAGTGGAAAGTGGAGGGAAAGGAATGGATGAGTAGAAGGAAAAAAACTGGCTGAAAATTTGGGACTTGAAAATAGTCAATGTCTTCAAACAATTAGTGGAGTTATGAGAGATTCGTAAATGAATTGAGTTTTTGTTTGACTTAGTTATCTTTACTTTAATAATTTCGCTTTTATACTTACGAATTAATACAAAATTGGGTTTAAGGTAATGTATAATTTAGATTGTCGTTCAAAAGAAAAATAAAGTAATGCTGATACTTAAGATGTATTAGCATAGCTAACCACTTGATGTGGTAGCACACCACTTAATGTTAATCTATCCACGAGCAGGTGCTGAGATTGATTTCGACCGGAATGAATATTAAATTACCGTTTTAATGACAATACTAGTTTTTACATTAAATGGTTATAGCACTATGCCTTATGCTTAAATGGTTACGTCCAAGACCATGAAGCATAAAAATATACATGACGTGTTAAATAATACACTTCGAGGAAATCAAAATGAGACATCTTATGAATGGGATTTTTTTTTTCGTTACAGATATTAGAGAACATTAGTAAAATTTTTTAACAGTAATAAAAAACTTTCTTTAATGTAATTGAAAAAATAAAGAATTCGTTTTTTATTTCACCTTTTATTCCATTATGTGTATAGAAAATGAAATCACAATGACCATTTTTTCAGTTCCACTTCTTCGTTTTGGCATTTTGGCATTTTCGTTTATGTTTTACATTTTCTTTTACATTGCCGAATGTAATGCAACGATGGGCAAATTATTACAAAAAAGGTAACTTAATTCAGCAAACCAAGAGTTGTTCCAATTCTTTTCAAATTTTTTGCTTGTTACATGAAACCAGAAATCTTAACTTTTTATCAAAATACATGATTACAATGTATCAAATTAACTTTTAATAAAAAAGTCAGGCTTCACAATCCAAAGACCTAATGCAACGTAATTGGATACTTACATTAAATAAGGCTTATGCGGTATGTCTATAGGCTCACGTCATTCTTCATCCCATAAAAAATCCTTTCTATACGTGCTGCGTATTCCTTAGAAGGCCCAGAACACAATGCATTTCCATGGAAACTCATCGGGCAAATGATTGGGATGCATGGTGACGATTCCTATCTAACGTCTCGATATTATTACGCCTCGCTTGTTTACAGAATATAAAAATTCCGCAGGAAATCATTAATAACTTACTTTAAGAGTCGGAACCACCAAGACAAGATCTCGCGACATGACACCCGAAGATCTTATTTCCTGTTCCTTTTTCACCAACTAGCCACAAAGCAAAGACGTATTTTTTATAGTGACACGTCCTGCTGGAGGATCTCCCGATTGCGTCTGAAGATAGCATAGAGGGCCAGAAGATTTAATGGTACGTTTCATCTCTGTAAAGTTGGATATTCTTTGGGTACATCCGATGCTACTTATGTATTGATACGCTCCAGAATTTACCTTGTACTATGACTGGAGCACCTATTGACGGATGGGTGTGAACTTAATTGAGGACAAATAATTTTTTTTTTTTAACGTAAATGTCGGATTTAGCTATAAGATTAAATTTTATGGGTTTGTATTGTGTATTTCGTTACGGGATTTTTGCATTTATCAATACTTAAAGTTAGTACTTTGGAGCATGTAGATATTTTGCTGATATTGAAGATGGGTGTTAGATTTAATCATGTTACTTTTAAAGGAGTAGGCATGCTTTAGGAACATCCGATGATATTAAGACATCGATAAGATCCGAAATGTGCTTTGTTAGTGTATAACAAATGTTGATTTTTTATTGAGTGATGGGTGTAAACTAAATTGAGGACATTGATTTTTCTAACACAAATGGCTGGCTTTGGTTATAAGAAAAAGTTGAATGGCTCCAAACTGTATTGAGTTATGTTAGTCTAGCATTTAAAAAAGGTTACTTACACGTCGCGTGAATCAAATTTATTATTTTTAACAGTGGATGTATGTTTCGATAACATATTAGCAAGCTGCATTATTTGAAGAAATTCAATGCTATGAATATGATAAAGTAAGTAACATGATACTGTGGTAAACAATCAATGGGGTTTTGTTAGACGATGAATGTTTTTCATTCTAGATTATTAGTCATGAACTGACTTGAGAAGCACAAAAGAATTGGCTTCAGGAAAAAGATTATGGATGCACATAGTTGTTCCGAATTATAATAGTCTTCTTTTATACAATTTTAAGTTCTGTGTATATTGCTGATTGTTATCATTGTGCTCAATAATGCTAATTTCATACTTGAAATTTTGAATAGTCGACTTGAATATAAGCAGTATCTTACAGATAAACCAGGTGCAATATTTGAAGGGCATTCAATGTTATTGATGATCTAATATACGTAAAAGGAGCGATTTTATTAGGATATATTCAGATGGAGTAAAAGTAGTGAGTTCCTAAGTGCCATGGATAAAGCTCCAAATCGCGTAAATGCGATTTGATAGAATTTCTCACAAATTATTTAATTGTGCATAAATAAGACATAATCACAGTCATTAAAAATATATTAAAGGGTTAAGGGCCATTATCAACACAACTTTATGTCATAGATCCTTATGAAACTAAATTTCATTTTATTAATAAAAATATTTACTTATCAAATAATTCCATAATAGTTTTTTTTTATGAATTAGTATTTTTTTTTATCCTGCGTCTGCGCACTACAAATTATTAGTCACAAGCCTATCCATCATTTCTCTTGTAATGCTTCAATATTTGAAATTCCAATCTCATTCTAATGGCCCTTTTTATCAACCTACAGTTTCCAAGTAAATCATTACCACAAAATAAGCTTTTAATAATTTTCATCGTTTTAAGGAGGGAATTTTCTGAGAACAGAGGTTAAAAAATGGACCACCATGAGAGCGAATCCCTCTATTTAAAAAAAAATCGTGCTGAGACACTGTCCGAATGCTTTTACTATACTTTTTAATTATTTGGCGCTATAAATTACTTTCAGAACAAAGCCGTGGACATGGGTTTAGCGAGCTCCCGAATTCAGCCACAGCCATACTTTGACAAGCAAAACAGACCCAAATTCTCTATACCAAAGAATACACTTTAAAGTTAAGCACATTAGAAAATCTTACCGAAATTATTCAAAATGTTATTCAAAAACTTAAAATCATTGACAGAAGAGATTGGCTGTTTTTGAAAAATGAGCTGAAAATTCTGATAATAGTATTGTGCAATATCAAAATATGATAGATACACTTCAAAATTATCTTCCGATATTTATAAGTCCATTTTGATGCCTTTCTGCTTATCAAGTTCTGAGGGCTATTCAAAGCTATTACCTGAATCACAAAGATGCCGCCTTCACTTTAGGGCTAATTACTGTCAAGAGGATTAAATCACATTTTGCCGCTGAGTTCAAGACTTCATGGCGGCCGGTTCACTGTTTTTTTCTTCTCTTCGATCGTTCTCTTTCCACTCAGAATTCGCTATTTGCATGCGTATGTGGATCGTGACTGGAGGCGGCACGGGTTTAACTCATCGTGGCAATGACAGCCCAATTATGAGTCTGTGGTAAAGACTTTTAAAGGCCTTTGGTGGAGACATCCATCGTGTTTCGGGGATTGCTGAGAGAAGTTCTCTTAGTTGATTAAGGGATGCGCAAAGTGGTAACCAAACTTATCGGAACAGAACAACCTAAGTGCATTCTTAACCAAAACGAACACCAAAAACTTCTGTTATGTAAAACTCAGCAGCACTTTTCCTGGAGATCATATCCACAATACTGAGATTACTTTTTCGTTCTTATTATTATATCCTTTAAGCACTACTATAAAGTAAAAATAATTCTTTTGCTATGTATATATCCTTAAAATATTTGGGGTTTTCAAAAGAATATACATTTTACTTTTAAATGCAATTTTATAGCAGTGAAGATGTGTGTATAATGTCTTAATAAAGCGATGAAATCAATTCAGTACAAGCCCTCCTGTTGATATCTAAATCATTTATTAACTTTGTAGTTGTGTTAGTCAAAGAGTTTCTGCTGAAGTTCATTTGAAGTAGAGTTTTTGTTTTTAGATAAAACTTCACTTTTAGGAAAGGACTGTAGCAGAAAATTGCATATTGTTTTCCATAATAAGTAGTTTATATATGATTTGCAGAATTGCACCTGATATATTTGATTAAACTTACCGGGAGTGGTTATGTAAATTATTATTATTCAAGTCATCATAATTTTATTTCAAGTGCCAGACAAAAAAAATATAGATATATTAAGATAATCTGACATTATTAAATGCTTACTTTACATGTAACATTTTTAAAGGATTTTCTTGTATTTGATGAATCGCCATTTATTTAAAATATCACAACTTTTTTTTTTTAGTTTGTTTACTTAATCTTATAATACTCGAGTAATTTTTTTTTTTTGGTAATTTCCTTTTCAATTATACCATACTGAATTAAATTTTTTTTTTTTTAATGCAGGATATTACTTTTGTTTTTAAATAAAATAATTTCTGCAGAAGCTAAACAGTTATAAAACTAATGAGAAACAGTACAATTAATTTTGTTTTTTAGGAAATTACCATCATTGTAAAATTAATAAACAAGTTTATCGATAGGTAAGTAGCACCATTTTCTTTCATTTAAATCATATATTAAATTTTAATGAAATAAAGTTTATTCAACATTTATTAAACCCTAAACATGGCATTAGAACATCAATTCAACGCAATTTCAATGCTGGTCTCATAGACAGGACCCAAAGGTCCAGCAACTGTATAATTTCTCTACTTCACCAGCACCACTTTCCAACTTATCCCAAAACACACAACCATTATCTCTTCAAGGCGTGATTAGCAAAACGATAGGTGAAAAAATTACCCGCGAAACCGTTTAACTTAAACAGCAGTCCTTCCAATCGCCAAATAGCACCAGCAGTTCCCAACCATCCCTCGTTTCTCATTCTGATTAATGCCTTCCCCACTTCACTCGCAGCGACAATTTACGAATACTGCAAACCACATAATGATTAAATAAATATATCTGATTCGATCGGGCTCCTCCTGTCTTATTAACCGGTGCGATTGTGCATGTCCTAACCATCCGCCATATTACCACTCTGCCCGTATCTTAACAACTCAATACTCGAAATACGCGATTATTTATGTGTTCTTGCCCAGCAGTTAGTTCCGAGACGATCGGTGCGCTTTTAATTTATTGGTTTATTATCTGTCATCTTTCTTTTATTTTATTAGGTTGATACTTCTTCTGATGGGCATGGGAGAGCCTCGTATAATAAGAAGCACCGTTAGTGTGTTCCTTTCAAATGCCTTGCAGCCATGCTGTACGTGACAGTTCAGCCAATGAGCCGCTTGCCATGAGGGTCACGTGTGAACCCAACGTTGCGTGTGACGTCAGTGAGTTCTGACAAAGGTAGAATAGTACAAACGCAGATGCCTTGTATGTATGTGTATGTGAGCACCATACTATGGATTGGACGAGAGCACATTTTATGAACGCCACTGGCGATTAATCGCTTTGTTTGGCAGTGTGTTGGAATTCTGGATTGCGATGAAATATAAATACAGGGTTCGCATTTGGTCGACCAGAAAGTACTGACAAGTTTGGCTGAGTGATTGCTTAATCGGAGATGATTTGTGATGCTTCAGACCAACATACAGTATACTTATATATTAATTGTGAGCGTTTAGTAAAAAATTAGATGATGTACTCGTACAATCTGAAGGGTGACACTATATAATTAGTGATCCTAAACACTGAAATGTTTCCAAACCTTCTCAAGTAAAGTAAAAAAACTAGCATTGAGGGCACAAATGGGCAATCCATCTATTTTTTTATAAATGTGTAATTGACAATTTACCGAGTGAGCTTACTCAAGGTAAGTGCAGTTAGTAAACGTGAATGATTTTAGAACATACTCCATTTACAGGATGGCTATAAACTGCCCCTGTTTAGATTTGTCTAGAACCCATTACCAAATGACGTATTTTTATAATTTAGTATAGATATCAAAATTGTTATTAAGTTTTGTAACAAGAAAAAAAAAATATTCGAAATACACAAAAAAAAAAAAAATTCTAACAAAAAGTAAAAAAATAATTAATATAAGTCAGATAATTGTTTTCTTTGAAGCATCCTTAGCAAAAATTTTAACTAAAAAACACACAATTATAATTATTTTAATTTAATAGTAATTATTTCTCAATGGTCCCAGTAGTTCGTGCACACATTTTTTATGCAGATCTTTTGGGTTTGGGTTGAAGCGCTATTTTAGTTCACTTGCTATCGATAGTTGTGAGAAACGTTACCGAAAATGTTCCGACACCATAACAACAGAAAGCAAACTGGATTGTGAAAGCAACTATCTCTAAAAATAAAAAAACCTCCTACACATGTCTTATTATGGTACATTATACCCAGATACCAAGTATGTAAAATTTGGCGTCATTAATGCTCGAAATTTTCCTCGTTGAAAATTGACGCCATAAAAAAACCTTGCCTGTTTGAAGTTTATTGCAAATAGAAATTACGCCAGATTGGCGAGTTTGGCTATGAAGTTTAGGCTAAAAATTGCTCCCCCAATATCAAATTTCTAATTTGATAAATCTATCTATGGCCAAGATTTTTACTTTCCATAGAGTTACTATAAAAGCACTCTTCTAGTCGAATTTTGAAGTTTCAATACTTTCGGTTGAGATTGAATCCTATTGAATTTCGTGTAATCTTTATCGAGACCTGAACAAATTGACTTCCTTTCATTTTACCGGTACTCCCAATTGGTATGAGAACAAATGTTAACATGACCTTTCATTTCACATATCACACGTGTCAATGCATTTGAAGTTTTGTCTGGTAATGTTGTCATCAGAGAGGTGGACGTTCAGTGCTTTCTATAACCTTCTCAATACATTTTGCAGTGTCAAAGCTAAAAAAAATTCCCAGTTAATTCACACGTTGTCATAACGACTGCTGACTTGGCAACCTCGATGTTCAATTTCTACTTTTATTGATCAACTTACATTTCTAGCAACCCCAGATAGAACTCAAAAGGGCAGATGATTTAAAAAAAAAAAGCTCTCTCAAATAACAACTCAGGATATAATTCTGCTTCTGAATACAAATCCTCTGAGGTTGGTGTAAATGCGAGACGCGTAATTGAAACGAGGTGCGTGCGAATCCTTTCAATGGCAGATATCGTCAATCAGGGATTTTATGACTCCGCTGATAGCGGCGTTGACGTTTTATAGCCGATAAATATAAGCAAAGTTTTTTATACCCTACTTTCAAGAACGTTTTCCGGTTCATTATGCCCCATCGCATGAGCTTTTAATTAAAAGTGCTCATTGTGAGAGAAGCACTCATCTGAATCTAAATTATGAATTATGAGTCACAGCATACAATAACCGAACGAAGATATTCTGCGAGACGTCTTTACGATTGGGAAACAACTCTCACTGGGTCAGCTGATAGTTAAGCCGGAAAGGTGTTTGTGGAGTGGTTATAAATAAAATAGGAGAAATCAATGAGGAATGAAAGAAAAACAAAAGACTTTCAAATCTTTTGTATTTCAAACCGTCAAATTTCATAATTATCTTTCGACAATAACAGACAACATAACAGTCCGACGTATATATACTTACTAATAACTATACTAATATAAAGTTTATAAATAATATAATTAAAACATGCTATTGTGCAATTTGCTAAATAAACATAAAAAAATTATCCATGATAAAATAAAAAGTACCTGATATCATTACTTAAAAAAATTTATTTTTGGAAATTGCACATATGTTTTTGGTTACTTAGAGGTTTTAATAGTTCAATAATTCTTTTCCGAAATCATGCTTCTTTTTTTTTCCGTAAAAATTTCACTTGAAGTAAACGTATCTGCGTTTTAAATGCTTTCTTATGTTACATGGAAGTATCAGTTTTAAATTAAAGAAGAGACCAAAGAATTATAACTTATTTATTTAAAAGGAAAAGTTTCAGTTGCAAAATGGCCTCGAACGGTCACACTCTTGTCACTCGGGCATACAAGATTCCTACAGATTATTATTTACCACGTGTTTGTTATGGAATAATATAATTTTAGAAAAAAAATTTAACAGTTAAAGGTATAAACTATCTGAAAAGAAACGATACTAATTTATATTTAATCAAAAATAGCTATTCCTGTATTTAAACTGATTTGTGTTTCTATCCATTAACTTCATTGGCATTAACCATGGCTAATGCTATCAAAATCATAACTGATAAAAAAAAATAATATATATATATATATATATATATATATATATATATATATATATATATATATATATATATATATATATATATATATTATACAATGTTCAGCCATTCAGCCATAACAATAAGTGACATCTATAAAGTCACAAGTTCAATTTAGTTAAAATATAAAATATTATTTTCATTTTGCATATAATATAATCACCCACATTTAGGTCGGAAATACCTTTTTAAATTTTAGAAATTTTGTTTTACTGAAAACTATATAGCCTGTTACACAAAAAAAATTATTTTCAAATAAATAATTGACCCACTAAATATCTAAGTGATCCTGTAAGAAGTCTTAGCAGTTTATTAAGGACCAAAACCATAAAAAAGTTGAACTGTTTGTAATTAAGTCATTGTTATTTTTTTTTTTTTTTTGATTATCCACTTTTTAAATGGTAGATATACTTGTATGATTTGTTTGCCTTCGTAGAGAGGAGAGACACGTTTTTAATCATCACTGGTGCAAGATTATACTTCACAAATATATAAAATTAAATGAATAAAACAACAGTACTATATTGTATTTATGTATGCATTAAATTGTAATTCGTTTTTAAATTAAAAGAAAATCCCGTTTCTTAAGAATTAAATATTTTTTGACAATAATTTTCAAAAGCATGATACATTTTTTTGACCCAGAAGCATTGATTTCATGAAGTGGTAAAGTAAATCTTAAAATGATGAATTTAAATAACTGATTTTATTTATTGATCCGATTAGGATAAGATTCAAATTTGGTTTCAAAGTGTAAAATATAAGTCGTAAAAATATCAATTTTAGGTTTCTAGTACTGCTCATTGTAGAGTTATAAGGATTTAATGAGGGGTTTAATCAATACTTATTTGATACATAACATGAAAATTGATCAACGTATATGAAATACCGTAACATTTCCTCGAACTAAAGGTATAAAACTACAACCTGTGCTCTCAAAGTCTTCGTACGCTTAAAAATTTCAATTAAATACTATATTCTCCATTTTAAAATTTAATATTACAGAATATGATTTTTTTTGTAATAATATCTCCAATTTCATCTTAATAAAACTACACAAATTATTTTTAATCTATAGTATAACTTGTTTTAGAAAAGTCATTAACCTAAAAGTAACACAAAAATATATCCCAAAAGTCTTCGTACACTAACATTTTTTTTTATTTAACACATTTGTATTTATTGCAATATTTTGGAAAATTAGTAATTCGTAGGATATCTTTTAGCATTCACAACAACTTTTATGCGTACTGGCATAAATTTTACTAATTCTTTTGTGATCCCTGCATTAATGTTTCTCCATTCTTCGATCATTATTGTTTTTAGTTAGCTTTTCATTTTAAAGTCGTGTCTTCTTACCTCGGCCTCCAATTCTCTCTAAATCTATTCTTTTGGGTTCAAATCTGTTGACTGATGTAGTGTTTTTAGATTTTGTGGGCAATTATAGAGACCACAGAGGCGATCATTGAATGCTGTGTACTCGGATCATTATTTTAATAAAAATGAAGTTATTTGTAATACACAAATTTTAGGCTGACAAATTAAAATTATCATTCAAGATATTCAAAAAGAGTTCACGATTCATTATTTAACATTTATTTATCAACCCCTAATTCTGACAAACACCCATACACAAGGAAACTTTCACTGCCATACTTTACTGTTCCAACAAAGTTCTTGGGATGAGGGTCATAATTTTTTCTTTTCCGCACAATTGTGCACTCATCGAAACCAAAAATGTTACATTTATTTTTATCTTCAACGAAGACATGCTTCCAATACGTTTCTGGCTTATTTATCACTGCATTTGTAAAGATACGGCGAAACTTTCTATATTTAGCATTTAGGAATTTTTTTCTTCAGGCAGAACACCCATGTAGTCCAGGTGATCTGACTAATTTTCAAACAGTTTTGATTGAAATGGAAGTCAAGTTTATTTCCCTACATTCTGAAGATTCTTTATAGCACACAAACAGGGATTTTTCTCAAATTTTCTTACAGCAAATATCTTTTCACGTTCAGATAACTGTGTTGAGCAATATCTTCTTTGCTGGTTTTGGATTTTATTTTCTTGTTTAAAACGTTTTATTACATACTAAATAGTTAAATAGAATAAATTTAATATATTAGCCATACATAGAATACATTTACTATTATTAAGATGAAATATGATCAATTATAGTCTGCTGTTTGTTGATTCTTTATCTTTATGGCCACGAATCATTTTAAGGAATAAATAGATTATAATAAAGAGAAAAGAAAAATATTACAGGCAATCAATTTTTTAAATGTCACTACAATGAAAAAATTAAGAAAAAGCGTAAAAAAATCATTTTATTTATGAAATTATCAGAAAATATTTTGGTGTACGAACACTTTTTTTAAATTTTTTTTATTATTATCTCTTGTTCAACGAATTTATGTTTTTAGAAAAATAAAACGATTCAATACTTCTTTTCAAAATGTTAGGTTTTATTTAGAATTAAATAAACATTCTTGAAAAAATTGTGAAGTTAATAATATTCGAATTCAATTCCAAATTAGAGCACTTTTTCGACAAATTTTTGAGTGGTACGGAGACTTTTGGGAGACATTATATAGGAGAGTTTTCAAGCATTTACTTTGCCTAAAAGCATTTGTTTAACTTTAATGGTTAAAATTTTAACTCTTAATCTATATTTAATGATCGAACTACGATAAAAACTTGATACAGACGAGTAAACTTTTAATTTCAAAATATTGCTAATACAGTATTAATTTTATGTGATTCTATTAATTTTCAATGAAAAGTTATTAAGATTTTAATACCTGGATTAATATAATTGCTAAATTAAATCATAGCTTCAAAATTAGTTCGCATAATTTATAATGTTAGCTAAATTTAGGGAGTAAATACCAAATATGTGGCAATTTTTAAATCTTTACCTTACCTAGAAGTACCGATTTATAATGATGATAAATAATTTTTTGCAACTTTTTTTCGTAAAATATCTTTTTTAACGTTTTTAATATTATACATTTATTAATTGTTTTAAAATATTTTTTTTAAATTTAATACAAGGGTTACTCAGTTAGATATACAGATAAAATCAAGATATTAATTTGTCATATTTGTATGATTGTTAGATGTTGAGTCATAAAGACTACAAAATTATCGAAATTGTTTCGTGCAAATAAATTTTGGCCATGGTCATAGACAAAGTGCTTTACTTTTCATGAACATTCCATAGAATAATATATTTAAAATTTGGGTTTAATTACAATTTGTATGTCTTACTTTTCACACATTACAAATATGTTCACTTTCTCTTTCTCTTATTTTTATTTTTCATCTTTTTTTTTACAACTTTTATAAAAACTAAAATCTCAAAAAGTTTTTAGGTAAGATGCAAGTAAAGTAACGAACGTCACCATAAGTCTTGAAAGACCTAAAAGTAGTCCAAACGAAGCCTTTCTGCCACTTTTACAGGAGAACTAAGCCTGGCGTCTCCGAAGTTTTTCGTACCATGGCCAGCGCTGCCAGGTTTGGCGATTTTTCGCCAATTTGGCGATTTTTGAAGGCGTTTGGCGATAGGTTTTGAGGGTTTGGCGATTGGCGATTTTTTGGCGATTTAAAAAAATTATTCTGGCGAATTTCCACCTTTTTTTGGCGATTTTCGGATTTTCCAGTGATTTTCTGGATATTTGCTATTTTTTTATATATATATATTTTTTTTGTTTTGCTTAAAGCAGACTTAGTCAACCTTCCTTGTAACTGTCTGGTGAATGCAGGCACCTGTTGTCTTGAATTATTGAGGATTGGTTAGAAGATACATTTATTGCACTATCATTAAAATACTTTGGCTTACTTTTTGTTCCTGTTTTGTTCTCAACCATTTACTTTTAAATACTTTGCTGTTTGTAGATTATTAGGCATTAAATATGGTACTTAATTGATATCTATTTTAAGAATTCGGTTGTTCATTTAGAATATGGCCTATTTTTTAATTTTATTTTCATTGGGGAAACAATTTTCTTTGAATTTTGTATGTTGTATTTCTAAATCCTAACTTCGATTTTGTTTGCTTTTGTGTGTGGCGTACGAATCTGAGAAAATGATAACGACAAATTAATCCACTTGCCTAGCTTTATCCATTCGAGCTGAAACTTAGCAGATAGATTTCGATATCGATAGCAATGCATTCTATCAAGTTTTAGGGCTGTCACTAAATGGCCTCTTTTACACACGTTTCTATTTGACTTGGAGGAACTAATTAACTCATTTACTGTAATCCAATTGAACTTAATCTAAGTGTTGTAGTGTAAAATAAAAAGAGGTGGAAGAATTCGAAGTGCGTTTCAACTAATCACAAATTGTTTTCTTATTTCGTGCAAAGGATTTTTACTTATTAAGAAACTTGATTCGTATCTAATAATCTAAAGGTGTTCCCAGAAATAAAAAACGAGAGGAAGAAGCAGTCTTCCCACGTAGGTGGCACATGGAACGCGACAAAAAGAAAAAAAAAATTGATTAATTATTGTAACTATTATAAGAAGTCAACCGATTCCCCGAAAATCCGTTGACTTCTTATAATAGTTATAATAATTAATTTTTTGCCCAGAAGTCAAAGTCAATGAAACAACTTTAAAAACTTTTTAGCATGTATTATGAAATGAGTATCTTATTTAAAATGATAAAAGTTTAATAAAAAAAAATTAAAAAAATTGAAAATGTCGACATCAAAAATAAAGACTAAAAATTAAAATGTTAGATCAAACACCAGTCATTCATTTTAAGTTACTTGTTTCGTTCACATACCAAACTAATCGGAAATTCTCAAATAATTTACAAAAATGTATCACATATTTTTCACAGCAAAATCTAATACATTAACAAAGAGATACAATAGATTTGAGAAGTTTTTGACTATTGAGAAGTTCTAATTTAAGCCGATCCAATTGAAAAAAAAATGTCATAGGAAATAGTTGTTTATGCAACTTAGTGGGGAAAGTAATACTTTTACAAACAAGGTAAAATGCTTATTTGATGAGTGCGACCCAAAATAGAATATCGTAGATCAATCTGTTCGGGAGTTATGCTTACTAGGTCTACGGACGTACACCGACATTGTTCTAGACCATTTTTTTTTAACTCAGAGCACATCCCAAAACATGAAGAAAAGCAAAAATCGATTTTTTTTTTTTTTTTTTTTACCGAATCCAATACTTTTATTCCCTGTTTTAACAAATGGATCATTGAAATTCATAAAAATAAATTTATCTAGTTCCATGTAAAAGCATAAAATTATTGAAATGCAAAACTGTTCGTGTAACTAAGAAAATATGAAATATTGTTTCAAAATTTTCCATAGCGTGAAGGAGTTCTGTGGTGATCTCAATTTTCAAAATATAAGTAGACCCGACAGGGATTGTGACAGATGTCCGATTATTGATGTAGTAAGAATCTGAACTGTTAAAAAAACAAGTTTAAAATTTTTAACAAATTAAAATTTCCAAACTCATAAGATTATTAAGAAAACTAATCAAATAATTCTTATTCAAAAACATAAATTCTTATTTTTATATCCAATTAAAGCATTGTAATCAGTCATGTTAACTATGTCAATATTTTTTTTTCATTTCTCTCTAAAGTTAATTAACTCTTTTTAGAAATAATTGTGGTTAAAGCTGTACTATTTACATTTTTATCTACCATTTTCTTCATCATTTCCAGGTTCGTTGTATTTTCTTCTATTTATACTGTTTCTTCCCTTGAACAAAATCAAATTGAAAGTAAATAATAATTTGCAATCTTTTATTATTCTTATTGTTAAGTTTTAAATGACAAGCATAAGCAAATAACCTATGAATATCCAAGAAAAATTTCCAATATTATTTCGAAAGCAACGAAATTTTTTTTTACGTAATGAATAATACGTGGCAGCCTAAACTGGTGACACACAGGCCTCACTAAAAGGCCGGGCACGGCGCGGATACAAGCCTCCTTTTGATAAATGTCGAAAGGGGAGAAAAGAAATCTTAAGGGGGTGGAATTTGTTCCTGTGTGTCTTCAGCTTAACTTTCCTAAATCCCAGCCCAGTTAACAGTTAATAGATAGAAATGGAAAGAAAAAAAGCCAAACCAGAATCGGTTTCGGCTCAAGATTGGAACAAGGGAAAGGAAATGACACTGCACTTTTCATCCCCCCCCCCCAAGCCGACAGTGCGACTAGTATTTTAACAAACACAACAGGGTACCCCTTGGTCCTTTGTTCTGTTCGCCGCGATTTAGTTCTGCATGCGAGACAAAAAAAAAAAAAAAAAGGAAAGAAGAAGGCTGGAGGCTAGAAGCTAAACTGCCCTAAAACGAGATTCTCCACAACCATTTGGTTACGTTAAGTTTGCCCGCCAAGTCGATCTAATTATTTGTCAAGTAGGCGCCGAGGTTTCTTTGTAAGAGAACTCCTGGGGGTCAATAGGGAGGGATAGGAAACCCTAAAAACGGCTGCAAACTAATTGAAATTTGAAACGAACACCACAGTGACGAACATTACCGGGTAGGGGATAAAATAAATTGATCTTGTGTTTTGTCGCCTACTCGTATAGTAATGACCCTTGTTTATTTAATCCATGCCTTGAACTTATCAGATTACTCGAAAAAATGACCTCTCCGTAGTAAAAAAAATACATTCTTTTTTGGGGGAAAAAAAAAAAACCCGCAGATATCCTCATTTTCAAATTACCCTCCAACGTTGAAAAAAACCAGGTATTTATCCGCCAATTGGCTTGGCTGGAAAGGCAATACTATTGATAAACACATCTTATTTCTAAGATAATTAGTTTTTTTGGCGAATTATTTTCTCAATTGGCGATTTTTGGCTATATTTTGGCGATTTTCTTGATTTTGAGATCTGGCGATTTTTGGCGATTTTTTAATAGGCTGTTGGCGATTCAGGCTATCTGAGAGTTGGCAGCCCTGACCATGGCCACGTTTCACTGACTGCAGAACAATGCGAGCTTCTCTCGTTTCTATTGACTAACAAAGGAGACTTTTTGGTTATTAATCCCCTCGCGACAATGTTGTGGGGAGTTGTTATTGGGGGATTAGGGGGACGCGCTAGTTTTAAAATTCGAACTCGCCGAGTGAGGGGTGTCGCTGCCTTTTCAAATAAGAGGAGAGTTTTTCATCGAACAGGGATCGAACGTAAATTGCTTTTTTTTTTGTATAAATAAGAGAGATTGAGTATCATTTCACCATTGTTTTGTTACATGAGTGCAAATATAACGTTATTAGATTTTTTTTAAGATTGGAAAAATTTCAATTATTTGGTGATTGGTAAAAGAGTTTAAATAATATCAGAATATAATTAATTAGAAGAGTTAATTAAAGTTAATTTAGATTCATGCTACTAATAGTGTAGCATAAATAACGTTTTTTTTTTTAGAAGAAGGGAGAGGGGGGGGGGATAATTTGTTTTGAAAACATTCTTTGGCTGTTTTAGTTATCAAAAGAAAAAGGATGTTCTTTATGAGATTGCAATGGCATATAGAATATAGAAAGTTGTTTCTGAAAGCAAGAATAATTAACGGAATCTAAATATATTACTAAGAATATTTGTTAATGAGAGTAAACATTTTATCAGTTAAATTACAACTGTTAAAAACATTATAATTGGTGATGCGCTGTGGCAATGAGTGTAGGCAGACAGATTTCCATTTTTAATAATTTTAATTTAATTTAGTTAATATTTTAAAATTATTTCCAAGTTTAAATACATTATTTTTACAGTACATTAAATCATTATAGTTTAATAAAAAAATCGTCTTTTTATATTAAGAAAATACAAGGTACTGACACATAATTTACGTCAAATATTCGTCATATAAATTCATGCACATGTAATTGTTGAAAAAATTCTCATTAACAATTACTGTTGACGAAGTATACTAACTTCTTAATATTTTAAAACAAAAATATCTCATTCAAATTCACCGTCTATGGTTAAATAAAAATGTAGAATTAGATGTATTAGAAGAAAATAACTACGTATTCACAGATTTTCTATTGTTGTGTGACATCACTCGCCTATAGTACATTGAGTCGTGCCAATATCTCAAATGAAAAATAACTTAGTGCAAGTGTAGGGCAAGAGTTAGTATTTTCACCTTATGCATACGCCCCCTTTCGCTTTTCCCAGGGATCCCGATCAGTTATTTTTTTGAGTGACAAGGGGGACTAAGGATGTGGCGGTAAAAAGCAGCGCGTTCGAACTAATCTTCACGCCTTCCGCGGGTGTTCGACATTCTAATCCTCGTTATTATTCGGAAGTGTCAAGGTGACACGCGCGACGCATTGTCATCGAAATTGGCTCTTGCGCCCAGAAAAGAGGACTGCCGCTTGCGAAGCGCCCGTCAAAATGCCGCTTAATAGAGAGTAGGATGTCGCCAATTTCGAATCTCCGATTCGGAATTTAGTCGCCACAATCATGATTGCATCTGAAAGTGCACACATTTTGGAAAGTACTTCATTAAAATTTGTTGGATGTTTCTGTGCATGAATAATGATGGATCAGAACACAAATGTAGTATGGGACATACAAATATGTATTTAGTTATCACATTTATACAGTTAGCTATTTATATAATGTAACAGTTGTTTATGCTTGTATATGTTTATGTGTGAGGTATTTACGAAATTATTCATAGATATATGTATAGGTTTATCTGTTTATGTAATATGTATGTTAATTATTTGTAAGAAATGAGAATTTCTAGAGAGAAAATATAATACTAATAATAATATAAAGTATAATGTTGATAGAACCAAGTATAAATGGTGATAAAGTGTTTAATTAATAACTCTAATAATAAAAATAAATACACTTTAAAATTAACGATAATAATAATAACTACATTAATAATTATACAAATGAATGATACTTTTTAATTATTATTATTATTATAATATATATATATATATATATATATATATATATATATATATATATATATATATATATATATATATATATATATATATATATAATATATTGTGAATAATTGTTATGACATTAACAATACTGTAATATGAATATCTAATTATGATATCAAGAATAAATGATAGTAATAGTTTATATTAATGACAAAAAAAAACCTAAATAAATCAATACAATAAAAATTAATGGTGATACAAAGGACGATTATGATATGAATAATGAATGTTATGATAATGAATAAAAATAATTAATATTAATGATACTGTTATTTAGTTTTAATTAGTTATAATTATATTAATGTATCTGGTAAAAATTGGCATAAGTGGTATCACGATATTTGTCCTTATTTTATTTTGTGCAGTTACGTTCTTAACAAATTGACAAAACAAATTTGAAAGATACAAAATAAAATTACATCCTATATACAATACAGGGGTTAAAGTGACACGTGCCTTCGTATATAAAATTTTAGATCATATTAATCTATTTTATCATTAAAATATATTAATGTCTCCTCGCAATTAAACTATACGTCCATCGCAGATAATGTTTATCCCGGTTTCATATTATATTTTCTTACAAAAAAACAAAACAAAAAAAACATAACTTCCTTTAATACAAAATGGAACTAAATACTATATTAGTTTGTATCTCATTGACATATATGAAAGTTTTCTCGCAATTAAAACATGCGTCCATCGCAATTAACATAGTTCACATCTAAGTTATTCATATTCTTAAAACACATCAACAGAAATTTTTCTAAAGTAGAGCACTCATCTATGCTTAATCGATGTAAAGGTTTACTGTTTCACATAATGCTTTAAATCTCTCCTATAGTATTATAAATTTATAACCCAGTTTCATATTAAATTTTCTTAAAATAAATGCATACTTTCATTAAATATTAAATAGGCCCGAATTTCATCTTTCATTGTATATATCCATAATTTCCTCGTAATTAACTGATATTATATTCTAATTATTCAATAAAAAAAATGTGTAAATATAGCGAAATGTATAAAGCCTTACACGCTAGTCATACGATTAAAAAACTTTGAAGGTGATGATGATAACTACCTGCATGGCCCGGTTTTATCAGGTACTCATTAGTAGATATAAAATAAAGTGTTAAGTATTATTTAAAAATATTAAGTTTATTATTAAAATAAAAATTTTACATACATAAAAATTTAATATATAAATATTATATATTAAACGTATTTAATTATAAAAAGGAACTGCAATTAGTTACAAGAAATAGAAAAAAAAAATGGTTATTTTTCTTCTTCTGCCAACGTCCTTATTTAGCAATGATATATGCAACAGCGCTCAGTATAGGTTGGATTGGATGGAAATTCTCCACAGCAAACTGAATAGCTTAAAAAAACGTGTTCAAATATCTGTTTTTAGTACCAAATAAGGGATGTCACAAATGTAAGTGATTTAAAATTTGAAAATCACAGGTGCAATTTGAAACGCTTTTCTAAATATCGAATGCACTTCAAAAACTCCGTAATAGAGGCTTTCATACGGTAAAATATTACATGAGAGGTTATAAAGAGATATTTAAAAAAAAAAAAAATTATAACTTCCTTATAAGGAACACCAAGGCCGAATTTTAAACATTGATATTTAACTTTTACTTCTGGATAATTAATAAGTGGGTTATGGTCTTCAAGTAAATGCAGCCAATTGACATTTCAATTGCCACCATAATGTATCCCATTTAATGCTCTGTAATAAATTGCCTCTGATTACAAACAACTAATTATTTTTTGGGGGAAAATGGTAAAATAAATCAGTATGGTAATTGTTAAGCTTTTTTTTTCCTTTTTTTCCCCCTCCCCCCTTTTTTCCCCCCTTTTTATTTTTTCATTTCAAGTCAATAAGCGATCATGCACTCACCATAAGTTTTATTTATAGATCAGTTCTTTAGATTCTCAGGAAATGTGGGAATTAGTGCTAAATGAATTATTCAGGGCTTTTACTTTTATAATGAAACACATTACTGTATTCAATTGCTAACACATTACGCAAGTAGCTTATAAACATGGATCAACATTTTATTATACATAATAAGCACTAATCCATTTATAAGCTATTGATTAATTTTATGTATGAACAACAACTCAGATCGATATTTAAACTTTTGTGAGTCTATTCTTCAATATTTCAAGAAATAAAGTTTTTATCTTACATTAAAGTATCAGAAGAAGAGCTTTTAATAATTTGTTTATTTGACAATATTGCCAGAAAGACGTTTGCTGAAAGTATTGCTAAACAGAAATATACCGACAGTTCTCAATTGTCAGTACATTTCTGTCTGGCAATATTTTCAGGATAATAGTAGACATAACAAGGTTAACACAGAAAAACCGCCAAATTGGTGCTACATCGCCAACATTTCAACCATCCTCCTCTCCCCGCAAGAAACCTTGTTTGACAGCAACTCGGAAAGCCTTTATCCATTGACTTCATCTCCTAATACCTTCGTCGAATAGGGATTCCACACCATTTTATGCAAATCCCCACTCCGAACACAGAACACAGGGGGACCACAAAGTGGAAAGTTACTTATCCAACAGACTTGTTGCCACCCCCCACTCCTAAATAGATACGGAAAATGATCCCTTCCAGACCGGGTATTAGTGGTTCCGATAAAATTAGAATTAATTAGGGAAGCAGATTCGGTTCTAATTCGCCTCCTAAAGATCCTGTCTTCCCCGATTGTCGTTTAAAACAGTTCCTGGAAAAGCCTTTCTAATAAGTACTTCTACTTGGGAAAGCAGACGACTTAGAGGCTCCGACGTAGTTCGTAATTAATTCTATGGAGAGATGAAAATGTAAATTTCATTTTGGGTTCTGGCAGCAAAAGAGGGGTTTGAGATTGCGTCAGGTATTAGCTTCTGTGAGAGTGCTTGTGATGTAAGGGTTTAGAGAGAATTGTTTGGGGGTATTGTGGAAGTTTTGCTGCTGCTGGGAGTTTAATTAAATTGAGATTCTTAGATAATTTGGTGTCTTTAAGAAAAGGCTTACTCCCGATATTGTGATATTGGCAAAACAATTTAATAAGTTTTTCTTAAAAATTTTCACGTGAATACTCAATATAAAGATATGTTAATTTAAGTATTGATAAAGCTGAAATCCTGAGTGTATAATTTGACTGCGAGATGAGTCTTCTAAACATAACGTGAATTCAACATATCGGGAAATGTTTTAACTTGTAACATTTAGTTTTAAGTAAACAATTCTAACTTTATCATGTACCCCTGAAATTACGCCACATTTTAGCAGTGAGCAATATTTTTTATTGAAATGGATATTCATTTGAATATAAAGTTTTTATTTTATTTTTATTAAAACTACAGTTAATTACACTATAATTTATTTAAAATATGTGAAAAAGGAAATAATAGCTTTGTTCTCTTTTATCAAATAAATATACTTTTTAATTGTAAAATATATATTTTACAAAAAAAAAAAAAAAAAAAAAAAAAACTACACTATAATTTATTCAAAATATATGAAAAAGGAAATAATAACTTTACTCTCTTTTATCAAATAGATATATATTTTAATTGTAAAATATAATTTTTGCAAAAAAAAAAAAAAAAAACATTTAAAGATTAATTATTTAAATCTACCATCCCAATTTTATTTTTGAACTGAAAAGTTTGTTATATTTATTTATAATTTTTATGTAGAATCTCCTCTTCTCATTAAATGTTAGATATTTTACTAAATATAATTAATAGTAAATTACTCTAGCATATTACCATTGTTAAATTAGTACATTACTATTATTAAATTAATATCACAATATGTGGAAAAAAGAACAAACTACTGTAGAAATTTAATAACAATTGAATCCCTTTTTGCTCATCAATTCTATGTTATGAAATTATTTAAATGTTATTAATTATAGTGAAAGTGATATAGTATTTGTTGAAACCAAGTAAATTTTGATCAACAAGTAATCCGAAATAATAATATAAAGCTTTAAAATCACTCTATTTTTTCAATTAAGTGCATTTAAATTAATGTAATCAATTAGATTAATTTAAGCAGATAAGATTGCCATATGACTCCTGAAATTTAAAAAAAAAAAAAAAAAAAAAATTAAAAAAAAATTGTAAGTTGAATTTTTTTTAATATTTTTATAATGTCATTCTAAAAATCAAGAAAATGGGAGAGAAAAGTGGGTTCACTGCAAAATAGAAGAACATATTCTGTAGAAAGTATCTATATACAAAGAAACATACAACAAAATTCCATAAATATAAGAAACAATTGAAAAAAATTGTAAAAATGTAAAAGTCCCTAAAAAAAAAAAATATTTCAGAAACACGTAAAATAAACAGTTTGTAAACTATAAATTGCTTAAATTGAATTTAACGATTTAAAGATAAAAAATTTAATCCCACATTTCATTTAAAAGCACTAAAAATAATATAGCAACGCTCACAACACCACAAATAACACTTTAAATCCCAAATTTAAAGAAAACGTCTCCAACATTAAAAAAAAAAAAAAACACATCGTAGACAAACTCTCCCTCTTTCTACAGAAACAACCCACCATAATGACTCCACCACAAAACGTCCACACTGCAGCATCGCATAAGTCGATATTTAATACGACCCACCCACCACAAATCAGCAAAAATAATAAGAGAAACAAACCCCTCCAGGAAATAGAGAAATAAAGAATAAGGTGCTTGGCGGAGAAACCCAGTTTCATCGGTGTCGCTACGCTGATACGCGAAATCCGCTTTTCCCGCCGCCAAATTAATTGTTTTCCCCGCCTGACAAATGAATAAGTTCCCTCCTGTCATGGACAGAGAAAGCTTTAAGGAGCTTTATGGCCATTACGAGTTTGCCGGACATATTTTTAATTTCAACTCCCCTCCATCCCTTGGCGTAATTGGGGGGAGGATGGAAGCAGCTGGCGCCAAGGCATCATCCTATCCGGAGAGCTCTTGCGCTTCCCCCCGCCCAATCAGGGCTCGTCATCCTTTCATCCTTCATTTTTCTGTTTCCTTTTTTTTTTATTTCTCTCTCTCCTCTTCTCTTTCTTTCTCTTTGGAAGATGCTTGGTGGAAGAGTGGATCAAGTCGCGCCAAGATGGCGGTAATGATGGATGGAGATTGGGATGTTGGGAGAGGAGTGGTGTTATTCATTATTTGCTGGTTGATAATGAACTTGCAATTAGATATTTGATTTCTTTTAGCACGAGAAACGATATCATTATACTTAAGTTTACTCTCGATTCAGAAAATTTCTTTGATGTTCCTTTGTGTGTACGTTTGAGAAATTTTTAAAACGCATTATGATTTCTGAAGAAAAAAAATTATCGACATATGTAAATCAAAATTGTATTTTTTTTATTACTTTTGTTAGGCTATCAACGGAACTATTAACGCTTGATTCAATACACTATAACTAGAACAAATAACTTCATTAACTAGTAGAATTGTTCATTCAATTCCTTTTTTAATAACTAATTTTTACTATCCTTTTGAAAATTGAAAATAGTTCCACAATTCTGCAATTTTAGTTGTTTATTTGACAATAATTAACGTTTATTGTGTAAGATTTGGCATGTTTTCAAAATATTCCATTTGTAAATAAAATTGGCATCAGGATTTTAAAAAAATATAGCCCATTACAAACGCATTTGTAGACATCCTTTACGTTTGCTCTTCTATATTTTGATGAAGAACATTAAGGAAAAACTGGTATTTTTTTTTCTTTTGAAATTTTTTTTTTTTTATCGATGAGTTGTATATGCACAAACAAAATATTGGTTAAATAATTATACTTAAGAAAAGGCAAAACAAGTCGTTACTTAAATTATTTAAGTTTTCGAACTTATAATTAATTACAAAAATCTTAACAGTTTAATGATTATTAGAAAACTTTTAATGCAACTCAAATAGTAAATAGAAATTTAATAAACTTCCAAGTTTTTAAGAACATTTCAAAAGTTGATGCCTTCTTCAATATTTAGTTTATCTAAAATTTATTAAAAATTATTTTTCAAATGTTTTTTTTTTTATAAATTCTAACTTCTTATAATATACTTGCTTTATATTGCTAAATTAAATATCTTACTAATCGAATCATATGTTAATAGCTTTCTAAATAATTAAAAACAATTTTTAAATGATAAATCCAAAATAAACACTCATTAAGGATATGGGAAAAACTATACACATGGTAAAAAAAAATGTTTTTTATTATTTAGTAAAATATCTGAATAGTTTATATGATCGAACATAGTGCATTAGTTAATGAAGCGTTTTGTAATTTCTATAAAAAATTCGTCTTAGTTGTCGTTGATTTAAAAAAAACTGGTAGCTAAAACTTTACTTAAAATCAAATATTATCAAATGTTAAAATGTGCAGTCATGCAATTAAAAAAAATAATTTAAAATTTTAAATTTAATTTTTCATCGTCACTGGTGAAAACTGTTAATGTCTACACAAAAAACAACACAGTCATAAACGATTTAAGTATTTTAGTTAAAGAAAAAATATTTATTGCCTATGAAAGAAATTTAAACCATCACATTTTTAAAGAAACACTTTTTATATTTATTACTCAAGCCTAAAAAATAATATTAAAAACAAAATTGAGTTAATCACTAGTAATTAAGGACTGACAAAAAAAAAATGAAAATGCGTGTAACTTTCAAACGAGAATATAACGATCAATCCTTCTCCATAAGTTTTGTTTTCTATTGCTCCATAAAGTAGAGTTGACTAAAACCAAACAGGAAGGAAAAAAAAAATACTATAATAACCAGCTAATCATAAAAAAAATAAGGTTTATGCTAAGGGGATTGCAAAGATTTTCTTTTGAACTTAGTAAGAGTACACATTAATAGTAAGCATTTTCCCATTAAAGTTCCATAAATGTTACAGCTAAGCGAGTCTCTATAGAGACACCTTGAGCCTGCTTTAATAAATATATCTTAATAAATCTTTGAATACATGGGGATATGATATTTAGTTATAAATATAAATAAAGAAATATATATAGCTTAAATTTTTACAAATGATGTTTCAAGAAATAAATTTTTATTACCGGTATTTATACTTTTATTGTATACTTTTATTCTTGGTATAAAACTTCATAATTTTTTTAGCCTTTAAAGTTAACTTGTATCTAAATCGTAAGAGTGTCACAATTTCACCTAGTGGCAACAATTTTAACTAAGGTTTAAATACTTTCCTATGGCCTCAGTAGTATGTGAATCAAAGTAAAAATCCAAAATTTCGTTTTAAGTATTTGGTTTTCATTTTATTTCATATACAAACTTTTATTGAAAATATTCATCTGTGTGAATTCATTATATTAATTTAATTTTTTGTGTATTTCACATAATTAGGCATTTTGCATTTTTTTAAACTGGTTTGTTTGATCTAATATAATAAGATAATGTCAAATTTCAAAATTTCAGTTTCATAAATAATGATTAAAGAACTCTTTATTTGTGACAAGTTATGTAGTTTTGACAACTTGCTTTACTTTTAAAAGTTAGCACTCAATTTAAATTTACCATATATGTCAACCAAATTTTTAAAAGTAAAACAACACATGTCCCACTTTTAATGAATTAATTTAATTGTATAAACCACCTGCTCCATAGAAACCTCTTTTGAAATATTTATTTTACAGATAAAAATATATATTTATTTTTATAATACATTTTTATATAATAAGTATAATATCAAAATAAATAATAAATACAATAAAAAAAAATGATAACTATAATCTATAAATAAATATAGAATAAAAATAAACAATAAGTATAATATAAAAATAAATAAAAAATAAAAAATATAAATTCATAAATATCTGAAACGTGATCTTATTTAAATTTATCATGGAAATCAAGTCCTTAGTATATTGACCTATAAAAGAACCCACAAATGGTAGTAAATATTTATTCATTTAACCCTCAAATTTCTTACTTTAGTAGGGATTCAAAATGAACCGTGCCATCAACATAATTTAAATACAAGGACCAATTTAACCAACCTATTATATTATATAAATCCTTGATTTCTCTTAAACCACTCTCCCTCTCCCTCAATCTTAGTCTCTGCAAATCCAGTTTGTCACAGGCTTCTCTGACGGGGCGGTATTAAATATGAATCCGAGGATAAGACTAATGATACAACCTCGGAACTAAACGCTATATGACGAGCCCCTCACACGACCCAGCCAATGAAAAAATACCTCATTCCTTTCCCATGGAGCGATAGAATGGAAATTCCAACAAGAAATAATTTTTTCACGAAGACATTTTTGGAGATCAATCAGAAAGTTCATGCAATAACGCACTTTTTCGTATGCATAGTTCTGGATCGAATTTTTGGAGATATTTTTCTTTGTATTTTGTGGTATTCAGAATTGAATTTATACATCTAAGATGTATTGAGATGTAAATTTTTATATTAGAAGGTTAATGTGTTCGGTAAAATTGTTCTTTAATGGAAAATATCCTAAAAAAGTTGATACCCATGTGGTTTAATGTAAGTATAAGAACAGTTTCAATAGAAACAGTTAAGTAACAGAAAAGCGATGATCTAAATAGTTTTCAAAATCTTACAATTTGGTGTTAAATCATTCTATCTAAGTAGGTAAAAATTTATAAGACAGTTTTTTTTTTTAAAGTTTTTTTTTTTAATAATTTTTTGGTAGAAGGTTGGTTGTTTTCAGATTATCTGACGCCGTCAGCAACACGAGGGCTATAATGCGCCGAAACATTCGTCATTTGACAAGCCAACTTACATTTACAAACATCCATGCCTTACACGGAACTCGAACCAGCAACCTTACGGTCTAGAAGCTAGTATGCTAACCACTATACCGTTTGGTCAGTTTTGGTACAAGGACTACACTAGAGTAATACTGCATCATAAAATTGCAAAAACAAAATTTGAAATCACGCCACGTAATTTTGAATCTGCTCGGACGACAAGACACCGACACTAGAGCTGTATCACATTAATCTCCATACCAACGAAGGCAGTGAGTTGTCACCATTAGTCTACACATCAGTGTTATAGTAGCGCGCTCGATCCCACAATCGCAATACTTTCCCTTGTAAAATATCAATCGAAATAGTGCTAACAAATTATGAAATTTCATATAATCAATTTATACAACAATACCAATTTTCTATAATATAAACAGGTAAATAAAGTAAAAAATGTATACTGTTGGCATTTAAAACTTAGTTTAGTGTTTTTGTTTCTTTGTTGCTCTTGGTATTTTAGCTGTTCCATTTAATGAAAAAGGCAGAAAATTGGGGATTTTTTTTTTAATATCGCGTCACTGTCAGGAAACGTCGTGTCCGTGTTTGGAAGACCACCAAGGGGACTCTGATGCAATGTTACCAGATGTCGGATTTAAAAGTCTTAGGTAGGCAGTTTAAATGCACTTTGTACATACCATGTTTAATAATATCTTTACTTATTGAAATATCAGCAGTACTTCAGAAATTAAGACTTCCTGTACTTCAAAAAGTACTAAGATAGGCACTATGTCCAAATATTGGTATGGTAAAAAGAACAGCTTGGTATTAAAAATACTATGTCTGGCAACACTGTCCAGGGAAAGACTTTCTTTAAGGACAATTGAAGTTATTCTGTGATGACATACAAATATTCCAGAAGTTACTCAGATGCCTTTAAGAGGCCGATATTTAGAACGAAGAGTCAGTATCTTCTCGAGTCCAAAACGACTACCTGCTCATAGTCCAGAACTCTAATTGCGCATAGTAGTCTAGTAAATTGCTAAGTTTCTAAATAGTGGAATTGTTTAATGTGGATTAAGTTGTTATATATTTTTAATAGAATTCCGTCCATTTCGTTTCAACTCTTTCCGTTTCCTCAGTAACACACTTTTATTGAGATAGCTGTTGTCCAATTACTTTCTAAATACCGTAGACGTGGTTGAATGGGTTTGATTGACAACGCCATATCCTATCACCATAAAAATATTTTTTGTAATTAGAAATTATTTAATTATTTTAAAAATCATTTAATTATTTTAAAAATTTAACTCAGTACTGCTTCCATGTCTGATAAATATTTAGCATGTTTTATAGCTACATTTTGAGCAGACACTGTGTTAGCGAAAACATGCATTTTATTCGGTAGAAAAAGACTACTAATTCTGAGTAGACAAATACAAATTAGTTTATCAGTGATTTACTGAAAAAAAGGTTAGTTTCACTAAGATACAATCCAATAACGCCTCTAGTTATGTTTCTAGTGATTGCAGATATATCATTTGCTTTTCAATACAGTTTCCAAAGCACTAAAAGGTTAAATTTAAAAGTTAATCATCAAAATAAATTTAGATGACAGAAATAAATAGCAAATTAGAAATTGCGATGCTATTTGCAATCGCTTGTCCCAAAATGGTAAAATTAACAGATTTTGGAAGTTACCTCTCTAAAAACAGCTCTTCATAGACGAACACACAATATATTTATGGTACACAAAACCAACAAGACCCCTACTCGTTTCCAAAAATCACTTCGTTTTAAACACATCTGTGACCACTATTTGCGTAGCCGCGTAACGCGTAATCTCCACGTCTATTAATCACTTCTAGAATCCGCGTATACGGATATCACGATGTCATCAACACTCGCTGTCTGTTTGCGCAATGACGTCGCACACTCTGACAAATGGACTTTTGAGGTCAGCCACTAAGTCCCCGACTAGGCAGCCTGTGATGTTTGCTCAACTTATTATTGGGGGTGGGGGAGGGGTCAGATGGTTTGCCGTCTGTGGATGGGATGAAAGAAGGTGTTGGATGTAAATTAATTGTAAATTCCTCGTGTACATATTTGTGATGTTGCTTTCAGTAGGGATGTGAGGGTTTATATTGTAGTCGTAATTTATAATGTTGCTATACTTTTCTGACTGAAGATTATGTATTAAATTTTGGGAATTAGATTTTTAGCATACGAATAATAACTTACACTTAAAAAAGTTTCAAAACATTTATTATTTAGTATGATTACAACCAAACACTGTTAATTATTTATAAAGGTAATCAAATAAGTTGTCAATGAAAACTGCTGAATATCCCAATTTTGAAAATAGACAGAAACTCAGTTATTGAAAAAAGTGTGAAGATTTGGTACTGACCAAAATTATCAAACGTTTTGTAATTGATAAAAATTGTAATCATGGATTACATAATTTGACTAAGCATTTCCCCCCCCCCCCCTTCTTTCTAGAGTTCAAGAAGTTACGAAACTATTACGTAATCGAATTAATTCCAGCGTTCTTTTAAAGTAAATCAATTAATAATAACTAATATGAAACTCTTAAATTTTAAAAGATTTCACCCACTTTAATTCTAAGAACATTCTTCTAAACAAATAACCTAATCATAACAATAAAAAAAAAAAAGAATTAAAAAGATACCTAAAAGAACAGCTAAATATGATAAGCCAGTTTCTCAAACATCTACTTCTGAAAAAAAGAGTCAACTTCAACGACACAACTAAATATTTCGAGCTATAGATAAAGGCAAAACATTTGTTTCAATTTTATCCTTTAAATTAACATGATAAATCAGCATTCTTTCTAAAACTGAGATCAACTGCACAGTTCAACATATGGAAAATGTCTTTACCAAGTCACATACATTAATCATCCAATTTCAAACCAACTGAACGCATTCATCGCATTAGTTGCGTTTTAATAACTTCCAACTCAAGTTTCTCCTCCACTGCACATTAATCCTAGATCATCACATTTCACGCTCAATTTTAAAAAATAAATCTCATAACACGACCCGACCTTACCCTTCGCCCCCAATAAAAATAAAGCAGACTCCACGTGACAGCGGAAAATTTCCAATCCCCTGCCACTATGACGAATCAGCAGTCTCACAGGCGGAATTGTCATTCCGATTCCGCATCGCTTTCCGCCTGTCAATTCCGATAGTGATACTCATATCACACTCACGAGCCTCAAGGCGACCCTAAAATGCGAAAGAGATTGAGCAATTCAGCCGTGTAACTAACGGGGTTTTTAAGTTTATCCAGCTCGTTGTTGCTGCATCACACGCCGAGTGGGGCGTAACTGTTATTATTTTTTTGCTATTTATCTTCTTATTGAGTTGAGGGGCTTAACATTCTTCGCTGGAAATTGCCTCGTATGCGTGGTGTGCATGAAATGCTTCCGACATACGTCAGATACTGGAAGCGTAAAAATGCCTGATGGGAGGATTTAAGTCTGTTTTAAGTATTAGTGTGTCTTCTCTTTTTGCCCGGTTTTCGTTCCAGTGAGCTTCGGAAGCTGACGCGAGGTGAATTGTGAGAAGTTGGAAGAGTTTTACAGAGAGTACAAGTGTAATAAGCAAGAAAAGGATTAGAGAAGTCTATAGAAAATGGACAATGAGGAATTTATTTTCGAATCTTGGAAAGCTAAATCGTCTCAAAAGTAAGCATCTGTTGGGTGAGAAATACTTAGAGAAAAATATATTGTTAATATGTTAAATAAAAAATATTTTTAAAGTATATTTTTTAATGATATTTTATTTCCAATAAATTTTTTTTTTAATTTAAGCTGCTCTTTACATTTTGATAATTGGGTGCCTAATATATGTAAAGCATATAGTACTACGAAAATAAGTATAAAAATTCTTCTTTTGACACTTTCTGGTAGATATAAATTACATAAACATACATTTCATGCACATCATTTATTTATTTAATTAGTATAGTTTATAGCAATTTTTATCACTAAAATAAAAATTACATTAAAAGAAAAAGAAATAAAAGCGTCTTAAAATAGTTTAAATTTTTACAATTCAACAACTATAGAAAATGTACTCTGTAATATGTTTTATTGTATTTTACACCATTTGAAAACTTTATTTATAACTTTCGAGATAAGGCTCCACCAGTAAAGTAACTTCATCCATACAACTTTAAACAAGAACTTTAATTATAAAACCCTACACATCATTTTAAATTTATCGGACCAAACACATATTTATTATAAAATGCATAACATACAACAAATCCAGCAACTAAACTGAAATCTAACTGAGCAACTAAAACTGCCTTTACTGCAAGCATCCACTACCGTCCGCACTTTACCAATCCCTAGTCAAAACCCGCCACACACCGCCGCGTGGCGGTGAAAACAATCCTTCAGTGGACAGCGTCCATAACGCATATTCTCGCCTATTTCGCAGAGGATTCGTAATTTGTGGCGAAATATAAATTCGCCCTTCCACATCGACTTGTCCTCGCCGCATGTTACATAATTAATGAGTGTTTGCTTCTCTACCCTCTCCCACTCCTCACTTTCATGGCTCCTTTTACTAATTTAAGATGCTCTTTTATTCTACACGCTTTGGCACGAAACTTCATTCGCAACTGCTGAAAAGTTATGCTCTAGTTTAACGGAAGGAAATTAAGAGGAGTTGGAGGGTATGTAAACTGGGGTTTGTGTTATTTGGAGAGGTAGAAAAGCAACTTTCAAATTAATTCAATTTAAAAGTGTTTTCAAAGAGAACATTTTTTGTTTGGTAGGATTATTTAATTATATATATATATTAAATGAAAAGAGATAGCATAAAATTATTTATAAACATATTATGTTAAAAATGTTAAACAAAAGCTTCATATACGTATGAAATTTAAAGAAAATACGATTGTTTACAAATTTATATTAATAAATCACTGAACAAATGTTGCGAATAAAATTGTAATTTAAAAAAAAAAAAACTTCGTTAAAATTGCTTACCAAAATTTGTTGTAAACGTTAAAAAAATGTGAGAGACTTCTTTTGCTCATTTGTCCTCTACACTTTTGATAGAAGACTTCTTATTAATTTGAAGTAAAATTATGATATCTTGCTAGTAGTTGATGTGATTACATTATTTGAAAGGGAAAAAGAGAAAAACGGAATACTTTCTATTGAATATTTATTGAAATTCTTATAAACTAAATACTTTATTTAGAAATAAATTAGAAATTTCTATACTCTTTTACGTCTTTTGACATTTTTACATTCATTACTTTCATCTTAGAAGCGTAAATTGCACCATTACATCAAAATAAATAACACTCGTTTTACGTTTGCATCCAATGCAACATGTTTATTAATATGTAAACACATTAAGCAATAAAAAAATTATAAAAAAGGCAATACTGAAAGTTAAGTAACTGCTCTACTATAGCGTGTAGTTTTTGTATTTTAATCTTCCAGCTGTTTACATCTTAACACTAATCTTGAAACACACAGAGAAACCAAGCTCAGGAATCGATTTCAGAATCTTTTCCACGAGGGTCCAAACTCAAGACATTAGAAGGAAGGAAAAAAGCTCGGATTATCAAATACAGAATATTTCATGATAATTATTCAAACTCAATAGACTATTAAATTTTTTTAATATTATTGTAAAAAAATATCCTACCATATAATATCTCGATAACCAAAACAAAATTAAGTCTATCACAATCACCATCATATCTACCTATTTCTAAAATCAAAAATGGAAGCCCCCACAAATAAATTGAATGGAAGGTAAGTGCGTGCAAAACGCATTTTCTACAAATAACCCCGTGATTGGCAAAACAGTAATACAAGGCTCCCAAAACAACATTATTATATATATACCCCATCCCTTACGTTTCCGTGATCGCTCTTCGTAATAGACCGAACCCTCCCTCTCTATTTGAGCATCTTCCTAGTTTGCATATTTAGAGGGGAAAGGGATGATTGTCCCATGGGATTGACCCCCTCCCCCCATAGAAAGGGAAAGTGTAGAGGCCAAGTGACTGAGGGAGAACAGCCGAAACTGTGAACTAAGCGGGCCGTGAAATTAGTTTGTTTGCCTGTCGGTGAGCGCACACTGAGTCGAGGTTGAAGCGGGCTATTTAATCGGTGAACGGAGATTTGGCGAGGGAATATTTGGGGATAGCACCAAAAAAGAGAAATATATATATAAAAAAAAGTGTTTTTCTTCATGAACTCGTAATGAACTTTTAAAATTTATTGTTTCTAGACAAAGTTTTACTTGACAAGCTATTTGCTACTTGATTATAATCATGATTAATTTTCTTTCATGGATTAGTTATTACTGAACTCACTGAATGAATTCTACGGGTATTTTCTGTGTATAGATTTCGTTAAAAAAATTAAAAATTTTAAGAAAATTGAAGTAAATTAAAAATTGTACATAATGCAGGCACTACATTTTTTCCTACCCTTTATTTATCATTAATACACAGAGAAATGAAAGTAAGAACAGTATTTCAATATCCTAAATGAATTAATTAAATTAAAATTGAAATATATGTATGATTTCTAATGTGTTTATAATCTAATGTGATAAAAAGCATATATATTATGTTTATATAAACATTATCTTGAGAAAAAAAAAACTTGCCTTTCAAAATATTTGCAAATAGAAAGTTAATTTTACAGAAAAATAATCAACTTCAGCTGTTGCTATAAGTAAAAAAATTTAATTAACTATATTATTTCCATCTTATACCATACGACCATAAAGGATAAATTGTTGAGTAATCAGAATATGCAAATTAAGGTATTAATAATGCTATATAAATTTTTAATAGCATTACGATGAATGTAAATAAAATTTAGAAACCGTAGATTTAAAAATTGTAATATTGAATAAATTTCGTACAAAAATTGTATAATAAAACGAAATGTGCTTCACACATCGATAGCATATTTATTGAATAACTTACATTTAGTTTACATTTCATTAATAGTTTACATTTCTTAATTTTACGTAACATTCCCCAGTGCAACCTTGATCAAATAGAAATATTTAATAGGAAATCACTAATCTTATTCAATTTAATACTAATCATTTTAAATTACAAATAGTTCTTCAAATGGTCAGTTGTTTTCCGATTATCTGGCACCGTTACCAACCCGAGGGCTATAGTGCGCCAAAACATTCGTCATTTGACAAGCCAACATACATTTACAAACACCCATGCCTTACACGGGACTCGAACCCACAACCTCGTGGTCTAGAGGCTAGCACGCTAACCACTATATCGTTTGGTCGATTTTTTAGGAGTGGACATCCGGATTCTTCAAATGGAATTCAATAATTAAGAACAAAGATTTGTTCAAATGAATAGTTATGACAAGTTATATTGATAGCTATTCCAAATAACATGACATAAATAACAAATTTATTATATAATAACTAGTTTACCAAAGCAAAGTTTTTTCTAGCCTAAAGTAAAAAAAATTAACACCCTTTTAAAATACCGGAAAGAAAGGCATTGTTTAAAAAAACAATAAATCTCCCCTCCGAATAAATCATCCCAGTAATGAATTCTCACAAAATTTAAACTAAAGAGCGAAACAACCCAATTCCATTTATTTATCACTACCAACACCAACAAAAAAATTCACTTAAAATTTCAATTACTTATACACATCCGAAATAATAAGCCATTTACGTCATCGTTTTTATAAAACGATTCCGATGAAGAACAATTATTCACGGAAATATTTCCCATTGCCACAACCACAAACAATAAATTACTTTCACGAGAAAGAGAGAGAGAATCACATCTGCATTTATCCCAAAATATTTCCCTGATTAATGTTCCCGCCAAAATTCCGTGCACATTCTTTCCGAGAGCGAGAAAGAGAAGACATTAATCTCTAATTGTTTTCTCGAACAACGCAGGGGCGCCACCATTCCACCGCCCCATCGGAAAACATAATCACACACTTTATATATAAACTCCCACTTCATATACTCGATTCTCTCAATCCAGAACGTTTAAAATTTGCGAGTCCCCCCCCCCCCTCCCACACCCCTCTAAAACAGATTGCGTTCTAAATCTAAGAGGGGGCATTTAACAACATTTTCCAATTCATTAAGATTAAAAAGGAAAGGGTAGGAGGGTATAGTGGGTAATTCAATTTTGAGGGCATTTTCCCACGCAAGGGATGGTTTAGTGAAGAATGTTTAGAGGGGCGTACGCTTTTCAAGAATTAAATGATTTAGAAGAGAGGAAGAGAAAATAACTGGATTCTTGCTCCATATGGTGCAGTCTCATGGTTTTGGTGCTGTCTCGTCTGAAAGGATTGTAGGTGGGGGAAAGGGGTGTACTATGCATTTCTGATTAGCATAGCCTCGCGCTGTTAATCAATTAATCATATTTTGGTCGATTCTTCTCCTAAAGTGTTTAGCTGTCGGATGCGAGGGTGGAATAAAAATTGCATGGGACTTACAATTGTGGAAAATTCTTGATTCGAGTGAGAATTTGAGACTAGTTTTTATAGAAAAGAATTTGTATTTTGGTTGAGAAAATTAATCCTTTGAGTGAGAATGAGAGAAAAATTCTTGATTTTAGGGAGATTTTGAGAGGAGTTCATAGAAAAATTTGTATTTTGGTTGGCAAAATTAGCAATTGAAAATTTTTTAATTAAAGAAAATGATAATGAATACTTTTTTCTTATATTTAAAGTGTTGAATTGAAAAAAAAATCTTTAAAGAAGTTTAACAAGTTTTATTGAATTTTAAAAGTTAAATATTTTATTGAATTATACAAGATGACTTATAATAGCCGTTATTACCCATTTATAATTCCCAAGAAGTGATTTCCTATTTTAAATGTTTAATTTCTAAATAGTAAAAAAAAAAAAAAAAAAAAAAACCTCACAAAAACTATAACGAATGCTACATTTCCAAAATTTTGCTTTTGATTATTAAAACTAGTCTTAATTACGAAAATTTAAGAAAGAAATTAAAATCAGAATTCCGATAATCAAAATTCTAATACATATTCCATGTATAAAATATTAAAATAAATTACTTTTAATGTTTATCAATATTGTTACTAATAGCACAAAATAACATTGTCATTTAATTTTTTAAATCTATTTTATTCACTACAAATATTTACAACCACCACAATTAATTTCAACTTCCCCTACCACATCCCTCTCTTTCATCAAACTCATCTCCAAACCAACCTAAAAAATTCAATCACTCACTTTAAGCGCACCCCTCCCTAAACGTCCGCTTCTGGAAAACTAAATTATTCAATTACACACTTTCACGCGTTTTCTCGCGGGTTTCCGGGAAGACACGCGATTTTGCTATTTCAAAAGCAGCCCCGCGAAAAGTATTACCACATGCAAATTTGCCCCTCTTCCGTTTTTGTTTCGAATCATAGGACTAGGAGTTTTGTAGGCATGGACTATGGAACCAGCGTTAACATATTAATAGGTGTTTTCATTAACATGTTTTCCGCCTCCCACCATCCACGCTTTTAACATCACGTGCATTGATGATTCTTTTGCCGCTAAAGGAGGTTTTATTATATATTCATGAAATTTCAGGGACTTGGGATTTTTACTGCTTTCGTTAAATCATCGGGTGAGGAATTTTTATACGGTGGAATGAGGAATTTGCTTTTAAAATGTATAAAAATTGCCGTGAGATTTTATGGAGGTTAGGTAATGAAAAGGTATTTGAAAGTCTGCGTATAATTGGGCGATTGCTTATGTAAAGAAAAGCTATCGTTTTTAAACATGACACAATTTTCACCAGATTAGGCTTCTAGGATTTATTGAAGAGTTGAAATAGTTAGTTTGAATTTTGAAATGGTTTCGTGGCCTTATATTCTTCTGTGGTATTCGTCTTTTAGTCAATACTATTTAATCCATGTTTTTATCGGGAAAAAAGACCCCTAACTGATAGTATTTGAAAATGCTTAAACTATTACAGAAGCGGAAATATTGAAATAAAAATGTAAAAGATAAATAAAAAGATTATGTGTTGAGAACCTTAACACGTTTATCTGTATCAAAAAATAAAATACTGTGAACTGAATTTTACAAAAACAAAAATTAAACAAAAAACACTTTTAATATATGCTATGAAAATATATAGGCTTAAAAACATTTTATTTAAAAAAAAAAAAATTGTATGATAAATTAATGCAATTTAACTTATCTCAAGTATAAAGAAAATGCTGACGTATATGAAGTACAATAAAACAATGTATCGTTAATGCAGAATAAATTATATTTCTGCAAAGATATTTTTACAAATACAAGGACCAATCTGCCTTGCTATAAATTACTGCTTCATAAAGCTTGCAATAAGAAATTTCAGGCCTTAGGTATTGAAGCTCTTTTAAAATAAGTCTCTTAATGCAATAAGTAATCTTAATTCATTAAATAACAGTGTACTTATTTTATACAATTTTTAATGTATACATAAAACAAAATCTGGTTCAAAATTTTATCCAATATTATTAAAATTTAAAAATTCTAACATATATTAAAATAACCAGCCTATTCTTTGGAAAATAAACTTAAACTTAAAATTTTTTTAACTAATTATTTGCTAGAGTAGTAAATTGTCGGTAAATTTAACTATGAGAACATTTAATATGATAAAATATTATTATTATCATTATTATTTTCCTCTTTAGGCTTCATTTTCGGTAACTTGATTTCTCTTTTTCTTCTTGTTAGAAATAGCATATTGTATCATTTGTGATAAATTCAAAAACTTCGAATGAATCGTTTACATAAAGTATATTTTTAATATTTATTAGTTGTAAATAATTTTACGTAAAACTTGACCTTTGAATTATCCTTCATATTGGAGTCTTAAATCCAATTAATCTTGATGTAAGACGATACGTTACGGTCATTAGATATTAAGTTGGGAACGTTATTTATTGTAAAAAAATTTATAGAAACTGGTATAAAATTATTGAACATTTATTTCTATATCATATTCTTAAATAAATCTGGGAGATGAAATATTGCATATATTTTTATATATTTAGCACTCAGTGTTTGAATTTTTACAAAATCATTTTCCTTTAGCTTGTACGTTATCCAATTTTTTTTTTTTTTTTTAATTTTTTTTTTTTTTTTTTTTTTTTTTTGTAACTCTAAATATGAATGTTCCAGGTGTTTTTAGTAATACAATTTTTGTAACAATTAAATTTTTTTTCGAAGTTCCCTTAAATATTTTGCATTCATTTCTGGGAACTACTAATTCAATACGTTGAGGAGTAACTACAATTATATTGGGTTCTTTCAATCGAATATTGATATGTTTTATAGGATACTACATTTAAGGGAAATATATTCAGCACACTCACATCAGATTTCCCATAGAAAAATATGTATGATCATAACTATCGTCGGCCTTTTAAGCATGCGCGCAATTTTCATAGATTTCTTAGCCTATCTGATGGCTGTGTGATTAGCGCTCTGGCCAAGTATGCCAAAGGTTTTGGGTTCGAATCCCGGATTAGGCATGGATGTTCGTTATAGTTCGGAATCCACGTTAAGCTGTAGGTACCGGCCTTATTAGCCATTATTGTGCATAAAATAGGTCGTTGAGCGTATAAACCAACCAACCATAGATTTCTTATATGTTACTTCATGATGCTAAAAGTAGCCATTTATTTCTAATCCAGTTCAATGTTCTGAAATAATTATCGAATTCTAAAAAATCCACTGAAAAAATTATTTACATTCCTTTTAAGTTAAATATCCTAAAATTTTATATTATTTTCTAAATGTTAAATTAGCTATTACTTTATACCTTTTTTCTATCACCACCCAATTCGATACTTTATATTAGCTTATTATCAGATCAATGTACTTTCACTCTACTTCTATTTAATATAGGTTCAATCGGCAAAAATTAAATTTACATGTTTACTTAAATATTTTACCACAATATTTTTAAGTTTTATAATCATTCCTTTCAAATTTATTTTAATTAAACTTCATATGCATTTCTTATATGTTCACTGGGTGATGAAAAATTATCAATCATTTTTAATTCAACAACTCTATAAATTAATATTCACTCTTCATGCGCTCTCGAATTCAAAATTTCATTGAACTTACATTATACGTTACAGGTTTTATAATACAATTTAGTTCCAACCTCTGTAAGTTTAAATCACTAAAAATTACTATGCCTTTAATTTGTCGAAAATGGCATACGTATACAAATCGATTTCACTCAATCCAAATCCATTATATCTAAACTCATTTCCTATTTCTTCAATTTGTTGAAACTTCCTATCCATTTCCTATTGATTCAATAAACCGAATTAACACTTAATTTTCCTTTAGATTATTTCAATATGCTGAAACTTCACTTCTATTTCTACATACAAAGCATGTATTGTTCTTTTCTTTTGTTACTCCCTCCCCCATTGCGTGAGACATTCGTTCCCGTGAGCCACCATTTGGCACTTTAAACTCTATTTACGAGCTTTTACACCGAGAAATGATTCCATCATTTAACGAAAAAAAAAATCCCCTAGAGTTTCGTATAATATAATAGAGAAAGAGATTAATCAAAAACCCCAGGTGGAAATTTACCCCACAGAGTTCATCATTGGCGAAGCCGACTTTCGCGTGATGACCACTCTTTCGCCATTTAACGCTTTTTTTTTTTTCCCATTTCGATAAAGTTAGAAAAAAATTATAGTGGAAAAAGTACAATTCATATCGGAGAATTACTCCATAGCCATAGCGTGACAATTTCTAGGAAGATATGGCGAGGATTTTCCGTTGTGAAGTTGCGGTGATGAAAAAAAAATAACAGTGTTCTTGCGTGGTTGGTTTAACTGTGTGCCAGATATCAATGCTGGTCCTGTTTGAGATGAGACAAAGGAAAATGTTTAATGAGGATGAAAGAAAAGATTGAGGTAAAAGACTTTATATAAGAGATGGTGACTTAAGAGATAATGCAAGGTTTTATTTCTTTTAAATTCTTTGTAGATCGTGAGCCAGATTGTATTACAAGAAAATGTTTTATTTTTCAAAAAAGTACTTATTATTTAAGAAAGTTTTATTTAAAATGATTAATATGATGTAAGAGATAATATTTTGAAAAAAAAAGAAAAAAAGTCTAAAGTCTATTGTGTAAAAATGTTTAACGGTCGTATTTCCATTTTCTGTTTAACTTAAAGTATGAAAAAAACCTGATATTTTGTAAAGTGTTTATAATCAAGTAAATACTTTTTCAGGTTCATTTAAAAGCTTCTAACAAAGCAGTTTTAACGCTTCTTACAAAGCTTTTAGCTTTATTTAAAAGCCTATAAGAAAGCAGTAAAGATACTATAGTCTGACGTTTTTATACATATGATATTTATCAACACTTTTTATTGTCACTTTAGTTCTACGTTAACTTTGAAATTCTATCATTATCAAAAATAAATATTTAATAAATAGCCAAGAAATTTAAATAAAAGTTTGAACCCAATTTTTTTAAATATATATAATTAAATATATTGTTTAATTAGGGAAAAATGGTCTTTACATATTAAAATGCTAATTTATTAATTATTAAAATTTATGTTAATTAAAGTTTATGAAAATCATCAGAAATGAAGCCGCAAGAAATTTATATAAAATTGAACTAGTTTATTTGTACTTTATTCAAAATAAGATATGTTGATAAACATTTTAAGTCATAATGTACTCGTTTTTCCTGAATTTTCACAATGTAAATATCAATGTTCTGAATCCGAAAGAGTTAGGAAGAAAATAAAACTAGACAAATTAAACACAAAAATATCACTCATCACTTCCTGCTGAAGTATTTCTTCAAGTGCACACACCTTCCACATCTTACAATGAATTTTGTTATTTTCCAACTTCCTGGGAATAAACCAACAACAGCCTGGACACACGCTGCTGGATTGAACCTCAAAGTCTCAACAAAAGCCCAATACGTTGCAAAACATGTGTCTTTATTGTCACACACTGTCCCAAACGTTATCCATACGCCACAACACCGGTTATCTTCTCTATAATCCTATCTCTTCCAAGAATCTTTCCCAACTTTTGGAAATCGTTTAACAAACCTAAAAGCTGTTGCATCTTCCACTAAAGATCCATCTTCCTTTTGAGGGTAACACAATGGGGCTGTTTCCTCTTTCGATATAAAAATAGGTCGATGGTTTGTCACAACATTGTTGCTTTTCTGTTGTAAAACCAATGTCGGATGATGCATAGACCGGAAAGAAAGATTGTACTTTGCTTCAATGGAAGTCACAGTTAATCGGTTTGCTATAAATCAAAACTTGTAATGTCAATGCTAGTGGTTACTTAGTGGAAGATTTGACTCCTTGATAATATCTGTTTTTCGCAAGCAGATGGTTGTAACTGAGAGTATTTGCAAGTATGTGACAGTTACTTCAATGTGTTGTTGATCTAGAACGGTGTGACTAAAAAGATGATGAGGTATGATAAAAGCATATGGTCATTGGTGATCAGGTGAACAAATTATCAATACATTATTTTATTGAAAAAAATTATAAATACATTTTAGTTTCTGCTCCGTGAGTTATAATGCATTTTATTGTTAAGCTTGAAAATTATTTGGTTAACTTTGAGGAAGTAATTTTTTGTGAGATATAAAATTTTAGATTTCATTATTTTTACCTCATATCATTTACAAAAATTTGCACGAAACAGAACATGGTCTTTCAATGAAAACAACTGGCAAGAAAATGCAAATTCTATTAAACTAACATGTAATAGACATAGTTAAAAATGGGTTTAAAATGAAAAGTACAGCAGACCGCAAGTGAGAAACTTTTCATATTAATTATCATATTCCTTTCATATTTATTCATTAACAAATTAAAGACGAGTTTTTCTTCAAGCTTTAAGAGATGGAATAATACATTCTATTCATGCCTCATTTAAGAATTACTAATCTAATTGAAGAGAGACGAACATGGTATATCCATAAATGAATCATCTATCTCAATCCCTAGAGCACACTAATTATTATTATTATTATTATCGTCTGATTATCTTATTATAGTTATATCTCGTGCAATCGACTATGTGTTACGTACACATTATAACACTTATGGGCGATTCTCTGTCTGACGCACGGGGCATTTTGCGCTTTTTCTACTGTTTTCAATAATTTCAATTAGTGGTAAAATTACATTAAAAAAATGATTTTTAGTCTGTTAAATACACATTTATAACCCACTGACGCTCTAAAAACAGAGAAACAAAAGAAAATGACTCTCAAGACAAAAGTTTGCATTTTCTCTGAATTTATAAGCACCAAAATTATGAAACTCATAAAAACATTTGAATATATGTTAATAATACTACTTTTGGGGATTTAAAAAACATACACATGAACTGATGCATGGGACTTTAGAAAACTGACGCACGGGTCATACTATTTTTGGGAGTGAAAAATAATGATATTTTTACAATTACAATGGTTAAAAAATTTGATAGACCAACATACGTGGTACTAGTTATTACTCAACTGGGTCATAATTTTGGAACATTTTAATGGATGTGTTTGGCAATATTATTTGTATTATTCTGATCTTTGCCCTTTATATTACTTAGTATTTTTTTTTTTTTTTTTTTTAAACTAATGAGTTATTTTTGTAATGCTAGTTTACCAAGATATTTTCAAAGCAAATTATTCATTTTTATCTCTTTTTAATGAATAGAGTGATGCATAAACCGCCACAATTCTCTTCCATTAATAATTCTCAGTATATTCGAGGAAAAAAAATGTTTTTGAAAAGCATCACCTTACTAAGTTTTAAATTACAGTTTAATATTCAGGATATTTTCAAAAATAAATTTTAAGCAAAAATTAGGCATATTGTAATATTGATCATTTTTCAAAACAAACAGCACCTTTCATAACAACTGTCAATTATGCTCCATTTGCTTTTCGGTCTAGTAATGTACAGTCGGCGGCAAAACATTTGTTAGCTTGAGGGCTTGAAGTATTTTCTTCATCGAAGTTGACGAATTTTCAGATTTTTAGCAAATTGTTTTATTACCCGTATTAAAAAATTTATGCCAAGGCAATTGAATCAATTACTTAACCAACCGCTTAAAATGAGATTTTTATGTACGTTTGCCGATTGCATAAACTTACGATTTCTCGGCTGTCTTACGAAATGTGTTAGTGCAGCACTCAGCATTCCTTAAGGTAAAGCTTTGATTTGCGTACTTATTTCTTAGCATTGAAGAGAAGTAATAACATCCATCTAAACAATCTTTCTTCAGAATTCTATCCCCCTCCCCCCCCTTCTCCTAATACTTACAGAAGAAATACAAGACTATAACCGATATTTTTAAATTAATGGAAGGCTTCGAAATTTCGTTGTTGGCAAAAATATGAAGAAACTACTGTAACATGTAAGATTCAGAATATAAACTTTTCTATTTGTGACTAAGACATTATTAAATTATTTAATCTAGTAGAAGCAATAACTTCTCGTAGATATTTATCATTTGAAAATTTGTTGTGATGCCTGGTACACGTATACATTGCGAACATTTAATCTATTAAATTTTATTTAGTTTTTATATTAAAAAAAAATACATAATAATTTAAAAAACTTTTAACGTAAATCTGGAATTTTACAACAATAGCAATTTAAATAATTTTTGTACTTAAAATCTTTTTGAATACACACAGGGCATATATGTTTTCCTAAAATTAAAACATAACTTAAATTTAATTTTTTTTAAGAAGTTGCAAAGAAGATTTTTTTTATTATTAGATTAGAAAGAGAATACAAAGTTTTATAAAAATTGAAAGTAAAATAAATATTTTTCATAAAAAAAAAATACATGTTTTATGCTGATTCACAGGACATGTGTATCTTGCTAAAAATGCATATTTAATTTAACGTTTTTTTAATAGAAAGATGCAACTTCCCATAAAAACATTATTTTTGTTTTAATTGATTATATGTAATTTTGAGTGTGTGTAAAATTGATTGTGTTTTAAAAGAAAAAAATAATGTTGCACAAAAATTTAAAATCAAAAAATATTTGTTTTTCAAAAAATACACTAGACTTTCATTGACACACGGGGCAAGTGCCAAAATTTGAATTTTAACCTTAGTTTCAACAAATTTTCTATTTGAGGGGAATGATATTAAATTTTCATAATTCTACTTATTTAAACTACATCAATTAAAAATTTAATAGTTCTTCATGAATTCATTGTTTAAAAAACATCCTTTTGTTATACTTTTTCTCGTATAGTTTAGAGTCAAAGAAATTGGCTAGTTTTCAATATCAACAAGTTAAATTAAATTGTATTACAAAAATTGTTTTATTACTTCTTACGATGCTTTTAATTTTTAACTTTAATATCAACTCACTGTATTTATATTTCGTCGAAATTTTGTTTTTATGTGTGTTAGTTTCAATTTTCAGGAAATTGCCCTTATAATGTATATTATGTTATCCGAGAAGATGTTAGGATTTTTCATTAAAATGATTTTTTTTGTAGCTGGATATTCCTACATTTACTACCATAAAAGGATCCAGAAAATACAACCACGAAACCTTCCTTATAACAATAAAAAAACTTCCTATTTGCAGTTTGATACTTTCCCACTTTCCATTGGAAATATTCCAAAACATATTTTATACCATTCCAATTTATGTACAACCACCCCTCAAGGGTTCACCGAATCAGGAACAAATCCAAAAATCGGTTCCTCTCTCCCCCCGATAAAATACCAAAGGAGGTCCCCAGTTGACTCCACATTGGACAAACCAAAGGCTCTTTTTAAGAAAATCGATATTTAATAAACCTCCAAGTGGCTTTTGCAACAAACCCGGGCCCATGAGGGGTTCCCGCAAAAGAGTCGATATATGTATACATATACCTATACTTCGCCCCCCCACTGAGAAATGTGTGATTTATAGCCCGCCGGAGTTCTCCTATTTATATGGAAATGTTCAAATCAGTGGGCATTTTGTCGTTCATAGCCTCCAGTTTTAGCGTAATGGCTCACACAGTATCGGTTCTGTTGGATGAAGGGGAGCAGTTGTAAAAGGGGGTTAGGCAGCAAGTGGAGAATTGGAATGGTAGGAGATTGGAGGAGGAGGAAGGATAAGTTTAGGGCAAGAATAACAAGGAGGAGGTGATTCTAAAAATTTGCTTTTCTCGACACTTCAAGGAGGGGGAGTATTCACACATTACGCAGAAGGTGGAAGGAAGGAAATAAATTGAAAATGAAATGTATGAAGGGATAGAGAAGACTCTTTTGAATTGCAGCTACATTTTCTGAAATGCTTAATTAAGAAATTGGTATAGGATGGGAGTTTATGAACAAGAATAATTGGTTTTTAGAGTGTGCAATCAAAATTGAAACTAAATTTATTAGGAATGAGCACCACCAAATGGAGGAGTCAACATATCTAGAAAGATGTATTTTAACTGTCAAAGTTAATTTCTGGAAATTTCAAAAGTTTAAAATGTATTTTTTAAAAAGTAGTTTTGTTTTCAACTACACTCCATTATTGATGACTCATGTTTTTCGCTGAACTTATACCATTCAATAAATCTGAAAATTTATGAATATATCTAATTTGCCTAATAAGAAGACAAACTAACAACAGTAGATCATCGATTATCTGAATTCTGATCAACCGAAACTGTGCCAGTCAACAATTTTTTTTTTACTACATTTCCTGAAATTTAGGTCTACTTTAATGTAGATTATATATAAAATGCAAAATTTATAGAGTTTTGTGTTTAATATCGATGTTTCATATTGCTTCGATGACACGGGTAAAAATATTTTTCGCAATTGATGGGTTATCCGAAAAATCAGTTATCCAAACATCCCATTTCCCATTAGCTGACCAAACGGTATAGTGGTTAGCGTGCTAGCTTCTAGACCGCGAGGTTGCGGGTTCAAGTCCCGTGTAAGGCATGGGTGTTTGTAAATGTATGTTGGCTTGTCAAATGACGAATGTTTCAGCGCATTATAGCCCTCGTGTTGCTGACGGCGCCAGATAATCTGAAAACAACCAACCCATTTCCCATTTGTTTCGGATAATCGATGCTCTACAATACTTGCATATTTACTCAGGAATATTAGTAATAAAGTTCAGTATGTTTTAGAGCATTAAAACAGACAAAATTTGTCCAAAATTGAAACACTCATTTTTCCCTGGACACGACAGTTATTCATAGGAAGCCCACCGGATGGCTATGGGGGTTGGTTAGAGCTCTGGTTTCGCATGTCAAAGGTGCCGGGTTCGAATCCTGGATTAGGTATGGATGTTCGTTGTGGTTTGGAATCCACGTTATGCTGTATGTCCCGGCCTGATTAGCCGTTACTGTGCATAAAAATAGTTCGGCGAGAGTACATACCAACCACACAACCATTCATAGGACAGCACGATATTTTGTACAAGTTCCCTGAAAGATTACTGGACCCATTCCCAGAGGCGCTTCTGGCACATTTTGAAGAAACCATGAGAGGAGCTCCGAAATGGCCCCCCTCGTAACATATGGTGCAAAGGCATAAGGACAAACGTTGCACCCAGAGCCGTGAGGTTGTCAAAATTTCGCTCCTAAAGTCGACACATAAATCATTTATGCCTCCCTACCCTGTATATATGTATGGACACATGTAAGGATAGATGGATAGCGAGAGAAATATATTCATATACACCGAAGGCAAAGTAATAATGCATTTCTAGAGAAGAAAAAGGTATTCGGATTTTTTTTCGATCACCAAGTAATATTACCAACATCGCAAATAGGGTGGGCGTAATTTCCAGGCGGATAGGGTTATTTCCATGCAGGATTTATACTCACGCTTTTGGCGAGGAACGCGTTTGGATGTGAGGAACCTTCTCAGTGACAGATGGTCAGGGAAATCGTTTGGCTGGAAATGTGAAATGTCCGGAAAGTTTTTCGTTTATGGCCGGCATTCATGTTTTGGTATTGTGAAAATTTAAATCGTATTATGTATTTGTAGAGATGAGGCTTGATATTCAAAAGTTCTCTGCAGCATACTTCAATGTTTCCACATGAGCTAAAAATCATTATCTAAATAATGGATTTATCTAAATAAGTCCCACTAGGGATTAATAATGTACTCAGTAACTTTTTTTTTTTTTTTTTTTTTTTTTTTTTAAAAAAGACCAATGTATCTCTCATTACTTAAAGTAGTTTTTGGGAAAGTTATATTGACTTTTTTTCATTAAAATAAATGAAATACAAATTTACTTCGAAAGATTTTGTTGAAGCGCATTAAAATTGGACATTGGGTTTTCTAATTTTCACTCTTCAAAATGTGTGCAATATTTCAGATTTAAGTTAGTTTCTATATATTGACAATTTTATTCTACTAAACTAATAATTTAAATATGTTTCTAAAAGATATTTTTTTAGAGATTTTATAAGGAAAAATTATATTCAATCAATGTGCTTTGAATTCATTTTATAAAATTCGTATGATTTTTTTATATATCTGGAATAAGAAAGTCAGCATTTGTCTTTTTATAGTGAATGCCATAAGAATAGGCTATACCAATCACTTGGGAAATAACTCCTGGTAATTGCAATTGAACTACTCATTCAACCCACGATCACTTCAGAACTCGGAACTCTTTGCTAAACTCACGGGCAGAAACAGACTTTAAACCATACATGCCAATGAAATCGCATTAACGGTGGCAGAATTTAAAACGTGAAGCAATTTACTTTTAGGGAGACTGCAGTCGTAAATTTCTCATAAAACTTCATCCAAAACACCAACTTTACCTCCAACAACTCGTGGCTTAATTTATATCCAAAGCAACATCCTCCAACAAGACGGTCAATAACGTTTCCAAGAGCCAGGAACCCCGAAGACATTCGCCGCTGTTCAAGAGGTAATTCCTCACCCTGGGTTGACGTTATCGCTGCACATTTTTCTCTCCCAAGAAATTACATTTGAAAATATATGAATGCGTAACACCTGTACAGAGCTCACATTAGAAAATTCCATATATATTCCCCCCAACTGGTGTGGGAAGCGAAATAAGATAATTTTCTCGAATATGCAGCTTAGTACCGTAATTTATGCGCGGGGAAATTTTCTCTCTCGCTCTGAATAAAGTTTTCTCTCTCTCCCCCCCCCCCCCTCTTCAATGGAATAATTCGAGCGACTGGAAGAATAAAGTTGGTTTTCTGGAACACTTTTCCATTTCCCTTCCATTCGTTTCTAGTTTTGTTCCGTCTTTATTAAAGCTGGGATGCTTTGTCCCTTGATGGAAAATAAAAGGTATTTTGTTAGAGCAGAAGGGTGCTTAGAAGAGATTTAGTTTTGTACTTGGAGAGAACTGAGGAATTTCTCTTCCAAAATACAATTTCGCAGAGGGAGTATCACTACTTTCGCAGTTCAGCCGTGCCCTTCCTTCCTAACTTTTTTTTTTTATCATCCATGTAGAAGAAATGAGAAAATGCTCTAGCTCCAATTGTGATAATAGGTTTGTGACAAGAAGTGTCAGATACTTTAGAATTCTTGCTGGCATTTAAAATATGACCACACATAAAAAATACTTTTAGAAGAGGAAGCGAGGAAATTTCTTAGTGACCGGTTCAGGCTCGGATAAAATTCCCCATGAATTTGTCCAGATAATTACTTTTAAAACCATCTAAACTTTAAAAAAAATATTTCAAGCTTTTTAAAACCATAAAATATGTACAAGCTTAAATTAAATATAGATTTAGAAATGAAAAACAAGAAGGAAATATCTATCAAAATTTTAGTGAAAAAGTATAACTTTCATACCCCGAAGCAGACAAGCCAACTGCCACAATTGCCAGCTTTTCAAAACTTTTCCGGCAGAAAAAAAAACTTTTTAAAATTATTTTGTATTAAAAATGTTCTACAAAATCATAAATGCAGCCACTTAACTAGTTGGTAAATTACAAAGGGGTATATATACATACTTTTGATAAAAATATATATCTTTGTGTGTAAAATGTATAGTTTCATCTTTCTTTCATGAGACGCACTTCAAAGTTTCAGAAAATATTTATTGAAATTTTTATCAAATATTTACGCATAAATATTTCCTATTGCAAGTATTTAGCGTCCAGTTAAGAAAAGGTTATATTCATGTCAAAATAACATTCCCTAAAGTAAAGAAATTGCACTTCACTCAATTTCAACAAAATTGAGCTTACAAGATGGATGCAATTGGCCATATTACAGAGTTGTAGAACATTTTAAAACGTTATAAGGAAACTTAATAGCACTAACTCATCCATCAAACTAAGTTTATGTTTACCAGATTTTGTTTTTTCATTATGACATAGATTCCATCCAGAAAGGAGTAAAACATTTGTTGTTGAAATTTTTTACTGCAATCTAAAAGAATTCAGTGTTATCTAGAAAAGTCAAGACACAATGTTTCCACAATAAAACCTTAGCTCCCGAGTTGATAAGTTCTATAATATTTGTTTTATCAAAGTGTCGTATTTTTTTAATGTATTTTACTACACAGCCCTATTCAATGCAGTTGGTAAGTATACCAAAGAAAACTTACTTTATTCTTTATCTAATAGATTAAAACATAATGTAGTTGAAAACTTCAATTTCTTTGTGTAATGGAAACACATAATTATAAGGAGGAAACACAGCCAAATGCATTTGCTTTTAAACTTGTTCTAATAAGTCTGTGCTCATTCAGATTTGCTTAGAAGAATAACTTTTTTTTTTGTATGTTCCATCAGTTAAATATTGCATTCTATTTATGAGAGATATGATTCCTTAAGTGTCCTCGAAGTGTTTAAATTGCGATTTTCTCTTTTCTATAGTGCCGCCATCTATTGTATGCTATAACAACTATCCACATTAAAAAAATATATATTTGAGATTTTTTTTCAACTTTGCTTTTCAAACAAATAACACAATCTACAATTGTAAATAACCTATCCATCAGAAGCGAAACTCAAACTCTGTTAATTGGCACATTATTTATGATTTTGTATGAAGGAAAAAAGGATGGTCACAAAAAATACACCGCCCAGAAATTATACATGACTGACTGACGCAATAATAAAGAAGCAGTTTCAAAAGGGGATACGTTCTTGCAACACCCACAGAAAAACGACAAATGCCATCGTTGCCAAGTACGATTTATCTGTGAGGCACATTTATTTTCTCACCATTTCCTGATGGTATGCAGGAAAGAACTGCGAAGGTACTCCTGCACGGGGAGGGTTACATTAGAGAGATCATGAAGTCACTTATCTCTTATTTCATGCAAACAGCTAAAAGTGATATATTAAGGGCGAAGATCTCACCCACTTTCTTGTTTCCGAAATGTCATTTGCCGACCAAACGGTATAGTGGTTAGCGTGCTAGCTTCTAGACCACGAGGTTGCGGGTTCGAGTCCCGTGTTGGCATGGGTGTTTGTAAATGTATGTTGGCTTGTCTAATGACGAATGTTTCGGCGCATTATAGCCCTCGTGTTGCTGACTGCGCCAGATAATCTGAAAACAACCAACCAACCGAAATGTCATTTCGGACATACATATTTCAAATATATGTTGGAAACCTGTCGATACTTTTATTTTGGTTTAGGATTTGGGGGTTATTTTTTGCAGATTTTTACTTTACGGTAAAAATGATTCAATATTTTTATTTTATCGGTGGTTATAATTAAAATGCGTCTATTTACAGACATTCAGAACATAACTTTGGTTTTTATCTGTAGGAAAAAAATGCCTCCGGGATTTATAACGTTTCTGTAATGCAAATAAAAATCCTGAGTGTAAAATATAAAATGAAAATATATTATTTGAGCTTTTTATTTAGCATCAATTTACTTGTTTTATTTTTATAATGAAAACTACCTTATTACAGAAGAGGAAATGGAAGTTCAACCTACGCAATAGGTTGAATAAGACAACGTCACACTTATAATTATTTACTCTTTCAACAATTCAAATGTGTCCCTTTCATAACCACACTAATGAACCTGAATGAAACCTGAGCTGCTTATATAGTTATGGACTTACGTTTGACTCAAGTTAAAAAAAAAAGAAGCCATTTTCCAAGAATAATAATTGCAATAAAAGATGCAATAAAGTTGCATTAATTTTCGGGTGCGGACAAAGTGCCCTTGTGATTACACCAAGCCGCCAGTGACACACCTCGATTTTACGAACCACCCTTAAAACAAAAAAATACCAACCAAAAGAATGATGAATAAACCAATCAACGATGAAGAAGTCCACACAAGCCCCGCCTATTGTAGAGAGAGATATTGTTAAAATCGACCAAATGACCCAAATGGGGACAGTAAGACTTTTTGTTATTTTCTGTGTCCTTTTTTCTTTTCTTTCTGTCCTTTTTTGAGTCGTCCTTTGTGTTGTTGAGTCATCGATCCCGGATTTTTGATGAACCATCTGTCTGAGTTACAGCATGCTGTAATTATCGTTGAGGTATGATAAAGTTGTCTTTTGTTTTGCCCATTGTAAGAGATCATAAAACTTAAAAAAAAAAAAAAAAAAAAAATTAATCCCCCTTCTAAGGGTAATGAGCTTTGGAAAGCAACGCACAATACTTTAATGCAGGGAAGTGTACGCACACTTCTAAGAAATGCATACTTAAGTGAGGCATATTTACCGTATACATTCTTTTTTGGTTTGTAGGTATCATTAAAGGACCTGCGTTAATTTGAGCTGTTTCGTGTCGCGGAAGTTCATTTATGTATTTAATTTGGATTAATCCATTCAACCCCACATTGTGTACTAAGTCGTCAGAATTTTGTCATAGGCAATTAATTGACGCAATAGTGGTCTTAGTAATATAAACAAATAAAGGATATGAATACATTCCGAAAGTGCAAATTTGTAATCTTCAAGATATGTACAATGGACTTGCCTAGGCGTATAAGTGACAATATAATAAAAATATTATACTCTCACCCATATTAAATCCACATAACTCATTATTATACAACTTAACAATTTCAATAAATTTACATATTTAATTTATATTAACAATTTTAATTTTATTAGTAGTTAACCTTTTTGTCCATAATGGGCATACACGTCCTGAAGATTAAACTTTATTCTCTATCGAGTCAATAAAACCCACTTTTGTCTGGATTTTGTTTTTTAATTTTTGTTTTTTAAAATTTGATTAGAGATTTGTAAATACTCTCAGATTGCCAATGGTGGACATGTTTTTGAGCACGCGTACTGCTCAAGTTTCAATTGGTCATTTTTTTTTTTTTTTTTTTTTTAATTTTACAGTACGTGCATCTATATTTGTGCCATGCTGAGTGTAGAATACTTCATTGTTCTTAATAATAGATAATTTAACTTTTTATTAGAAAGTTTGAAAAAATTCTTTTTGTAGGATACATTGACGTCCAATTTTACAGAGGAATATTATATACCCCATCAATTATCAAATTACTACAGTATTAATGCTTGTGCTTATACAAATGTATAATTATTACGATATCCTGGACGGTTCGAAAAAATAGCCCTAGTCGATTGTACGATATATATTGTACCAGAAGATTACCAGGAAACGGGAAAAACTGAAAAAGTTAAAGCTCATAGTATTTTTTTTAGCACGCTAAAATTAATGTATCCGACTAAAAACCTGAATTTTTCTCAAAATACACAATTTCATGTTGCTATAGTTACGCTTCAAGTCTTGTCTTTATAAATTGGTAATTGTTTTGAATGTATGTTGGTTAGAACACAGTTACAGAGGTATAAAAATAATCACTTCAATATGATTTAACAGGTATTGTTTACAGACGTGTCGTGTTTTAATCATGTTTACTGAAAAATTTGTTTTTTGAAAAAATTTAATACAACTAACCTGATATCTCAAAAAATTATTTAAACGTTTCAAAGAAATTCTACGTACATGTTTATAACAATGTTATTTAGGCAATTGAGAAAAGCTAATGTATAAGTCAATTTTATTGAAATAAAGAGCATTTATATCTGAAATGACTGCTGAATCTAAATCCGAAAAGCTTGTATGCACATATAATTGGTCATAACACTTTATGACTATTGTCATGGTCATTGAATAAGGATTTGATTCTTGTCCATTGTCTAGATAATAAATAAAGGAACATATTGCAAGTAAAAAATTAAAAAAAAAAAAAAAAAAAATTAGTTACGGAGTTTACAATAAACGTAAAATTTTACACAATTTCGCTAATTAACTTCAAATTGAAAAAAAATTAAAGAATTTTAGTATTTTTAACCATTCTAATAGTAACAAATCATATAAATAATACAAAAACGCATAATAGTTAATTTAATAAACAAGTAAAAATTGAAACTTGCAAACTATTTCATGTGAAATATAATTTCATCGGCATTTAATATTATTAGTGTAATTAACTTTCCAACCATTTGACCACTATACAGAGGCGTATGTTTTTCACTATCTTGCCCACATTACAAAATAAATAACTAATAATAATAAACATCATAAATTTAAACAACACATTACTTCGATTTAAAAAGTAAATGTTTTATATACTTAACTCCTATTCCATTTGATAGTAAATTGATAATTTTAAATAATAATTAAATAAGATACATATGACGTCTAAAAGTTCCAATTTACTTGTTTCTCTTTATGTTTCTTACTAATTAACTAATAATAAAAGGTGATAAATACAAACAATTTGAATGTTAAAAATTATGTTTCAGAAATAAGGTATTATTTGAGACAAGTTTCACTTTTACCACTGAAACTTGCCTTTGCACCTCTTACTTTACTTTATTCAAAATAATTATAAGTGTTTATTTTTTAGTGAACTTTCAGTTGTAACAGACAAATCTAATTTCATACTTCAGAAAAATGTATATACACAAACTAAAGAAATGGATCTCCTACTGTCACACGGGACACTCTACTACAAAATAAATTATAATTAGTTTACATAAAATAATGTGCAATTGCAATTGATTAACTTTGATACATATTGGTCTTGACCTTTCAGGTTTTTTTTTTTTTTTTTTTCTTCTTCTTCTTTTTTTTTTTCTTTCCAGAATTTCTTGATAACGATTTTAGGATTTAGTGATTCATTTTAATGAATCGACTGATTTATTAACTAATAAGTAAGCATAACTGTGCATAATTTACTCCTCATACTCTTTTTCATACAATTCATTCTTCAAAAGATAATTTAATAATTCTCATAGAGAGCACAGGGATGAAAAATTTAATAGTTGAATAAAATAGCTCATTTTACTAGATTTACAAAAAACATAAAATAGTTATATTAATAATCAGAAATATTTCATATAGAATAGAGAATTTAAAACTAAATTGGGTACGTGGAACACTGCACTACTACTTCAATTACACTATAATACTGGTTACTGAGTTTTAAACTTAAAATGAATTGACATAAATTACCGTTTGCGTTTTCTGTTTGTATTTAAATTTTTAAAACAACTAGACAATTTAGAGAGGATGAAAAAAATTGCCGATAATTATTTCAACGGGCAACATTTTTGGCAACAAGAATAGCTGTCAATTTCTAGTTTTCATAAAGAAAATTTACTCTGAACCGACACACAAAACATAGTCTTGTTATAAACTTACAATGTAATGGTAGAAGCTAAAAATAAATGTAGTGTTAGAAGATGTATATTATATATTTTTATTTTAATAATGAACTTTGTGAAAGAATTTATTTTGAGTGAATGATAACTCCATTCCTATTAGCCTAACCTTTCATAATTAAAGGGATAAGTGAAAGAAGGAGGTAATAAAAATTAGTTTTTAAGGTATTATGTCTTCAAGATTTTATTTTTATGTTCTTTTATATATAACATGACTTTTTACTTTCAATTACCCTTATGTATACTTAGGGTATAAAATTATAGCATTAGGTAAAAAAAAAAAATAATAATAATAATATATATATTTTTTTTTTTTTTTTTTTTGCATTTCTCCTCGTTTTGGAGCATCGTGATTTCAAAAAAGTTATCAAGAAAAAAAGTCTGTCTGTGTGTCCGTGGTCAGCATAACTCTTTAACATGTTGGCCCACGATATTCAAATTTGGTGTGCGGGTTGGTGGTAGTCATGGGACCTACCATTAAAGTTTTCGTCGCGCTTGCGCATAAGGTAGCTGACATTGAAAAAATCATGTTTTTCAGTAATTGCTGAAAAACGGTTCTAACGATTTTGATTAAAATCTCTGTGCTAATGCCTTTTAAGGTGTTATAATCGTCATCACATTCGAAATTTCCGTAAGATAAAAGCGTAAAATGTTCGAAAACAAGTGCCTTTAGCCTAGAGCTCTGTGTTCTTGCACTGTAAATGCTGGTGTCTTAAATTTAGACACAAAATGTCTGAAAAATTCATTTCAGACACATTAGGTGACTTATTTTGCACAAAGGTGGTTTATTTCTTCGAATTTCAGACATCACACGGGTCTTAAATTGCTTTCAGTCACAACAAGTGACTGAAAATAAGACACTTCGAACCAAATTAAGACATTTCGGAATTCAGATGCTTCTCTATTCAGACAGATCATGCCGTAGCAATTATATCATTCAAGTTCATTTACCAAGTAAAAGGAATACCTTTAAATTTTGAAGGATCCCCAAAAAAGTGTTGTTTTTCACAGAAATCTAAAGTTGTCTTAAGTAAACGTGCATAGTTTTTTAAATGTAACTATTAAAAGGAGAACTATTTTTCACGACCTGTTTTCACGCCATTAAGAAAGTTTGCAAAATCTAAGTATAAAATCAAAAACTTAGAGTTATAAAAATGGTATTTTTTTTTTTATTTATCAGTATAAAAAATGCCAAAACCAAGCAAAAACTGTCACTGGAATATTATATATATAAAAAAATAAAACTTTACTTGTATCCTTCCGCCGTAACGTGTTTGTTTACTTTTGAAACTCGTAATGTTTTTCAATTGTAACGTTGCAGATTCAGAAAACACCTCTAAATTACAAACACAATAACTGAAATAATATCCGTTGAATTCCGAAAAAAAACCCGCTCGCCAAAGAAATGCTACATCTGTGCCAAAAGAACTTGCTTTGGAGAACGATTCTTTCTGGCAAAATACACTAAAAGAAACTGCGTCCATACTTGCAAGTCTGTAAAAATTCTCCTCCAATGTGCTTAATGAAGTGTGGCAGCTGCAATACCGTAGATTGCTCTAATTTGGTACTGTAATAATATAAACAACTTTCGGCTCAATCCACACAATAGTTGGAAGTTTTTCAGAAACCCTTCTACGATAAGAAATTTGTTTTGAACTGAGCTTATTTGCCTGAAGACTTTTTTGTATCGTATCAGACCAGAGTGAAAAAACTGTCGATGGAATATGGTGGAATATGATACAGTTTTCAAAGAAACCTTGATGAAACTGGAAGTGCAGTCAATGACATGCAAAATTACAGGTCTTACACTTCTATTTAAGAATCTACTTCCAGAAACAAGTTACTGCAGTAAAGAATAAAGCTCTTCTAAATGATATTTTTGATGACCCATCTGATGGCTGTAGGATTAGCGCTCTGGCCTTGTATGCTAAAGGTGCTGGGTTCGAATCTCTGGTTAGGCATGGATGTTTGTTTTGGTTTGGAATCCACTTTAAGCTGTTGGTCCCGGCCTAATTAACCGTCACTGTGTATAAAAATAAGTCATTGAGCATACAAATCAACCAAACCTATCTTTTTGATGTGCACAACAACTATATTTCCATTAAAAAAGTTAGTTTATGTAATATTATCGGTGCTTTTCCATTAAAGGGAGTTGTTGGTACTTCCAAATATGGTACGGATTTTGCATCTAGGTAATTTTTGCGAGTAAATGTCAGTAGACGCCATTTTTTAATAATAAGTTAACTACCTGTGGTTGCCATAATTTGCCGCAGTTTGTTGTTGTTGTTTCTTATCCTCCACCTGTCTGACGAAGTCAGACTATATCCAACAAATTGTTGACCCTCAAAAAGTAGATGACAAGAAGTGGTGTAGCGTATAAGTCCTCTTTGGAAAGACCCAGGCAGTCCAGGATATGTTCGGCAGAGGCCTGATGAGCTTTACATTTGAAGCAGACAGGGTAAGATTTTCTACCCTCAGAGTACAAGAGACTCTTCGTGTGTCCACTTGCCAATCTGGAAATTGCCGTTCGAGACGCTCTATCACCAATAGATACAAGTGAAGAGCCCGGTTTCTTGGCTGCATACCAGTGATGAGAGGGAGGGGTCTTCCACTTTTTGGAGAGATGACATTTGATTTTGGACTGATGCTCCGAGTATGAAAGAGCTGAAGAGGAAGGTGATGAGTGACTGCAACCCTCCTTAGCTAAGCGGTCCGCTTGCTCATTTCCAAAGATGTCAACGTGGGATGGTATCCACTGAAAATGAACGTCGTGGCGCTTTGAAATAAGTTTAAGTTTAAGAAGGATGGAGATGCTTGTTTTGTCTCCAACTTTAGTCCAATTGTGTAGATGTTGAAGGGAGCAGCGACTGTCCGAAAGGATCCAGAGATCTCCAAAGTCACGCTCGCTGATTATAGCTTCAATGCCCTGTTCAATTGCGATTAATTCACTTTTAAAGACTGAAGTGAAATCAGGGTTACGGAGACAGATGGAAAGATTTTGCCCAGGTTTTTCAATAAAGACACCACTACCAGCTAGGTCTCCCAGTCCACTACCGTTTGTTGTTGCCGCAGTTTTATGTAAACAATCTTGGCAGACAATCCATACTGTACTTGGAAATACCAACGGCCTACTTTAACAGAAAATTTTCATATTAACTAGAATAAAAATTTTTATAGAATATTGTGTTTCCCGAAATCAGCTCTGCATTTTGCTGGCTGCCAGCTCGGTTTCGTAAAAAAGCTCTATTGGCTCAAAGAAAGGATGATTGAAGCCCTAAGCAATTTAATGCTCAGAAATAAGAAAAAGGAAACCATTGCCATTAAAGGGTGCCAACAAAACTTTATACACTTTTGTATTTTCACAAATTATTTATTTAAAATTCCAGGTAATTACACTAATTATTCCTTTTTCCAATTTTTTTAAAACCAAAACTGTCGCCAAAATGCAGCTTTAGCGGTAATTATTAATAACAGTGTGGCTAAAGCTTCTTTTTGGCAAGAGTTTCGGTTTTACCGAAAATGTCCAAAATGTTTAAAAGTATTATTTGTTGGTTCATATTGAAATCATTTTTTATAACAATCACAAGTAGTGTCTTTTATTTTTATGGTGTTTATTTTGTAGTAACTATTTAGTGTGCCCAGCGTAAAAGAGACCCCACATTCAAAAAGCAACTGCGTTTCAGATTATTAAATAAAATTTCAAATGATTGATTCCAAACTTTTGTTTTGAAAATAATGTAGCGCCTCTTTTATGCTTGCCACCCTATATTGTAACCTGAACTGTCAAATTCGAAGACCTATTATGCCACGACGAGTACGCAGCTAGTATTGACATAAATAAAGCATAGATGGCATTATGACGTAATTCATTTTTGTATGTAATTGCAGTTTTTTCTGCGTTTAAAGTGTATTCTGTATCCTCAGCAAAAATTCGACCAATAAACATAAACTTTATCCAAATTGATTCAGTAGATCCTGAGTATTATCAGGGTTCCCACGGTCATTAAAAGACATTAAAAGTGCATAATATTTTTGAACTTGTTTCCAAGGCCTTGAAAGTGCTTGAAAATGCTTAGAGGTGCTTAAAAGTCCTTGAAAATGCTTACAGGTCCTTAAAAGTACTTAATTTTTGCAGTTGTTCGGCCAACTGCAAAAGTTATAAAAATACAACTCGGACTTGCTATCTCCGCTTGACCGCCACTTATCTGCACCGTATCAAAAATTTCCGACATATTTGTATTGCGCATCCACCAACTTTAACTTTTTTGGTAGAATATACTTTATTAAAAATTTATATATAGTTATGATGCCTGAAAACGAATTTTCATAGGTCCTTAAAAACATTAATTATGTCCTTAAAAGTCATTGAAGAGTCATTGATTTTCATTCGGTGATTTGAGTGGGAACCCTGATTATGCCAATATTAACCTCTTCTTGATCGTTGATTTAATTTTTTTTGTTTTGACGGGTACCAGATAAAAATCACCAAATTGCAGCTATAACTTATTCAAACTAATAACTTTAAATCTGTGATAAGGTTTGCTTAGGCAACCCCCCAAACTAAAGAATAAAAATAAAAGTCCACGAGTTTAAAATATTATTTTCGTGTAAACATTTTAGCTTGGCGATAACTATGTCAACCTTCCGACTTAGCGGATTTTGGTACCCGTCTAACAGAAAAATATCAAATATTGTTGCTAGAGTTTTCTCACATACCCGAATGTGTGTATGAGTTTTAATATTCAATTGGGGTTTACAGGAAATTTATTCCTCATTAATCTAATGCAACAAAAGTGAGATCAGAAGTGTTGGCATCACTTGCTGTCGCTTATTGTAAATACTACTCTGATGGATGAATGGTATACCCTATGTTCAATTTGCCCTCTAATATTATTACTTCAGACTCAATAGCACTTAGCAGCATATCTAAACCGAGCAATGTTGCAACTGTGCACCTTAACTGCATGATACTAGAGTACTATTCTACAAAAAACATAAATTGAACACTGAGGGATATTAGACAACAGTATTCAAACTTGAAATAATTATATGCTTGAAGTGGTCAAATGTTTTGACCAGTGTTAAGCTATTGTTCACAATATGTACGAAATTGCTTGAACTCGTAAATGATCTTTTTGATATGCACAAGGGCTTCATTTCCAGTGAAATAGTTGGTTTATGTAATATTATTTATCTTATTTCAGTGTTTTAATTATAATAAATTTTAATTGACCTATTTCTAAATGATACTGCTCTCAGAATTCTAAAATTTCTGTTTTTAACATTCAATTACAATTTTATTCATTTTGTTGCATATTACAAGTACTGATGATTTTGAAAATATATTTGCCATGATTTGATATAATCTGGATAAAATTTATTGTGTCCTTGAATTTTATTTCATCAATGAATCTTGTTTGTTCCATAATTACATCTGGGGATATTTATGATATAACCTGCATATAAATGGGACTGGATGTTCGATGACAGCATTAAAATCAGGAAAATCAACGTAACAAAATAACTTGTGTAACATTGAATATTGGTCAAAATGAAGACATATTTTGTACATGTTGTTCAAACCTTTTTTAAATTACACAGTCAACTCGCAATAACCCTAACTTCAAGGGACTGGCCAAATTCTTCCGAGTTATCCGAAGTTATTTTTTTTTTCAAGGCATATACTTGGTACCTAATGAAAACATCGAAATAAATGAATACTCAACTTACGAGACTTCGAGTTATTGCAAGTTGACTGTATTAAAAAAAAAAGTTCATAATAATAGGCTAATAATTTATTAATAATCACTTATTTAAAACTCGGTTTAAAAAATAATTCTGCAGCGAGTTGACTTTAAGCTCGTAGAAAAATCTTAAAATTAAAATAAAGTTTTTTTTGCTTTATATTTCTTAGAAATGTCTGTATACTGCATTAATTATGTAGTGTTATTATATTGGAATGTTATAAACAAGTTAAATTCCCAGATGGGGAATAATTAGATAATTACTGCTTGTTTCATCAGTAAAATAAGTTTATGTTGCCACATAATGTATCCTAGACTTGCCAATACAACTACTATAAGTGTTTACACCACGCTTGTTATTTGATGTTAAAGTTGACTTGTAAAAAAACAACTTAAAACTGTGATACAATCTTGGAAGTCAAACCTTTTCTATTTGAGATTCAGCCACACTACAATGTCCATTATCCCAATACATATATTGACATTTAGTCCCAAATCCCTTACTTGAATATATTAATAGTTTTGTGCCTATTATTAACAGTTGATGTGTTGCTGTTTTGCAATCCCATGCTTAAATTTACCAGGAAAGTGATTGTAATTTAACACAAGTTAATTTATTGCATTTTAATTTAAATACATGTGTTTTTAGCTTCCCAACATCTGAAAGGTTACATAAACAACACTTTCAGACACATCAACTGTCTGAAAATATCCCCAATTCAGACAGTCTAAACGTCTTAAAATGCCCCATTTTAAGACACTTCAAGTGTCTTAAAGTTTAAGACACCATTTTTCGTCTTAAAACAGTGCCACTTGTTTAAGACAATTTTGTGTCTTATTTTAAGACATTTCAATTTGCTGTGTGAGCATCGCCCAACAACGATTGATTTTTATGCGTTTCACGTACAAGAAAGAACAGCGTAATGATATCGAATAAAATTACAAATTTTGCTTTTTTGGCGTGTTTCCCCCCCGCCCCATGTAAAACTTATTGTTAAAAATATCGCCAAATCGGCCCTTTTTCATTCAAATGAGTGAAAATATGAATTCGGTAAATAACATCCTGCATTTTAATGCAATGGCCAATATTATGTTGTAATTAAAAGTTGTTCGATGTTCTAAACCCCTAGTTCATTAATCCAAATTCACGTCGCTAAGCAGTTCAAATATTCAGGATAAGTGTTAGAAGTCAGCCAATAACGCATAACTTCATTCATTGTGAAAATTCAGATTTTTACAAAGATTTAACATACCCCTTCATCCACTTAGCCCTTCAATTGTATTTTTAAATATACTTTACCTTGGATTAAATTACTTTTTATTCAGTCACGAACAAGTATTTTGTATTTTATAATACCCCTATGTTACCAGATGACTATGATCTCATCATAAACAAGATTGGTTGGAATTTTATTGCGCAAGAGCTTCACTAGGGCCATACTGCACCAACATCACAAATAAGCTAAAATAAAATGTGATTAGAAAAGTGTGCCACTGTAGTTTATTTACAGTGTCACAAAATTTTATTTAAAAAAAATATATTCTATTGCTGTTATATTTGGTAGCTAAAGCGCATATCACACCTGGCAACTCGTCGCCAATTCAACTGTCGATATTTCATCTGCTACTCTCTTTTGTCTGGCAAACTGGTTGAAGCGCCCTTTTACGAGACCTACTTAGCACTTTTTTTTTTTTGGCGATTTATACTTTTAACATTCCTCTCTCCCCCCCCCCCCCCTACACTTTTTTCTTTTGTTCACTTTCATTTATAATTGTTTATGCTTTTTCTATAAATATATATATTTATCGAGGATTTATTCATCGTTATTCTGAAGTAAATTTATCGTTTTCCTAACTTGTATTTTATCGTTTTTCGAGTGATTATTTATTGTTATTGTGAAATGAATTTATCGCTTTCCTACCATTTATCTTATCATATAGCATTAATTACATCTAAAAATATAGAAAATATATCACATTAACCATATTTACGTTCAACCTAAAACTTGAACATTTGATGACAGCAAGGGGAGGGGTTGGGCGCCTAATACGAGAGTAATAAAAAGTTATTTATATAAATTAAATGTACGCACTTTTTAACGTAATGGGATAAAATTTAAGAGTGCCATGATTCACCAGCATTCTAAACATAACCATGTATATATTTAAGTTAAACGACACAAAACCAAATAATTTTATGGTTCCACAGCATAGCGAAAAACGAATGTTATAAATAAACATTCGCACATTTTGTAAAAACAATGATGTAAGAAACAACATAACACGTGTATAATAAAATCCGCTTAAACACGTGTAATACGAACAATGTAAGAAGTGACATATTATAAAACCATCGTTAGATCATACATTGAACTTAACGATCTCCTATGAAACAGTTATTATAAAGAAAAACAGAAACAAACTAAAATGTTAGTCTTAATATTGAATGATATAATGTATACACCGTTTGTTGGCGAATTCTACATCGCCAAAACGATGCCAAAAAAATGCTTGAGTTTCATTGGCTACCGACCGAATCCTGCTAATCAAGCGGAGACGACAACTTTTTTATGCTCGCCAGAAAAAATTGACGTAAGTAATGATTCAATCTATTCCTATGGGAAAGTTGCTACGGAGTTGCTAAGTTGCTTAATTCAGTGGGATATATAGTACAACTTTAAATTACACTATAATACTGGTCACTGCATTTAAATATGACATGCATTTGTGTAATTGATCGTTTTAGTTTTCATATTCGCATTAACTTTAAAAAAATAGCAAGTTTGACAGTATTTTTGGCGATAATTATTACAGTCAGTAGTAAAAATAAAAACCGCTAAATTGGTGAATTTGGCAATATGTTCGGATAGACTTATTACATGATTTCTTTCGGATAAGGGAAACCTAAGAGGAACAGTCAGAATTTTTTTGAACTTTTTACATATCTATCGAATTTTTGCAGGAATTCCTGAGGTAGGAATGTTTAAAACACCGTAAAAGGCATTACCATAACAACTTTGATTAAAATCCCTAGAACCGTGTTTTTTTTTTTTTTTTTTTTTTTTTTTTTTTTTTTTTTTTTTTTTTTTTTTTTATGCGCATGCGCTATTTTGATGATAGCCTTACTAACTGGTCCAGTGGTCACCACTATATCACCAGACGAACAAATACATTTTTTTTCTTTGACCACTTTTTTGAAGTCATTATAAAACGTGTAGAAATGTAAGAAAAAATCAAAAAAAAAAAAAAATCGACCGAATGCAAATCTTTTCTTACCCTATATTACATATATATTACCCATTACCCTATATTGTATATAAGGCACTTGTAAGTAAATAAAACTTCAAATGTATTTTAAAACAATACCTCTGCAAGTATTGTGGCTTAAAACTGAACCATTCGATCCGTGGGACTAAGACAGATTGACGACTGCTCTTATAGATAATCAATGCAAGCATCGGTGGTTGATCTCCATTAGCTCAATATTCAAATAACTTCAACCAAGAATAAAACTCTTACAAACTCCACCGATAAAACACTAAAACACAACCGACACTTTATTACAAGATATGTATTATATAAAGCCGAATGCCTAAAAGTAAAAGTTAGTCACTCCGATCTTCTCAGAATTGTTTATGAGTATCTTTGCCAAATATATAGTCAGGTTCTTCCGAACAATTTAATATTCTTGCCGGTATTGAATTAAAGGGGCGGCGCTGCTTTTCATCTTAAATGTTTAATGTAAAAATAATTTCGCATTTCATATTTAAATTGTTTTTATTAGTATAGTCCATTCTTTCTGGTCTGTGCAATCTATGGGAATAAACTGTTTTTTAGCTACTTTTTTCAACATGGTGGTATGAATAATGTGAAAATAAATTCACGTTTTGTTTAATTATCTTCGTAGCAACTTGAAGTATATTAGAAACTTGGGGTGTGAAACGTCGCACAACTTTCAATTACACTATAATACTGACGTGGATTTGTGTCGTTCGCAGTTTTTATATTTTCATCATTCATTTAGATAAAATGGCCAGTTTGGTGATATTCTTTAAGATAATTCTTGTATGGGTAAAAAACAACAACCACATCCACCAAAATGGGGATTTTGGTGACACACCCCACTTTTCGATAGTCCTTATATTATCCCTTATTATAAGTGAAACTGAGGGGAGAAGAAAAATCTATCGTTGATAAGGTATGCTCAAGGAAAGAGAACTCTGTGTTGAAGACATTCGTTTTTCAACTTTTTACATCATTAAAGCATTCATGCAGGAATTTCCGAGGTGAACCTTATGCGCATGCGCGACTTTGACGAAAACCTTAATGGTAGGTCCCATGGCCATCACCAACTCGCATACCAAATTTGAACATCGTAGATCAATTTGTTCGGGAGTTATGCTGACCACGTCAACATAGACACATATACACATAGACAGAAATGTTTTCTAAATCACTTTTTTGAAGTCAGGATGTCCCAAAACGTGGAGAAATGCAAAAAAATCATTTTTTTTTAACCGAATGAATGCTATACTTTCATTACCCTATGTACACATACGGGTAATCGAAAGTAAAAAGGTTGCGTACAACACGAATATTTTGAGTGATGCCTAAAAACTTAATAATTATAGTAAAGCTTACAATTAAGAATAATTACAAATAAGAAATTGTACTCTTAAAAAACTAGTAGCCACTCATTTCTTTTATTTTGAGTGTATAAATATGGATATAGCTATTTTAAAACATAAGCTTTTAAATCATACTTTATCACAATTGAGTATCGATTAAGAAAATGCATCTGGTATTTAAATTCATTTAAAAATTCAATATTTGTCGCCTTCTTAAAAATTCTTTTTCTTCTTCAAACCCCCCCCCCCCCCCCCCTCCCAAAAAAAAAAAAAAAAAAAAACCTAGAGATAAAATTAAGGCAAAACATTTTATGAAGCACACACTCTACAATTATACAAAAATGGACAGAACTATTAAATACAATTTACTTAGGATATTTATTTTAATGCAACTAAACGTATTTTTTTTTCTTTAAATAAGTAATAATTCTATTGTTAGAAAAACCAACCTAAATCTCTAAAAAAAAAAAAAAAAAACTAGACGCTGTAAAAATGCTCGTCAAATAAAACAATCAGTCAGAAAAAGTTGTGAAACCTAATGTTTGTGGCCAAGCGGCCTAGTTTAGATTCTTTGGGGTACTTGTACACAATGAACTAAATTGAGATTATTAGGAGGAATCTGGCTTCTAATAACACCGTTTTCATAATTCAACGTAAAGTATTAAAGTCGCTTCTTGAAAGTGAACGAAAGGTAAATATCCGAAATCCATTGACCTGTTTTAATCAATCATTACCAGGGCTAGATTTCCCAAATTCCGAAATCGTTTCTGGGGGGGGGGGGAGGTATAGACCCTCGTACTCATTACTTTAGACAAAAGGCACTCCCTCTAATCAAGCTGAGAGGAATAAAAAAAGAATGGTTTGCATATATTAAAGTGTTTAAGCTGTGGGACTGGCTAAAATTCCCAAGTATAGGGATCATTTCCAGGGGGGAATAGACCCTCTTACCCATCAAATCATACAAAAGGCACTTCCTCAAATCAAGCTGAGAAGAATAATAAAAAAAAAGAATGGTGTAAAATCATCAAATATGTTTGGCTGTAGTCCTGTCTAAAGTTTTGGTCACAATCAGAAGGAGAAAAAGTAGAACGAAATTTCGGTGACTTCGGCGATTTTCAAAGGATTTTTTTTACCACATTTCCTTGTTCAATGTTAGCAATTATTACTCTTTAACCACATTTATTTCTGCGTCATTAGTAAACTAACTCAACTTTTTCATTTTATTAAACAATTTTTAAACACAATTTCACTTGAAAACGTTGGTTGTTGCATATCACATCCAAAGAGGTTTTCTTTTGCTAGTGTTGAGAGGATGTAAAGACTGAGATGCTAACCAGGTTGGTACCTTGTCATCTGACCGCGTTCAGAAAGAATCACTAGGCACAACCCGTTACTGAGTGATTTTGCGATAACAGTGTTAAAGCACATAATAACAATTGAATCTCTCGACAAGAAAAATAGTAACGATGTTGAGGAGTTAGAGATATAACCGAATCGTGGCAGTATTGGCGACGATGTTCGGTGGATGAATCTATTTTTAAGTGGCTTGAGATTGAACTGGGTTTTCGTAAGAAAAATAGACAATTTCGTAGGGGCTTCTTTTATAAATAGTATCTTTGGTAAATATATAATGTAACTTTCTAAATTTCATCTTAATAATCATTAAAGTAGATAAGCCATAAAGAAATTTTGTAATCATTTGAAGTCTGCGTTTTAACTTACCTTTTAGCAATCACTTTTAATCTATCCAAGTCGCACACTTTCTACAGGACGAAACAATAACCCTTGTCTATATACACTGAGACAAGGTTACTTAAGCTCACTGAATACGCTACAAAGATCAATGCAACTATTTTTCTACGCCCTTATTGGCTGATTAGAACGATATGTGGCCGATTTGTTAAAACTCTTATAGCATCCGTGGTTAGAAAAGTAAAATATTAATTAAAATTTAAACTTAAAAACACTCATTTTCTTTCTGTTTTTAACTTATCTTTCAGTTTAATACAAAACTATGTGCACAGGTTATCAATATTGCAAAAGAAGCTGTAATTTTCCCGGAACTATATATCTTTCGCTGAAGGATACATCACACAGCGTATTCAATGGGGTCGGTTGGTTGGTTGAACTTCCGGCTGGGAGTGGAAAGGAAGGACTTTGTGAACTAGCACCTGTCTCCACGTACATATGTGAGAGAACCACTTCTCTGGAACAGGTTGAAGTAAAACAAAAAAGAACTAATAAAAAAAAGGGGGGATATCAAATCATTTCGGTGCAGAAGGAATTTTGTGAAGTTGCCATTTCAATGCTTTTTCCGGGTGAGGACGTGGACACCCTGGGCGGTTGTCAGATACAAAAAATTGACAACCCACCCTCAATGGGGTCTAGTAGGTAGAGGTCGGCGATATATCGATACAACGATATTTTAATCGATATTTCTAAAATAATATCGATAAAAGTTACCGATATATCGATATTTTCAAACATTTTTAATTTTTTGATGATTGCTTTGTAGTTTCGTGTGTTTTTTCAATTTTATTTATTCCCTTTTCAAAAACTTCAAAACTAAAGTTTGAACTTGGCTGAGAGACAGTTAAAACTTCGCCAATATTCAATATTTTACAAATATACACTTCAATATACACTTAAAAGCTATTGAAAATTATCTTAATTTTTCGTAAAATCACTGCACCAATTAGGCGAAAATATAACTTTTTTTTCTTGTAGTAGATTCATTTCAGTTGAAAAAGTAGTCACCTTACAAAAAAGCAATCGTGAAAAGTAGAAATTTGCCCCGAAAAACTTTGTTTCTGGCAAAATTGAAAATCATCTAAAAAAAAAATCATGTATCGATATATCGATATTTTTTTTCTATGCAACGATATAGTATCGATATTTCCGACCTCTACTAGTAGGCCTGTCTTCTACTATAGATCTTGTACCTAATGCATGCGATACAACCTTTTATTTTATTTGATAATCTGCACATTTATTAGACCACTTATTAAATTGTATCTAGTAAGCCTAAACGTGGAAATGATGTTTCAAACGATTTTAAGCGCATAAGTTAACCTCTTGGTGGTGTTTCCAATACTTTGCTAGCATCGCTGAAGCATAATATATAGAGTGGACACGGAAAATGGAGCTATATAAAGCTATACAACTATGATTAATTAACCCTTATTTTTGCATGACTAATTTCTGTTCATCTTGCATTATGCAGCTTAATTGGGACCTCATTGCTCAAGTAATTTGTATCCACTTTGTTTTGTGAAAATTATCAAAACCCTCATATCCCAGAACTAATGATTATTTAAGTAAAATTATGATTGATACTTGAGGTACCCTCAAATTTCGTAGTATTTGTATAATACTAGTATTTTCATATCAACTAAACAAAAGATAGAGGACCTGGCCTATGAATTTAAACAAACAGAAATGGTTGAAATGCAAAAAAAAAAAAAAAAAAAAAAAAAAAAAATAGCCTATTCATATTTAACTTATTATATTTAGGAAAAATAGTAGCCTTTTTTGTTGGGGTATGGCGATTTTCTAGATATAGCGAGTTATGTTAGATTTAGCTTGTTTTGCATTTGAACTGTTTCATTGTGTTTTTTAAAACTTGTCAGGCAAAATAGTATCCATACGCCAGATTTGTTGTCAAATTGTATGAAGTAAGTTTTCGAAGTTTGAATGCCTCATTCTGAAAAGGTCAAGGGCTCTCAGGTTTTCATATTGATAAAATACCACTCAATAATAAAAAGTTTAATCGGTTTTCAGCGTTTTAATCGAATTTCATGGAAATATGACTAACATATTTTAACATCTATTTTCCAAATAGCAACATCCTTCATCTAACATAAGGCCCTACAAGACATGCCCCAGCCTTCAAGGAAGTAATTGCGCTGAGGATGAGGATGACAGCACTCGTCATTCTCCTGAATATTTTCGAGTGGAAATTCCTCCGTAATCTCTTGTCAGGGAACCAAGCCACAGGAAAAAGAAGAACATGCTGACACGCGATTACCATCTCGGGAATTCCTTGCCCTCAACTAAATCATTCGCCTGGTTGCGTTTAACGTGGTAGAACATCCTGTTAAGATGCGACAACGGACACGTCTGGACTGATGCTTTTTGGATGCACGATTGGAAGTGACAGAAGCTCGCGGAATATCTCGTCTGGGGTTAAATGGGCGAGTTATCAGCAAGAAAGTTTGCTTACAAGGATGATTTATAGGATGATATTATTGAAATACTCTTTCGAAGTGTTTTTATATATTTTTTTTCAGTGTGACAACACTATGAAATTCGAAATGTAGATTTATTAACATGAATATCAAATTTCATAGTGGTATAGTAAAACATGCCCTGGTTCCTTTACTGAGGAAGAGATTTCGTAGAGGATGCTTCACTGAGAATGAAGAACTAGTCTTTCCTCAGAAAATTTGCGAGCGAAAATTCAGCCATATCCTATTGCTAGGGACTAAAGAACAGAATTTTAAGTTTGGTTGGTTTGTACGTTCAACGGCATATTTTATACATAATGATGACTAATCAGTCTGGGACCTACAGCTTAACGTGGATTCCAAACCACAACGAACATCCATGCCTAACCCGAGATTCGTACCCGACACCTTTGGCTTACGAGGCCATAGCGCTGACCCCATAACTATAAGATGGGCGCAGATGTTAATATGCAATATCATCTTATAGACTTCCTTGTGACAGAATTCTTTAAGAGATGTGACAAAAGACATATAATCGTGCTACAAAACGCATCAATTTATATAAGTGAAAAAACAATTTGCGAGAATATATCTTCACGGGATTAGGCGTACAAGTTATAAGCAACTTGTTTCGTTTATGTATAGGTAGTGTTGGATTTGAACGAAGTTGTAAAACGATATCTTTGGGTTTAAATGAATTGGGATTTTCTTGAAGTAATTACTATTATTGTATATCTTCATCCAACAACGGAGCGTAAGACGTTATCGGCGGATTGCAAAAAGTTTCTTTGTGAACCTCGTTTTGGAAACTATTCTACAGGGAAAATTGATCAAGTTAAGAAATGAATAATATTTCGGTATTTCTTTACCCTTAATTAAGTAACTGTACATGGTAAAGTCTTGTGAATACACGGCGACTTACATGTCAGGATCAATGCTTGAAATATGTGTGTATGTTTTTAATGTTTCGGTTGATCTAGGGGTCACTTGAAGGGGGGAGGGGTATCTCAATTAAAATGGCAATTGTGGTTACTGTCAATATTAAACGCAATTGTAAGTGGCATTCTGAAACTTATAAAACTGATAATAGCCACAAACCAAATATCTGTTCCTCAGAAGTAAGTGGGATATTAAACCAATAGCTCTTACGATAGTTTACTTATGAGGTACAGATATATGTACAGGGTGGCCAGGAAATAACTTTCCCTGTTTGGCGGCATCTGCAGCTAAAACTAATGAATGAAATGAAACCATATTTTATGTACCGACTATTGAAGGCAAGGGGAGATGAATTCATATATATATATATATATATATATATATATATATATATATATATATATATATATATATATATATATATATATATATATATATATATATTAGTTCCAAAAGATGCCGCTAGGAGTGATTTTGGCGCTACTTGTACGTACGTTTGAGGTAATTTACATATCGAGATAGCAATTATGCAAAATTCTAATGCGTACATGACAGCAGCGCAACGTATTCCCTTTAAAAAGAAAAGAGCGAACGTCCAAACAGCGATTCTTTCATTGACTGTTGGTGATATGCGACCTACCTTACCTCAACGTGCTTTGCTAGTGAAACTGTACGAGGGTACTAGACAGTGTAATGCTGTGGTGGCTCTGTGGGAATTTCGAAGACTTCATAACCTGCGTAAAGGTCCAATGTCTGCTGCAGCAGTAAGAGCCATGATTAAAAAATTCGAGGAAACTGGATCGCTTGGACTTGGAGATGGCAGAGGACGAAAAGCAGTATCAGAAGATGCTGTAACAGATGTTGCTACAGCGGTGTTCGACAACACAGGAACTAGCAGCGGTCCAAGTGCTCGTGCAATTGCTCGTCAAACCGATATGCCTTATTCTACTGTATTGAAAATCTTGCGTAAAATGATGCATTTCTATCCGTATAAGATCAGTTGTGTGCAAGAATTAAAAATAACAGATTACGATAAGCACCTAACTTTTGCGTTAACGTTTCTTGCCCGAATGGAGATCGACAATGGAAATATTGGAAAATATTGTGGGGATATGAGGCTCATTTTCATCTAAATGGATCTGTTAATATTCAGAACTACCGTATTTGGGCATGTGAGCGACCCACAGTGATGCTAGAAATGCCATTGCATTTTCCAAAGGTTACCGTGTGGTGCGGTTTCACGGCTAATTTTATAATAGGACCATACTTTTTTGAGAACATAACTCAGGCAGGACCTATTACCTGCTCCATCAACGGCGAAAAATATGGGGAAATGCTCCAAACGTTCGTTATTCCGCAATTACAGCAAAGACAATACTTAAACTCAATCATTTTTATGCAAGATGGAGCTCGGCCACATATTCATCGTTCAGTGCAGCGCCTTTTACGCCAGAATTTTGGTAATGACAGAGTCATTAGTCAATATTTTCAGACGGAATGGCCGCCCCGTTCCCCGGACATCACCCCATGTGACTTTTGGCTATGGGGGTACCTTAAATCCGTTGTGTATGATGGTGGCATTCCAAACTTGCATGTCTTGAAGCAGAGCATAAGACGGGCCGTTGCGAACATCCAAACAGACAATTTGCACGCAGCTGTAGAGAACGTTATTCACCGGATGCAATATGTTGTACACCGGGAAGGTCAGCATATTGAAAATGTTACGCGGCGTCCAGGGGACCCAAATGTTAATGACTAAAATCTTATTTTATGTGTTCCAATAATTTATTCATAACTGTATAGTATTGACATTCTGAAAAATCAAATTTCCATGCGTTCATTGTAGTTATTCACGTGTTTCGGTTCCGATAGCGCCACATTTCCCCCTATCGGCAACTTTTGGAACTAATTTTTTTTTTTTTTTTTTGTGGAATTCATCTCCCCGTGCTTTCATTAACCTGCATATAAAATATGGTTCCATTTCGTTCATTAGTTTTAGCTGCAGATGCCTCCAAACAGGGAAAGTTATTTCCTGGCCACCCTGTAGTTTTGTATTACTTAAAGGGGTGGTACTTCCTAATCAGATGTGATAAAAATCACGCCATAGAGGATAATAAAAAATAAGTCTTATAGGAGCATTGTGTTTAAAAACGCAATTTGAATATAACAAAGCCGTTGCAAGAAGCTTCTCGGAAGTTATGAATAAAAAAGATTTATAACAGACTAGTTTAGGCTACATAATTATATTGAAGCATGTAGACTTATTTCTCGGGTGATCTGGTATCGCTCTCTAAGAAACTATTAAAGTAATTTTATACATAATATCTTCTTTTTTATTTGCATATTCCACGGATGGCTCTAAGTAAGTATGCCCACGAAATTGTCCCAGATTCGATTCCCCACAGCAAAGCGTTAAAATAATAATTTACAGAAACTGTTTTTATAAGATATTAATTTTCTAGTTTTGCTTCGATGCATCTCTTTGAGTAATAAAATTGATATGCAGAACACAGTCGTATTGTTGATTTTTTTTTTTCAACTTATACTCTACAAAAAGATTTTTTTTTTAAAAAAAACAAAGAATTTTCTTAAACAAGTATTTAGTGAAGTATGTAAGGAACATTGTTTTACTGATAACAATACTTGATCAATAATTAATTTGCACGCAAGGAGTGGTCTTATGTACACCATGCCTATATTTCCCCAAATTAACCGCACAAAGAAAGTACTGTAGTTAGCAATTACACAACATATCCAAATATATATAAAAAAAACTTTAAAAATTTTCGAAATCGATTTACAAATCCCCCCTCTCTCCCCCCTTGGGGAATGAGTGGTAGAGAAGATATCAGAGTGTACAAGCAAGCGGAAAATTGAAATCTGGGACGCAGGGAGATACTTTCCCGGGATTTGTTTAAATTGACCTCATCTCTCGTTCTGGGGGATAGGTGCAAGATACGGTGACATTTATGTGCTTCGTCTTGACGCCTCACGCACTCCCCCACAGAAAAAAAAAATCGTTTGGTGAGTTAGATCGTTTGGAAGGGAGGGAGCCTCCCTGTAGTGAGGACTGCCACACAAGTTGCTGGCAATAGATGTGATCATGCGATTTTCTTGAGGTGACAGGAACATCGGGGTGGCATTTTATGGTACAAGTACGTTAACAAGCTGCAGTGGATTGGATTGGGAGGTCGTGTTCCTAAAGAAAGTGTGCGTTCCTTCGCATTCGATTTCTTAAGATTTACTGGTTTTATCGTTTGATGTCTTTGTACACGAATGGCTTTATGCATTCAATCAAAATGCTAAATTTAATCATGTTGTGTAAATGAAATGAATGACAGCAGCAAAATCCAGTGAGTACTATATTAGAGACCTACAAATTCTGCTTTTAGAAATACATAAATACTTATCTCATTATCTATCAGATTGGAGGATTTTTCTTTATTAGCTTTATCAGTTACTTTAGCGGATTTTAATTTTATTCCATCTGATACATTAGGTGAACATTGGAAAATGGACTCAATGAGTCATTTTATGTAAATACTACAACAAACTTCTTTTTTGTTATATACCATCCAAAATTAGTTTTAAAGGTAAAGGCGCTACAATATGCTCAGGTACTAATCCCCGAATTTACTAGTAACTTTAATAAAAATAAACGTAAATTTCACCCCTATAACAATTAAAAAAAAAAAAAAAAAATTACATGTTTCAAAACATTAAAGTTATAAAACAAAAAGAAAAAGCTGCAGAAAAAAAGTAATTTAATTTATTGAAACGAACTTTGGAGCATTGAAACTTTATATAAATGCTTATTCCGTTTTTGCTAAAGTCAAACAAATATTTTTCAAAACATTATTGGAAAGTATAAATAATGTTTTTAAAATATTTTTTGTTCAATGCTAAGATACACCTAAAAATAAATAATTGAAAATATTTTAACGAAGAACATTTCTACCATGAAAAATTTCAGTTTCAGAGTTCAGCTTATGATCAAAGTTTATAATTGTTTGAGGAATGCAAAATATATCCAATACAAATACATTTTTTTGTATCAATACAAACAAATGAAACATTAACAATTAAAAATGATTAGCAGGACACTGGATTACAAGAATAAATCCTTTTATTCTTCACAAAGAAACATACAATTGTTTAATCGCAAAGAAACATACAATTGTTTAATTGCAAAGAAACATACAATTATTTAATTGCAAAGAAACATACAATTATTTAATTGCAAAGAAACGTACAATTGTTTAATTGCAAAGAAACATACAATTGTAACAACGCACAGTTGAAGACCGGGGTGGGGATAATAGTTTAAGACACTTAGAAAGAATTTTGAGAAAACGAAATTATTGAGAACATTAAAAAGTTTAAACGTTAAATTTTTTCTGTGCATTGTTATCTCTCGAATGTTATCACTTTTTCCCTTTGACGTCTTACAATCGAGTATTACTATGATGTAGTATGCCTACAGATAGCACTGTTAACTCCATTTTCCAAAAAGGACTTAAACGGAACTTCCCCCGTTTACGTTAAAAACTATTTTCAAAGCTACCTTAAAAAAATATTGCCTTCAAATCACTTTTAAATACATTTTAAACCTCCAAACGCTTCAATGCCGGCACATTTACATAAAGATTTCTTTTATTGCAAGATCAACATCTGAATCAACTTACACACTACCCTAATTGAGTAAATTATATTACGGCAATAAAATCGATCGTATTACATGTAATAAAATCATCTTCTCTTCGGAAAAATAAATCCTTTTCACAGGCTAAAGCGAAAAAGTGAACAAAAAAATAAGATGGATATCTTTATTAATATTTCATGTGAACCAATTTCTTACAATTGTCGCTTCTAAATAGACACATAAAACCGTTCCAATCCATGATGAAGAATAAATTGAAAACGGCGGAGGGCACGTCATATAAGGACCATTAATTTAAGCTCAATCGAAATCTATTCATTTGGTATTAAAAAGATAAAGGAGCGAGAAAAAAAAAAATCTCCGCCGAAAAAATCTCTTAAAATGGTCTTTCGTGAATACAGGAAAATCTTGTAAGTCGTTATCACTTGGATCTCTTCTAACACCAAACCAGTCAGTGTATTAGATCTGATATCTCTTGACGCATTTCTTGAGGGGAAGGTTTACAAATGAAACTGTATACTCATCGATACAAAAGCTATTACTGGCACAAAAATCTTTAAGAAAGAAGTTTTGTAAAAATTAATGGAGGAGATATTCATCATTTAGTCCTTCTTTTAAAAACTTATCAAATTTTAACTGAAATCATGTGATTTTAATCTTCAATTTGAGTGGAATCTCAATCTTAAAATCATGGAATAAATATTTTTGATATTTATCAACAATATAAATAGGTTAAAATGCAGTAGATTTTAAAACAAAACACCAATAATATTTTTAACACATGTACAAAGCGTCTATAATCAAACTGATTGTGTTTAGGGCCATGTAGATTCTTATTTACACTCCTGTCCATAAATTAAAGGTAATTCACTTTTTGCCTAATAACTTCTCAGTGGAACAGCATAGACACATGAAATTCACATGAAAGAAACATCTTTATGTAACATATCTATAAGTAAAAAAATTCAGTCGCAAATTGAATTGAAAAGTGTACAGTGGGAACATATGCAAAAGAATGGAATACCATTAGCGTGCAGTTGTGATGTGCAGTGCATTTACATTACAAATTACACAACTCATGGAGTTGACTTATAGTGTGAGATATGATCTACCCTGATATTAGTGTTTACTCGGCACTGTATTCTCATACTTAACATGAGTTTCTTGATGAATTCTAGAGACTAAAATGCTCATTTCACCTTTTGAACGGTTTTTCAAGTGTTGGAAAGTTCCTATTACATTAAATTTTACACAATGCATATAGTAGAAGCGACCCACACATACTTGATGAATTTTGAGAGGAGTGATCTGGCTTATTTATAGGGGCAATTTTGATATTTTTCAATCCTAAATTTTTTTAACATCAGATACTGTTTACTGAAAAGTGAAATAAAATTTACCATAAGTATCAATAAACACTATTTTGAAACCAATATTTCAAAAGATTTAGATTAGAAAGACATAAAAGATTTTTCTAGATCAAGTCAACATAATTACAGTGAAAAAGTCAAATTTAATTACCTTTAGCACTCTTGGTGAGCTTATTAAACTAATTCAACATATTGCACCCAAAGACCAAAACTTTTTAATATCGTATACTGTTTAATGAAAATAATTTTTTCAGTCTCATGAGTAATATTGAATGTCAGAGGATCTGTAGAAAAGCGGGAATATGATATTTCATGGTAAATGCCAATTCAAGATAATGATTTGGTGAGAAAAGAGTTTAATGTTAATTTTATGTTTCTATGCTGCTCCCCTAAGAAGTTATTAGGGAAAAACTAAATTATCCGTAATTTATGGACATGATTAATTAACATACTTCCAAGGAAAAAAACCTTACTGAATGATATTTAGACCATGGAGAAAGGATATCTGAATAAAAAACAAACATTAGTTCAAATTTCTTCACCAGATTGAAATTTATTTAACGACTTACACGAAACTTAAATTTACAGACTGAACTGTAGATTTTGATGGAAAAGAAAGAAATCCAATAGTTTTATACATCTGTCTCATAATTGTTGGGATTTAAGTGACATTTACAAAAATTTTAACTAATTTTTTTTTAATTAAAAAGTATTTTTTAAGTGATATTTTTTCGAATATCTCAGTAACGTGTGGACAAATGTTATGCAGCTCTGATGTTTATCACTACAGGTTCCATATTACTCTAAAAAGAAGTTGCTTGATTACGATTATTACTCGTCTTTACCCTGTACTCTTCTCATTGCAAACTTTTCATCAAAATCATAAGATATTTGGTTTAAAATTACACTATGTTCGATAAGTTCAAAATGCAAATAGATTTCATGGGATAATCAGTTAATCTGAACTTGAATAAATAAGAAGCTTTAAAAATTTCAAACGATATAAAATGGATTGAAAAGAAATTAAATCCAAAATTAGTACATAATAAACTGTCATTACAACTTTTATTCTAGTATCTGACACAAATTACATGCCAGTTAATGCTACAATTGGTACACTTCTTTAAATATTATAAACCCAAGGAAATCTTCTGAAATTCAATACGTGCAAACTCTACTGAAAGAGGTAGACCAACGAGCGAAAGACCATTTTTCAATAGTGGAAGGATTCCACTTCATCAGGTGCGCAAGGTTACGACTTTACAAGTGGAGTGAAGATCATCTGCCATGGTATTATATATTATAAGACTGCAATAAAAACATAACTGTGGTATCACAATAGAGCAGTAACGACCACACCGGAAATTCGTTAAAACAATAAAAAAATCAGTTTGAAAGGGTTTCAGATCCTCAAACCCACGAAATTTTATAAATAAAGCGTATTCCTCACCGTGCTAATTAGCGTGACTAAAATCCAGCTGGCCTTAAAAGAAGTTTTGAAATCAACCTTCTACGTATCGAAAAACCTTAAGAATAAATAAAAAAAAATTGAGACCGACTAATTCCACCAAACAAAAAGTTGCACTTGAAACGAAGCAGTTATAAAAATTGATGTCTCTAGTTATTAAACGCATGCAAATTGTTGCGTGCTCAGTCGAAAAAACGTCCCCGTTTTTTGTGCTCATTGTTAATAATGTCCTCTATTGTTTCACAGACGCCAGGCTGCTCATACTCAAAGAGTAGAAGACAGCAAAAAATGTTTTCGTGAATAAATGGCACATAAATACAATTAAAACGGCGGATGTTTTGAGTTGCTTAATAGAAGGGAAAATTAACTCGCGAATTAAGAATCTCAATTTTAACTGGATATCATTTTCTACTTTGTGCCTCTGGGTCCATTGCAACAATTGTTCTTTGTAAAATAAGGGTTTTCTGCTGTAGACCTTGCAAGCTGAAACGTTTATTAGAGAGTTTAGGTTTTTTTTGGGTTTTTTTTTCGTTTTTACCATGGCGTATCGTAGGTAAACTTTCCGTGAGGAACTGCAAGAGGTTAATAAAGCCGAAAAGGCAAATGAAGATACAGATTTTTTTTGATTTTTTTTTTTGTAATTGGACTTTAAATGTGATGTTTTGTATATCATGATTCCAATCAAGATGTTCCACTTTTTCAGAACCCGAATATTTTTCAATTAATCCAAATTTGAAAAACGCGGTTTTTTTTTGTTTTTTTAGTTTTTTTTTTATTATTATTATTAATTTTTTTTTTCGCTTTTAAAACACTAGCTGAATACCCGTGCTTCAATTTTAACATGTGCAATATTTTAGCTAGCTGTGAGGTCTCGCGTTACGAAAACCCATCATTAGTGTATAGGTCCCAGATTTTGACTCTTCGCTCATAGGAAGGTTTATCGCTACGCAAAATCGAGCTTGCTTCGTTCGCTTAAAAGTTCATTGACACACAAGCACACACTTACTTTTCTCGTTGAAAGGTTCATTGCCATGCAAGCATGGGCTCGCTTTGCTCACTGAAAGGTACATTGCTGCGTAATCATAAGCTCGCTTCGCTCACTAAAATCTAATTGCTAGGTAAAGCCTTAATATTAGAAGCCACTCCCCTATCGAGAAAAAAAAATCCCCATTAATACAATAATACAACACCCCTTTAAGATTATTTTAACACGTGTTTGTGGAGAGCAAAATTAGAAGACCAAAACTACTTATGTTGAAACTTTCAGAGCATTAGGCCTATTAGAACTCATTTTTAAAAAAAATATTAATTAAAAAAAAAATTAAAATTTTAACATTCTTTTTGTCAAAAGTCCAATTAGAATGCCATTACTACTTATGTTGAAAATTTCAGAGCTGTAGCCCTATTAGAAATTGTTTTGTAAAATATTTTTTAATTAAATAAAAAAATTAATTAAAAAAAGAAATAAATACAAATTTTAAATTCTGTTTTTCAAAAGTCCAATTAATAGGCTAAAACTACATATATTAAACATTTTAGAGCTGTAGCTCTATTCGAAATCGTTTTGTAAAGTATTTATTAATTAATTAAAAAAGTTTTTTTTTTTTTTTTTGGCAATTGCTGAAAAACATAAATTTTTCTATGGTAGGTACCTTATGTGTATGCGCAATTTAAATAAATAAAAAACTTAATAACAGGTGCCATAGCCATCACTAACCTGTGTACAAAAGTTGACCATCGTAGGTCAATTCGTTCCGAGGTTACTCTGGTCACTGATAAACAGGTGGATTTTTTAAAACAGATTAAAATAAGAATTTATAATTAAAAATAAAAAATTAAGATAATTATTTATCTAACGATAAAATCTATAACATGAATAAACCTAGAATTAGATTTCACTAGATTTGGAGGTGCATTTTTATAGTAACATACTTGATTTGAATTTTTTGTATAGCTACTGCAAAAAAATATCATTGGGTGACAATATTTGATTTACTGTTAAAAAGCCAAATTATCATAAATGTAATTTTTTTCTCTTAGTATGGAAGCTATGCACAGTATAAATAAAATATATCAAAGAAATAATATACGTATATTTTTAAAAGAAAAAAAAAACGTTGATTTTAGTAAAGAAAAAGTGTAATGTTTTTAAATTCTTGAAAAACTGTATAAACTAAAAAATTTAGCAAAACCAATAATAAATTATCACCGGGTACTTTAGTTATAAACTTTCTAACAAAAAATTCGGAATATGTCGGTCAGATGATGAATCGACTAAAAGATAAAATGTAAACAAAAGCTGATTGCGGGTTGCCAATCACTTGCACACGTTTTTTTCCCCTTTGTTTTAGATTTATTAAACAGAACAGTAATAAGAATGAAAAATAGAAAACATTTACCTTATTAATATTTTTTTAATCCAAAGCGTCGGTTCATTGACAGATCGTGCTTGAATTTCTTACTATTTTCCTTTCAATACCAATTTGTAGCGCAACGTATTTGAACATGTGAAAAACATCTACTATTGATAAGCCATTCAAAGTGTACTAAAATATTGTTTACAAGTCAACAGTGACAGTGCATTCTATAGCCATTTTGGACGTTCGGCATTCGACATCACTCAATTTGCAGAACATTCGGTGATACGCATAAAACGAAAAAATAAAAACAATTTTAACTGAAAAAGTTTTAAATGTATATCTATGCTAAAATATAATTTTCTAAGGTCTAGATGGCAAAACTATCCGAAAAAGTAGCTCGAAAATGAGTTTTCCAGGGGGTAATATGTCATCCAAATGAAATTTCTCTATTTCTGCATTTAAAATAAAAATTAGGGAAAAAAATTATTATTTAAAACAAAATTATGAAAGAGGTCATGTCCTTTTAGGGGATTATGAAAATATATATTCTCCAAATATGATTTTAATGCTTTTTAAGTTTTGCTAACAGCTTTTGGCCCATTAAAAAAATTTCACCCATACATACATTTTTTCCAGGGAACTTTTTTCAACTCATCATAGTCCGAAACGTGTAGAAATGCAAACAACAAAAAAAACGATTTTTTTTTTTACCGAATGCTATATTTTAACTACCCATATTACATAAAGGGTGATTGAGAGTAAAAATAAATATTGATTATGTTTAGTAAAAAATAAATACCCGACTTAAACCAAGCCCACTCAAGCAGTATATAGATCATTAAAAGAAAAATTTAATGTTATTGACTGAAATTAATAAAGCAATAATCCATTATATATGTTAGAGAATGGAACACTGATTATTCTGATCTCATGCAAGGTATTGCATTTTTCGTTGAGATACACATTGGAATAAACATATAAAATCTGTACAGTTTTTAGACGATCATAAAATTTTGTTAAAAATATCACGCGGGATGTTTTAACTTATGAGTAAATAGCATGAAATAATTTTAGTACTTTTTTTTTTTTCTCGAGTGATATTATCTAATTTTATTAAAACTAATATCGATACTCCTCTGAAAGTAAAGGAGAATATTACAATTGTTTTAAATTAATGCTAAACATTTGTGTATTTCATAAAAAAATTACCCTATCAAAACATTGAATACCATTTATAAAAAATTACACTACCAAAGTTTAATTTTTATAATGGTTCAAACAATAAAACACCGAGGCTGGATATGTTGGATAAAATAAGATAATTTAGATTAAAAGTTTAAATGACGAATATATGAAATTCATGCGGTTTATTTATCGGATTAACTTATTTTCAGTTGTCCAATTCCATTACTAATGCTAAGAACAAGCAAAAATTCAAAATAATTCATTGATTTAATTTGTGTACACCTTTCAACATTAAGTTTTCTGATTTTCTTTTTACCAGCGAAAATCTACATTACTTTTTGATTATTTAATAGTAACAAACTAATATTTTGAGAATTTTTATTAGTTTTATAAACCCATGATTAATTTTAAATAAAACATTTTTTAATCAAATAATAAAAACTTCGAGTGAATTTAAACAGTTTTTTATAAACAATTTATCTAACGTTAAATACTCACATAATTAGTACAGCAAAACTACATGTGTCATATAAAGTAATTTGATTAGGTTACAGTTAGAGTAAGAATTAGTTTCAGTTTTGAATATTTTTTTCTAGTTTTACATCAATCAAATATTATACGGTTTAGTTTAAGCTGAAATATTAGTTGATGTTTAAAAAAATATAATTTTGATAAAATATCACAAATTAACAATAAATAAAACATAGAATTATCCCAATTTACATTCAACGCTAAAAACTATTCCTCATTTAAAAGAATATTAAAATAAATTAAAGGTGTAAAAAGTACAAAATATACATATATATTTTTTTACTTATTTCGAAATTAGTATAAACTTATATGAATAAAAATAAGAAAGTTCGACAAATGCCCTACTTAACGAGGAATCGCCCAAAGGTATACGTAAAAAATTTAACGAAACTGAAACATTTGCGCTTTTTCTAAATTAGTACTTTTCCCAATGACAAACTTTTTTCATAAAAACTCACATAACCCAAAAGGCGTTATCAGTCCTCACCAACACAAAGAAAATTCTCTCCGCGGTCAGCATCACTGGCTCAAGGCCTCCCTTGATTAAATATGGCTCTCCAAATGAAAGATAGATGCCGAGGGTGAGGGATAATTAGACGATACTACTACCTCTAGGTTAAGTCGATCCCAATAATTGCCGCGGCCACCGTTGAAAGAGCCAAATAGCTTCTTAATCGAATTATAGCTCCCGCACCTGAAACGATTTGCCTGGTGGCTGCCAAAAGGGGAGAAGCGGGGAGGGGCAGTTAACAAGTCTTATTGGGTCTCTTCGGCCCTTTGTTGCCTTCTAGAGTCCATCCTTTTTCCAGGCGGCTGATTAGGCCTCATCAAAGTTTGATCAGGTTGGCTTTAGGGGTCATCTACTGCGAATCAAGGGGATGTTGGGATGGCTGGTGGTGTTTTTATAATTAGTTTTGGATCAAGATTTGGTAGTTTTGGGTTGGGAAGAAGTGAGATTAATGAGGATTTTTGTAAAGTTATTAATTAGTTTGTTGTAGTCGTATTTGAATTGGTAAATTGAACTTAATTCGGAGGAATCCAGTTGATGAATTCTCTGGTTAGCTATGATGGTATTGTGGTATTCTGAAAAAAAATTTTGAAGAGAAAAGGGTGATAATTGGTTTTGAAAAGCTCTACTGCATTTCTAAGTAATAATTGAAACAAAAAAAAAATATTTTTGAGCAAAATAATCGAGTTTCAACTTTTAATAAAAATGAAAAGAATATTCTTTTTATAAAACATCAAGTATGACACAAATTCCTCGTGAATTAAACAGCATAAAAAATTCAACATATCAACACACATTCTGTCCAAATAAAATGATTAATTTTGAAGAAAAAAAGGCTTAGTTTTCTAATTTGTTTTGTTACCAACAACTTGAAAGCATGAAAAATTGCCATTGTTTCCTATAACTTTTTAACACTCGAAAAGAAAAGAGCCTTCCGATTTCAATAGTATTAACACATATCTCCGCATCGAACCTTGTTTAATGTTAAGAGTTAACAACCCATTTTAAAATATTTCAGATTAATTCCCTTTTATTTCGTTATTACATTCCTTATACTAATAAAAAAGCTAGAAGCTTTAAAAAATGTATTTTTCATTTAAAATACCTATACGTGTAAGGGACGTTGAAAAAAAAAATATCAAGAGTAAGCACGAACATTTCAAGTAAGGTCAATTTCAATTTTTTGAGCCAAATTCGATATTAGTTATTGAATTCAATGTAAAGAGAAGACTTTCCTTTTCTTCGGAACACACATTGCATTTTCTTCCGAATGATAGTTTTCCCTTGTAGGTTTTATAAAAGCCTGTTTTTGAATTGAATCTTCACCAAATTATTATTGTTACCATTTTGTTTTCTTGAAAATACACAAAATTGGAAATCAACAAAGATTGTACGGTTAGACCATCGATATGATAGAAATTTATGATCCTTAATTCTAATTTTCTTTTCTAAGGCAGAAATTTAAAGAAGAATCTCTAAAAAGGGAAATATAATGCAGCGGCTTATAAATGTTTATAAAATTATGAAAATAAAATTTAATAAAAATAATTTATTAAATTAAAAAGTGACAAAAAATAAATTTTGGAAAAGTATTACATTAATAACATTTTAAAACGTTGCATTTTTATATCAAAAAGTATTTTTAAAAAATTTTGAAAAATTCATTGGGATTAACCAAATTACCAAAAAATAATACTAGTTTATAAAAAGAATAAAATATTCAACGTTTATTACGAATACTTTTTGATACAAAAATAATATTTTAAAATGTTATACATGCAATATTTAACACCTCTAACCAGAAAATTTCTATAAATTAAATTCTGTTTAAAATTTTATTTTTTTTTTATTTTTTTTTCTTCTTATTTTTTTATTTACCTGTTCTGAAAACGAAAATGTTATTTTTGCTATTTTATCTTACGTTAACTTAATTAAAAACTTACTCATGTCTCCCTAATAAACTATTTGTTGTATTCAATACTAAAAGTGGGTTACAATTAATCTCTTTTGAGCTATTAATTAAGGCAAAGTTGAAACATCTCTATTTGAAGTTGACCTCATAGTGTCAGTTCCAAATGCGGAACTAAAGCTCGATGATTTGAGAAATAATTAAAGTTCAATTATGGTCATTCACTGCATAAATAATAGCTAATTTTCTTCCGTGCTTGTATTAACGTTCTTTAGTAAACAATTTTGAAATTAGAATACGATTCCTGTCAAACCTGGATAATCAATTTAACCCACACATTTAACAATTTCTTTATCAAGAAAATTACCTCCCAAGAAAAAATAAATCCTTTATTTTATATTAACTGTTATTGTAAGAACATTTAGAATTTAAAAACAGTTTGTAATTCATAATTTTAGAAAATACTCTACTATAAACTCCAAAAAACCCTGCAATACTTATAGATATAAAACCATGCGATACTTATAGATATAAAACCACAGCTATCAAACTTTTCAAAATTGTGTCCATTGAAAAAAAAAAAAAAAAGAGCATAAGTAGGTGTACTTAATATGAAAGTACGCCGTATACAGAAAGATAAAAGTTATTTCATAACATCTTTCTGTTTGAAATTCTCACTTATAACAACGCACTTTTAACGCAGTACAGTCCTTCATGATAAGACACTAAACAAACACCATTTCACTTTTAAAAATAATTTTCAATGGAGAGAAACGAAGTTAACCCTAGATATACTTGGTATGAAAGTGAATCATACACACAAAGAAAAATAATTTCATATTATATTTCATATTATAATATTTCCATATAGAATTTCTTCCTATATTACCACGGTACAATCCTGTATGACAGGAAACAAACATACATAATTTCACATTTCAAAATAATATCTATGGATTAAAAAAAAAAAGGGGGGGGGGGAGGTAATTAGATGTATTGTACTTGATAAGAAAGAACACCATACTCAGAAAGAGAAAAAGTATACCAGACCTTTCTGTATAGAATTGTGACCTATGACCAAGCGCTTTCACCACAACACATCTCTCCCTTGCAGTAATAGATATCGAAGATGGACGATCCACCCCAACGATACCCGATATAAAACTGCAAGGGGTGATTGGGCTGCCTTGTCCATCTTGTTCCCTGCACTGTAAGCGCGAATAATTGGAATTAACCCGGTCAGGGAGCGGCCACTTCAATATTTGATGAGGCCACAGCCACTTCACCGTTGTGGTCTGGCCTCAGATGGCCACAACTGAATCATGGAAGACATTTATCCCCACTGCTTGGTGGAACAACAAGTGGCGTTGTCATTTAAGTCTGAGGGGAAGATGCATCTGGAGAAAGGTTGTTAAGTGAAGGTGAGTTTATATTGGGTTGAATGGGATTTCGTGAAATACAAATTTAAAGTTAGTTGAGGAAGATTTTGGGAAACATTTAATCTGCTAAGTTTAGCAAAAACTTACAAGACATTGTTTGTGATGGATTGCTCTTAAAAACCAATTTAATGTTTCAATATTTTAATTAAGAAAATCAGTTAAATTAACTCGCACAGCGGGTCCCAACCTTTTTAGTTATACGGACAACCTATTTTATAAAAAAAAGACAAAAAAAAAAAGACTTTGAGGCTCACTAGCTAATAGAATATGTGCATGTGTGTGCGAGCTTCAGTAATTAGTAAAATATACTGTACAAGAAGGGTTAAACAATAATATTTTTTATAAAGAAAGGAACTTTATTGTATTCACTTTGCAGCCACAACTATAAAAAATACTAAAAAACAAATTTGCAATATTAAAAAACCAAAAGTCAATGGGATTTTTGCCATTGTTTGTCCTCCAGGAGAGAATCAATATCTGGAATAAAACTCTATAGTTTTAGCCATGCTGTTGAAATTACACATTATTCACTCATTAAACCATCGAAGAATGCAATCGAATAATTCGATTGTTGCTAACAATTAAGTGATTCAATTGTTCCCATTTCTATTTCTGAAACTTCTATAATATTTATCTTTGTTTGATTCTCAAACAGCATCCACGGCCCAGTCCCACGCTACCTGCGGCCCACTTATGGGCCGCGGCCATCTGTTGAGTACAGCTGAACTAGCAAATTGATTCTCAAACTGTGGTTTGCAGACCACAGAGCAATGATGGCCTGTGACTGGGACATTAATGGCCACACAAAAAAAAGAAAGAAAAAAAGAAAAAAAATGTAATCGAAAAATAAAATGTGCTTGTTAAATGTTAAGAAATTTTCAGCCAAAAATAACTTTCATATCAAGCAGTTATGGTTGATGCATTTTATTAAACTATCTGATCATTATTCTTAGGTATTGGTACTAGTATAAAATAGATGCTGAGATAGAGTATGAGTAGGTATGAGTAGGTTGACCTTGACAGACTATTTTGACTAGTATGTGGGAAAGAAAATGTAAAACCATTAACTAGAAATGCTTCACTATAATTTATTTCTAAGATTCTAAAAATAGGTGTTTTATGCTTACTTTTGATGATTAAATGTTATCCTTGTTCATTTTATATTTGTGTACATATATGAACAAAAATTTTCACAAATTAATGCCATCCTTATTTTTAATTTGTCTAATAAAGATTTATAAAGAGAAATAATATAAAGTAAGAAATCATTCAAAATGAACATTAGATGTAAATACTGCAAACACAATAAATTATGATAAATATATAAATTATTCAATTTAGTATTCCTAAATGTATGGTGTTACTGCCATATGTATGGTTAGGGTATGCGACTGATTAACTTCCATGCCTAAAAAATAAATGTACAAAAGATTTCTTTTTAATTTATTAGTGGCGAAGTATAATAATAAGGAAAAAGTTAGAGTGAAAACATAAAGATTCCCCACTTTATGCAAAGAAAAAAAAAATTAATTCATAAAATATAATGAAATATTTTATTGTGATGCACTTGAAAACAATGTAACTTTTTCTAGCTAAATTTATTTAACAAAAATTAATAAATTTATGGAAATGCTTAGTTAAATGCATCTGCGAAAATAATCGATTTTATATTTGTCAATTTAGTTGGTTTTATCATTTTAAATACATTTATAATAAATACTAATTTGTTTATCACCCGTTGTAATAAAATTCGAAAGTTAATCGTTCGTTAAAATATAAATTTATTATATGCAATTAAAATAAAACTAATTAAATTGAATTAATACACATGACTGTTTGTAATATCATATTTCTCTTTTTATTTATTTGATTAATAAGAAAATATAACACAGGAAGGAGAATGTACCAAAACTAATTTAAGAGAAGAAACACATTAATTTTACTGTAAAAAACGAGGTGAAAATTATGACCAGAGACAAACCATTATCACTGATCTTATATCTTGATTTTAATCAGTCATCAAAAGGACTATAAAATCATTTATATTAGAGCAATATATATTTATGCAGATTACTTTTTATACCTTATATAGTGCACGTAACATTTTTATTTAAATTACTTAATAATGCAAGCTCTATATTAAAAATGTAGTGACATTTCACTCACCTAATTTTTAGGCATAACTAAATCGCTTTATCAAAATATCCTACAATTTAAAATTGTCTTTGGTCACTAAAAAAATTAAAAAGCTGTTAATTTCTATAAAATGTGGAAATAAATTTCTTGTGTATATTCAATACAAAAGTTCAATTTGTCTTAGTTTATTTTTACCTTCAAAACAGCATAATTTAGGCAATGAGAACATGCCTATGCAATAATCTTAAGATATTTTAATTATACAACTGTTGGAGGAATTATCTGAACTAATATCTCCTCAAACTCATCAAAAATGATAGTCCGATAAATTTAACGATGCAATTATTTGAAAATATTATATCTTATCGTTTTCCGCATTATATAATCACACTAGTATTTTACTACACTAGATAGATGTATTTTAATCTACACTAGATAGCAGTGCTACCATGGGGCACTAAAGGGCTAAGGAATTGATAATAATAGCTTTACGAACGAACGAACCCAATCCGTACATATTCAAACCCCAGAACCCTTTTAGGTCATAAATTTGTATCATTCATTGAAGTAATCACAAGACAGAAGAATAATTTCGATAAGTAATTACTGTTAATTAATGCTAAAATACTAACAAAATAAATTATATTACATTGCTGCTATTCAAGTACACACTAGCATTTGTATCATTCAGGGTTTAACTAATGACTTTTTATGCCTTCGCAATCAGTTACTTTAAACACATTGTGATACGCATGAAATGTGTAAGTATTTTTAGATGATTGGTTTCGCATACTAAACGACCTATTTTTATGTACAATAATGGCTAATCAGGCTGGCACCAGTGGATTCCGGACTACAACGAATATCGATATTTAACCCCAGAGTCAAACCCGGCACCTTTAGTCTGATAAGCAGGAGGCCTAACCACACAGCCATCAGGTAGTAGGCAACTTTATTTCAACGATTTACTTCATAAAGTTTTTATTTATATAAAAAGCATTACACTTATTATTGTTGTAACTGGGAGTACATTGATCAAAAAATATATGTTTCATTGATGATAAATTATTTTTGAATTTGATTTATATTAGGCTCCATTTTATATACTTTCGACAATTTGATATTTCATTCCTAAATTCGGCATTTGATGTATTATATTGAAATTGGCATGATACTTGTTGAAAAGAATTAAGCCTAATAATTTTTATTCGAACTAATAAAAGCATTAAACCTAGTTTCGGAACATTCATAGAATCTTATTATAAAATGTTGGTCACTCTTTAAAACCACAACAGCATTGCTAGCAAAATCTCATTTTGACCTAAAAAAAAACTCTAAACACTCAACCATTAATTCTTGAACAGATGACGCTTCAGTTAGTTTTGTTGGAATGAGGAGACTGTAAAAAAGATAAAGAAATAACAATAAAAAAAAACACCCCATCGTGAAATATAAATTACTTGAGAGTGGGGCTTTAAAAATTAAACTTGTACTTGAGAGAGAAATGTTACTTTTTAAAACACAGGGCCCTTAGATTTCTATAGTCTGTGTTCACAATCAAGATGTGGGGCCAGATACCTAAGTGTTAGCATTATCACAGTACTGGGCCCGCCATTAACAAGTTCTCACATTTCGTGTGCTATCATGGAGGAGTCGCTGTAGTTGAGTCACGTTTGGAAAAAGATCGTAAAATTAAAGTCCAGTTGGGGTGGTTCTTTTCTATCAGGAGATTCACATTCTGCTTAGAATGTGTACTTTTTGTTTTCGTCAAAAATGATGTGAATGAAACAATATTTTGAATGATGTTTATTAAGTAAAGTATGGTTTTAATGGATTTTTAAACCAAGTTGTATTGATAGCTCTGCACAAAATTCTACTTAAAATGGGTATTATTTATTTCTGTAAGAATAATGTGAAAGAAATACAATATTATGAAAGAGATTTATTTAAAAAAAATGTATGGTTTGGATGTATTTTTAAACCGAGTTGTCGTCATATGTTTTTACCAAGGATTGTGCTTGGAATGTGCATTATTCGTTTTTCGAAAGTGTGAAAGAAACGTAATATTTTGTACTATATTTATTTAGAAGAACTATAGTTTAAATAGTTTTTTAAGAGGAGTTTTAGTCATATGTTCATCAAAGGAATTACATTCAATTCACATAGTTTTTATAAGATGAAAGTAAACGTTTCATAATCGTTTTAATTTCAAAAACTGATTATAAAACTATTAATGGGCAAGTAGTCCCTAAAACAAATTTTAAGTAAATTGTGCGTTAGCATGCAATTTTTTTTTTTTTTAATAAATATTTTGACTTGTTATAATTATGATTAATGTGGTATTTATGTGTAATAAAAGATGAAGCACCTTGACTTCTATATATTTATTATCTTACTAATGAACACATATTTATAAATAACATAAAAGATTCAGACACCAATTCTTGGGAGACACCAATATGAAAGTTAACAATAATCTACCCGTAATTGAGTTTTGTTTTCTAAACCTGCAATTCATATATGTACGACGAGACGGATTTCAGCTTTGGTGAAAAATTAAATGAGCTATTTAAATGAGATAACTGTAAAATTTACTTATGTCTCGATTTTTTAGTTCTTAGTTAAAATACATTTTCATAGCTCCACAAAACAGTTACTTAATACTCATTAATTTTATAATAGGTATCGGCAACAATGTTTTTATAAGGAATAAACTTAATATTTCTCTCTTACATAAAGATTACATTGTTTTTGTATTATTATGTACCAAATATTGTTTCAATGTTCATCAAGTAGTATTTATTGTATATGGTATATCTTTTAATATAATCTATAACAACGATTTGAATCCGTCTGTTTTATAAAATACAATGTGTCTTTCAATAGGTTTGATTGCTTAATTTCTCTCAGTTTTATGGAGTAAACATTAATCTAAGCATTTTATTGAGTGTTTAGTCACTAAAATTACAAATAAGACAATTTAATTAGTTTTCTATGGACAAAAAATGAAAATACTCCCTGTCTCACAAATTTACAAAAACTTAAAAAAAAAAAAACTGGCCAGAGGAAAAAAAGTACCATCTTTAATGACTCACAAACAGTCTACAAATTGCAATAAAATTCTCTAAAGATGGCACTATAAAAAAAAGTATGTTTATAAAAAAAAGACCCAAAAGGCATTGAAATTAAAAATTAATCCAACGGATAACATACACACCACGTAATCAAAGGAAGTTCAAAAATAACATCTTCACCCACCCCATAGGAAATTGAAGCAATGAAACACAATAAAATTAAAAAAAAAAACTCCGGTCCCTGATAGTGATAATAACAATAAAATAAAAGAAAAAAGCCCCCAATTGCAACTCCCTGTATAAAAATCGTCACGAAAAAATCATTGATGAGCAGCGCAAAGTTCGTTTCTTTTCTTGCTGTGAGGGGGAGAGAAAACTTTTCGAAAACGATCTTTCCATCTATAACATCGTAAAAACAATTGAGGAGCGGTATAAGATCTTCTTTACTGAAGTTTGTAAAATAGTCTTTTTTTGCCCCTTGCTTGGCGGGTGTGTTTGTGTTTTTTTAAGCTTGCTTTCACGTATATTTCGCTCGCGTAATGTTATTCTAAAAAACCCTTATTGCGCAATTTGCGAGTTTTATTTTTAGAGCACCTTCGATGAAATAGGAGGCACTTTTTTTTCTTCTTTTTTTTTTTTTTTTTTTTTTTTTAATGTAATGTCTTCGGTTTCTTGTGGTGGTAAAGTGAGCTAATTTGCGGCAGTAGCTCAATTTCTAGATCTTGATTAACATCACGCAGATTGCAGTACATCTTTGTGAGATATTAGCACTTGAGGCACTTGTAGAGTGGATTTCTGTGTTTTAATTGGCAATACGACCTCGTATCTTTAACTCATTCACTATCAGTAGATTAATTTATTCCAGATCAAAATATTTACTACGAATGTGAGCTTGCCTTAATTTTTCGGAAAATTATAATTGAAATATTTATATTACATATTAGAATAAATATATATCTATATTTTTTTTTTTGAAAAACGGCAAAATATCAAATAGACGTTGATATTACCTAATACAACACAAGATTTCATTATTTAAAAACTAGTTAGAAAATCAAGAATCCTTCTAAGTTGAATAGACAGCTTTGCAATACAGAAGAAAAATGTATTATTATCGATTTACTACCTTGTGTGTGCTTAACAAATGTTGAATCTATAATTATCAAAGAAAACACCAATATGAATACAACCATTTAGTGGAAGTTGTGTTATTAATATCAAATAATTGACGTTTAAAAGTACTAAATGGAAGAGTAATAAAGAAGAAAATGAATTCAAGGAAAAGAAATTTACCATGTTGATTGTAACAGAAATAGGAAGTCCATTAAATATTCTTTCTGCAAAAAAACATAGAAAAATTAAAGTTTCCAAGTGCTTAGCAGCGATCCCAAGTTACTGAATAACCATGTATAATTTCGCTGAAATTAAAGCAGAACTTCAATCTAGAAACAATAAACATCGATTAATCCATCACATTATCAACATATCACATGTTTTTATCTCAGTTAAGAGAAACCACTAAGATGTTACGTGTTCTAAATTTTTTCATAACAGCCAGTGCCATTTAATGATCACACCGACTCAAAGAAACAACTATAAATTAAATTACAGACGTCAATAAAATACAAGGCGATTGTATCTCCTCCAACCAATATCACAAAAAAATAAAACCAATCTTTTATTATCGGGCAAATTGAAAGCAAACATTAATGAAATGCCACCTGTTGTGTGGGGACAGGCGGTCTTTGTTTTCTTATTTGTTCTCTTTGCAGGCGCCTTCAGGACAATGCTACAAAGAATCCATTACACAGATCTTCTCGCCTGTAGGCTGTGATGCTGGAGCAAAAAGGCGATTTTTCAAATTTCTGAGACCACCGATGGCGGAGGCTTCCTGACATGCGTCACGTAATTGCACGTCCATTAGATATTGACGTTTTCGGCAACATCAAAGAGTTCAATCGACCTTCCGCTTCTGTTGACAATTAATCTTATGGCCGAAACAAAGGAAGAGTAATTAATAATCATTGTCAATGGCTTTTTGATATATTTTTTTTCGCGCCTTAATGAAAGAGTTCATTCGGCTAGACGCGTTTGGTCAAAAGGACCGAAGAAGTTTGGGATGAATGTTCAATTGCTTCAGAAGCTATTTTTGAAGTAAAATAAATTCCAAGAACCATTAATTAATGAAATGGGCTCTTAGAAATGACCGTTCAGTTTGCATAAAATATTACGGTGATCATCGTACTTTTAATCATGCAGAACGGCAAATTGAAACTTTGTTACTCTATAAGTTGATTTACTTACATAACTCAATACCCATATTACCATCAAAAGTTAATAAGTACACTCTTCTGTCACTAATTAATTCATATTAATTAAATAATTTTGACATATAGTAGATTTCTTGATGGTGGAATTTAAATACCTGAACACTAATGGAATATAAATACTGCTGATAAGATATATTCTGATATGATACAAATGTAACATTTGATTTGAGATTTACAAAGTTAAAACCTTGTCCTAGAATTGTAAATGATGCTAGGATAGAGGGTACTGGGTAAGTTTATATGTTAGTTGAGGTTAAGAATCTACATTAAAATGTAGGACATGGTGTGTTTCTTTTGATGGTGGTAGCATCCGAATGGATAATTCAAAGATATTTATATAGTTTAAATCAGACACTGATTAAGTTTTGAGCTCTTCACAACTTTTTACTCTTTCCAACGTACAAACAGGTATTGAACACATTCCATGACAATAAAAAAAATAACATTTTACCACAGTAAGAAGTGTATGAAACAGATCCAAATTAAATTAAATCCCAGGCCTGACATTAGACTTCAAAACTATCAAAAATATCCCAAATAACTTTTTTTTTAAAGTTTAATACAATTTATCCAAAAGAAACATAACTCAAGGCAAAATGTTACGTGCACAAACATAACTCCCCCTTTTCCCTTTTACAGACATACAACCACTTAGGATGTTACGAGCCCATCTATGGCCGAAATTTTTCAAAAAGTCACGGCTCGTCATTACCCCTTCAATGCAATCTCTAAAGAAAGATGGATGGAAAACTCCGACTTCTGCAGAAGCTTCAACAAGAACATAATCTTGGTCATTCCATCAAATAACTCTTTCAACTCCTCCTGCCCCGTCGTCTGATTGAGTTGAAAGAATGATTCCGCCATTTTCCTTTTCTTGCATCAATTCCTAAAACGTATCGACATTTCGAAGAAAAAAAGCTCTCTTGAGGTGGAGATTCTATAATTTTGCCATAACATATTCCAAAAAATGATGTTTGTGTCGAAAGAAAACTCTAGATAATCGTGACTTCGTAGGTTATGGCACTCGGTTGGATTGTTGGCAGAGCTATAATAAGAATCTATGGGTCATTTGTGGAAGGTTTGTTGTCCGTTTTGACATTTGTTTAAGAGGGGATTTCGGCACGAAGTAAATTTAAAAATAGAGTTATCTTTTGTTTCGTCCTAGAATGGAGCACAGCAGTGAATGGGAGCAAAAGGAGGAGGTCAATTGTACTTTACGAATAAACGTTTCTTTTTTATGCTTTAGTAAATTTAAAATTAGCCTTACGTGAACTTCTACTGATTGAAAAATAAGTCATTATTTATATAACGAGTGTATTTTTTTAAAAAATGAAAATGGTCCCCAATAAGAACCAAAAAGAACTTATGGTTACCAGTAAGAGGTATAAAAATGTGCTTAATATATTTTATTGCTTCCACCAATTAACAAGGCAATTAATACAAAATTCCTTCACACAACGAACATAGCTAAATGATTTAGCATTAAAATAGTATTAATAAATACAATGCAATAAAAAAAACCAGTTCTTTCACAACGAATATAACTACAAGATTTCCAAGACTAAATACAGCGATTTAAATACAGTAATGTTCTTTTCCTGATAATTTAAAAATGGGGTAAATTCTGTAAAGAATATCTGTACACCAATTCTAGTTTGAAACTTTATAAGAAAATGGGGAATCTCACTCTTTTTGTTGACACTTTTGTTGTTTTTTGACAACAGCATCCTATAGTGAATCCTACAAAGATTAAATAATGATGTAAAATTGTTCAATTTTTATTTATCAATGAAACACTCACTTATATTTACGAAATAATTACTTAGCTATTTGTTTTTTTGCTGAGTTTTAATTTTATCAAATAAAAAAAATAATTAATTATATTTAAATAATTATATCAAAATAAAAAACCTATTAAAAGTATTTAAAATAAACAAAGTATAACCATATTCAAAGCATACTCATTCATGAACATGAACATAATTAATTGTGTTCAAGTATAAGGTAAAACAGTAAAAGCATAATAAGACGATTCATGGACAATCATCCTCTAATCTAATAACCTGAACATCACAATCCCTACATTCGAAACTTCAAACAAGTAATCATTACAAACAACTATTTTTGAAATTTAGTCTACATCCTCCCTCCTCCACAGATTATCGATTTATCATTTGAAAACGATATTTTAAAGTCGTGCTACGTCACACGCCTCCCCCTCCCACACTCCCTCTTCAATGCACTTCGTAAAATGGGAAAATGGTAAATTCACCAAATGACGCCCAACATTAGAGCAGACCCGCATTCGAAGTTTTACCTCATTGGAACCCCCCCCCCCCTCATCAATTGAATCGTACAAAATTTTACGTTATTATTTTATTTTCAATATTTTCCACCCTCCCCTTTTTTTTTATTCCCTAAACGTGTTTTTCCTCTCACACGTGCTGGGCCAAGCTTCATCAAGATGTGTGGGGAAAATCTATATATTATTTATTTTATTTATTTAGTAACTTATATATACCTGGGTCTGATTTATTACAATTCAGTGGACGAAAAGAGTGTTTTTTGTTAAATTTTATTCATTTATTTATTACGTTTTGGAAGAGAGTGGTTTTGTGGTGACTTTAAGTAACTAAAATTTAAAAGTATTAAAAGTAGAGTTGGTATGAGTGGCCAGTGTATTTTAGATTTTAAATTATTACTGTAGTAGGGATGTTTTTTATTTTTGTTTTGTAACTTTTGGGGATGAAACAAGTTTGTAGATAAGCTTAGAGTTTGATAGTGACACAGATTATTGTATTGAGAATTTATATCGTAACTTCTTAGAGTCTTTGTACATCCCGATTTTTTGTTCAAATAAAACAGTATTATTTTACAAATTAAAATTTCATTTGGAAAATTTTATACTTGAAAGCATTTTTTTTTAAATTTGATTATTATAATTGAATATGATTTTTAATTTAATTTTCAATGCATACTTGAAAATTGCCTTTAATTTTGTATCTATTTTAAAACTAAAATATTATTATTATATTTTTTTACACACATCATAAAACTATTAATTCAAACCTTTTCTAAATGTAGTAATGAAAGTTATATGCATTAAATTGAACAGATTGAAAAAATGTCTATTCCTTCTTTATGAATTTAGATATTTAGCCACTGAATATTTTCTTACCTTATTAATTGGAGTTGAAAAATAAGCTACCATATAATGTTTTGCGAATAAATCAATTTTATGAATTCATAATGAATACAAATAAATATGTTAATGAATATCATAATGAATAATTTGCGTATAAATCAATTTTAGGAATTCAGATTAATTATGAAAAGAAATGCAGATATTTTCTAAGAAATATAAGTTGCGTGTTTTCTTTCTTAATTAAGCTTTTGTTCGATAAAAAAAACTAATCAAGTCTGAATACTTGCAAGATGAATGGTAAAAGTGTTCCGTAAACTTTTATCTTTAATTGTAACTTTGGAAATTCATGAACAAACTATTTTCAGAGCAACAGTAAACTCTTAGGATCTTCGAAGTTATCTGGATGCAGTGTATTAATTTGGAAAAAAATCAACACAAAGTTAAAGACTATAGGAACAAAAACAAATACTTAAATAGAATTTCAAACATATTTGAAATTTTTAAATATTTAGATAGGAAGAAATCTAGATAATTTAGACGACGCCACAGATAATGAACGAATTTATCGGATAAAGCGACATTCGAAGCTTTGGCACAGTAACAGTAATAACATCAAACTTCTAGTATCCAAGCCACTAATTCAGCGGAAATAATATTAATTCATGTTATTTACATTAACTATATTTATTTTCCTTGAAATTATCTATTATAATCTAGTTTTCAGATTTTTTAATAATTTCTTTCGGAATTATTATTATTTTTTTTTTTAAAGTTAAGTTTTTTAATATTATAATTTTTTTAATAATATAATTTTCTTAATAATTTAATTTTTTTCAACAATTTAATTTTTGTTTTTGAATTAAGGGCGTAGTATAAAATTTTACTTAAAAACAATTAATGTTTCATATTTTTATTAAAAAAGAAGTTACAGGCAGACGAACCAGAGACATATACAGCCGGACTAAGTAGATGCGTCATTTCAACAACTGAGATTAAAATGCGAAATGGCGGTTTACAGTATAATAACTTAAAGTAATTGATTCTTACTCATTGACCAACTTATTAACCTTTTTATTATTATTTCCCGTGCACACAGGTACGACCATTACACTTCTCCATTATGCAGAAAAAATTACAGGGATCCTCCTGATTACAATAACTCAGTTTGGTAAAAAAAAAAAAAAAAAAAGACAGATACGAGCTTTGGGCTTGGAGAAGTAATATATATTTAAGATATCACCTCGTGTGCAGTTTTCATTTGTTGCCAAACACAAGATTATAAAATAAGTTATTTTAACATTAAAAAAAATTGTTATAAAATTGAAAAAAAAAATAATAATAATAATAATAATAATCTTATTTATGTTTGGATATGTGTAAACTGTTTATCAAATTCTATTTAAATCGTTCGAGTTTCCGATTTTTTTCTTCTATTGTTTCAAACGAATGAATCGATTAACATCGAAGTAATTCTGTAAGTATTCTGTTTTTAATCTTAGGGCCGCTAAAAGGAGTAACAAGTCATGGGAACAGCAAAGAAAAATAATTTCTCAGAACGACATTCGGATGAAACTATAATAAACGGAAACCATTCGTGGTGTACTTTGGAAAATTATTTTAAATTGAATCTTAAAAATAAAAATTGAATCCACGTCTTTCAAATGTATCTAGAAGGTTACAACATTCCAGCAAAAAGTTTTAGGTCATGGTCAATTATTATTAATACGAGAAAAACAGTTTGAATATGCAGTTTTTTTGCTGAAATAATTTTTTCTTTATAGTACTCAATTATTATTAATACGAGAAAAACAGTTGGAATATGCAGTTTTTTTGCTGAAATAATTTTTTCTTTATAGTACTTCAAAAAGCGTTTACTTGCCAAGTAGCTTGCACATGCAGGTATTTATGCATATGAATACTATAGTTGTATTAATATCGGGCTAAAACTAACAAACTCTGATTATCTGTGTTACTTAACCTTGGCCCTAATGAGTATATAAGTCCGAAAATTAGATTTCATTACCTATTAATTAAATAAACTCACATTTGCATAGGTTTTTATGTTTTCAGGGATCTTAAGGAATTAGGGAATAAAAATATCATTAAAGAAACTTACAAGTTTCATTAATTCAATACATTATTCAAGTTTCAATATTTGTTTCATTTTTTTTTTTTTTTTTTTTTTTCATTTACTGTAAGTACAACTATATTTTAGCCATACTTAATGGTAAAATAGTTCTTACTGATCTTATGAAGTTATAATTTAGCTAATTTAGATTTTCAGAAGTTTTTAATAAATTTTTGTTGGATAAATTGCATTGATCATATTTAACAGTTGAATAATATATCACCACACACACACAAAACTATGCACAATTATTCAAATTCTTTCACGATTTACAACGGTACTTGACTTTTTTTTATTTCATCAATTAGAATACAAGATATAGCCAACGTTCGGATTTTTTTTTTGGCGTACTGTACATATAATTCATCGAGTACTATCTATCTAATAAATTACAATGTAGTCACGTTTCACATTTGAATAAATGTCACTCATTCCAACAACTAAAATAACACAGATTATGTGACCATAAAATACTCGCAACATCACCTTACACATGCATCGGACCACTACAATCCCTGAAACCTCTTCCTCAACTCTAAAGTAATAAAACCATAATGGGAAAACGTAATCTTATATCTTTTCAAATCTTCCTTAATAACAATTTCTCCTACCCTTTAGCTTGTACCGTCTTTTTAGGTCCAACAGCCCAGCATCACCCATCCCCCAGAAATAAAAAGAAAAGAAGTGATCCAAGTTTTGAAGCCAATGCGGAGTAATTCTTTAGAAGGGTCCAAACCTCAATCAAAGTCTTAGCATCGAATTCTTTGTTCAGTGGGATCAGGAAAAGAAGAGGGGGGGGGGGGGGATTTCTACTCGTCCTCCCCCTTCCCCCCAGAATCATCATCTCATCGTGGTTTATTGAGAGATCCAGCGAAGGTGGAGGTAGACTCATGAGGATATAGACTTGTGATCACGTCGCACTCAGTAGGGTGATGGTTACGTGTCGTTCGCCGCGTTCCATGGGCATTAATCACCAAACGAGAATAAAAAAGAGAACATGGTATAAGGGTGGAGGTGGGATTGTTGCCAGACCCTTTGGGGATTTTGTGCTGGAAGTTGGAAAAAATAAGGAGAGGGGGTAGACAATAACTAATTTTATTTTGAGGTTGAAACTTTTAAGACTCCTTCCGGGACTTTGTAGGTGGATATTTCTTTTCTTTGTTTTGGGTTTTGGGTTGTGTGTGTGATGGTTTTTCTATTATTCCCCTTTAGTTAATGGAAAGGGGCTGAATTGCCAGTGGCGTAAGGTCAGATTTTTTCTACTGTAGGGAAACGTTTTTTGTTTTTTTTTACTTTGGACGTAACTTTGAAATTCGATTGAATTTCTAATAAAGAATGATCAACAAAATTTATTCTGATGGGTTTTCACCCTTTTTTAAATGATGCGATGTAAATCTATTTGATTAAATTTAGTGTCATGTAATTATTTTTTTCATAGTATTTTGACATTTTGATTACTATTTTTTTTTTTTAGATTTTAGTGTAATTTTTATTTGCAATAGTGATTTGTAATGAAAGTTTAAAAAAAAAAAAAACTTTTATATTCTTACAAAATATTGCTAACATAACTTTTCATGCATAAAATATTTTTTAATTCTTATTTTTTTTTTCTTCAAACATATATAACTAAACTTAAATTTTCCACTCTGGAATTTAGTGAAGTAATGTAGTTAATCCAGAAACATTTTCAAATAAAAATCATCATAGAACAATACTTATGATTGAACGATATGATGTTTCCTCAGAACGTGAATGATGTTTCTACAGTTTTCTTATTCATATTCCTACTTGGCATAATAAGAAGTTTTCTAACTTGAAACTAATAATATTTTCCGGTGAAAATCAGAAAAAAAAATGCCTTCACTCCATCTCCCCAAATGAAAAGTCCTCTTTAACTCTACATAGATAATACCACAATAGAGCATAAACTTTGGAAACTTTATCAGAGTCAAGAGTCCATTTTTTTAAAATGAAATTGAACTAATTAAATTTTATTGTTACTAACATTAGAGAAGGTGGCTTTATAAAATTGACATTTATGTTATTAACTCTGTTATTGCTCATTTAGTATCTATAGAGTTCACACTCCAAATACATTCTTATACAAATTAAACTTTATTCGATTTTGTAAATATAAAATCTCAATTTGAAACCGAGCTTCAGTAGCTTGGTCTAATTCGCTAGTAACAATTATGACTGTCTATGGTTGTTCTACATTAAATGAATTTCAAACAATACTTTTTGAAAGACAGATATCTTCTAGTTCTAAATAAAAACACTGATACTTCTGTCCGATTTGTTATCATGTCTCCACACTCCTCAGCAATTTCTTCCCGTTCGTGTGGTCAAACATGTCCACCTTCCAACCCTGCATTCCACAAGCAATGTTTGTTATTCATTGAAGTGCCCCTAGACATCAGGTCTGACACTAGACTTTAAAAAGTCAGCCAAGTCACTTCCACACACAACACCAACTCACCAAACAATGGCCAAAAGGCAAACTCCTCTCCGTGGCATTCAATTCCATTTGTCACACGGTTGGTGGCTGGCAATGGTGAACTGCACAGGGGTTCATATTCACCTCGTATGAAATCAATCGTAGGGGATTCACTTCTACTACCTCCTTTCAACCCTGACATGCCTCCTCTGTACACATTTTTTCCAGGGTGGTATACTGACGACAAAAGAGCCTTCAACTACTTCTATTGTATGATGGCGATATTGAATGAAAGGAGGAATTGGTGTTTGGCGACAGAGAAGTCAATGCACTGTCTTTGGCTACTTGTTTTGAAGTCTGGACTTCAAGGAGGTGTGGAGTTAACAATGGGGGAATTAGAGTATAATAGAGAAGATTTTATCGCTGGAACCTGACACAAAATTCCGGAACCACTCAAGAGCAGAAACCGATTTTTTTTCAATATTTACCCCCTGTACTCTTACTAGGAATATCGAATTTGGGAAACTATTTCTTATGGTAGATTTTTTTTTAAGTTGCATATTGTAAGAAATAGTCACCGCATAAGAATAAAAAAAAATTTAATGCAACCAATTAAAAGAGATACTATCAATTAAAATAAAGCTTTTACTTTTAAATAAACATTTTGTAAAAAATTAAATTTAATTTGCTTGCACCAGAGTTCATTCAATAATATGGGATTGTTCATTCAGTAATGATATTAGTTAATTAAAGTGATTAAAATCCAAAATCGTATTGAACTTATAATTATATTAAACTATCTTTGTTTCGATGAAATTTAGTATAAATAATCCAAAGAAGTAAATATTTTAGATTATAACTTTAAAATTATTTGATCCCCCTTTTGTTACGTGAAATGTGAAATTTTATTAAATACAAATAGTGTATAGAATATAACTTTTACTTATAATTTCACTAACTTTTTAACAAATAAAATCTTTCTATTTTCACTGTAAATAAATAACTTAAATCTCTATTTTATATAGTAGTTTACACTGAAGGCAGTCAGTCTCTCTCTCTCTCTTTTTTTTTAAAACTTTTTTTTAACACAGATTTACTACTGTTACCAATAAAAAAAATTCAATTTTAAATAGAATAGAAAATAAATGTCTTTTATATTAAGAGACTATAAAAAGTTGTCTCTTAAGTTAGAATAAACAACCTGCCAGTACCGTCATATACATTCTGACGGATTGGCGTAGAAGAAATATATATATAACTTTCAGTTCAGTGATATTTTTTTTTTAATTAATATTCATTCTATATTCAAATTCTCAAGTTATATTTCCCTTTATATTACGATTAATTTGTTTAAAACCTCTATTTAACAAAAAAAAAATTACTTTCTTAGGAGTTTTCATACTTATCATTTATATAGTTTTTACATAAGCATCAAAAATCCAAATCAATTATACCAATCTTCATTAAAAATACACAAAACGAACAATTCAAAAAATAAGATTACCCTCCTGAAATACTACAATTTTAAATTTGATACCTTCGTAAAATCTATACAGAATCGATCCCCTTCGAAATTACCACCAACAGAAATAAACAAACATCAATCCAAATACTACAACTGGCAGTCAAAGCCGATGTATTCCAGTGAGTTCATAAACCAGTCACTCTCATCCATTGAATCCATTCCAACAAGAGGTCTAGCCCTCACTCCTCCACCCAGGCGTGTGTGCCACATAATAGTGAAGGTTGATACTCGCACAATAGTCTGATCATGACCATTGTGAAAGTTGATATTGTGACTTCACACAAGCAGGCGGCTAGTCAGCAGGAGGTTGAGGATTGGATTATATTTAAAGAAAAAGAAAAAAAAAAAAAAGAAAAAAAAAAGACGAAGAACACACAAGACGATGCTTACCTCTCTCTCAAAAAATCGATTTTAAAATTCCTCTCTTGAAAAATTGTCAATCCATCACGCACCATTGCGCATTATTATCCCGTCTTGACCCTTTTCGAAGATTGGTTTGAGCAAGGGGTCAGATATGTGTGTCTTTGCATTCCTTCCGTAGTTAGTTGCATTTGTTGATGGCAGGTTGGTGGACAGGGGTAAGATATTCGATTGGCAACTGAGTAAGCTGTGTCAGTGATCGGCTATTTTTCGATGTTGATTTATTTGAAATGAAATTAGAATATGTCTCAATGGGTGGGATGTTTGAGAATGTAGGTTCAATTGATTCATTTCATGTGATTGTAACAAATGTGGCTGAGTCAGTATGTTTGGAGAAGAATAAACTATTTTCAAAATATGTAATATTTTTTATTTTTTTTTATCATACGTTACTAGTTTTGTTTTACTTTCTTTGAGAGTCCCATATTCTCAAATAGCGCAAAACGCATATAAAAGATTTTAAAACGTTAGCCATTTACTTTTACTTTTCTAATTTTTTCAATTATTTAGGGAATATTCTATCACCGAAATTTGTTTTATTACAAATATATCCATATTATTAAGTTTTACTTTGTAAAGAAATACGAGTATTTCATAAGAATAAAATACAATAAAATTTAAAATAGCCAATTTTCACTTTTTCTATTTTTTAAGACTTTGTTTGGATATATGACAAAAATAAATAAATTATAAACCATTTTAACTTTTGTTCAAAACATTGATAATATGAACTAATAAAAGTGTAAATTAATCTAATTGACACTGCCAGCAATAAAGAGCTTTAAACTACGTAATTTTGGGGTAAATATTGTACACTAACTGAGTGATACTCCATGATAATACAACTCTTGCCACTATTTATTTTAATTTGTTTCATTTATTCACGACTCGCCTCAAGACTGAATGTTATATCAAACATCAGACTGTTTTGGAATTCAATCCATGAACACTCAATACGGCAGGGATTTTTATGCAAATAGTAGTTCCCACCATGTGTATCCGTTACTACACGGAGGGTGATCACTGAGCGTGTAAAAAAAACTACCAAAACGTTTCTTTATTTTTTCTAATGATTATAAAAACAAAGAATGAGCGCTGCTATCAATCCATTCCTTTGGTAAGGGTTCCTGGGCATGCTTCCCTGCACAACTTCAATTTACCCCTCCGTATACCTTTCGACCACACCGATGACGACTTTCACAGAAGCCCCTTTGAATGTAGGTTAGGGAGTTGGCCATCTTTGACAAGTAAGAAAAAAATTAGCACCATTGGAGGCATCCCAAAGGAACTGCAGCTGACCATCCGCAAAAAGCCGAGCGAACACAAACAATCCGAATAAACACGTCTATTCGATGGAGCGTGAGGGGTCTTCTCCAGAAGAAAACTTCTCACCATGCTCAAAAGATCCTTCAAAACAATAAGCAATCATTGGACTGAAGACAAAACTACAAGATTTCGGATCCAAACCAAGGGACCGCATCCGGCAGGACCAATGTCAACAACAAATGTGGATGTTTGGTCTTTTTTTCTTCTTTTTTTTTTTTTTTTTTCCTTCTGAAAGTTTGGAGCGACCCCCCACGGGTATGGGAGGGTTCTAAAAAGCAAAACACGGGGAAATAACCATAAAAAAAAAAGGTATTTTAAATCAAAAATGAATCTGAAATTAAAATGTAACACGTTACGATTGAATAGTTCTCTTCAAAGTCGGTATCATAAGATCTTAAAAATAATTATAGATAAAAAAAAATAGTATATAATAGTAATATAAATTATACATAAGAAAGACGTAAGAGAAGTTTTGGTACGAATAAATTCTACAGTGAATCAATGCAGCATTTTTATCCAATGGCGTATATGATGTACATATATAGAGCATAAAGTAGTCCTTGAAAAATCCTTTGAAAAATCTCCTCTTTCTAGTGCATAAAAAATCAATCTAAGATAATAATTACAATGCATTCCGTAATAAATGTAATTTCTGGATTGAAATTGCATGGTATGATAATTAAGTATATCGTGACGGATGGAAGATTTTCTTTAAATAGTGAAGACTCACTTTTGGGTTGTAAGTACAGTTTTATAACAATGATGATTAAATGTTAGCCGCGTGTTCAGATTATAGGTAAAGAACCTTATATATATTTAAATTATACAGTTTTTGTACGTAGGATAATATTTTATACTTAGATTTTATGCATGGATAAAATATATACGACGGCTAAATTAAATTTCTCAGTAACATTTGCATTTGAGGAAAAGAGTTAAATTAAGTTAAAAACTCGCTGACTCATTTGATCGTAATTGGTTCGATTAACTACGATTATGTATAACTACGGATATTGTATTTTACAATTTTAAGCAGCAAAAGCTTCCTTTAAACCTATCCGTAAGTTCTTTAGGCAATTAAGAAATTCTAAGTTTGTCGGAGTTTCTGGATGTTGCCGGAAAGCATATTAACATTATGAATATTTACAGAGAACTGTAAGTTGAAAATAATTTTTTTAAAAGCAACCCATATTTTTCCAGTTACTTTAGTAAAAATACTTTATCGTGTTTTTAGCCCTTTTCATACAGATAAAATGTAGAAAAGGGACACTTATTTTGGTAAATTTATAATATACAAAGTTTTTTGTCAGTAGTTCTTGATACAATTGAGGGCATCACGATGTAAAAACAGTCTTTAATTTTTAAGTTGTTTAAAAACTTTCTTTAAGGAATTGAAGTAAAAACTCAAGGAACTATAATAACAAGCAGGAATGTAACAACAGTTTCATGATGCATAATGGTTTAAAATTGATTTTACAGATTGTATGTAAGTATTTGATTCAATTTTTAACAAAAAGTCGATATTATCAAACCGCATGAGTAAGCAACGTTAATAAGATTACTTTTTTTAAACAAAATTTTCATTGTTTAAAAATCAGATCAAAACAGTGCAGAATCACCTCACAACACCAAGACGATAAAGAAAACATTGCTCATCAATTGAAGTTCGACTGCTTATCTATTTCTTCATTAAGTTATTTAATAAGTCTCCTTAAGTCCCTTTTTGCCGAAATGGTTTTCAGACACAATAACACGCTTCTTTTGTATATACACTTAATTATATAAGGTATGTGGAATATCGTTCAGCTTTCAATTACCGTATAAAACTAGTCACTTCTTAACTACTTTAACATTTGAAATGGATTTAAGTAAATTTTTCCGTTCCTGAAAAAAATTTATGTAAATTTCTCTAATTTATTAATTCCTAGTTTTAGAAAGGAATATTGACCCCGAAGAGATAGAAAAACATATCTTGAGCTTATCCTTACAGTGTTAAAAGTTCGCGACTCAAAAATTAAAATTATGCATTTTTTACAGTACAAATTAAATTTGATTAAGTGCACGTGCTTTTTTTTCTTTTTTTTTACTTTCAATTACCCATATGTATACATAGGGTAATGAAAATATAGTATTCAGTCAAAAAAAAAATTCTATTTTCTTAGCATTTCTCCACGTCTTGGAACATCCTGATTTCAAAAAAGTGATCTAGAAAAAATGTGCCATGGGACCTACCATTAAGGTTTTCGTCAAAATCGCGCATGCGCATAAGGTAGCTGCCATTGAAAAAAAATCATGTTTTTCAATTATTGCAAAAAAAACGGCTCCCACGATTTTGATAAAAGTCGCTGTGGTAATGCCTCTTAAGATGTTCCTAACATCCCCACCTCCGAAATTCCCGTAAAAATGTTTTAGTGGCGTAAAAAGTTGAAAAACGAATGCTTTCAACACAGAGTTCTCTTGCCTTGACGGAATAATTGAATTAACGGAATTTAATCCTGTAGATGGCGGAATTTAATCCTGTAGATCACTCTAAGTGTCCAGGGAATGGGCAAAATTGTATAGTTGTTTTCCCTGTAATAATTTTTAAATAATATTTTTTATTCAAATATAATTAATTTAAATTACTTTTTATTCATTTTTTAATGGGTTTTAAACTTTTATCCTAATAAAAATATTAAAAAAATATTTTATTTCAAATTTTATTCATAAATTTAAAAATGTTGTTTATTACTGGAAAAACTGAGGATCAAAGGACGAGATAATCCGGAACAGCCGCTCTACGGGTTAAAAGATTCCCTTTACGGCAGGATCACTTTTTCTTTGTTTCGCACAGTTAATCACAACTGGTTTATGAAGTTTCTGAAATATAACCGATTTAATTAACTGTATTGATTTTAAACACTACAAATTTCCGCCAGTACTAAGTGATCCGCTTCGCAATGTGTATAATGTCCCTTCTTCTTGGACATTCGAATGAATATGTACATATAAAGGCATACATATCTGTTAGTTTACGATTCTTCGCCGTGGACCGCTTACTTCGGACAAGGCTGTGACACAATGGGCAAAAAGGCTGGAAATATTTATGTGGCGAGCAGGCGTCAATGATTCGTGGAGGTGGGATTGTCAACACAGGACGCTTGCAGGGAGGACATTAAACCATTTCTTCTGGCGGATCTATTCATCATAAAGATGCGTCCTGTGGATCGCATTCTTTCATATTGGGTTTCCTCTCCGATATCCATGGGTGGCTTCGGGGATGGATTATGAAATGTAGAAGAGAAAGATCTTATGTAGAATGTAGGTATAGAGGCCCGATTTCCATGACGAAATAGATCAATGTGTTAGCCTGAGATTTTCATCGTGTGTGTTTGCTGGTATCTTGATGATTTATGAAAATATGATTGAAATGCACCCAGCTCTGACTCTTTGTACGTCATAAGAAAATAATTTACATTACACTTCAGTTTATACAGTCCTTTAGAAATAAAATATTTTATTCCAGTTAATAGTTTTCATCATCTTTTTCTGTATTGAAAATGGGTGTTTTTCTGCAAGGGGCAAGATTCTATTTTCCAATTTTTTTTTTCTCAGAAATAATTTTAAATTATTTTCTTTTCTCACGCGAAAACTAATTTTCCGTTTTTGCACGAAACTTAACAGCATATTACACATTAATTGGCAAGTTTTATACCGTGTTTGATACACATCTAGTAAACAGATTTTAAATCCTATTCATACATCTGGCACCAGTGCAAGTATCCTTTAATTTGAGCACCAATACACACTTATATATTTTTACAATATTATCAATACCATGTGTGAATTATTAGATAGTCTTTTGGTCGGTACACTAATCAACGTCACTTTCGCGAGTAATTTAGATTGTTCTGCGTTTCTTCCATTGATTTCTGCTTTTAAGATTCAGATAACTCAACAAGGATTTACAGATGAAACCAGTAGAATTGTAGAACTTATACTTCTCTATGATAGGTCATCAACAGTCTTGTGAGGCACAGCTAGCAGTTAGAGATCAGTTATTGAAAATATGTTGAAGATTTAATTTCTCCAAAGCCCCTCCGCAATCCCCGGTGCAGATATAAAAGACGACAATTTTTATTGAAATATAATGCGCGCAAGTGGCCGCAGAATTCTTTTTCACGATCTGCGTGATGCCACCCTTGTCGTTATATTTCACGAAAAGCTCTGCAAAGTCACGAGATTTATGTTTCCGCCAGAGTTGCCCCGTCTCGATTCAGTATGGGCGGGCTGGTCAGAACTCACCGTACCACACTGCTGGTCTATGAGAAGCCCTTTTCAGTAAATTTTAGTGTTTCTCTGTTTTTAAAAAGTAAAGGGGGAATTAATTTTTGAGAAGTTCTGTCTAAGTTTTGTTATTGAGCGACCATTATCTGAAGTGTTTTTCCCCGTGCATTTTTAAACTGGAGAGTGGGTAGTTCCACTTGCATCGCGATGAAGTCTCAGACAGGTCACAAGAGGATATGTAAATACAAAATTAAAAATAAAGGTTTGGAGAAAAGATTATTTTACTAAATTCCATAATTCCATTTTTATTTGTTATTCCAATCTAATATCTTTTAAAATTCAAAACTATACGATTGGCGTCAAAATCCTACGTTTTTTTTTTTTTTTTTAAACTGAGAAAACATGAATGAATTCACAAATGGTCTAACAAATATGTTGCAAAAGGGGAATATAAAATTCTTAGCTAATATTATTCATCCATTCGATTCAGTAAATTGTCGAAACCTTATATTTTGTTAACTTTATAGTACAACTTAATGTAAAATTTGTGTCAATTTAAAATTTATTTTAGGGAAGATAACATACTGATTGAAAAGCAGAAATTCAATTTCAAAGGTATCAAAATTGCAAATTCTTGTACAATTTTGAAACGCCACAAATCTTATCAAGAAACATGTCATACATCCACAAGATCAAGGAAAGGATTAATTTATTCTGGAATTTCTTGTTAAGAAACTGGAGTAGCTCAATGTAATTACAATAACCATGGCATTTTCAATGAATATGAACGATAGAATACGAAACAGATCTTATAAATTACACATCCCTTTGTTACGATACAAAACTCAGCGTTTATTTCAAAAGCCGCCCAAACCCACCTCATTAAAAGAATGCGTAAGAAACATAACCAGCCCACCCTCTCTTGAAATGAGATTCAACGGACAAAGTCTTTAATTGCTGCGTCCCACATCCCCAAAAAAAGGCAGACAACAACGCATCCGCTATTAACATCAATAAGTACACAGCTCATTTTCGATTCAGATATTATTTTTTTGTAGTGGCAGAGGATAAACCATTGCCGCTTCCTTCTTAGTCGAAAAATGAAATGTAAATAGAATTGCGGTTACTCGTAAACAGTCAGTGGGGAGAAAGGTGATTATTGTTAAAGAAAATAATAACATCTCATCGTTCTATTCTTGCACGACAGATGTTTTGTGAGTTTAATTAACTCTTCATTGTTTGTCGGAATATCAAGAACTAGGGGGTTTGTTATTTCAGCCTTGGTTCCATTAACTGGCAATGAGGTTTCAATCCTTTCTGGACCGATTGTTACTACACTGCATAGATAAGTTTTAAACATCAAACAAATTTGAAACCTTATTCGTTAAATCAATGTATTTTGTAGAGTTCTTCCAAATGTCATTTCCAGTAGCAGTACTCAAGAAATAATTTTTTTTAACGCCTCTATGTGATGGTAACAATGTATTAAACCTCGCTAGTAATCTCTTTTATGGAAGTTTTTCATTATAAGATGCACCAATATTCAACTTCTAAAAAAGTCTATTGGTAAGTGGATGCCTACAAATATGCTGAATCATACCTCCCTTTTTATACCTCATTAATTTGAACGCACTGCAACATTTCAAGGATAAACAACAGAATTTTCTTGGAAAAACGGAATAGGTAATGCCACATTGAATGTAGTGTCACGTGAAAATATGTTTTTATTTTAAAAATTACAATCATTTAAATGTCACGATCAGAATTTCTCCAAACCGGGTGGTGCTAATTATAACTACAGAAATTACAATTATTTATAAACATATCTAACTTTTATCAATAGAAAATTTTAGGTATCTAACATGGGAAACATTTATAACTACTGAAGGGATTGTCCCGTGAGCATATTTGCTATTTGCAAAAAAATAGTGGTTTTCACTTTAGTAACAAGCTCATAGCTCAATAATTCAGTACGTCATGAGGTAGAAATTTTTTTTCAAGCATAGATAAAAATCATAAATGTTGAAGACCTTTTCCCTTTCCACATTAAAGTAAAGAAAGGGGGAAAAAAAAAACATATTACGAATTAGAGAGTCTCCTAAAAAATAAGCAATGTATTTAAGTACATTACAACCCATATTCCCTCAACTGTAAGACAATATCCATTTAGACATCTCACATTAGACACACAGCATTTGAACACTTAACCACCAATATCTAATCCTCCAAAATAATATGACAAAACCTAATACGAATCCATTACTTGCTTCCCCCACTAATCACACACAAAATCATGCTTCCACAAACAAAGAAACAGTCTCCTTCGGCACATAGAACAAGCATATAAATACGATCCCTATTAATTTATCAAACAACGAAAATTACAGGTTTTTAGGGTAGAGAGACATCTAGTAGCTTGGAGGTGAATCTTCAATTACACCGGTTTTTATAGCGCAACAGATGTCCAGAAAAAAGCCGATTTCAATTGGGTGGGAGGGGCAGGAAATGATGTGCACGTAGTTGAAGGGAAAGTACGATATATTATTCTTCGTTTTTTATTATTTTTATTATTATTATTGTCTTTTTACCTACCTTTTGAGATCATAAATAGTTGAAGCTTACAATTTAGATGTCTGATTAAGCCGCTTTTAAAAAGACGTTTGTTAGGGTATGGTTTATCGCGTAAATGCACACTTGGAGTGTCTTAGGGGTTGTTAGAAGGAATCGTGATGTTTGGTTGGCCCTGCTGGTTAATATTTGAAGCGTCAATTGTTGATTTGTGAGGTCTTTTGTTTGTTTGAAGATGAGGGGGAAATTATTGATCACGAAAATTCAAGTGAGTGGGTTATTGATTCAATTTTCTGTTAGTAACTGAGTTATATTGTAATTACTAGGTTTTGTTTACTTACACTATATGTAAGGAACTGGTATTTGTGTTATGTTGGTAATATTTACCCAGAAATATTATTGCTTTCACTCATATTAGTTATATTTTCTGACTAATTTTGTGAGTACGACAAAATATTGCTAACATTGACTTTTTCGAAAATATAACTTGCCTATACTGTACAGGATTACTGGCCGCATGCCTGTCGTTTATATTAAATTATAACTTAATACATAGTAAATGAAAATTGAAAAATTCTAATGATAAATGTATATATGAAATCTAAAAATCTGTACCTTGCTACAAAAACAATTGTGATAAAATTAAGTGATAAAGAGAGTGACACCATTAAATTTGTTACAAAATCTAAGAATGTGCACTGAGGGAAAATTCCATTCAGGAATGAAAGCATTTAAATACTCATTTTTAAATGGTTTAAAAGAAAAAATAGTAAAGTCATACTCAAAATGTAAGCACTCAGCTTATTTAAAATCGAAACATCATATATAACTCGATTTTTAATGCTATCAATAAAATCACAAACAGAAAAATCATCAACAGAATCACAAACTCGCTTTTACAACTCTAAAATATTTTACGCTGATATTTCATAACGGGAAGTTTACCTGTACAAATCTATCGGAGTGTGTTTTCGTTCACGCACACTGGAAAAAAGTAAAGTCTGCAAAATAATTTTCGTTTTAATTTCTAAAAACGAAACCCTCTATTATTTTAGGGTAAAATAAAATCTTTCTCTAGTCGAGTGAGTTACAGGAATCGAGTGTTGCGAAGAAGAAAATCCCAATATCATAGCTTCACCCACTCGGCTTATTGATATTTTCCACTTTATTTTTTAAAAATATACACGCAAGTTTATCAAAAAAGAGTATTATGTTTTATAAAATAAAATAAGCACCCAATGTACCTAACAATTACCGTACTTTCTTCTAATACTGAATCTAATTCTTCGCATTTAAAAATACCCATTTCTTACAATACGACATTAGTTCTTTCATTTGATACACGGTTCAAATCGTAAGAAAAGGCAATACTCACGATGTGTTTTCTAGATTGCTCATCACAATGCACATAAATATACAACTCTTAATCACACCCTTGACTGCCTACTCTTTCGCTATAAATTCTGTCCACGAGTTGGTTTATAATTGTATTTGAAAATTACAACAAGTATTTAAGATAACGCCCTTTCACCACAATTCGTGGCCTTTTCATTTTTCTAATTTACTTAGTTTTCTGTTAATTTGGATACATACAAATATATCTATCCGTAATTTAGGTCTATCATAATTTGAGGTTGCAGAGAAGCAGAATGGCTTAATTTGTAAAATAGAAAAAAAGCAACCTTAAATATAAAAATAATTATTTTCCAGAGTATGTTTGAGCCTTCGTTTTACATTTTCCAGCAATTTTTTTCTACCTTAAACAACTTTGTATAATTCGGTGATAATGATATTTTATTATGATAAAAACTATATTAAAAATGACAAGTCGGATATTTTAAATAAAATTTTATCAAATAAATTTTAACTATACATGAACTCGTACTAAATAAAGTTGAGTATTTATATTGCTTATGAATCCCCAATTTAATTGCAATTCCATTGCGAGAAAAGTAAAAATAAACAACAACAAAATTAATATACTTAATAAAAGAAAAAATAATAAAACGAAATTTATAAAAATAAACCATTAAATCATTAGCAATTAACACAATAGTTGTATAAATATTTGTACGTAGAAATGAAGATTGTATTGCATAATTAAGATTATAAAACAATGGACAATTTCGGCATTTTTTGAAAGACGAGTGAAATTAGTTTATATTTATGAAGAATTTCTTTCTGATTCCAAATATTAAAACAAAAGTTCTTTAAAAAAATTAGTTATTTAAAAAAAATAGTTATTTAAATATTAAGAAAAGAAAATGCTCGAAAACCTCATCTAATTGCAGGCGCTGATAAAAAACACTATATTTTAACTGTGACGTCAAAACTTCCTTCCGTTTCTATGGTTATCGAAAGCTTTCTGCCAAGGTGGGAGTTTTGTAAAAATTTGCCATATCCCGTGCAGGTTGGCGCGATTTGCAAATTGGTTTCTACTGCCACGTTTCAAGTCAAGTTCGGAATAAAGGACTTCACATTAGCTTCGAGCCGAATGAGTCGTTTTTCCAGCCTACATAAACCAGCTATTTTAGATTTCAAATTTAAAAAAAAAAAAAAAAAAAAAAAAAAAAAAAAAAAAAAAGCGCAGTAATCAGAAATTTGTGTGTTTATGGCCTTTTAAAAACATTTAGAATTGAATGAAAAAAAATAATAATAAAATGCTGGAATCGTCCATTGTATATTAACTTGAAACAAAATAATTTTATGAATTTTTAAATATTGATTATAAAAGTCTTAAATTGAATTAGTAAATTAAGGTTAAAAATTATATTCGTAACTCATAATTTAAAAGAAAGGACTTTTTTATATACGTAAAAGAACACTTACTAGATTTTAATATATAAAAAAAAGTAATTTTCTTTAAATTATAAATTATATAAAATTATATTAAAAAGATTATTTTCTTTAAATTATTTCTCTCCAGCGTAATCGAAAGAATTGAAGTGAAATGTTATAGCCAACAAATTATATCAGTCATAAACATTACCCTCGCAGCCTCTAAAGAAAGCAGTCGTAGATAAATTGAAGATTAGTTGTGAAGACAATTCTACAGACGCTTCTGGTGTTCCCGTAAATTGTGCAGGTAGTAGCATACCTACTGAATGGTAGTAGCGTATTGAAAGATAAAGATTGAATTTTATGTTCTCTCTCATCTCCGATTTAGTGAAAAGCTATAGATGTCATGCATTTTTAAATACTTTGTGTGTGGGGGGGAGGGGGAGGATGTCAATGGGGGGGGGGGGAATCTTTTCGGCGCCTGTGGGAATGGTTCATAAATTCAGATAATTTCGTCTTTGTCTATCGCCGGCGTTTTTTCAGGATATCGCAAATTGCTGAAGTTTTACTTCTCCTTCATTTGCGTGACAGTTTTCGTAGTATTGTGGCATTTTCCCAATAATTTTCGTTGTTCTTCCGGCACTTGCTCAATCGTTTTCAAGGTGTCGGCGACATTTGTCCGATAATTTTACGGGACACTAACGTGGTGTCATCGAACGGCAAAGTGTTAAGAATTAGTTTGTTTTATAACCTTTACGTGTTTTTAGTAAGCATTTAAAAAGCATATTTCCGCTCTTATACGTGAAATCGAGATCGTGCATCATTGTTATTGTTGTTCTTATTAGTTTTGTAAAAAAACTTAATTTGCTTTAGTTTTAAAAAATTTTAATCTAAATATTACCCTTTGTATTTTAAAAATACCCTTTAAAATTTAGAAAGGGGGTGAAAATACCCTTTGGAAATATTTAACCGGCGAACACTGCATACAACTAAAAACTGTATGGAAATATATATAAAATGTATTCATTCACAAGCAAAACGTACTTGTAATATTCAATCCCTTACAAGCAAATTTTAGACATATAAAATATTTTAAAACACACATATGTAAAAATTGGATGGAAATACATTAAAAAATCAAACACATAATATTAAACACTGCTGTGTACAAATCGATTGATTTTTAAGTGCAAGTGTTTGATTTTTACACGTATGTAACTGATTATTACACGTATGTGTTTGACTTTTCCAATTTCTATCTAGTTTCTACAACTGCATGTTGGAATTTTGAGCCCATGTATTTGATTTTTACATGCATGTACTTAAATATTTCATGTATATGGTTGCTGTAAAGAAGTAAATATTTATTTTAAATTGTTAATATTTGTATAGTTTTTAAATGAAAGAATATAGTAAATAAAGCAACATTATTTTATTGAATTAATAGGATTGCCATTCAAAAGTATTTTTCCATTTATTTGCTTTCTATGAAATTTTTTATTTCAGGTGAACTCAACAAGTTTTTATTTCCTGCAAAAAGTTTTAGAACATTCAAATCTGTTAAGACTGTATCATGTATACTATGCAGCCTTACATATATAATTGTAGAAATCAATAATATTGGAGATGCGTATTTTCTTTTCTCCGCGTATTGATATTTGACTCTTTGTATTCCTAGATATCTGGTTGAGGGTTGTCAGAGAGTACATGTTCTACTTTTTACCGAAACTAAATCGAAGCAGGAGCATAGCAACTAAACAACAGTATTAAAACAACTGTACTCAGCATCCGATGACATCATCTAAGACGTCATAATTATCATTCATCAATCACCTGCCAAATTCCTATGAATCATCCGCCCACTCCCCTTGCACCTCTGCAGCAGAACTATCATTTTTATACTACTACCATTCACTTTATTTAAAATGAACTGTTTAACGCCTTTTTTGCATTTAATTTCCCACTAAAAGAATTTTCTGAATAGATAAGAAAATACTGATGTTTAACTTTAACCTGATACCTGTTTTGTAATAAAAAGTGGAGGCTGTTTGTATGCATTTTGTATATTTACTCCAAAATAAAAATAATAAAAAAATAAAAAAAAACTCCTAGAATATGTCTAGAAGTCAATGGCTGCTTTCCTGTTCATCAAAATAAATAAAAGTTAATTAACAAGGAAACTGGTAGAACGATTTAAATTAAATTCGGCACATAGTAATCTAGACATACCAAAACATATACAAATTTCAAAATATTTAATAAATTAATTATTTAAAAAAATGTATAAGTGTGAGATAGAAAAAATTCCATTTCACTACGTTTGGAAATGAATAAAAACTATAGGGAATGGATGATTTAAAACAAAATTTATTGTGAATTGTTGTCGGTTACTAAGACACTAAGAAGAATTAACAGAAAAATTATTTTACTTGTTAAAAAATCTTAGATTAAAAGAAATAAATTTAAATGTGTTCAATATTCGAGATAATTATAAATATTTATGGAATAGAAAATGAACTGTTCTTAACTTTCTCATAAACATGCTGTATTGATTGGTAGACTATTGGACTAGTGTTCAAACTAACTGTTAGGATACCAATACTGCCTGATCTGTCTAATACCTTTGGGAATACTGGTGCTAAATGGCATAATTCAAACTTTCAATACTTTTTCCGTTTTAATTTTGTAGGAAAAAGGTAAATCCTGAAAATACATTTTCTAAACTTCCTGACAATCTGATATTACGCACAAAAATTGTACTGATGTACGAACAGCTTCCAGGTAAAAAAAACTCAGTACATTATTATTCGTAATCCAAAACATTTTATATTTTCTGACAAGGGACAGAGAATAGATATAATAGCACCAACAAAAAAAATCACCTTTTTGTATACATTTTAAATTCAGGAAATTCAAAAGGTAATAAATATGACCTCATTCTATTTGAATATAATTCCATAAAAATCGAATATCTAGAACAGGTAAACTTATCATTTCAAAACGAAAATAACTATTTTTAATAAACTTATCGCACTAAAATATTTACTTTAAACGTTTAAAAGTTAAATGAATATTATATGAAACCCTATCATTGAAACCGGATTTGATTGAAGAATTTCTCAGTTTTATGACAATGTGGCAATAAAATACGACCTTTGTCCCATATAAACACCTTAAAATCAAGTATTTAGAAGAGATAAACTTAACAATTCAAAAAGAATTTGTATTATAACTCAATCACAACCGAAATATTTATGTTAAGGAAGCAAAAGTTAAACCATCATCAGATAAAATCCGGTAGGCGACAAAACTGAACACAAATCATGTGTTAGTTTTTCAAACATGATTAAAAACAATCGGTTACCATTCATCCTATCAACACAAATGTTTAAATTATATTGAGAGGGCAGATGTTATATGAATTAGTAAGATGTGTATCTTTTCTTCTAAACGAATGCAGGACATTTTTTAGCGAGTTTATCATTGAATTTAAACTTTTGAACAAAACATAATATAATAATGCATCTCCAAAAAGTATTTGAAACTAAAGTTGATTTTATAATATGCATCATTAAACAAAATTGAGGAAAGATGTCACTCCAAACTTGCACATCTCTTTCAACACCTTAAATCGTTTAAGAAGGAAATAAAAATGTATAAGTATTTAAACTCGGTTAAATTCAATTCTTTCGATAACACTGTTAGGTTAAACAAAATCAGGTTTTAATTTCCGAATTATAAATTTTCCTACAGAATAGTTTTGGATGTAAAGAAAACTCTTGTTGTGTTTCTTTACGAACTTTTATTTGATAATTCATAACACAAATGTTTAATATTTTTGAAATATTATTGATGACATTTTCCACCAGTTGTGTTTACGCTTTTCTTTATTAATAAAAGCAAATTAAGAAGATTTCTGTTTGGGTTTTGATATTATATTTTAGCTCTCCTACAAAATCCACTTAAGATGGGGTTCAATGACTTCCATTCAGAATTAATTTTTCTGACTTTAAGTTTTGGAAGAAACATCATTAAAATAATAAATTCAGTTTTCCTCTTTAGATATATTAATAAAATACATAAGTAAAAAAAAACACACCACACTATTTCGAAAAGATTTATTTCCCCTTATGCACCATCTCCCCCTTCGCGTATATTCATGTTGTATTTTAGGTTGGTTGGTTGGTTGTTTTCAGATTATCTGGAGCCGTCAGCAACACGAGGGCTATAATGTGCCGAAACATTCGTCATTAGACAAGCCAAAATACATTTACAAACACACATGCTTAACACGGGACTCGAACCTGCAACCTCGCGGTCTAGAAGCTAGCATGTTAACCACTATATCGTTTGGTCTGCGTTGTATTTTAGGACATTCTGTCCAATTGCTCTTTTTTAACAGCTTTTTGAAAGTTGAACATTAATTGTACTTACTTTATAATAGAGCTGTGTTACCAATTCAATAATTATTTCTTATAGAAAGGTAGAATTCTCTGGAACGTTTCTAGTGGGTAGTCATAATTAAACTAAAACTGTGTAGAATAATTTAGAGCTTATACTAATAAACATATTTTGAAAAAATTTAGTGTATATAATATTGATAACATATGAAAATTATTTTTGAAGAAAATAAAAATAAGCCTCTATTCCTACCAAAAAAAAACCCCATACATATAAATATAGAGGTTGAATGACTTCAATGAGAATTAACTTTGCAAGATGTACCTTATCAAGGAAGCTCTCTTAACCAAAAGTCGTTCCATTCATCTTAGACTAAAACAATAGAAAACAACACAATTAAGTTTTGAATATCTGTCATAAGATTCTTGTTGACGATGCAAAACTTTCAGAAGGGTAATTAATCCACTTGCCACCTTCCAATTCAACTAAAACTTGACAGATAGACTCGCTGTGAATGACAATGCATTCCATCAAGTTTTGAGCAAAAACAAAGTTAATTGCACGCAATAGATAATTTTTTCATAGTGGCTAAATACTATGGAAATGCTATCTCAGCTCCAAATTACTTTGATAAGTTGTGATTGCACATAAAAGTTGGTAATATTATAAGGAGAATTTTACTAGGATTTATTTAAAAAAATGTTTTTGATGGGTTAAATTTGTGTGTGTGTGTGTGTTTAGGGATAATTTACCCTATAGACTAAGAATTACGTATACAAAGCCCCGTGAAAATTTTAAGATTTCAACAGGCTCCAAGATGCTCAAAACAGCGTCAGTTTAATTATGGCCACCCTGCGAATCCAATCCTTCAAACGTATTTCGTAACATATATTACACATGCTCATCGACACAGCACGGGATCACAGTCCTCTTTCATTGTAAAAGACCTGTCAAGCAACATTTTATAAAAATGATGTCACAGCCTGTGTGGTCCAAGAAAAATTATATATATATAAAAAAAAAAGAATCAAAAATCAATCCCTCCTCCTCCTCAAGGTGATTTCTAAGAAAGGATGGTACTCAACGTGGATACTTCCACCATGATTAAGATCACAATACCAAAGGTCAATCCCATTCATCTATGCCCATAACAAAACAAGCTCATTATTCAGTCGCGATCAAGTTGTTGTTTGAATGCGAAAAGAGTACTCGAGCTGGAACAGGGAGAAATGGGATTGATGACATTTTCATAATGGGGGATGTTTGGAGGATTCAAATGCAATCGATACGGTGGCGTTGAATCCATTAATTGTGAGTAACAAGACTGGGTGTAGATTGTATCTGTGGGATGGCTGTGATATGGTTATTAGTGATTGGATTCGTCTCGGTTGGTTTTCTTTTGTCTGACTGCTATTATGTGTCTTATAAATGATAGGGTTGGTCTGGAGGGAGTCTGGTTAACACTCGTTTTAATTTTTCGTATCACATGGTCCAAAAGCGGAATACGTCACTTCGATGTATGTCAGTTCGAAACTATAAAAGTTAAAGTTAAATAACACAAGAAACTAGTGCAACGATTTAAATTAAATTTGATGCAGAGCTACTTCATGAATACCCAAACACTGATAAAGATTTTTTTTTTTTTTTTTTTTTTTTAATTACAACCATTTTAAGTTTGAGGGGAAAAAAAAACACTTTTCTTTAATAACATCGTGTTTTATACTAAATATAAGCTTTAGAAGAGATTATTTAAATATACATATCTATATTATGCTTGTTAGAATTTTATTAAACATCCATTGTCGGGAAATGAGTGCCTTCCCCCTACATTCCGTAACTCACAGAAAAAATCAGAAAAGTACTTGCTTATAATTTCAAGGCAAAATATTGTGGATCACAAAAATAGCTTTGCTTTGATATAAAGATAATCAACATAAATATGTTTGATATTTAAAATTGATTGTAAATGGTATAAGTCTAATATAACTTGTATGTTAACATTCTTAATGCGGATATACTGATCTTTATTGTTAAATTTTTTTAGATATTCTTGAAGGCAAAATATTTTAAACATGCTTCGAAAATCAAGTTAAAAGTTGCTTTCTATTACTGGAGGTAGAGATTTTTATTTTTTATTTGAAATATAATCACTGACATATAAACTTGTTTACAACTAGTCTCGAAGATGAAAGGCTTAATATAAAAAATTGCTGGAATATGAATGGTAAGCGAATTTGTTTTTGCGTCCAAAATAAAAAGTAATTGAGTGCTTACATTCGCGGCGGTCGGACACACTGCGTGCGAATATTAGCACTTGAAATTTTTTTTTTTTTTTTTTTTTTTTTTTTTTAAGATATGTTATACTATTTAGAGTTTATTAAATTCCACTTTTAATTTTTTTGACATTCTGATATATTTATATGTATGAAATACTAGTCTTTGAAATATGATCACTTAAACTTAAAATTTCATGTAAAGAATCGATGTTATTTTGGGCAATGTTGATTTTATTTTATATTCCTCATCATAAGTTTCAACTGAAGAACACCAATCCAACACTAAACAAGTTGGTCGTTACAGTGACTCTCAATATTTATCTCTTCTATATCCATTTCTATTACGGTACATCAAGTCCAGATATCAAGATATAACAATCCCAGGAGCAAAAGTTTGACAACATTTAATGGCTGAAAATCATATGATAACGAAAATCTTGCCAATATGATGTTTTTCATAAACAAAAATGTCAGTGAAAATGTCATTGCTCAAAAATGTTATACGTGAAAAATTTCGCAAGAAAATTAGTAACGGAAAATCAAATTCTAATCCAATCTCTGTATTTTGAGCCAAGAAGATGTGAATTTCCCGTAGAATAATTACGAAAACCATGAAGGGACTCTTCCAATCGATTTTTGAAACACATCTAGTTGAAACTTCAGATTTAGACCAGTATGTAAAATTTATATTAGAGACTAAAAATATTGAAAACTAACTGTTTCCCGTCTTTACTTCCGGTTGGATTTTGATATGGAAATAACAACTCGTCGAGACCTTTCAATTGAAATATCACATCTCTATTTCATTTGCAGTTTTGTTAGCAAATTTGGACCTCAGAAAGATGACTAGAGCTGTTATCTAAGCTTTTTTCTTTATTAGCATAATGTAAAAGCTAAAATTTCTTAATGAATTCCTAATTTTTTTTTTTTTTTTAATTTAGCTTATGAGCGTCTAAAGTAGATATTTATGCGTAAGATGCGTATGAAATTTCATTAGAATCGATGATTCAGTTACTTAATTTCAAGTGTGCAATGTTTTTTGCGGGCATGGGACAGCATCACGAAATCGATTATGCGACAATTAAACATTACCATGGTCATTATGTAAATAGATTATATACAAATATAATTATATTCTTACTTTAGAGGAGAAAAGGGGTAGGGATATTTACATTATGTTTGTTCCTTATGTAGAATCAAGATTATTTTAAAATCGTAATAAAATACAGTTTAGTCAACTGCCAAACGTGATCTCCATTTACGGCATTATTTTACTCTTAAATTAAAATTTAACTTTAGGAATCAGTTGCAAGATATTTTTTAAGTATTCACTTATTAAAATCTTTCAATATGATCCTAATATGAGAGTACTTATGATCCTAAATGAGCCAGTCCAATAAACTGGGATTTACAAACGTGATCACCGAATACGTAGTGGTGAGAAAATGAAATAAATCAACATTTAGAAAAACCTAATTTACTGCAGGTAATCATCCATCTGTATGCAAACAAGACAATGCGCCTAATCCAACTGTTTATACAATCCAAAAAATTACAAGTCATCGGCTTCACGAACCTACCGTTAGATCCATGTTTTCCGGCTTCCAGAGAAACTAATGTTTTTTAATTAGATTACATCCCGGCTTGCAAACAGGAAGCTCAAATGTCTTCTGGTCTCCCTGGCGGACTTGTGCTTAGGACATCTGGTGTCCACAGATTACCAATTAACGCTCTCTGCGGGGGTTTCCTAAAGAAGCCTCGGCGTTGAAAACACGCAATCGGGGAGGCGGCAACGTTTTCTGGACGTTCCATTTCTGTGTGTTTTGTGCTTCTTTTCGGCACGATCCTCTTGACAGGAATTATGATGAGAGGTGTAGGCCGAAATCCTGTCCCGTTTTCACATCACGTATTTACTTGGCTTTCGAATTGTATTTGCTATGGGGGGGGGGGGGATCTTATTACGGCGTGAGAGGGGATTTTTTCTGCGACTTCTCACACATATTTTCTGCGGTTATTAATTTCCTTTTCGATACAAAAGACTTCCTGAGAGGTGGTTGATTTATCGTAGAGGCGCGTGATGTTGCTGAACATGTGTTTGAGAGACTTGCATATATCTGTAGTGAGGTTATGTAGGACTTATTATTGGGTAATTGAATCCAGGGTATTTGTTGATGGAATCTTAAAGAAACATATTTTGATATCTCTACTTGCAATTCGATATCTGATAGAGAAAATAAATTGGATCGATTTAGATGCAGAATACCTTATTGAATCAATTATTTTAGAGTACTTTGCAGTCAACATAATGCAGTGCCAATGTAGTTTTATGAATTTAGTTTGTTCAAACTTATTATATATTTGATATACAAGAGAAATATGGTGTATCTGATTTTCAGTGACGAATTCAATTGCAAACAACCATCTCTTGCAAGGGTAGTAAATTAAAAATTGAAGTGATCACATTTTTATGACTTTTTCCAAAATCAGTATGGATATTTCTGAAAACATTTTTATGATAGATAGGTCTGGGAGAGAAACTAATATTGCAATGAATTAATCTCAGATTATGTTATAATACCAATTTCTTTAAAGACATCTTGCAGTATACATATACAACAAAATGTAGCTTAAATGCAGTGTTATGGATTCAGTTTGATGTTTATTCAAACTTATTTTGTATCTGATACTCAAGCGAAATATAGTTCATCCGTTCTTCAGTGAAGAAATCAGCTACAAATAATCATACGTTGTATAAAATCAAGTAGAAATTTAAGACATGATAACTTAAAAATCTCAATGACTTCAATAGATAATTGATATTTGATACTCTAAAATGGAATCATGTAAGAAAAGTGCAGTGCAAGTAGAAAATTAGAAAATCTACAGATCAATTCAAAAGGAAATTAAAGAAACATTACAACCAGTATAGAAAAAAATAAGAGATTGTTTTCATTGTGAAAAGTTTTACTTAAAATAAAAATGTATTAGTAAAGTTTGAGAATCCAAGAAATTTAATGGAGTGAATTTTAATTCAGTTCAATTAAATATTAATAATTTTCACTGTTTTTCGTGCGTTCCATCATCAGCATCATATAAATGAACTTATAATAAAATGTTTCTTATAGATTTTTGGAATAAGTACAATTCCAGTTAATTTACAGATGTGATTTAATCTGTGTAAGGGGATATAAAAATAGTGTCTATCCATTCCAGTTATAGATTTCTAAATTCTTAAATATTAGAATTTTATAACTCGGAAACTTCTTATCAGATTTTAACGTCAAACCTACTACAAATGTCAAATAACTCTTTTCAAAACTTCTGGCAAACTTTTATTTAATTACGCAAAACTTTATCACATTGCCATTGGACTTTAAACTACTATTATAATTTTCACTCAATGTGTGCAATATTTTTTTAGCCGGAAATATTTATAAATTGACCTCCCACGATTGATTATTTGACCCGTGAAATGATGTATTGTTGTACCTTATTAAACAGGCTTATGCAAAATGTTCGCAACGATTAAAAACATCTATAACTATTTAATGCACAATTTTATAAAGATAAGATTTGCACAGAATAGTAGTAAGAAGTTTAAAGATCACATGGAAATCTAAGCAATTTCACTTCATACTTTCTAAGCATACCAGTAATCACACCAACGTATTTGACACATTTCCCGATAAAAAGAAATCACACGGATTTTAAAATTAGGTAGTTCAGGGCAAAGAATGGCATCGAAATCCAAAATGGGGATGCGAACAAAAATATGAGCTTTCTTTTACTACACTGTGAAAACCTTTTCTTTATAATATTGTTTATTAAAGAGTTATATTGAGTTATATACATTTATAACCGTAGAATTCATTTTGAATCACCCTGGTACATGCTTGTTGCAAAATATTTCGACTGATATCGATAATTATAAATTAATGAAGCGCATCTTATGACAGGTTGGTTGGTTGTATTCAGATTATCTGGTGCCGTCAGCAACACGAGGGCTATAATGCGCCGAAACATTCGTCATTAGACAAGCCAACATACATTTACAAACACTCATGCCTAACATGGGACTCGAACCCGCAACCTCGTGGTCTAGAAGCTATAGTACGCTAACCACTATACCGTTTGCATCGTATGACAGGATATTCAAAATATAGTTTTGTTTGTAGTAACATACATGATGAGGAAAGAGTGTTCAGGTTCCAGTAAACAGTATTTGAAAGTGAAATGGATAACATGACGCCTCATTTAATATTAAGTATATGCATTTTTTAATCGGAAAAATAAACACACGACAATCATTGTTAGGAAAAAATTGTTTAAAGTGTAAATGTTTTAATGGAATATTTTTTGTTTTAAAATATGTTTTAATGGTATATTTTTTGCTGTAAAGTTTTAATAGTATATTTTTTGCAATACATGATAAAAATGAATTTTTGAAAACTAGTGATAAAAATAGTATTTATAAAACATTGGTAGGTTTAGTATAAATCAGCGTTAGCCACTACGCGGCCGGGGGCCAGATTTGGCCCTCGACAGATTTTTCTGCGGGCCGCCGGAACCACAGAAAATTAAAAAAAAAAAAAAAATCAAATTTCCTGGTATGAACTTTAAAAAAAAAAAAATTGCAATTTACCCGATAATATGTAGAACAAAGTTCTCCACTATGTGTCTGAAGAAACAATATGAAGAAGCTTTCAGCAAGGTGATTTTCATCAAGAATAAATACAAACTACATCTCATTTGGACAATTTATGAAAATTGACTACAACAAATACCCCGAAAGACGTCGCCTCTATCATAAAATAAACTGAACGATTTTAACCTCCATCGACTAACAATTGCTATCGACTTAAAGTGGAGTAAACTGGAAATACAGCTTAAATAGTTTTATTTCAAAGTTAAGTGAAGTCGCATTGTCACATTAAAACAAAAGATTCACTTATTTTGTAGACTTTGATTCACTAATAATGAATTTTTTTTTTAAATAATTATAAAAATAAATCAAATATCAGTTGTAATTTTACTAAGATAAAAAAAAAAAAAAAAAAAAAAACGATTCCAGTTTTCAGAAATGCTACATATTGTGAAATAGATGATGATTAAGGATACATATTTTGGTGTATCCGGCCCTCGAAAATCCCCAACATAAGTCATACTGTCCGTCTCTAAAAGTTAGTGGCGAAACGCTGACACAAATGAAACATACGCAGTATTGCGTATAATTGAGTCCAAAATGAGAAATAGTTATTAACATAAAAGTTATATCTTTATACTTTTTACTCTTAAAAAATTCAACTTTTACACCCAAATCTCTCATCTTAAAAACATTAGAAAGTTCCTTTATGATAAGTCATTCCAGTCACCAAACTTTCTTTTCAGAACTTTTATTCCCATCCCAAAAAAAACAAAAAAACCGCATCCACCGCAAACACAATAAAACTCGATCCTAACGCACAACCACTTAAAAGACACAACCTTAAAATAAAAAAAGGTCATTAGAAATTAAAAAACTGTTGTGCTAGTGAGTCCACTTCAAAGGCTCGCCGCCGTTCGTAAAGGTCACACGCTTGCTGTCGCAAGAGGGCCGGGACATTATGCCCAAATAGCTACTACAACTTTACACCCCACCATTTGAGCACATGCCGCCCTCTAATTGAATTCGAAAGCGACTGCTCGTTAAATCGCTCTAGAAAAACAATTTGCTGCTGATAAACGACACACCCACTACTACGGAGATTTGTCGTGACTCTTGGGTTATTCGAAGTCTTTTGATTTGTTTATTTTTAAGTGGTACAGTTTTTTTTATTACAATTTTATTCATCTTATTAGCTAGAATGTGTCAGTTATTACGTAACAAACGAAGATTCGAACTTATAAGTAGTGCGATAACGATTTCTAAATGCATATCTAATTAAATATGTTCGAAAATCATTGCTTCTTCAAAAATGCCTATCTTTTAAAGCATATACTGCTAATCAGGCAGGTTCTGATGATTAGAGGGGAGAGAACTATATTTGAAAGAAGGCAATTTCTAAAAAGGTTGATTAAAATAACTTTCTGCTACAAATCCTCCCAGTAATTCCAATACCTCGTAATCCAGCAAAAGCAACTCTTCAGGAGACTGTCGGCAATGCTAGATTGGCTCCACGACCTATTTTTAAGCACGATCAGGCCGGGACCGGGAGGTCGGAATGCTAACTACACAGCCATCAGGTGGGATGGAATATAAGGATTTGTTTAAACTATCGTGCCACAGTAGTGCTTTATTTAAAGCTTACGAAACATTTTTTCAAACGGTCAGACATGCTTGGAACATAAAAAAGATTATATATATATATATATATATATATATATAACCAATAGGTTACGAAATACACTAACTTCCAAAAGTAAAGCACGAAGAGGAAAATGATAATTTCCATAAACCAATCTGAATTAAAGAAGCTGAAATTTGCTGCAGAGGTCGAAGAAAGTATGGGTTTCGCGTCGAGAAATATAGAAAACAGGCAGTCGTATAAGAAGCCGGCATTGAGAAGGATTACAGGAGTTGCATTTAAGTGCTGATGAAAGGTGTTTAAAACATTTACGATTAAAACATATGATTTGATTTCAAGCTAGATGTGTTTCTATGACTTCCAGAAGACGAGAATGAATGATTCTGAGTGCTGGTGGACTGCCGGAAGCTTTGATCAGGACAGTTCATTATTCCGTCATTTCACGATTATGAAAACGATTCCAAACCAGCCGAACAGTTATCCGAAGACCTGTAGCCAATCGTCCAAGGGTTACGACCTCCCGCGGAAGATCGATATATTGCTGTTGTAGCCAAGCGGAATCGAAGATCGCCCTCCATACGTGCTACATCTATGGTAGCAGTGGCCATTAATAAGATGATAACTGCCACTCATTGTTAAGACGATATCTGCCTATGAAAGAAACACTAGTGTTCGACGAAGTCTACACATGAAAAGTCGGAACTCCCGGGTACCACAAGTTTGTGTTCCTTTATCCGTCCAATCCAAAAGGGCACGATTAAAATTTTGCCGTCAGCATGTGAATTGGACTGTGTCTGATTGGGGCAACGTTATGTTCACAGATGAGTCCATATTTACCCTACAACCCGATGATAAGCGTGTAAGGGTCTGGAGGAAACAAGGCACGCACAATTGACCCCAGAACATCCCCGATCATCACGCATTCTGCGGTGGAAGCATCATGGGCTGGGCAGGGATTTCATTGGGATATCGCTCCGACCGGAACATCTTTAGGCGAGGTTCTGTGACGGTTGTATGGTATCGAGATGAAGTCTTAGACCCCATTGTGAAACTGTACGCTGCAGCAGTTGGTCCTTCTTTCGTTTTAATGAACGATAATGCGCGGCTCCATAGAACTGCCATCGTTGACGACTTTATGGAGAGTGAGGGGATTGCGTGCTGTATGTAGACGTTTTCCATCTCTCCAGCCACTCTAGGAGATTTAGAAACTGCCCTACACTAGGAACAGTTGATCACCTCGGTCACCACACCGATCTACGGTGGTTGATCACCTCGTAACAAGCATTATCACACACTGTATACTTTGTATGCAGGTAAGGGGTGCTCGCATACCCTGTTAATGTCGTTTTATGTTGTTTTGAATTTAAACATTATTTTATTAATGACTCAAATATGACGTCATCTTATAACTTGTAAATATTTTCAATATTTTTTTATCTATGTTTGTAATTCTTTGTTTTGTTTCATGAATAAACATACAACTACTTACTTGCAGCATTTCGTGTCAATCAAAGCAGTACTTGTCAATTTTTTCGCATTTTACCTCTCCGTACTTAACTTTTGGAAGTGAGTGTATTAGAATTACAGCCTCAATTATGATTCATAAGACATCTAGTTATAAAATGTGTTCTTCAAAATTACATTTCCTTCAGCATGTAATAGTTATATTATCAGGAAAACTAGTACAAACTTTGCAAACATATGTTTTTTTAATTTTATAACTTAAAACTAGCCACCTTTTGCAGCATGTTTGGTAAGGCACCAAAGTTCTACACACAAATCGCGAGTGATCCAGAAATGGATTTCACCTTGCCATCTAGGAGTTTAATTTAAGTATTGTTATAAAGAATCTGGAATAAAATTGTTTTTTGTTTTTGTCAAAAATAATTAGTGAATTCAGAGCTATTTTTATTGTTCATGAAAAGTTTAACCTTATTCTCTTTATCTGTGATTAAATTAATTTAACGTGAAAATTATTTCATTAAATAATTTTCTTCTTAAACTAAAACTAAATAAAATCTTTTTTATTCAAAAACATTTTGCTAAAGAACAAACCCGAAATGGATTTCAAAATTACTTCCATAGCGAAATGTCTTGTCCGGGAGTCCGTAGCATAGACGGCGTCTCGTCATAGATACGAGCGGGCGCCTGGGTACTCTATTGGCCCCATTTAAGCTTTTTCGGATCGCGGCGCAGCGTTATCTCGCAGTTTTCTGCTTGATATTCGAACACGGGATGGAATCACGCTTTGTGGCAGTTAACGGCCTCGCAGACGACATCTACGCGAGACGGAGACAGGCGAAGACTACAGCGAGATGTGTGGCAACACTGGGTAAACACCACTGACGGCTATCAGCACTTTGGAGAGCTACTGATTGCCGAGAGTGTGGATATTGACAGAAATGATTACTATTGCTACTTAGCGTCTCTGCTAGATGAGTTATGAATGATATGAGGAGTTGGGAGTTAATTTAGGGTTTTACGTTTGAGGTGCGCTCGTGTATTGATACACTTTTTAAAGCCTACGTAGTCCCTCACTCGTTGCTAAGCCAGCTCTAGGACATATAAACACTCAATTTGGACGTGCAAATACTCAAAGAATTTAAAAATTCTTAAACAGGAGAAAAATTCGAATGAAAAAATATTTGTTATTAGTATTTGGCATCATTCTAGTGAGTTTAAATTTTATGATAAGGCTTTCGAGAGAACATTTAGGTGAAACTATTTCCTCTTGCAAACTAAGTGTTTTGTCCCATCAATCTTTTTTTTTTTTTTTTTTTTTTTTTTTAGTCAACAGAGATAACATCGTTGATTGCTTATGAGATCGGCGGCATCGAAGATGTTTACATTAAAACAGCCGAATAGGCAAGTTTTGACGAAAGAATTACCGCGGTGAAGAAATGAAGACTCAATGGGGCGACTTCTCGTTGAAAATCAACGAGGAGATATTGCGACCGATTTGCTTGCTCATTACTTATAAATGATTTGACAATCATTCATCACAACCACCGTAGAATGGAAACTCTTCTATTATACAGTGCTCCATGTTTCAAAATTGTTTAATTATAAATTTTAGTATTAACATAAGAAGTCAGTGGCGACTTCTCGTTGAAAATCAACGAGGAGATATTGCGACCGATTTGCTTGCTCATTACTTATAAATGATTTGACAATCATTCATCACAACCACCGTAGAATGGAAACTCTTCTATTATACAGTGCTCCATGTTTCAAAATTGTTTAATTATAAATTTTAGTATTAATATAAGAAGTCAGTGGCGACTTCTCGTTGAAAATCAACGAGGAGACATTGCGACCGATTTGTTTGCTCATTACTTATAAATGATTTGACAATCATTCATCACAACCACCGTAGAATGGAAACTCTTCTATTATACAGTGCTCCATGTTTCAAAATTGTTTAATTATAAATTTTAGTATTAACATAAGAAGTCAGTGGCGACTCGTGCACTACAAGCAGTGCAACCGGGCTGCATCTAAATTTATTAGTTTAAAACTAAGATTTAAATTTTACAACTTTCTAAAATGAAGATTCAATATCTACGGCAAGTGTAAGAAAATCCGATACACAGCAAACTTCTTGTCTTAGTATTGAATACAGGAGGGAAAAAAACCGCTTCCAATCAAGGCGATCTCCCTCCGAACAGCAGTCATGTGTTCCTGAAACGCGTTTCGATTGTGACGTTGCTATGGTAATCAATGGAATCCAATAGAGCCTTCCCTTCACGTAAAGGCAGCCAGATCAGCGATTTTCTGAAATCGACTTTCTTTGGGAATTTCTGCTTCAAAATAATCTCTAGATGGAATTTTTGCAAGATAATAGTATCATCTGAAGGCCAGAGAGTTATTTCATTAGTTTGAAGCACTATTTTGTTCTGAAAGTAAATTTGAATACTTTAAACTCATTATCTAAAAAATCACGTTTTTGGCAAGTGGAACTTCATTTAAACAGGGAAACTGAAGTTTGATATAATCTTTTTGAAAAATGATTTAAGAAATAAAATCTGCTGTAACTATTAGATGTTTTGAACTTCAGTAGAATTGATTGGAAAAGAAAATAAATTTTTCAAATTTTTTAAATGCAAAAGTTTTTAGAAATTTTTTGATTTTTTCTATTTTCAATGTTTAAAAAATTCTATTAAAAAAATCTATCTATTGTATAAAATAGATGAAGGTTCATACCATTAAGAATGATATTGCGAATAATTTCCAACTGTAATTTCTTTTCTTGGCCGCATAAAACTCGAGTAATAAGTGTTCAAAAATATGCTAATTATAACGAGTTAAATGTTAATTAGTTTATTAATTTTTTAATCAAACTAAATATTTTTTTTTTTTTTTTTTTTCATTTAAACATCATTTCCAATTATGTAATTTTAAGTGCAAAAAATCCGAATTTTAAAATGATAATTTAAAAAAAAAAAAATGCAAGTATGATTGTACGTGATTGCGGAAAGTGTGTGTGTGTGGTTGGAGGAGGGGAGGGGTTGTTGGGAAGTCGCATGTTTCCGGCTGTACTAACTACTTCGACCACAGGCCACCACTGTAAAAAGTACTACAAAGAAGTCATAAGTGTAAACTTATAGCGGAAACTACTTCCGTTCGGTGGAGAAAATTCTAAAAAATGCTCGTTTCTCTCCCTCCCACACATCCCGATTCACTCTCACACGAGCCCCATGTCACGAGCCTTACATCAAATTTACAAGTACGGTCGAGGTTGAAATTCGTATCAGACTACATGTGCTACAACGCCGAATACAATAAGCGTGGAGAGATCCATAGTAGCAGTAGTTTCTATGGCAACGGCTCAGCTTATTTGGAACTTTCACTCTCTGGTTGTACCTCGCTCGACAATCGTCATATTTAGTTGATATGAATGGGTTTTTTTTCATCAATTGTGAATTGAGCAACAGGTTTGCTATTTATCGGTGATTTTTTACTTACCGTAAAAATTCCATCTTCATTTGCGATTCTAATATACCGTTTAAGAAAAATAGAAAAAATAAATAATCAAAGTTGACCAGCAATTAGTAAATTTTAAACTAATGAAGTCGATGCAGCCCGGCTGTACTTGCTATACCCCACGAGCATCCACTGGTATATTATCCCCTTTGTATTGCTTGGCAGTACCCTTCGAACAAAATGAAGACAAGAAGAATATTAGAAAGATTAGAGATATTAGAAAACACCGGTACTTCTCTTAATATATATTCCAAACAAATTTCTGATTTTTGTCTGATAATGTATTAATATCAACAGAGCTATTCTATATTTATTTCAAGATACGTTACAACTTTTCCTAAGACGTGATAAAATCATTTTCACAGACTTGGTTGAACCAAATTCCATTAATTGGGGCAACCTAATTGCCAAATAGTGGAAGCTTATCCGTATTATAACATCTCGTTTTACAACATACGTCAGCAAAAGTTTGAAATACCTATTTTCAAGGGCGTACTGGGGCATAAAATCGGCCCGATGAATTTAGATTTGATGCTTGCCCAAATTTTCAATATAATCATTAGTTAAACATATATAATTTTGTTAATAATAAAATAATTCCATTAATTAATTAAATAATTAATTTTAATATTTAAAAAGTTATAATATATTTTATTTATTAAATATTTATATTTAATGTTTAATTTCAATAATGAAAAAGTTCGATTTATTCATACATTTTTAATAATTATATTTTTTTAATAGTTAGTTTAATTAAATAAAACTTTCTCCGTCTACTATTTTTATCTCCTTTGAATGAACTTAGTTTCTATAAGCCATTGTTAATATAAGTAAAAAGTCGTAATACGATAATATAAATCTTAGTGCATCTGTTTTTAAAATATATAATAAAATTTAAAAATTTTAAATTTTTATATATCTAAACTATATCTCTGAAAATAAAGTAAAAGTTGTATAATGTTCTGGGGATTATTGAGTTTTGAATGCATTGGGCTTCGTGCATTAAGGAAGAATTAAGGAATTAAAAACAATAAGGAGGACAACTAATAATATTGAAAAATATATTTAAAAAAAATACTTCTGCACCAGATCGGTCCACTTTTCATCGGCACTAACAGATAAGGTGATTGCACCGGACAATCCTATGGCCAGTACGCCCCTGCTTATTTTAAAATTTAAGAGTATTCGATCAAAAATACAAGACCAAACATGAAATAGACTGCACGTTTGTAGGGGGAATTCATTCAAGATCATTTGGACAAATATTAAAATTCCTTACAAAAAGGAACAATTAAATGCCATCTTCATTCCAATCTTCAAACTCGAGAATGAATCTAAAAAAAGAATGTTGTTCAGCAGTCCCATCAACGCGTGGGGCCTCCAAAGGTGTCCCAATGTCGGGCGTCACCACATTGTCTGAGCAGACAGAACACGACACTGGATTCTGCACTCTCTAGATTAGATGAGACACTAAATGGAAGCGGGCCGCCCTGCCAGATAAAAGACACCATGAGTGGTCGGTCGAAGTTCAACGTCTGCATCTTTGTCTTCTCTCACCTCAGTCTTCAAGAAAACATGTTTTTCTCACTCATTTTAGGAAAAAAAAGTTGTCTGAGAATGTAAAAGGTACAGAATGAATTAGAATGTAAATTAGGATCGTGTGACCTGTGATATGATATGCGGGACTTTCAACTTTTCTAGAGAGTTATTAAATTTCAATGAAGAATATTCTGGCATTGTATTATGAAGAATATCTGTATTTTACCCCTTTATATCTTAAGTGAAGTTTACCGGTTTATTCAATTTTAAGACTGAATAACCGTTATTCAATTTCGAGATTGAATAACGGAACGTATAATTACTGTTAAAGTTATACCACAATTATGGTCCTTTTCTTTTTACAAGAAATTAGATAAACGCTTTTTTCATTCGTGTGAGTTAAAGTATTAAAAGAAGAGTCTGATCGGGATATTTTCCGTCACTAAAAGGATATTCTTCACACGCTTTTATGATTCATCAGTGTTCACAAGTAAAATCCTTCTGGGATCATACGATACATTTTACAGATACTGCTCTAATATCCTCTTGCTATACGATACACTGCAAACTGAATACTGTGGCTACCCCTTCAAAACAACGAAACTTTTATAGGGCATGAGCGATCGCTTTTGGCCGAGAGAAATGTACTTTACTCTTAAACAAATGCAATAACCACTCTGGAATCATCCACCATTTTGAATCGAAACTCTAACTATCAGGCAAGCCCAAGTGCTTATGTGTGAGAGAAGTTTTGGGATTTTGAAGTGATCATTCGTAACTTTTATACATTAACAATATCCATAATCGCTTAAGATACAGTGATGCTCTTAATACATTTTAGCTGTAGCTTACTTAAGAGTCTCTTTTACGTAACACATAAATTATGAGAATATATTCAAAGTTGACCTTTCATGCTACATGAAGCCGAAAATTGTCTTACCTTTTATTTTTTTATTCTTAAATGAATGCCACTTTTTAAACGTGAAATGCAAAATAGCGGTAAATTCTGTGTCATAGTTTTTCTATGAATGATTCCTTGTAAAAAGTTGTGTCAAATTTAATTGATATACATGTTAATTATAATTTAAATTCAACTTTTAAAAAAGCTGTACAAAACGTAACACTTATCGAGAATGACCTGAAATTTGATCTGAATATACGTGAAAAAGGGGGTAAATGGTATGCCATAAGAAAAAAAAAAAATTATTTCAAACTATTGGGTTTCCTTTCGACAATGCTATTTCCCCTTTCATCGCATTTATTCGGGTAAGATTTCAGGTTATTCTAATAAATGGTTCTTGCAAAAAAACAAAACATTAATGATAATTTTTTTGGAAGTTAAACTTTAATTATAATCACCCCAGGGTGATTATAATTCTCATTAAAATAAACAATTTCACATAATTTTCATATTAAAACAATTTAATGAAACGGAACATTTTCATAAAAGAAAACTATCTACATATATATATATCTACATATATATATATATATCTACATATATATATATATATATATATATATATATATATATATATATATATATATATATATATATATATATATATATATATATATATATATATATATCTACATATATATATATATATATATCTACATATACATATATATATATATATATCTACATATACATATATATATATATATATATATATATATATATATATATATATATATATATATATATATATATCTACATATATATATATATATATATATATATCTACATATACATATATATATATATATCTACATATACATATATATATATATATATATATATATATATATATATATATATATATATATATATATATATATATATATCTACATATATATATATATATATATATATATCTACATATACATATATATATATATATCTACATATACATATATATATATATACATATATATATATATATATATATATATATATATATATATATATATATATATATATATATATATATATATATATATATATATATATATATATATATATATATATATATATTTATAATTGCAGAATTAAAACAGTTTTGATCATGATTTTATGCATATACGGCATACCATCTCACTCTTTAAAAAAAAAAAATTAAATCTATTTCAATTTAATATTTTAGAAGTAAAAATAAAATTTTGCTGTTTTATTCACTCTTTTTAGACTCAACTTTAAATAATTATACTTATATCATTAAAGCAAATTGAAATTAATTTAATGTACGGAAAAAAAAGATTTTCTGTGGATTTATTCAAGAATGTCAGTTTTCAATAATAATTATAAAAACTCTCTCATTTAAAGGCTATATTAGGCTAACTAGAGAATGTATTTTTTTAAATACTTCACTAAAATACTAAAAACAGGAATTTAAAAAAAAAGTCATTCATAAGAAAAACAAAAGGTCTAAAATTTGCATTTCCATTTGGAACAAACTTTGTTATCTGACATAGTTAATGCCAATAGCAACCCACGCAGATATCTTAATTAAAAAAAAAATAGATTAAAGTTTATGTCTAGAATTTATTTTTTATTTAACTATACTTGTCTGCACACTTATAGTAAGGTATTCTTCCACCCCATAAAGTTAATTCTTAAAAAACACGGCAATATCATCCAAAACGGATTTTTCATAAGGCCCACAATGCCCATACAAAGCCCCCTAAATTTAGAGATCCACAAATTGCCTGAAAAATTCGGAATTATTGTGTAACTATCAATATTCTACTCAGTGCTCTTGCTCAATGCCATAAAATACGATAACATATTTTTATAATTCATCATTTATTAAAAATATTAATTAATAAATTTAGTTCATTAAAAATATTAATGACATCAATTTAATCAAGACCGCAATCAAAATCGTTATTTATAAAAAATAAATAACACCAACTATTGTCAATAGGAAGCCCCAACTGCTATGTTGGTCATATAGCAATACATTTTCTACATCAGTCCCTGAATATCATTCGAATGGAAAGACAAATATTTAAACTGGATTGCACTAAAATTTCAAAAAATCTTTGTGGTTGATCATCGATAAACCCCCATAAATATTCCAAACAACTTTCCTTTCCATTCAACATTGAAGTCCATTTTGATGCAGAATCCAAATTCCAACGCAAAGTGACATGATTTGTCTCAAATCCAATAAAAATCCCTATAGTTGCCTGGCATTCTTTTCTCCCTCTAGGTCGCATAGTCACTATCAAGTAATTTGGTCGAAAATAACTCCCTTTATCTTGTCCTTTCAGCGTTATCCTAACGAACGGGCACCGTCGAAATATGTGGGACTTACGCAGGTAATGTATCCAAAGTGAATCCAGATGTCACAGGTTGAGTGACGCCACTTAATGGCATTGTTAAAGGTGGACGATTCAAAGCAAGGAATTGTGTTTTCATTGGGGATGCTGAAAGCATTTGTTTTTGTAGTTTGAGAATCGATTACTAAATGGCGTGGGGAAAGAAGATTCTGTTAGGTTTGTTTGTGCAAATATCAAGACTCTAATAATATAACCCATTAAATAAAGTTTTTTGTATAAATCCTTTATATGCATTGCCAATTTTTGTATTTGTTAACACAGCGCCGATTCTGTAAATAGCGAGTATTTGCATCTAATTTTAAATATCAAAAAAAATTCTAACAGCAAAATGTGCGGAAAACATGAATTTAAGCACTCACATCCAAATATCTTTTACTTATTCTGATTAAAACAATTTTATTATTTTTAAAAATTTTTTTGGTTAACATGAGAGTTTCTCCTATGGTCGGTTAAATGCTATTTTAGCACGATTGGATAACGGCTAAGTTGATTTATAATTATTCCATAAAAGCGATTTTTTAGTGACAATACAGCCCCAAAATTTGATAGAATGCATTGTCATAGACATCGAATCTATCTGCCAAGTTTCAGATCGATTGGATAAATGCAAGGGGATTAATTAGACCCCCCACAGATTCCTCCACCATCGACACACAAAATCGAAGTTAATATAAAGGGTTTAAAAATAGATTCTGGAAAGTTGCGTTTAGATGTCGGAATGGAAATTTCCAGTATTCCCCCCCCCCCCCCATGTTTCTGAAATCGATTCAAAACAGGCAAAAAGTTTTAAAAAGAAAACAAAAAACACAATTTTCATAAACCCATCAAAACATATAAAGATCACCAAAACTTCGACATTGATTTTTCAACCTAAGTATGTACTATTTCCTGTATTTACACATCGTCTAATCAAAATTTAGAAAATTGCTTTTTTTAATAAATATTTCATAACTATTAATACTCAGATTTAATTTCTTTTCACCAAGAAGCTATACACCTTTTGAGCTACACAGTTCCAAAATTTTGTTTATCTAAAGCATCATTTTTGGAGCGAAGACAAAAAATTCAGTAAAGATTTTACGTAATAATTAATTTTAAGGTTTGGAAACAATTATTTAATTATATTTGTATTTTATCCATTCAAAAATAATTATATATATATATATATATATATATATTGTGACAAATTCTATTTATTGCATTATTTTTTAATTCCAAAAATATGACTCTTAAACATATTATATAAATTTCTTTTATAAAATATCTTGAGCATAATAAATTTGATTATAGATGAATTATTATACTTCCTTTCTGGAACATGCAGTCCTTTATATAAAATTGTACTTATATGTGGTTGGAAAATCTTAAGAAATTTTTAATACTTTTGTATTATTAAAGAAAAGTAAGAATTTCAAATTAAATAATTTAATATTTAAAAGTTTTTTAAATATGTATTTTGCGCACACTAAAAGTTGTTATGTAATATAGATTAAATTAAAAAATTACTAAAGTTAAATACGTATTTTGGGCATACTTTATGTAAAAAAATTTTATGTATGTAACAAGCCGATCAAATTAAAAAAAATTATTAAAGTTAAAATTTTATAAAGTTAAAACTAAATAAAGAAAACTATCAAGTCTACGTTATAGAGAGCACTATTTTAACTACTTGAAAAGTGGTATTTATAAATTCCTTAGTACTTGAAAAAAGCTGTTTCGAAAATTCGGGGAAAGAAAGGAATGTATTAATTTGTTAAAAAAATAAAAATACTTTTAGAATTATTTGGTACTTAAAACACATATTCACAAACAATATAATAGTAAATAATAATATAGAGCACTTAAATATAAAATTATTGCTTAATTTCAGGTATTAAAGAGATATCTCTTATCAATTAAACTCATTTTAAACATAACAAGTTTTGAAATTAGATCACTAATTTAAAATTCCTCGGTGTCTTGTGGACGTATTTAATTATATTTTGATTTCATTTACTATATTCCAAAAGCTGTCAAAAAACAAAGTGCCTTTACAATGAAGTAAAAAAAATAAACGCCTATTTTGGACTGACAGAAGCCTACAACCTTAAACTTGAGAAGCACAGAACCCAAACAGTTTCCTGATAGCCGAGCGTAAATAAATAGACCTATTCTATTGTGTTTGAGTCTTATGACAACTCTTGCTCGATACTTCACCACAAATACGGTTTCAAGACCACTTTTCAAATGGCTTATTACACTAAGTTTTGTTTTTAAGTTCATTCTGTTTGTTTCTTACTTTTAAACTGCCCATGACCCGATTGTTCGGATTCTTTTTAATGGCATTGATGTGTAAGACAGTCAAATATGGTATTGCTCGTTGCATTTCTGGTGGATAATTGTCGATGTTAGTGCTCATTGTAAAATCGATTTAAATCAGATCACCTGAAAGGAATGATAAACAAAATCAGGTTATAGCAAATGGTAATTCGGAAGAATATTGCGTTGAAAACAGTGTTCACTTTTTAAATGAAAATTAAATAAGCTAAACTATTATTTGAACTAATTACTGACAGTAAACTATGAATCACAGTTTGTAGATAAAGCTCAACGCAATTTCAAAATTTATAATAAAAAAGTTGTTGTCGAATGGAAATTATTCAGAGCCAAGAAAACAGCGGAATGATCCCTATTAAGTACAATTTATTTATTCTGATTATTATATACTAAAATTATTACTTTGAAAGTATAGTATTCGGTGAAAAAAAAAATCGAAAAAATTTCTGTCTGTGATCAGCATAACTCCCGAACAAATTGATCTACGGTGTTCAAATTTCGTGTGCGGGTTGGTGATGGCACAGACACCTACCATTAAGGTTTTTGTCAAAATCGCGCATGAGCATAAGGTATCTGCCATTGAAAAAATCATGTTTTTCAGTAATTGCCGAAAAACTGATCTAACGATTTTGTCGAAAATCGCTATGGAAATGCCTCTTATGGTGTTCTAAATATCGCAGCCTACGAAATTCCAGTAAAAATATTTTAATGGCGTGAAAAATTGAAAAACGAATGCCTTTAATACAGAGTTCTATTTCCTTGAACATAGCTCATCAACGATCATTTTTTTTCCCTCCTCTTCTCAGTTTCCTTTATAAGAAAGGATAATATAAGAATTATCGAAAAATATATAGCTAAAATCACCATTTTGGCGGAATTTTTTTATTTCTTTACAGACCCATATAAGAATTATCGCAAAAAATATCGCCAAGATGGCCATTTTTCCTGAATGAATGATGAAAATATAAAAACGGTAAATGACAGAAATTGACATCAGTATTATACTGTAATTGAAAGTTGTGCGATGTTCCACGCCCTCATTTATACTAGGAATAACAATAATAATAAAAAAACATTAAAGAAATTTGAAGGAAAAGTAACTTGGGGTTTCTTTATTACATTTTAACAAGTTTACTTAAAATGCTTGTATAAGCAAGTTTATTCAAAGGGGTGGAATATCGCACAATTTTCAATTAAACAAACTTAATACTGATCACTTGCATTTAAATTTGACAAGGATTGGTGTAATTTATCGCTTTCTTATTTTTATTATTTAAAAAAAAAAAAAAAAAAAAAAAAAAAAAAAAAACACCTGGTAATTCGGCGATATTTTTGGCGATAATTATAAGTAGGTAAAAAAAAACTACAAAATGGCTATACGTTTTTAGATAAATGTTACATTTTTCTTTCTTGTAAGAGATACGGAGAAGAAACAGTCGTTGATGGGTGATACTCAAGGAAAGATAACTATGTTGAAGACATTAGTTTTTCAACTTTATAAGCCTTTATGGCATTTCTACGGGAATTTCGGAGAACACCACAAAAAGGCATTACCACAATGATTTTGATTCAAATAGTAAGAACCGTTTTTTGGAAATTGCTAAAAAACATAAATTTTTCAATGGCAACTACCTTATGAGCATGCACTATTTTAACCAAAACCTTAATAACAGATTCCACGACCACTACTTACTGGCACACAAAATTTGAATAACGTAGATCAATCCGTAAAAAAGTTATGCTGACCACGGATACACACATACACTGCCTTCAAGACCACATCTATCAACTTAAAACGTATAGCAATGCCAAAGAAATAATCGATTTTTTTTGTATCTGAATGCATTACTTTCATTACCCTATGTTGAAGTATGAGTGATTGAGAGTAAAAATTTAATATTATAGGTTTCTTTACTCTTGCACGTATCTGAATGATGCATCTATCATCATTTTGTAAATTGGGATAGTTGGTATTGGGTAAATTGGGATGTATTAAAAAGTTATCTTGATATCACATATTTTCTAAAGTAAATTTCTCATTTCTATTGCGTGTGAAAATTTTCAAAATATGAAAGTGTCTCTAAAATTGTAATTATTGTATGTTAAGTTTTACGCCCCGTAAGTAGCATCACAGGAATATCAGCCTTATCGCATGGCAAAAATGAAAATGATTAACTACTAAATAAAAAAATGCTAATAAAATCTTATTTTTCCAACTTCTTTTTTTTTCTTTTCATTTTATTAATTTTGATGTTATATTTAAATCACCATTCTATATGACTGTTACAGTTCAAGCATATACTCAAACTATTAAGTCTTTTTAGATACTTTGCTAAGGTTCCAAGTCCCCAATAAAGATAATAGAAAATAATTACTCTTCAATTTTAATTATGACCTACTAAAGTAACTGTGCAGAAATTCATTTTGCACATGCAATCGAAAAATATTTTAAATATAATAATTTATTCTTTGTTATGAACCAAACTTTCGGCTGAAAGTTTTAAAACAAATTCCGATTCACAATCTAAAATGCAACACAAATCTTAAAGTTCACCACATCTGTATTTAAACATGTCCAAAAATGAATATAAATATAAAAGCGTACCATAAAATACAATCTTAATACAATGTATCCCATCTACGCCCAACCAGAAAAATATTCGGTAAAAAAGGAAGAAAAGGCTTTCCACCCGTTACCTATTTTCATCCCCTCAACTTTTAAGCGCCAAAACTCACGCGCAGCAGTTAGTTCCGTTTGGCCTCTAAAAATATATCACCTCAGAAGAAGTCAAGAAAATAAAAATGTGTGTAAAAAACACGCACAATGACATTACAGGCCGTAAAAGGAACAGAACAAAACGCCATCTTAATAGCATTCGTAGCACTGCAGTAAAAATCGAGCAATTCTTTTGTTCCTAGGCAAGAGCAAGCCAGCGCAGTTTAGAATTTAGAACACATCAGGGAAAACCACACCACTTCCTAACCCGAAATGGGTCCCGTCTGAAAATGGTACGAGTCAATCAATTGCTAGTGGTTAAAACCGCAATGTCAGCTAATAAAATTGTTACACTATGCGTCATGCCTGAATATGACTAATCGTATCTATTTGGAAAAAATGACATCTAATTCAACCCTGCCAAAGGACAAACTTAAATTAAGAAATCTAGCAGTAAATTCTTTTCGAAATATCTAAAAAGATATTATTCTGCATTAATTAAATCTCAAGATAATTAAGTATTGTTAAATTAGTTTCATTTTTAGGAGGTGGATCACGCCAGTTTCACAAGATCATGGATTATGATCTTGTGAAACTGGCGTGAATGCTCTAACCTAAATTCTAAATTTAGAGTTAAAAAAATCCTTCCTTTATTAATATAATTAGAATTTTTAAACAATAGCATTTAATGACCAGAAAGTGTTATATACATGATTGTTAAGATCTCCAATTCTAAGTTTCAATGACTGAACAGCAATGTTATAGTTGTATTATTTTCCGATTTATTTGGAATCTTACGAATTATTGTGCATAAACGTAAATGAAACTAATTTTTTCCCTTAGTTTATTTAAAAAAACGGTGAAAAACCACCAACGTTAAATGCTAATGCCAATAACTGATACAGGTTATTATCGATCCAAGGTACAGAGTAGGTATTCAACTGCTAACTTCCGATTTTCCATTACTAATAACGATTTTATTAACATTAATAAGCCTTCTAATTCGGAACAAATAAATAGCCGGAAAATAACAATCAACCCAAACATAGCCATTCCAAATTCCATCTGACCCATCAACAAAGTCAACTCCTTGATATCTCCCTTTAGCACGGAAACCATTGTTGCCTCCAACCTCAGCATCGAAGAAGACAATTGTCTGCTCTCAGAACCTTGCTTTGGCAAATACAACAAAACAACAAGATAATGGCCTTGGAAGAAATAAAATCTCTGTTCGTTTTACGACTCACCATAAGTTCGATGCCCCCCACGTAATTTGTCACTTCCTCGCCCATCAGTGATGTCTGGATGATCAAATACTGATTTTCCAACTACAAAGAGGCTGACTTTGTGAAGAGAATTTACCTTGCAACCAGGAAGTCAGACCGAATGATGACTGTTAGTGTCAAATCTCAGCGACAGGGTCGTGGTTGAAACATCTTTATATGGAAATATCATTCATCAAAAAGAAGACATATGAAGTAGTTGAAAAGTGCATTGGTACATAGCAACACTTGATTTTTAAAAATGAAATTATGTACTTCCTTGTAGATTTTGCTTATCCATAAGTGTATAAGCAATGTAAAATGTAATTCGAATTACTTCAAAATTGTATATTTTCTCCCAAAAAAATGTTTATTTTGTAATATGCAATATAAAGTACGAAATAGGATTAACAGAATATCAGTTGCAATTGAGGCAATTCGTCAATCCACACTTTTTGAAAAATAGATCTCCTTTTTTTTAACTTGTTTTCAATATATTATTTTACTAACTAAGATGGTATAATGCAATTAAAAATGTAATCAAACTCAAATACTCAAGACCTATGCATAGAGTTGAATGCTGAGTGCAAAACGTTTTTGCCGTTTTCTCAAAAATTTATTAAAATAGATTAAGTCGGTTTTGAAATTAATCGCCTCAATTGATTTGTGATATATTATCAGTTTAATCGAATTAGAAGCAAATTTACTTCATTAAATATTAACGCTTGAATAATATCGACACAACTGTTCAAGTCCTTAAAATCGTAAAACTCAATATTTAGCCTTTCTCATTTTAAATAAAAATTTTATGCGATGGGGGAATTATTGATTTCATTCATTTTTAACTGTTATCGGTTAGATTATATTTGGGTAATATCTCAAACTTTCGAAAAGTACTCAGCTATGCAAAGTATCAGTTACGCAAAAGTACTCAGTTACAGATATTTAAATGAATACTTCATCTTCAACTGGAATATTTCAGCTGGTGATATGCTTTCCGTTATAGGCTAATATACAAGGTGAGGATAAAGTCGTGCACATCAAAGTTTGCATGCCCCTAAAAGTACCAATTTAAGAATTTAAATTTAAATAAGTTATTACATAGATTAATTAAAATGTTGGCTTTTATTTTTAGTACAAAAACTTTAGGTGTTACAATAAAAGTTCGAAATGATGTCTTCTTTCGCGAATACAAATCATGTTTATATTACCAGATTTCGTGAAACTCTACGCATCATGGCGGTATTGATATTAGAAATGGCCGTTGTGATGTCCGTTTTCAGCTCAGAAATCGTGTGTAGACTGTTAGGCGAACGCAGAACCTTAGTTTCAACTTCTCTCAGTTTTTCACCCATTGAAGGGTTTACCAGCTCTTTTATTGACAGCTGCTGATCCAGTTGTCCTGAGACGGTGACGTATGCTTCAGTTGTTCAGAAGCGGTGACATATGCTCAACTAATCATGTCACCGTAAGTTTATTGGGTAGTTACCTGCATCAGGATAATTCTTGTGAAACTCTTCAACTACGCGACGTGAGGATATGACTTTCGAGTAAAATTACGCTCTAACGTAAATATTCCATGTTCCTAGCAAAACACCATGATCCCGCCTTCAACAACAAACGCTTCACACATGACGTCTCTGAGCACGTGACCACTGATTTAAATACATTTGAAGCCATCGGAACTGCCAATATACCAAGAAGAAATCGAAACTCAATGCGTTTTCACTGAATTATGCCCCATTAAACTTTGATGAGCACGATTTTAAACTCGCACGCCAATAGGAATGATCAAAGACACTTAATTATTGAGTAAAACAAAAATTGATGTATTTTTAGCTGTTTTCAAACCAAATATGATTGTCAACACGAATCGCCATTGAATTATCAAATAGGAAAGTAAAAGCGATGGTTTCCAATACTTTTCGAGACGATATTTTATTTAATTATAAGTGGAATAAAAGCAATTTTCTATAAAATCAAATGATGCGCCTATTTATAACACAGAAAAAAATATTTACCCTAGCTAACAGACGTCTTATATTTGAATCAACAACTGTGTAGAATCTAGAAAAGGGTGTGTATGATCATGACATAATTTCTCATATTAAAAACTGTGATGCCTGGTCGCAATACCTCAGGTACTCTCATTTTTCACAAATTACATGGGACTTCTTACATGTCGCATAGGACTATTTCGTCCTAACTCTCCTCCTGGAAGGCATCTAACTCAAATAGTGCCTGATAATAAAGTAATAAAAAAAGACTATACTTAATTAATCCTTTTGGGGAATTTGTTATTCATTAGTATATGGTATTTACTTTATAAAACTGAAGTCATTATACGAAATAAAGATGAACCCCTATATCCATGTGATGTTTCATTATGTCAGACTGACCGTATTAAAATTAAATATTCTGGATAACAAACAATGACGAGTTTAGGAATCTGCTTGTTATTGGAAAAAAAATTATAATTGGTAAGGCTCTTTTATCACTCTTATACCCAAGGGATGTTGAAGAATGGGCGGCTGACCGCAATCAAATTAAAATATGTTGGAATACCAAACAGTGACGAGTTTAAGATCCTGCTTATAATTTTATAATTGAATAGGAGTGATAATTGTTCGTGCTCTTTCATCACTCCTTTATCCTCTAGACACCGAGCGTCAACATAAATGGACACATTTTTTAATTTTTTGCACAATAATTTTTTTTAAGGTCAATTATTTTTACGTTATTTGATCCCAAAAACAAGGGAAAAACACAAAAAAAAATAATGTGAAAAAAAAAAATCTCCTTGCAAGCTCATATCTCTAAAGGTTATACATGGGATGTTTCATAATGAAGATATGGTCACGTTAAAACTAAAACTGTCGGAATATTAAACAATGGTGAGTTTAGGAGTCTGCTTATAATTGAATAGGAGTGATAATTGTTCGTGCTCTTTCGTCACTCCTTTATACGTGGGATGTTTCAGAATGAAGATATGACATTGACTTGTTATTGGATACGAGTGATAATTGGTAAGGCTCTTTCGTCCTTTCATCTATGGGATGTTACAGAATGGGGGGCTAACGGCATTAAAACTAAAACGTTAGAAAATCAAGCAATGATGAGTTTAGGAACCTGCTTGTTATTGAACAGGAATGATAAATTGGTGCGATGCTTTCGTGTCATTCTCAATCCATTTCATGATGTTTAAGAATGAAGATATGGCCACATTAAAAATAAAACTGTCGGAATACTAAACAATGATGAGTTTAGGAACCTGCTTGTTATTGGATAAGAGTGATAATTGGCAAGGCTCTTTCGTCACTCCTTATATCCATGAGATGTTATAGAATGGGGGGCTAACAGCATTAAAACTAAAACGTTAGAAAATCAAGCAATGATGAGTTTAGGAACCTGCTTGTTATTGAACAAGATTGATAAATTGGTGCGATGCTTTCGTGTCATTCTCAATCCATTTCACACGAATTTTCATCCATTTTCACGCTTCTCGAGTGAGACAAATGCTCCCATAGTTCGTGGCCGGTTGACTGAAACAATGGAGGAAATTTGCTCTATGAACGGTAATGTCGTGAACAGTTTTCGCATTATATAACAAATACCGTTTTGAAGAAGATAAAACGCGAATAAAAGTAAGAAGACCTTGCAAATCACAAGAAAAACGTTGTCTTTGCCTTGTTGACCTGTCGTACACACGCAAGTGCGTACCACAGGTCAACAAGGCAAAGACCGTTAAAAAAAAAATTGAACTAAATTGAGACCATTGATCTTTAAAATATATTCGTTATAAGTATGCTTACTCTTGGAAGAAAAACTTTTATATTTAATCAAGACTAACTTTTGAGAAAATTTAGTTCAATTTCACAAAGTGTCAAATACGTTTCAATTATATCTATAGCATGTGAAGACAAATATAATAATTGCTAAATTGGGCGAACATTTAAAAGAAATATCTATTACATCCTGTATATTTTTGTGTCTATCATTGTTTGGTAGTGAGTTTAAATTTTTTACTTTATGTAACTGAGCATTTGAAAAAAGTTTTAATAATGCATGAGTCTTTTGTAAATTTTTAGTTTGTGAATACTTTATTTACTCAAATATACTCAAAATATATTTTTCAAATTCCTCATTCTTAGATTGAACTACAATGCATTTAATTCATTGATAAATCCTAATTTTATGCATCGCAATCCAAATGCTCTATACATCACTTAGCATAGTTTATATTATCAAAAATAGTTTCCGAATGCCCTTGTTGAAACTTTTCGACTTAAAATATAATTCATATATTTATTAGCTTCCCGTAATTAGGAAACAATTGTAAATACCTAAACCATAAACCAGATGTTTGAATTGATGAAGATAGTTATATATATAGTGTACATTTCACAGACTGCCTTCTTCCACTAGGGTTTGGCTTGTACGATCCACGACCTATTTTTCGGAACAATAACGGCTAATCAGGCCGGGACCTACAGCTTAACGTGGATTCCGAACCACAACGAACATCCATGTCTATACCAGGATTCGAACCCTGCACATTTGGCACCAAAGCGCTAATATGGTTGGCTCTTCCATCAGGTTGGCTCTTCAACTAGGGACTAGGGTAATACGAATAATTCATTTAAACCATTTATTAACATAATTAGAAACCCCGTTCACATTTACGTTTCTTTAAAATCCATTTAAAATCTTTAATTAAATTACTTAAATTTTATTCAAGGATTCATTTTGTAGAAAAGAATAGACTTCAAAAGACATAGAAGGTCACAGTTTTCCTAATAGTTATTTGCTTAAAAAACATACCTCCGTCACGTAACTCAAAACAATTAAACTTTACTGCTCGTAAGTGATCATATTCATCAATGAATCCCATCACTGTATGTCCCTTTTATAACGTTAATAAAAACGTTAATAAATTTGTTCCCTAACGTATTATTTTAAAGTCATATAGTCAAGACAATAAAAAGTAGAAACCACTGATCTTCTAAAGATTATAGTTCAACACCTGCTTTCTTCCATAGAGCGATGTTTAGTGTGTTGTTTTTTAACGGAACATTAATTGTAATGTCTTTTACTATCAATAGGATAAATATTATGACCAAGATGAATATAATTTTAACGTCCACATTTTTAAAATGAATGTTTGAGTAGATGTTATTGCGCACTGAAAGTATATTAAAACACAGCTATGAACTAATCGTTATATTAATCTATTTTATATTTGCGTTGTATTGTCTAACTTATTGGCATAATTTTGTAAAGAGTTTGATTTTTATTTATACTTTAATGAATAACTATAAATTATTTCGATTTGGGTTTGTAAGAAACACGGTGGAGAGGAACATGGTGGAGAGGAAAATAGTGCAATCGAATATGGGTGGAATCGAAAATGATGGCCAAATGAAATATTGGGAAGAATTACCCAATACTAGATTACCAGTACGCGTCGTAATAAATTGAGATACTATACAGTATCTGCATTGAATGTGGAGATGAATATGATAAATATTTAATTTATTTTCTTGTCATGATAAAAAAATTTGAAATAATTGTTCCTATTCCCAAATTATTTTTCTAAATTGCTTATGTGTGGCTTTTATTTGTAGCAGTTACACCGATATTTCATAACTTTCTTTACATTTAGCTCTCTTAAAATTACATAAATTTTGTGGATAGCTTAAACCATCTCATGATAATGAGCTTTAAATTCTGAGAGAAATGGATGAAGAAAGATATCTGAATTTGTTAGCACAGCTTATAATCTTGTCTTGGAAAAAAAACAAGGAGATAAATCAAAAGAAGAAAAAAATATGATATCGATCTATCACAATTATATTTGAAGATACAAATTATATGAAGTGGGGAAGTCTTAATTCCCCTCTAAAAATTCAGACGTAAAAGAGGAAATGCGTTTTTAAGAGTGAAATCAAACTTACCAAGATAAATATGTATAGTGTTTAAACATATAAAATATAAATTATGTATTTCTACTATATATGTTTAAGGGCCATACACATTCATTTGTCCCAAATATTAATTTATTCCGGAATGCAAAAAAGCATTCAGGTAAACATTTACCCAAAGTATGAAAATACGTTTTAGTGCGCAGATTCACTTACGGTATACTGCACCTCACTTCATACCTCAATCTCTCAATCTGCAAAGAAATCAAAACTCTCCAAAAGAAAGACGCATCACTTCTCCCCCAGCCCCCCTCCCAATTACACGCCGACTTCTCCATAAAATTCACGGTACGATTACGGTTCAAATTGTCTTTCTCCATAAAGTGCTCCAGGGAAGGTATCCGATCAAAATATAATAATGCCAGGGAGGAATCAACCATGCGGCGTGATTTACGACAAGATACCGTCCATCCCGTTCGGAAGCAAAGTTTTCTCTTGCGGGGGAAGACGTGGCTTTTATTGGACCCTGCGGGACAAGAAGGGTCTTTTTTAGGGGGAAATTGCTCACTTTTTAGGATTGTATTGAAAAATAAATTTAATTTTTGAAACCCTATCAGAGAAATGAAAAAAAAAAAAAAAAGGTCAGGTGTGAGTAGACGTTTTGTTTACATTTTACTAGGAAACTTACTCCAGGTCTTGGTGTTGTCCGTAATCAGTTGGTGAATAAAGAGCATGTAAAAGTAATTTTTATAATACTAGTTACTTTAACCGTTGTTTTGGTAATTGCGGTCATCCATCACTCACCTATTTTTCTCTTTGAAGCACGAATTTCGATTTTATTTCCTATGACCCTTGGTATGAACTATCTTAATGTGTAGAAAAATGGAGTATACTTCTTTTTTTCAGAATATATATATATATATATATATATATATATATATATATATATATATATATATATATATATATATACAATAATACCACAATGCAAGTAACAGCGAACACAAATGACAGACCTAAGAAAAAAAATTCTGCAAAAAAAAATTGCACTTTGTTTCATGTCATATAAAATCGAAAAATTACATAAATTATTTATAATATGTTTTGTGGTTTCGCTTCAAAACTAATCTGCTTTATAGAAATAAAAATTTAAGTAAGTGGTTTCTGTGTGGATTCATTATGCTTCAAAGGGTTAAAATTGGGGTAACTACTTTCCTGCAGTCCAGATAAGACAAGATAGAAGCAAAACTAATCTAAATTTCATATTAACAGCATCTTAATTTTAATCAAATTATTCAAATATCTTATTAAATTATTTGCACTTTATTCAAATGAAGTAACTCGTGATCATTAGTGTTATTAATGTTAGTTATTTTTTATAAATTAATCAGTATAGAACATAATTATTGTAAGCTACTTGTTAATCAATCTGTTTCCATCTAGCTAGTAATCTTTGGTTTTTATTACTCAACTTATTTTTTTTTTATTTTCAGACACCAATAACTTTAAAAGACCCTACAGAATATCCGAGGAAAATTTGGTTAAAATCGGTCAAAAGGCATAGTAATTAATGTGTAAACTAACCAACAAACTTCTTTTATAAATAAAAGTAAATATTTTCGATCATTGAAGTAAAGATATTGCTTATTTTTATCTAATTATTGGCATCTGAAAAGACAGATCAAGAGCAGGTATGAACAAAAAACTGAAACAAGTTTAATAATTCAACGAATCAAACTATAATATTAGGCATTATTTGCTTTTAATTTAAAAGGGCTCTGTTTTGTTAAGTTGATTTTGTTGAGGAGTTATTGTCTTATGCAACATTAAGCTGAGACATGCGACAACTATGGTTGTTTTGGTGGACTTCTCATTAGCAAATGATGTTTCATCAAATACTTCTAATGAGGAGAAAACAACAAATGATAGGGTCACTACAAACGTATTTGATTTTTCCCGGTTTTCTAATTTATTATTTAAAAATGTTAATTTGCTCTATATCTATGTGGCTTCAATTCATAAATATTCTTAGTATTAAAATAAAGAATCACCCGATCTCACAAAAATATAGAGCAATGTTAGGAGTTTGTGATGATTTAAATTTTAAGACTGCAATGACTGATAAATATTGTAGTTATCGTTAGTATATTAATAAATTAAAGTTTGATGAAAACAAATCCAAGTTTAATTTAAAATTTTAATTTTAATGTAATGCATTCAAAATAGAAATTATGACAGAAAATAAAACTAATCTTCTATATATAGAGCTACAGAAAGTTAAATATACAAATATAATACAAAAATAAAAGTATGCACATCGTATGCACGTAATTCAAGTTTGCTAAATTGCATTTTTTGTAGAACTACTACGAAACTACTTGTAAACGAATCCAGAAACATCATTATTAATCTCGGACTAACGAGTGTATTGCGAATAATTAATGAATGGAATTAAAAATAAGTATTTGAGACTCCAACCTCCAGTCAAAATACATTTCCAAATATTTATTTTCAGAGAAAATAAAGAAATTTATTTTTTAAATTTTTCTTTCAACAGAAAGTATAATCCTAAACACTACCACAATAAAAATTTCAAGCACATTTTCTAATCCTAACTAGCAACAGCACTTACAATGTGACACATCCTCAGAACAAAATACCAAAAAGCATATCACCCCTGCACTTTTACTGTCGAAGTTTCACCCCCATATCTCAATGTGTGGCAATAGAGAAACCAGCAGGCGACTTCTACCTGCATGACCCTAAAAAACAGACCACCTGCGAAAAGTCGCCAAAAGTTCATTCACTCGAACACCACAATCTCGAAACAAAAAACATGGTCCAAAAATTGCCCCTTATTATAATGGCGCGCACAAAAACCCACCTATGCATCTGATTAATGCTTATGTCGACCGGCCCTAGATTCGTCGAGCTACCCCATATCAAGTTCTGGAAGAGAAGTTTTTTTTTGTTATTATTATTCTTTTGTTTTACAGGTTTTTTTTTTTTCTGCTTTGTCGGTCGCCAATGTAGCCAATTGGAAGGCGAAGTGACCGAAATGTGGCTCCTCCCCCTTTTCTGGATGTGCTTGGTTGGTCACGTGAGGGCAGTAAGGGAATAGTTGGCGTTAATGGTTGTCTGAAATTAGCGCAATAGCGACAATATGACGCCGAGTTTCACATATTGTGGTGAGAAAACTGTCGGAATAAGGAGGAAAATGTGAAGAAAAAAAAAGGTTTGGGGTGAAAGCAGTGGTATGTTAGAGTGCTCCAATGTTGACTATTTGGAGAGTAACTTACACCTTGGGAAGAAACGGTCGAAATTAAAAATTTCAAAATTCCGAATGTGAATGCTCCATCAGATTATGAATGCCAAAGATAGTTGCCATATCTTTTTTTAATTTATCTAGTAAACTACATTTTCATAATTTGATAAGTTTCTTCGTTTAAAATTTTTTTGGCACGCAATTCAAATAAATTAAAAATATTTCTTACCCATCTTCCGTATTTACTGTTTCTAGAAATTGTAATAACTTGTAGAAAACCAAAAATATATTTTGAATGAAACATATCTATCAGTTAAAATGTAAATTATTGTATATCACCAATAAGTATTTAATAAAAACAGCCAACTACATTTAACATAAGTAACGGTTTTCAAAAGTTAAAAAATTATACACCACAAAACAATTAATAAATTTAAAATAAAACATGTTTTGATGCCCGTTTCATGAATTCGGTTTAATGCGAGTTGGTTATAAAGAAAGTATAAATTAGTAAAAACTTGAATAATTAAATGAGTAACCTAAAGTGAAGGTAATTTTATTTCACTAACTCAGGTGGATTTAGATCTTTCTTCAAGTAACTAAATACAAGTATTTACTTCAGCAGATTTTATAATGTTAGAAGAAATACTTAGCACAGACTACTTGCTATAAGTTGGAAATAAATGCAATGGACACATCCTAATAGAAGAGGGGTAATTTGTTTACATTTTATGTAAGAAAAAAGCTAAAAAAATTAAAAATTTAAATTTCAATAAAAATTGACGTAAAGAATTTGAAAACAACTACAAATTTTTCATTTTTTTTTCGAAAGATTTTATATGCTTCGTTCCAAAATCATATTCTTAAGTTTTCAAGATATCACAATTTTATAGGTTTAATCATAGTTTTCAGAGATTTGATTAATACTTTTAAGTATGATATAGTACATATAATTAAAGCACACAGAAAACTTTTTACGTACAACTTCACTTTTGCGTTATCACCCATTCTATCTCATTGAATGGAATGGGCAAAAAAATTAAAAAAAGAAATATTCATGTTATTTTAACAAATCATTTAAGTATTCTTACATCAAAGTAAAAGAAACCAATGGAAACATTCAGTAATAGAAACAAAGGAACATTTAATTTATTATCAATTAACTACCATAAATCCAAAAAATAACAAACACTATCCAATTTAATCCATCTGATCCTAGTAAAGAAAAATTCCTCAATAGCAGAAATAAACTTGGAATGGTCTAAAATCGAATTTGATGTATCTTGGAGTATTACGGCTATTATCGGCGATATGGTCATTTTACGGTTTAAACGTTAGTTTTAACTTTTACCAAATAATGGCTGTATTGTCTTAAAATGAAAACTAAAAAAGTTACAATCAAACTCCGAGAGCAAGATTAGTTTAACTCAGTGCTAAAAGTGTGGGTAGACGCGGGGTGACTCATCCCTCATTTTTCAAGAAAATGTCCATGAATCCCCCCACTTCTAAAAGGAATGAAATCCAAATCCATACCCCCTTTTTTAAAAACTCTCAATCCGTCTAAAAACTACTAAAGAAAAATAACAGTAACCTTTAAATGTAGTGACACTGAGAAAAAGCAATTAAAGCTTTCAAATGTAAAAAAAAAATAACTATTTATGCTGTATATATATCAAACTGTTATAAAAATGTATTATACTACTTTGCATAAAGATTGCATAAAGATATTTGTATTAACAAATATTATTACACTTGGTTAACTTCTAACTTTGAAGGAACTTAAGTTAAATTTCTATTCTTGTTTCATACAATGACAAGCTATTTTTTTTTTTTTTATAATCTCTTTTAAATTAATTTCATGAAAGTATAGAAGCACTATTTAAATCTAAATAAACAGTAATGTATATAACGTTGAATTATTACTTCATTTTATCTCTTACTTCCAAGTAAAAAAACTAAATAACAGATTATTCATTAAAATAACAATACATTTTTAATCTTTGTTTAAAATTAGTGTTAAGAAGTAGAACTGTAATTTCTTTACTAATAATAATTTCGTATCTTATGATAAAAATATTATCATTTTTTTTTTGGGGGGGGGGGGGAGTGCACTTGTCACCAACTCTTGGGAATCCTCCCCAATTTCTTTTCCCACTTACCACTTGTTTAACTTTTACAGATGACGAGAAAATCTATTATTATTTGACAGAAGTTAATATTTTCTGCATGGTAGATATTAAATTGAAAAAAAAAAATCAATCGAATACACTTTTGAATTTGTAAGGTATTTTAATGCTCATCAATTACATAGGATGAATTTAAAAAAAAAATTAAAAAAAATATGATTCATCCATAAAATCATAGAAACCTAGGAGGCCATTTGACCATTTTTTTGGCCATTGAATTATTTTTCAACTTTTTTGGTTGATAAATTTGATTGATTTTGAATTCTTTTATATACATTTCATTGCCTAAATTTTTAATATGGTAACTTCAACACATTTAACTTGGGCTCCATACATTGGGCTCCACGCAATGAACTTGCAATTTCATCAATTTTAAAGAAAAATGCATTACAAATTATTCATTTATATCTTTTTTTCACTGCACTATTTGTTAAGTGGTCTAAAACTTAGTAAAAATGAATTTATTTAAAAAAAAATTTCTTAAGTAATCGAATTATCTTCCCTGATCATATAACTTAAAAGTAAGAATTGTTCAAAGTTGAAGTGTAAACTCTAAGAGGAAAATAAATATATTTTAAAACATAATGATTAAAACTAGAAAATATTAAAAAAAAAAAAAAAAAAAAAAAAAAAAAACGTGATTAAAACTGTGCCACAACCATCGCAATTATAGTTTTTAATTAAAGTGTCCAATATTAGCCCCAGGTATTATAAAAGCTTCAATTTATTGTTTAAAACTATAAAAAAATCATAACAAACTATAAAAGAAATTTTTATTTTGTTAAACTTATGAGAAATCTGTTGATGATTTAAACTATGAATTGGCTAAAAAATCTATAAAACAAACATGTGTATAGGTATAAAATTAAAAAATGTGTGCTTTATAGTTAGAAAATTTCATTGAGTACCATTTACGAATGAACATTTGTGCAAGCTTTAAAAATTAAATTATCAATGTAATTGATAATTTAATTATAATGTTAAAAAAAATTAAAATATTATACAGCATCTACTATTGTTCAATTTTCTTAAGAAAATATAAATCCTGCATTATAGAAAAAATTAACTTACTATCCGAAATTAATTTAAAATATAAAATAATCCTTTAAAATGTTACAGATATAAAATAAACTTCTTGGAATATCTATAAACATTTAAAAATTATATCAGAACTAGTTTATTTCTAATATATTATTAAAAAATTTCTCATTTAAAAAAAAAAAAAAAAAAAAAAAAAAAAAAACGTAAAAGAGCATATGTAATTGGTTCTTTCCATCAGTGGTTCAAATAACATCTTTCATTTTTTACGTTTTTTTTTTTTTAATATGAATAATGTTTAAGCATTTTGAAAAACAGTACACTCAACTATGCAATGCAAAATTGATTTAATGTAAAAAGTTCGACGTTTGCTTATAAATATTTCATCTACTTTGTATCGAGGTATTTCAAATAGAATGAAAATAATTCTGAAAAAAGAAACAGTTTTCAGAAACATTGACTTACTTGACTGTTAGTAAAACTATTGGTAGAAAAGCAAAAATAATATGAATAAATTTGAAAAATATTTTCTGATGAGCATGTAATTTATTCTAAGCAAACTTCATGGTTGTCAATCGCTTTTGGAGAATTACGCACTTCCCGCCTTGCATGTTAAATAAGTTGATCGTCTAGACGTCAGATGCTGAAATATGTATACAGAAAACTTTTATACTACTTTTAAGGATAAAAATATTTCTTCTCAAGATAAATCATTGACCTTATTTTTTTTTTTTTTTCTTCTCTCGAATATTGTTTCCTAAGAATTGAATGTGCAAAAAAGTGCACAAATACTACAACAATATTGTTTGAAAATAAATAATGAAAAGTTAAATACATGGAAAAAACACTTTTTCTTAATTTAATATAAGTTTAAAATGTTTTCACATTATATAAAAATAAAACTTTTCTTTAAAATAAATACAGAATAACGTGTGACATATATATATTTAAAAAAAAAAAAAAAAAATTATTTCAATAGTAAGAAGTAAATTAAAGTTATTGTTTGAGAGAATATAAATATAAAATGGATATCATAATTGGACAAGCAATTTTTCTCAGTTAGAAATTGTTTTTATTTGTTTCTGAATTACAAATATATATTTATTATTATCATTATTATTTTATTTCATAGAGAAAAATTCTTATACAAAAGTAAATTTCTTTCATTTAAAATGTCAATTTCTAATTTTTTCAGTTGAAAAAGAAAATATATAACATTTTACTCATAATATATAAATTATTTTTCAAAATAAGAAACGACTTTTCTTTTTGAAAAATAGAAAAACCAGTTTCTATAAGGAAAAAATCAAAACAAATTTCAGAAATAAAAAATTGATTTTTCATTTAATCAATCATTCAACCATAAATTAAAATAAAGATTCTCTAATAAATACAGAAATATCTATTAATTATTTAAAGTATATTTTTCAATTCTACGAATCGCGGATAACCCTGCTATTTTTATCTGTCGTAAAAAAAGCCAAATTTCACACATTAATTATACACCTGAAACTCACTCTTACAACTCTTTTCAGACATGTAAAAACTGAATTTAATAACAGATGTCAAACAAATGTTTTCCCAAAATTAATATTAAAGTTAGATACAAAAGGATACTCGACCAGCTATTTTTGTTCCATCATATCCGTTAAGCCCTTGCGTTAAATTAAGTAATGATATCTAATCAAAGTCCAACTTTAAAATCTCATAGCAATAATAATTTTGTTCATCTCACTACTTCAGTATACAAATCGAAGAATAAACAGTATGACCACAAAGCTCTTAATTAAAGTTACTTAAAAAATATTTTTAATTCAATTAGTATTAAGGGTTAAGTGCTTTCTATATCCGAAAGAAATTCTTACTAGGATGAGGCATTTTAACTGTTAAAACAAGGTACTCGCAACCAAGTAAAACGTGTTCATTGTTAAATAAATCGACTACTTAAAATGAGAAAACAAATTGATTCAAGGATATGTAATACGCGCAGACATTTTTATAATTTAATTTAAAATACTAATGCACCGAACGCCTGGTTTTCTAACGTAGGGCCTTATTAGCTGCTACTCATCACAACCCAACTCGTTTATTCTTTCGCTAAACAGTAGATATTTTAATATTCCACATTAAAAAATGAAAATTGTTTACGCGACAATTTTCTGGCATGTTTCTGTGGAAAAAAATAGCGATAAATTTGAGCGGATAACTTTTCAGTACAAAATGCCTTTAAAAAAATTTTGGAAGTGCGAAACCTAATTTATGATACCATTTTTAATGTGAATACTAGAAAATTAAATAATATGAGATGTTTACTTTTAATTTAGGTTAGTACTTCTGTTTTGAATACATCATTGTTAGTTTTTTAAACAATTTTACTTAAGTCAAAATGAGTGAATGAATTAAGTTTGTCAATTCAGAGTAAAACTTGTCAGTTTAGGAAAGTTTGTTAATTTTTATATTTATTCATAATTTCACTAAAGTCAAGCCTAAAATCTTCCCGCTACTAACTCAATCAAATTGTCAAATTCCATTACAATTCTTTATCAAGAAAATGTCCTCATTTTGAGTATTTATTGCTCTTGCATTGATTTGTTTTATAATTTCCATAAGCGAACTGCTAAGCCTCTGACACATTTGTTGACACGTTCTTTATAAATGAGAAACTATTTATACACACCTTTTTACCTATTTAATTAAAACACATGAAATTTATTGAATTAAATAATGTAATCTAAATATTTCGTGCTTTTATCTATTGACGAATTACCAGTATACGGGTGATAAACGAAAAATCAAAAAGAAAATTATTTCATAAGCAGTCAAACAATTCGCAATGTTATTTCAACAATTGAGTTTAATGAAGAGTTCTGTGTTTCAAACCAGTACATGTTGCGGGAAAAGAATTTTTGGAGAAAAGAGTGGTAAATTTATCGACATTATTAAAAAATTCAGATAGGTAGTAAATTTTCTTTTCTTTCCTGTACTCATCTGATATTAGCAGTGAAACAGTTTTACAGGGTTTAAAGAAGGGTTTTACTTATGCTTAAAAGTGCTAATTAATAAATATAAAATTATCTCTAATTTATAGAAATTATCATTATTCAATGTTGAGGAAAATATATATATTACCCTTCCTCACATATAATTCAAATAAAAAAAATAATATTAACAAATTATAATAATAACGATTATTTTTAGTAATAAAAATAAAAATAGCAATAAAAAGATAATTTAAATAAATAAATTCTTTATTGTCTAGCTTTTTGGACCTTTGATAAAATAAAATGCATAATTTCTGCTACAAAATGATCTGGGCTATCAATTAATCAAGAAATATGTGTTAATATTATCATTTATAAATTTCATACAGATTTAATTCACATACAATTTCATTCATACATATGCTTTAAATACAATTTCATTCATACACATATGATTCACATGCAATTTCATTCATACACATATGCTTTACATACAATTTCATTCATACACATATGCTTTACATACAATTTCATTCATACACATATGCTTTACATACAATTTCATTCATATTTCTGAATTCTTCACAAAAGCAATTTCGATAAAATATAAAATTAATCAACCTGAATATAAATTGTATGGTTTCTATCATCACAATCAATACTTAACGTGTGAGATAAAATTTGTACCCAGAGTAGAACCTCTGAACCTTCCTTTCCATCATTTAGTGCACAAGCGTTTCTTAATCCACCATACTTCTTTTATGTGCCCATAAAATTCTATTCTGTAAATATTTCACGAACTTATTGACTACGAATAAAAACTCTGGAATGAAAATCATCTAAATAATTCTATGAAAGTTTTCAGTTCATTCTGTTTTCTGAGTAAACGACTTCTGGAGTCAAAATAATGATTAAATCATTTAAAAATAACTGCCAAATTGAAAAAATATGTTTAACAACGGTTTTGAGGTGGAAGAAAAAAGTTCTGTGTTAATTCTATAGAAGATTAGCCACCAAAATATTTTATCAGCTTCAAAAATGTTTAACACTTTATAAATCTATGAATCTTGTCTCCTCAAGGAAAAAAATGTATTTGATAATCCCTCCCAATCAATGGATTGCTTCAATTTCACAAACCATTTACGACATACACCCAATAAATAAATACTATAAGAAAATTGTGACTAATAGATTGCAAATAACATTGAAATATTAAAAATAATCCATCTCTTAATACAAATATATTAAATTTCCTTCGCTCATTTTATTTATTTAACAGTTCAAATAAATGTGTAGAAAACTTAACCCCCTGAATAGAAAATATTAAAAGTTGTTTAAATAATTTTTATTTTTTAATTATTTTTATTAACTTCGATTTTGTTTTGGTGTGTGTATTTGTCTGCAAATCTACGAAGGGTTAGTTAAACCGTTTTCCATCATTCAATCGAGTTGAAACTTGGCAGAGTAACTCGTTGTCGATGATAATACTTTCTATTTGTTTTTGGGAGCAAAAACAGTCCATGGTGAAGGATCTATGGTTTTCATCGTAGTCGATAAACCTTATGAAAATCGATCTAATGTCATAATAGCTAAAACTGTACATAAACTTCGGCAATGTATATAATAGGTTTACAAGACCATTTACACGATTTTTCTTTTTTAAAAAATGCAATGAAAAATACAACGATAAATAAAGAATGCAACTAAATACACAAAACCTAATTAAAAGCCATCTTTTTATGCCAGTGAAATATCACTTGTTGTTTGAACAGAATCGTAAACTAGTAGACAAGTAATATAAATCTAAATAATTTATAATACAGAAAAAGCATTTCCATACTATATACTTAAATATATGAATATACATGGGACATGCATTTGTTAGGATATTAACGTTTTGAACATATAACACTGATTTTACTTTATAAAAAATCAAGTGTAGATGTTAAGAAATTCATGACATTTATTAAATGTATTCCTTAATTTCTTAAAATATTTTAATATTCAAAAAGAGTCAAGCTTAATTTTTAACAGATAAAAGTTTTTAAATTGTTAGGATCTTCATTATTTTTTTAATTCAATAGTTTTTTTAAAGGAAAAAAAAGTTATCAAGTGTGAATAGCAACAAGCTGAGTGTTCTATGTCTCAGATCTGATCATGTGAATACTAGCAAATGGTTACAGATATATCATATAGCCTTCAGGTATAGTTTATAAGAGAGTTTGTTTTCATCATTTATTATTGTTTTATTGCTTTAAGATATTTGATACACACCAAGTAAAACCCTATAAACTCTTCATGGTTTCTTATCGCCCAATTTTTCCCCCGAATTTCTGTTCCTAAGATTTGGTTGGTTGTATTCAGATTATCTGGCGCCGTCAGCAACACGAGGGCTATAATGCGCCGAAACTTTCGTCATTAGACAAGCCAACATACATTTACAAACACCCATGCCAAACACGGGACTCGAACCCGCAACCTCGCGGTCTAGAAGCCAGCACACTAACCACTATACCGTTTGGTCGGCCCTAAGATTTGGAACTAAGGGTTGGTTGTTTTCAGATTATTGGCAGCAACACGAGGGCTATAATGCGCCGAAACATTCGTCATTTGACAAGCCAACATACATTTACAAACGCCTATGACTTAGACGGGACTCGAACCAGCAACTTCGTGGTCTAGAAGCTAGCACGCTAACTACTAACCGTTTGGTCGACATGGAACTAAGGAAATTGTTTAGTTAAAAAGATTTATAACAAGAGAAATGTGCTATATATTTTGAAATACTCTCAGGTTTCAAATTATTTTATTTAAATAACGTGTTCGCCATTATTACACGTTTAAAAAAATCAAACCTTATCTAAAAAAAATTTCATTTTTTACAGATACCATCTGTCAAAGCTTGAGTTAGTTGTGTAATAAGCGTTGTGTGCCAAATCTAATTTATATTATCAAATAGTTTCCGTGTTATTCAACTTTTAATGTCTTGAAATGACAAACAAGCACACCTCAACAAGTGATTCCATTAGCATTCCGGTTCTTTATAACTCGAGGAGCGGAACACTAAGAGGATACTATTTGTATACTTTTATATTTTTTGCTGCCTTTCTCATACCATAGAGCAAAATGTACATAAAACAATTTCCATAGTTGCATTGTAAGTGAGTTAGCCAACATTTTCTCGTTTCTTAACTTGCTACAACTCTGATATCCATCAGCGTTGCAAAATCAGCGAAAATTATTACACTAGTATCCTTTGAAAACTGGCTGTAGCAATGTTGTACATAGTAATTTCCTGTCGTTTTTTTTTTATAATGGTTATATTTGTAAATAATCAAAAATAACTTGGCCTAATGATTCATTTCAATAAAAATATAGTTTTTTACGAAATTGAATTAAAATTAAAGATAAAACATTTAACTATTATTCACTAGAAATTTAATTGATCAAATAAGTTTTAAGTATATATAAATTGTAGTAAGGTAATCCTTCTGAACATGGAGACTTCAATTTATTGTGTAATAATTTTTAATCTTTGTACAGTGCCGTGAATTGTTTAAGGTGTAAAAGGAATTTAACTTCACAGTAAACGGCAATGGAAATGTATACCTGCTATGGAATTATTTATACCTATACAGAATATATATTTACTAATTAAGAGTTTAAATTTTTTAGAATTTATTATTATATTTCCACCCATATGAAAGTATTAATGCAATAAACAGCCAAACTAAGTTTAATTTACTATTTTTCAACCCATATAAAAGTATTAATGCAATAAAAAGCCAAACTAAATAGAAATTATTATTTGTCAACCCCATATCAAAAAATAAACACACACACACACACAAAATTCCAGACTATTTGAAATTTATTATTTATGTATCAACAATTTAAATATAAAAAACTATCAATATAAATACAAAAAAAACTGCCAAACTATTTCAAATTCGAAATCGAAACCAAATAATTCAGGACCAAAAGGGTTAAATAGACTTTCCACTCCATCGTCCTCAACCCCCTAAATCATCATTCATTCCATTACTAAAATCACCCCCAACAAAACCAACTCAAATCCTTATCCCACTCCCCTTCAATCTTCCTTCCACATCCGAAAGAAGATGGAGAGAAGCGCAGAGAAACATCCGAAAAATCCACACAAGCCCGCCAGAGGGCTCTACCATTCAATCCCACCAAGTCACTCCTGAAAATCTCACCATGCCACCCGTCCCAGTAATTCTTCTACCCCCACCCCCTCCTTTATCGTTTGGCCGCCCGTGATTGGCAGAGAAGCCGGCCGTAGAGCGTGTCGCAAACGATATTTTGAGAGGGTCTTTGTTTACTTTTTGCGCGCTCTGGATGTGGGCTGGCTCGTGTTGACTGGGTGTGACTAAAATGTCGAAGGTGGCGCTGTGACTGAAATCCCCCCCCCCCCCGACATGGAGTTTTTTGAGGGTGAAGTGTGAGTGAGTAACAAGTTGAGAGACGAATTGAGGAGAGAAAAGGACTTCGCTCTGCGGCTTCTCTCCCATTGCCATCCTTTCTTTCCGATGTTTTTTTTAAATGGGTATAACTATCGTCTGCTTATTTTTATTTTATTTTTAACTGGAGGAATGATTTAGAATAAACTGTATAGTTAAGACCCTCAGCCCTTCAAGTTGTTTTTAGTGACAGATTTGTTAAGGCCATGCTGAGAAAATTTTATATATCGATAACATAAGTTACTTCCTTAGTACAAATTCGCAAATAGAATTTAATCGATCATATAATGTCTGAAAAATTTGTTCGTACAGAATATAAAAACTGTTCTTCACAAATGCTATGAAAATTATTGCATCAACAACACCATCAAACATCGAATTCTGACTCCAAACCAACACAAGAGACAATTAACCCACATATCACCCATCCTTTCATGCCCATCGCCGCAACCAACTCTTCTCATCACCGCATGCGACGCAGCTAAGCCTACCTCCGTCGAGTCAGGGTCTATGGTGGTGCCGGCGCCGGTCCACCTCTCGATGGATGCCGCCGCGGGACCGAAGTCCAGCGGCTTTCGACTCCTCGCTCGCCGTCCCCTAGCGGCCACGATGTCGAGCAGGGCGAAAGATTTCTCCATCGACGCGCTGATGTCCACGTCCGTCACCGAAGAGAGCTCGGAGGAATCCGAGAGAGACACTCCGCTACCGAGAAATGTATCGCCTCTTGGTAAGTGGAAAATATTCATTTCGATCTTGAATGATTTGCATGTATTTCAAATTGCGTTACATTTAAAAGAGCATTTTCTGTAACGCTAATTAAGGATTAAGTTAATTGGATATATTGTAGTAAATATTAAATGCTAGGGTGATAATTATTTAAATTTATAGTTACGTTTATTTATTGCCAACGAAAAACTTTATATCAATTGCGGTTAACCAGCATAAAATACTTTCGAATTTGTTATTCTAATGGACTGCATAATTTATTTTACAAAATAGTTCAATCTGTTAATTTACTTAGAATTCCAACAACACCAATATATCATTAAGGTTGAATAACACATTTTTCTCCCAGCTTTAAATATAGTCATTTATACGACGGGTATGATTCCATGTAATATTATATGATGAGATTTTCTTCATGTTCTAATTAAAAATCAATATTTTTTTTAGTTGTTTGTACGTTCAATGACATATTTTTGTACATAATAACGGTTAATCAGACCAGGAGCTACAACTTAACATGAATTCTAAACTACAATGAACCTCCATGCCAAACCCAGGATTTTAATCCGGCATCTTTGATATGCGAGGCAATGTTGTTTGGTTAACTATATTTCGTTATAATCTTTTCACTTCAGATGAATCCAAATTACTTAAATGTTTATGTATTCAAATAACTTTTACTTAATTAGCTGCTTCTCCAAAATCATAAACGTATTGGTTTTCTTTGATTATAAAATATAATTGATACTCATGGGCATCATTTTTCATACTCATGACAGGCAACTGCTCTTCTAAATGTCTGTAAGAATCTTAGGAAATGCAAGTTTGCGATTGTTTATTTAAATTTGAAAATTCAAATATATTCTTAAAGGTATTTCTTGGGATTGGTCAGTTTTGATTAATGAGGCGACTGGAGAATCCAACTCCAAAATAGTTGCACATAAAGTTAATTACATTCGTTAACTGTGATTCTTTAACTTGATCTCTTTACGAAGGATTATAATATTACATGAAAAAGCATGGTTTTTAAGTTATAGTAATGTGTATAAAAAAAGCTTGCGACTTCTTATTCTTATGCCAGTCTTTAATTTTTAAAAGTCGCTTGTAAAAAAAAGTGAAAAACTTTATTGCGTATATTAACAGTTTTTTATATTCGTAATTAGAGAATAGATAGAAAATAAAACTTTATAAAAGTCTGGTAAACTGTAAGTTTTTTTTTTTTTTTCTTCTTTCAATTAAAAGAAATAATAAAAAGTTGTTAAAATCTAAAAAGATATCGTAAAGAATAGACATTACACGCCCAATTTCATTAAAAAAAATTATGTAAAATTGAGAATTTTAATTTGGTGCTAATTTGGAAAAGAACTATTTATTTAAAAGCAATACAAATATTCTACAATTACCAAAAATTATTCTGCAAGACTTCACTTTCTTAAAATAAATATTCTTTTTACTGAAAAATTAAAGACAACATTTTACATTAAAGATGTAAAAAATATTGTAATCATAATTTTTATTACAGAATGTTTATGTTCCAATAAGATTTTTTTTAGTGCACAAATTTGCTCTTATATTTCAAATAGAAAATTATCAATGACCAGAATAAGAAGTTTTCAAACTATTCATTTTAAAATGTCATACTTTTTAATGAATATTAAACCACCTAATATTTTAATAATTTAAGATAACCCTAAAATAAGATTCACCATTCTTACTTGCCTCTCTACTTGTTTTATTGAAAAATTTTCAATGAAAATTTTCACACAATTAATTATCCAAAAACTTATCAGAAAATTTTCTCTTGCAGCAATTAGTAAAATAGGTGCCAAAAGTCAATTTGTAGCTGTTATTAACATAGAAAAATAATATAAGTTTTTATTGTAACTTTCGAAAATATTTGCTGAAGTTTAGTTATAAAAATACTAATCAATAGGTTACGAAAACATAACTTTATCAAATAAAATTTATATAAAAATCAGATTTAATCAGTTTATACTAAAAATAAATATAATAAAAAGTTAAGTTTGTTAATTCATACATTATCACGCAAATTTAAAGAGGACAAAGATTACTTCATTAACACGCAAATATTCGCATAAAAAGTAATTTAAAAGTATTTCATAAGTCTTCCAAACCAAATCAAAATATTTCAATACAAGTTGATGAAGCTTTTGATACGGGTATAATATTAAAATATACAGGGAATTTCGCATTAATTATATAACACGTGCAAGTTTTAATGCATAAACTTACAAAACCACAGAACTATAACCTGGAAATTTTAACAATGAAGAATTTCTCAAGTTTTAAAACTGCAAAATTTTTCTCGAATTAATTTCAAGGAATATTACTAAACATTGAGTCCATTCAAACTTAATTTTAAATAAAAAACAAATTATTAAAAAATTAACAAATTATGTGTACAATTCTGACGAACATAAACTATTAGTATTTTATTTTATATGCTCAACCATGTAGCAATACTAATTATTCCATAAAGTGTAATTTAAAATATAGATAAAACTTAATTTTAGAGGAATTAGAAAGGAAAAGTACAAATCACCAATTGCCCAAATTCCAGTCCCATCGACATCTTTGGTTAAATTGTAAACGTTATTTTACTACATATGCATGTTTCTTTGTATGTAGCTGTTTTATACAGCTCAATACATACTTGTAATTTCAGTTATTGATAAAAGGCAATTCAGGTATATTTACTTGATCAACTTCTACAAAATAAATAAACATTATTTATCTGTGCGTGTTTTAAAATTACATTTTTGCTTTATTAAAACTTAGAAAAAAGTACTAATATAATTCCGAAATGAATCAATGAAGTCGCCAAATTCCCACTCCCCTCCCCCCCCCCCTTTTTTTCACACATTACTGTTTTTTTTTTTTTTTTTTTTTTTTTTTTTTTTTAATTTACATTATTCTAACAAAATCTAAAACTTACCGCAGATTAATTTTGCTCTTCGAACTCACCATAATATGCAATTTAGAAAGTTTCAAGTAAAGCAGCTATAATTCAAAATATAAATAAATGATATAACAGCACCAAGAAAAACTAAGAATCACTTACATCAAAGAATGGCGTTTCATTCCAAAAGCAAAGAAATTACTATAATGCCATTCATTTTGCTCAGTTCTTTCAAAGCAGCAACTTCATTACTTCAGAAGGGGAGTATCTAATTAAAAACGATAAAGAAGCCGTGGGATATCTCAACTCCACTCGGAAATCTAATATCGTACATTTAACTTATTCCATTGCGGCGTTCTTTCATTCCTCGTCTATTCTATTAATTTTAAGAGCCACTTAGGGTTCCGGACCCTATTTTTTATGATCTCTTCACGCAGGGGGGATGGGCAGGAGGCTTGGGATTTGGATTATGATTATGTAGTTTCAAAAGTAAATGTTCCAATTTTTTTTAAGGCATAACTTTATATGTTTGTTATTTTTGTTGTAGTCAGAAAATATTATTCAAGTGTTTTTCAAAATTTTCCATATCTTGACACCTCGGTTGAAGATTTTTTTTCCTGCGCCACTTAAATGAAGTTTCATTTTTTCCCAAGACAAAAAATACAAAGAACTTAAAAGTGAAAAGATATATTATGTATGAAGTCTAAAAACATTAACATACTCTGAAAAATTATTTAATTGTGGATAATCAATTAATAATCACAATTCTCTTAAGCACTTAGTGGGTATTTAAAATATAATAACAGATTTAGAAAAATAATTTTCAATTAAATTAAGTTACTTTTTATTCAATTGAGAGTTTGGATATTAATTTCAAAATCGAGTTAAATTTCAGGGGCATTTTTTTTTTTCAACGTGAGTTAAAAGCCTCACCTACAAGTCTAATACTTAAAAATTATACTTAAGTTATCAATGTAATAAATTAACTAATATAAAAAACAGGTATACATTAATTAAAAATATTATATAATCTATAGTTATGCAATGAAAATTAATATTATACACATATAATTAAAAATATTATATAAATTTTCAAAAATCAAAATAAAGCAATTCGACTATTAGAAAAGTAACAAACCTACTTTAAAATTTATACTGAATCCTTATGTGTTAATTTTTTAACCTATCTAAAACTATAAGAATACTTCAAAAAGTCTACTTTCTTTAGAATTCTCTGATAGACGTTTGCTAGTTTTTTCCGGTTCTAGAAATAAAAATACTTCTAGCATTTTGTAAAACTTGAAAACAAAATATATTGAAAATATCTTTTAGGTAAAGTAAAAATACATTTGAAATAAATAAATCGTTTCATCGTGCATTAATTCTACAAACACTGTAAAAAACATTTCTTCACTGGAAAGCAATCATGCCTTTAAAACTTTTTTTTTTCCCTTCAAATATTTAATTCGACGTGTAACTTAAATCATGTCCTTTATACTAATGAACTTGATAAGTCCAAATATTTTTAAAATTGGCGGATATTTATTTTAAGTGTAAAAATAATTAATTTTGACACGTAATTTATTGGTTTGTATTTTAAGAAACCTTGTTTTGATAAATATAGCATATTCAAACTATACAATTTAATCATGTCATTTACAATTTGTTTATTATAATTCAAATCGAAATGTCGAAATTGATAACAGTTTTAAAGAATTATAAGCACAAAAAGTATCATTTACAATATATCAAAACCTCGTTTGAATGTTTGGAAACTATTTTCCGCTCTTTTACAAGAAATATTGATGAATGAAAATTTTATTAAACAGAATTAATCAGAAAAGAATACTTAAAAAATGTAGATTTCCAATTTATTTTCTATTTGTTTAACAAAACAGATTCGATACTTAATAAATGTCTTCCAAACTTGGAAAAAAAATTCAAACATTCTGAATTCTTTCGTTAAGAAGATATTGATGAAAGCTTCTTATTTTGTTACTTATAATAAACTGATTGCCAAACAAAGAACTTGATCGAAGTAAATCGTTCCTGTCAAAAGTTGTTAGAATTTTTGTCAACCAAATATCTTGCCCCAAATCAATAACTTAAAGAATTATTAAACAATAAACCGGAATCTACCAGAAGATTTCGTAACTTGTATTACATTTCAGATAGCATAAAATAAAGCTGCAAAATAGATTGATATTATTTTGAAGCTAGTTGAAAGAAGTTAGGTTGATGTTAAACTCCAAAAACGTCACAAGTCCTATTTTTGTAATTTTTCATATAAAATACGCTTTTTTTTTTTACATAAACTTCGCGGATGGTACAAAATATTTTAAATAACCAGAAGTTTTAACTTTTAAATAGATCAGTTTAGATGTAAGTAAGCTACAAATTTTATTAACAAGATGACTTCTAAATTGTATTTCTTATCAAAAATGTGTTTATTACAGTTAACACAAACTTTTACTTCGAAATATTATATCCTGAACTTATAAAAATATAAAATAATTATTTAAATTTAACTTAACTCTTAAAAAGCTGTCTACAATACATGAATTACCTGAAACAGAGTCTTGATTTAGCCTTCGCCTTATTCTTAAATTTAATAAATTATTTTTCCATAAACAATACTTTTAAATGCTTAAAATCACTATTAGAGAGTCAAAATTATTTTCTTCTTAATTATAAAACACAAGTTAAACTAAAAGGTAATTTATTATAGTCAGAATTAGATAATTCCTTACCCTTCAAATTCTTTCTTTTGATTTCGCTTAATATAGAAGTGGAATCGAGTTATAATTTTACTGTGATTTTTTACAACACATGTAATCAAATTATTTAAATTAACCAAGAGTGAGTAAATTCTTACATTCATGCCCATTACAAAAAGTTGTTAGACAAATAAAATGATTATGATGCCTTCATAATTTTTTTTTTCACAAGATGATATCACCATGTGGTATTTGTCTGCAAAATTATTATAAGTACGGATTAACTGATTACTTCAACTATAATACTTCAGTAATCAAAAATATTTCTTACCAAAAACTCCATGTTTTTCTACATTCATATAACAAAAATTCATGCTAATGGATTTTGTTTTCAGTAACACAAAAAAAAAATTCAATTTCTAAGCTTTTTTATTTGCCCTCTTGGATGCGCAGTAATAAAAATAAAAATTTAGACTTAGTCTTATAAAAATACCGAACTTTATATCGTGACTTCAAAAGACTATTTTGAAACGGAGTGAAAAACATTGTCATCACTATTCCACCAGAAATCTTTAAAAAAACTATAAATTTCAGAAGAAACCTTTGATATTTCGCCAAGTGTAAATGTCTCAAAACACCAACATTTAAAAGTTTTATACTTAGACACGCCTAAAAACGTTTAAGCATCAATAAACACAGACTGATGATTAACTTTAATCAAGTCTTTAAAAAAAAATCTACATATGATAGACTACTAAAAGCCAACAAATATCAAAACATTTCACAGGAATGATTTCAAATGGTATCTAAGAAACGTATGGAAAGTCACGCTTTTATGAAAGCATAAAAGCATCTTTACATCTGTTCCTATACAAAAGTGACTAAACTCGCAATGCTCCTGTTCTGAAACGGGCCATTATTTATAGTTGCATGAGTTCAAAACTCTTTTATGACGGATAGCGCATCCGAAAGTGAAGTTCGAAGAGTGATTTGGATGTTACTTTAGATTCTGAAAGTCGGAAAACTCAAGAGTTTATTTCACTTTACATACAAGAGAAATATAATGATACTTATAAAAATAAATTGTAGTACGCGGAAGAAAATTTAGTATCAAACCTACCACCCTTCAAAATAATGCAGAGCTATAGCAACTACAATATTAAGTTTAAAAGTAAATTAAACTTTGGATATATAAAAATAAAATTATAATTAATAAAAGAATCTTTAAATCAGATAGAAATAAAAAAAATATATATCATTAACTAGTTTCAGAACAGAAGCAGTACGAGTTTAGCAAGTTTTTAATATAAGCAGATATTGGAATGCTTTTACGTTTTCATAATAAGCATGACGTAATTCAATTTATATTAATAGTAACTCGGGGATGAACTTAAAGGATTGGCTAAGGAGAAATTAATATTTATAGTTAATATGCATCTTTTAGTTTGACTATTTTTTTAATATTTGGTTGTAAATTATTTTTATTCACTAGATTCCAAATGTTGTTAATGAAAGCATTTACAGGGTATTCCAAAAGTGACTCCGTACTTTTAAATATGAACATATTAAAAACATTTATGCGTAGTAATTGAAACTACATGTATATTTATTTAACAGTCAATAAAATTCAGATAATTAATTTGGATTCAATTGATTGTCCAATATTCAAGAAGTTTCATTCTGCTGTAAATTATTAATTTGAAGATGTTCATTTTCAATATATTGAGACACTTTTGGGACATCCTTTATCCCGCAACGTCTGAAAATATTAAGATTTAACTATTGGAAAAATACTAAGCCAAGATTATGTATTTCAGAAATTGCATGTATATTGTGTATACCACAATTTTTTGAGAATTGATAAGGGTAATTTATTATTATTGTTCCAACAAATTATTTAAGGATTAGCAAACTGAAGCTAAACCTATTTCCAAGCAAACAAATTTCAATTACAATAAAAGTTCTAGCCAAACTACTTTGAAACATTCTTAAATTAAAAAATATATATATATATTTTTAAATTGATAAATATTTATTTTATAAGAAAAATTCATTTAGTCCTAAACGATTATTTCTTTATAAATAAGTTTGTGAGGAAATCGGGTTTGGCCATCAACAGATACGAGATTTATCGAAACAAAGTATCTCAAATCAGTAATAAGTCAATATTTTTAGTCTTAAAAAAGTGCAATTGCTTAAAATCAAATATTGCTTGGCTACATCAGTGCATTTCAGGTGTTTTTACTTAAATTTAATGCTTTTAACAACATATTTAAATAAATGCGAACTTAGATTTTTACCTTTAACTATCAAAAAAATAATTATTGGCTTTTACTCTGGCTCTTCTCGTATATAATGCTACCTTCCTTCAAATATTAAAATCTCAAAATTTTTTAATTGAATCGATATTTTAATGTAATGCTGAAAAATGCATTTTGATTGTATTCAGTTAAATTTCTGAAACATGAAATGAATTTTTTTAAGTACTCCAAGGAGCATCATGTAATACAGTCTATAATAAACTCCAACTTAACTAAACTACACTCAAGTATTCATAAATATATTTGAAGATTTTGCAATTTTATGAAGTACTAGAAGCATCATACAATAACCAATTGAGTGAATAGCCAAATTTAGAAACCAATATTTTCAGTAGCCAATATTATGTAATATAATAATATGTTAGAAACTATTTAAAGATGAAAACAGATACACGGAATATTCAAGAATTATAAAGTAAAGTTAATTACAAAAATGTAAGCAAGAAATTAACTCTTCGAATAAATGTTATACTACTTACATTTATTTTACTTTAAAAATATTATTAGTTTAACTCTTTAGAAACAGCTGATGCTAAAAGGTATATCAACCAAATTTCTAACATTTTATTAATCTTTTCCATCTCATTTTTTTTTAAAACTTCAAGGATGTTATGAGAACTGCATTGTGAAACAACGATATTTGTTTTATAGTATGGATTCCTAGAAGTATGTAGAGATGATACTTTAAGATTTCCTTGTAAACTAACCTACATCCAAAAAGAATTATCATCGAGAGAGTAAAAAGCTAAAAATCCATCGGAAATCTAAAAAAACCGCAATAAAATAAACTGTTATTTAAAACTTCAAATATCTGTTCAAAACCATTTCACCGGAATTTAATACATATTCCTCCAAAAAATGGATTTGATCAATTGGATTCAACACACTATTGTAATACAAACTCCAACGCAACTACTATACCAGATAAAAAGAGATAAAACAAAGATTCTACTTTTAACAGTTTCTTTTTAAATCTCATTTTTGTTCAGATACATTTGAGACGGAAAATAAACTCTCGAGTTGAAATCGCGACGAAAAACATGTCACGACCTTTTCAGTATCCTCGGGAAAATATTCTTTGTATCAGTCTCTTCACCTTGTCACCTGACTTTCCTTCGCGGGACACAATTCTAGTCCAAAAATAATATTATTGTTCACAAGGAAATTGAATCCGTCGATCACGATTCGCCTGAAATAAAAACATCCTGTCTCTTTAAAAGGTAGAGATGCTGAAGATATTTGATGAGATAGGTGTCTGTGTCTAAAACTAATCATTTTCACATTTTTTTACCAGAGTAACATTTAACTTTAAATAATAACATTTCCCGATGAAAATCAATTGCATTTCTTAAAAAACGAAAGCTGAAAAAAATTTAAGATAAACTATCAAGAGATATAAATTTAAATACTTGAACGGTCTGTTTTGGAGATTCTCTAGTGCTAGAGTTACATGAAAGATATGCGGAGTCGAATCATCTTTTTAAGCCAAATCCGGACTGCAAATAATAGCCCTAGTGCCAAGGGAGAAAGAAGGGAGGGGGGGGGGGGGGGCACATCTTTCGGGGAACCATTGGGAAACTGTCGTGTATTTTCATCTCAAAGAGAAAACAGTGAGGAAAACTCCCAAATCGACGCCCGTCAATTAAAATCACCCATCACTTTGAAGACGAAAACCGTAGAGAGCCATTCAGAGGTTCTATCTCAAGATCCTTTGCAGGTCAGGCGAAAATTGTGTCTTCGTAATTCGATTTTTAATGGAATTTGAAGACCTTATTTGCACTATAATAGGCATTTGGAAAGAAATATAATTATAAACTTTGTATAGTTTTATGGATTACCACCTTTAAATAAGGTTAACACTATATTGCCACTTGCGATTTTAACTAAAAACCATTGAAAGTTCCTTTATAAATCTGTGTTTTTGGACAAATTTATGACCAATAACAAGAGTATAAAATGAAGCAATGGTTTTAAAGCGGATGGTACAAAAATGAGGTTTTAATTCCTAGAAAGTAAAAATCATTGGATTTAATCACTAAGAAATATCTCATTTAACTTTAAGAACATAAAATTAAATTTATCTTTACCATAACAGTTTTTAAAATGTAAAAGGAAAGTAAAAATAATTTTTAAAGTTAACTACAATTCCATTCAGTACAAATACGTACACATGCAAAAAAATAAAATAAAAATAATAATAATAATAAAACCCTCACATTTACTAAAAGAATAATGCATGATAAAAAAAATCGGTGAGTGGTGCCATTCACCTATATTTTTCTTTCAAAAAATTCCATTACCTTCCTTTTAGTTAAGATAAATATGCATCAAGTAGCATTTAAATTATATATTTATAAATTCTTCTGAAGAGTTGGAACATTTCAAAATTACTTGCATACGTGTAACGTTTTTCGGTAGAATAGGAGCTATTTAAAGTAAACAACTAAAATGAATATTTCAATTTTATTGATGCATATTTTTATTTTCTATGAAAGTCTTGATTTGTTTTCTACTTTTTTTCTTAATACCATTTTTAAAACTATAATTTTTATTTTTAAACTTCAATCTATTTTTTTTTAGATTAATATTGTGTTTTTTTTTTGTAAAAAATAGTTTCATAAATCTTTGCAATAAAAAAGTTATTACTTTCTTCACTAGATACAAGATCAAGCTCGTTTCTCTGAGACATGCCATAACTTAAAAATGTTTGTACTTATTACGACACTACTTATTGTAGGGCATTTTGCTTTAAACAAAACTCAAATGAGTAACTATACTTAGAGAAAGGACTTTTAGAGAAGCATTACTCTCATATTTGCATATTATAAACTCTGAGAAACTCTCATTCATCAACTAAGACCAGACACAGCCTTCAACAACCATCATGTCTATCAATTTTTCGAAAGAGCATCTCTAAGACAACAACTGGGATACAAACCCTAGACCCAAATGCCTTAATCTCTGTTCATACCATGCACAACTTAGCTACCATAGAAAGTTTGTACTTATAAATTTTTAAATAATAGTGCATCTATCAAATACTAATTGAAATTTGTCTCTAAGTTAAATGCTCAGCTTTAATTTCATTGGATTTTTCATTGTGCAAGATCTAACCAAGTCTTCATTGCTCCAAACCATCATAACATTTTACTTACTGAGAATAATCTTAAATTTGAAGTGGAACGTACTCATTTGTGTCTCAAATGGTAAAAAACCCGGAAAGCTACAACATTTGAATCCATTCCTACATTTATAAATATTTCTACGCTCTTCCAACTTTGCGTCAAGTCTGTTGAATTCACAACGAATTTTCAGCAATATTGGAAACATTTCATTTGATGGGGTCATGGACCTCGTATATATACGACACGCCATTTCTGCGAAAACTGTCGTTGAAACTACCAACTCATCAAGTCGTTAGCGCCGTCAACCGTAGTCAACGACATTGCAGCAAACAAACAACGAATCTCTCTTCTCCAGTTTTTCACGGGAGATTTCTTTTTTTGAACGGAAATCGATAATTTTATCCTAGTCCCTGATTCGAAGACTTGTACTCGGTCGCTGCAAAATGCTGAAGTCTAGTTTTATGGTGAATCTTTTTCCATGCTCTTGCTCGTGGAATTGTTTTTAATAAAATCAGAATCAAAAATGGAATGTAGAAAATGGTGAATGAATTCCCTGAACAAGCTGGATTACTTTCAGAGTTCGTTGACGAGTTAGGTTAATATTAATTTATCGTATAGATTTATACCTAAAATTATATTTTAGATTTAGATATTTATCCTCTTCCAGAAGTTAAACCAAGGAAACTTAAACCAAGACATTTCATATTATTTAAGTTTACTGAAAATTACGACAAATATGTACATATTTTGAAACACAAATTTCAGAAGTTATTTACAAATTATAAAATTATGCTTATTTAGTTCTTTCCTGTTTTAAGTAAATTCTATAAGTTATAAATTCATTTAACTGGTTACAAGTATGATTTTTTTAAATATTTAAGTTATCATTTTTAGTTTGTATTTACATTGCAAATGTTGCGACAAAAACTTTGAATAATTATCTTTTAAAATAAGATTTTGTTTTCTTAAAATGCGATTGTTTAAAGATTAAAAAAAAAAGTGCAAAAGGATGAATTTCTATCGCTTAAAAAAAACTACAACTTTATTTTTTAAGTATTGACTGAATTGATAATAGTTTTATTTAAATAAAAAGTAATTACAAACAAAAAAGATCGGCGTAGCTTTTATCTGAATTCAATTCAAAATCTTTTATTTCATTCAATCAAAATGTAAATAAAAAAAAGTGAAAATCTGCTAAAGAAACATTACGTATTTAAAATCTATTTACATTTAAATTAATTGATGCATTTATTTAAATATGCCATAGATATAACTTTCAAAGTTATTCTATTTACTGTCTCGTACAATAAAAACTATTATTTGCTAAAAAAAAAAAAAAAATAGGGGAAGAGAGAGGGTTTATAATAATTTTTTGTGTATGCAACCAAAAATATCTCTTTAACAAGACAAACTATATTTTTGTTTTAAAAGTCTTAAGTTAAAGCTGTTTGCACCAATGTGTCTCATTTTAAACGATATTTTAAAAAGTGATTAATAATATTGTAAGAAATTAAATAAAAAGAAATATGTTGTTAATCTTTGCCCTTAAATTATTGTTTGAAATGAAAATTAATCAAATATACAAAATGTTTTACCATTTATGCCTCAAAAATCGATGATTTGAGCTAACTTTAGACAGTCAATTTCCTTTTCATCATTTAAACCACTCATCATACCTTAAACATTTATAAAATTTGGTAATCCGATGTTTTCTTATGCCAAATTCAAACAAGGAGTAACATTATGGAGTTGTCACCGAACTTTAAAATTTCGTTTTCTGTTTTAACATGAATATGACTCTTTATGACAAGTATAGTTACAATAAATCTACCACGAATTGCAGTGCAAATTATGTTGTTTCATTCATCAATTGGAACAAAAGATATAGTCAGTGCTCTAATTTTTTTGTTTTTGTTTTGTTTACTGTACATATTCAACTGCCGAAAACTGATGAAGCGACAAATACATCTCCCCTTTCCCTCGACATTTTACTTCTACAACTACTATGACTTAAACAATAAAATAAACGTTATTTAGTCCAGCAAGATATTAAATAGCGACGTTTCTAAATTGACTATTTTTTAAATAATAATCCATAAAAACATCACACACAAAGTTATCTTAGATGATAAAAAACACATCTTGCCCGCAATTCAATACTTCAAACTTCAAATTCCTTCTCCATATCCAAACAAAAATTAAATTATGTCAAGCATTCTCCTGGGTGGCAAAAAAGCCCTCCCCCCCCCCTCCACACACACAACAAATGTTGCAATTCAGCTGCAACCGCAACTGACTGACGTCCGATATAAAGAAAGCCCACCCTAACAGAAGTAACACCTCCCACCAGAGACATCTTTAAAATGGTTAATAAAAAGGAAGAAACATATCTCGAAAAAGACGGGGAGGAGGAACAGAAACTGACAAAATTCTTAAGACACTTATTTCCGCCACTAGTTTCTGACACGGCAAGGCGTAATGCCAGTTGTAAAATACCATTAGGAGTCGAAGAAGCTGCTAATACAGCAAAGAGACGAGATGGACATGTTCTTGTTCGCTGAACGAAGCAACTTGTCCATCAAGGATCTTCTTGATGGTGTGGGGGTTGGGGGGGGGGGAGGAATCTGATGCCATCCCCCTCTATATCAAACGGATCACAGAGGGACGTCTCTCGTTGCCAATCTAATTTATTGTCATTGTTATGTCACTTCTAGACTGGCCACACAAAAGGATCTGTCGCTTGCTAACCACCTGCGCATCTGGCAACTGGAGGCGGGGCAACTTATTCTCTGATAGAAATATGAGGCAGTTGTGCTATTCTTTTATTCGCAAAGTTGAGGCTTTGAAAAGTTTCTAACAAGTTAATAAATGTTAGGGCATACTGCGAAAAGACTCTTGATAGCTTTGGCAAAAAATGTAATGGATTCAGAATCAATTGAAGATAACAGATTAGATTACATTGTAAAAAGTCTAAAATTGGTGTCAAAATGATCGGTGAGCGTAAAAATACACTCACCATCTCATATTTAATAAAAAAATAACTTACATTGTTAAAGAATATCCTATTTCCTCCGATAAAATATTCTCGTCATCTAATTTTTTTTTTTTTTTTTTTTTTTTTTTTCCCACAATTAAACACATTTTTTTTTCTACATTAAAAACACCAGATAAAATTCACAAAAATAAAAAAAAAGTTACTAAAGTGAAGTATTTTTTACGATTGACGTAGTTAAACAGTAACGAACACAAGTAAACAAGTAACGAAGTACACAGTGATAAACGAAAGTAACGATGTAAGTAACGAACCACGGTAACGAAGACAAGTTAACGAACTTACAGTAAAAAAAAATTCATTGATTAACTAGTAATACCTCTTATATTTATCAGAAAAAAAACACGAATTTTTTCTCTTTTATATCAAGCTGTTTTCTATTTCTTTATTTCTCCTAAAATGGACGAAAGGAAGAACTATGGCATTTAAAAAGATTCGTTCAGTGCTTCGTTAATCCAAAAATAAAAATAAATTATTAATTTTTTCAATCCAAATATCAAACTAACATCAACCCACAAAAGAAATGTCTTTCATTAGAATCGAAACGCTAGATCACAAAGAGTGAAAGAAAAAACGAATTGTAAGTAACAGCGAATAGTGCGTGGGGTAGATTTCTCGTCCGACAACAATCCTATATCTCTAGTATCGTGATTGATCCCAACACTTACCCCACCTCCCCACCCTTGTTGTACCAATCTTGCTGCCCAATCATAAACAATAAAGAAAATAATCCCCAACCATTCCAGCATCGAGGAACGGGAATGAAAGAGGGGCAATTATACACCAATTTAGAAGCGAATTTCGGTTAAATGTTATCAATCTTTTGTTAACAAAAGTTTTAAATCAAGTAATCGGCGTTGAAGCTTTTTATCAGTTTCATATTGTTCTTTTGAATGATTGGTGTTGATTACAACTGAAAAGAGAATTGTGGTAAACTTCTTTTAAAGGAAAGATTTGAATCTATTTTAAATACTTGTCGAAAAGGAAAGATACAGGTTGATATGCTTGTGTAAATTTAACAGACCAATAAGTAATAGTTAAGAAAAATCATTATAATTTCAGAAAATTGTGATTGTATAACTTGGCATTTCACCCAGTATGATGCATTGAATGCTTATAGTGATAACATCTGAAAAAAAAAAAAAAAAATAACATCAAATTAAACTTCACCATCATTCGGTACTTTAAGGATTTATATTGAGAAAAACTTAATAGGTTGCACATTATTGGGAAAATCGTCAATTTTTGAATCCTTTCTTTATATTAACTTCAATTTTGTGTTTTTATCGATGGGAGTGGAATCTGCGGATGCCTAATTAACTCACTTGCCGTCATCCAATCGGGGTAAAACTTGGCAGAGAGGTTTGATGTCGATGACAATGCATTCGATGAAATTATAGGGCGATTACTGTCACTAAAAAGTCGCTTTTACGGAATATTAATAAACCAACTTTCCATCCCTAATCGCATTAAAATAGCATTGAGCCGCTCATTGTTGAAACTCTTTCCTGTTGTCAATTTTTTTTTAATAAATAAGTAATGAAATTACTTTAATAAAAATAAAATATATTTGGATGCGAGAGCATAAATTCAAGTTCAATTTTAATAAATAAATGCCACACATTTTGCTGATAGGAATGTTTTTGATATCACCGCAGTGTTAATGAATATAAAAATTAACAGTGCATATAAAGGTTTTTTAAAAACCCTGTTTTTATGGGTTATATTATTTAGACAAAAAAAAAATCTAACAAAATTTTAAATCTCTTTCTATAAGTGTCTTCGAAGTGCCAATTTTATTTTTATTATTATTATTAATAATAATAATATTTAATCATTAATATTAACCAACCGATGGACAGATCAAATCTTCAGAAAGCTAGTTAACCCACTTGCTGTCACCTAATCAAGCTGAAACTTAGCAGATAGACTCACTATCAGAGGTAATGCTTTCTATTAAAATAATACATAAGCAAAGTTTTATGAGAATTTGTTTATTACAGTCTGCAAATGACTCATTAAAAGAAAAATTATGAACATCCCGTACTATGATTTGAGTTCATTTTCTTAACTTACAATTGAACTATCCACCATAAGGAATGTCTTTTAGTGTTTCAAATTACAGTCTGCAGTCTATCAAATAATTCTTAGCAGTTATTTATATTACTTCCACTCTTTTATATTACTTTATGTGGCTGGTGATCGATATGAAAGATACTTTCCCAATTCAATCTTCTTGGTAACTCTCTTTATCGCACAAGTAAACAGCCGGTAAATTCAACAGAATTAGTCACTTCTAGTAATCGTACCTATGCCACTCTTACTTAAGACAATCCACTGTTGGTTCAGAAGACTACTTTACGACACTTGAAGAGTACTTTTCAGATAAGTTTATTTTCCATCTTGACATAGTAAAGGATAATTCAATTTGTCATTGGTAATATTTGCAGCTGCAACGCCTGTGTGACTCACTGTTTGGATAGGGATTTGATGACGATTGGTACCATATTGGGATGTAATGAAGTTCTCAATATCCCCAGCAAGAGCAAACATAATTATTTTTTGAATTGCAGTTTTTTCTTGTAACTAGAAAGGGCTTTCATGAAGAAATCGATCGAAGGATTTATGAAACTTGATATTAAGTCAATATACATATGAACAACTGACTTGTGTTTATGATCTGTTTTCGAACTGTTTTACGAAATTGTTGTTTATTGAAGTGTTCGTAAAAGTTCGAGAGTTAATTTTGTTTTGCGTTTGGTCAAAGATTTTGACGTTTTATTATTTGATGAAATGTAACTGAAATCTTAAAAACTAAAGCGTGTCTGCTTTTCATCATGCGATATTTTGAAATAGTGGTCTTATTAGTTTTCATAAAATATTGATGATTAAATTAATAAACACTATTATTCGTTAAATTTATTTGTTCTGTAACTTGACTTCATAATTCAAAACCATTTTAAAAAAGCAGTAGCAATAGAATGTTTAAACTATTGAGCATTTCAGTATAAATAGCATATAAATAGTATTTGAATTCATATTCTAAAAGAAAAATCCAAGTTATTAAACTGTGGTTCTGTGTGATTGAATTGCACGAAATTTTCAAATATGTTTAGTCTATTACCAGGTCAGCGATTATAATGTGAATTCAATTTGTTCAAAATTTAACAATGGTTTATTTAATACAATAGTAATAAATGGTGATTATTAACGGTACTGCAAGTGTTTCTATGACAGAAAATCTACACGAAGGCTATTGTGGGGAAATTCTTTTCTATACTATCGACAATTACAAAAATAAATCTTAAGATAAAACTTCATAAGAAAACATCATCTAGCAATAATGCACACATATTATTCAGAAAAATACATTACTAGATGACGGTTTGATTTCCCAGTTAGAAATTAAGACTTATCATGTATATACATGTAAGGTAAAGAAAATAGAGCTCAATTGTTAACCAAAATGTTTCATAAAACAAACCACAATGCCTTGAGAACGTGTCTTCTACAGAACAGCAAAACATTTGCCACCATCTCCTCTTGATTCCATACTCTTATTTCGTAATATGAAACTACATATTTCCCTTACGAATTCTACTGATAGTGCAAGTATCTTAGTTTTGACAAAAGTTTGAGATTGTACCTTTATCCTCTGTACCCACTGATAATTGTTTTCCATCCTTAGAGAAATGTTATGTCTAGAATTAAGGCAGTGGACTTGAAGGGTTCAAATAAAATTATTGAAACTGACTTAAAAAGCAAACATATGAATTCAAGTTATTATTTCAACTTCGCGCTTCGATTCCTGATATGAACAAGAAGAGTTCATGCAAAGTCGCACCATCCAACGTCGTGTCGGGTCTGTCCAATCCACCTCTCCCCCCCCCCCCCCATTATTGCAATCAGACGCAGCAGCCACTTTATGGCCCATAAATTACACCATTTTTCTCTTCGACCTCTTGAGTCTTAGTCTTTGGTCTTAGATGAACGCGGAAACGAAAGCAGAGCAGGGAAAATAAGATGTCGAAGAACTGAAATAATATCACCTGCCGTGCTTCGTTCTCTACCGTTTGAAAATGATTGGTGAGTTGTTGGAATTGGAAGTGCTAAACGATTTCGATTGGCGAAGCTTGTAAATCGAACTTATTGTTCTTTTGTTCGGAGACATCGTTCCAAGTGGTGGACCTAACCTGAGTAAATAAAATGGCTCGTAAGCGTGCAAGAAGGAAATGCGACCTTTTCTCTGAAGACTATTTTGAAGAGGAATGGTAATGATATTTGTTGGAGGTTGTTAATTTGTACAAATGGTTCTTGGAATAATGAATTCCATTTTCGTTTGACTGCACGTTTTATTTCACGGTTATGATTGTTAATTTTGTTGGCGTTTTAGACCGTGACAAACACGTTTCGAAGTAGCGCTAATAGATCACCGCCAAACATAAACAGTAAAAATATAGACAGATTAAATATTTGAATTTCTGCGTGTTTTATTATTGAAACTAAGAACATATATTTTGAGCAAATCAAATTTTTATAATCATGAAATTGAAAAGAAGAATGAATATAGTTATTCTGATTATTAAGAATGAATATATTTTAATGCACATGAATGGTTTGAAACACCTTTTTTTCCATCCCAGTGTGGTGCAATTTATGGGACATAAAATGGATGCTGCGTCTAATAGCATTTGATGGTAACAAAAAAAAAATCGCTAAGTTATCTAATCCCAAAATAAAAATTATTTACTTCGATAATCATTGGACAAAATACTTCTGCTTTAAATACCACAAAAATGTAGATTTATGAATTAAATATGTAAACTTTTTACATTTAATTTATAATAGCACTGCGTGAAGAGAATGAGGATTGCATTACTTTCAATGTCAAAATTGCATTAATTATTTTAGAAGTAATCATTTAAGAAATGCTTACAATGCAAACGTTACATATTAATTTTATAGATTTTAGCTGTACATGCACTTTTATGCCATGTGAAATAAAATAAAGATAAATTTAATTCCATAAAAAGAATGGAATGTTAAATGATAATATTTTTAATTGTAATGAATCCAGATTAAATATAAAATACTTAAAAGATGAATAAATGAAAATGTGTGAAAGTAAATTACACAAGTATTAAAAAGTATACTCAAACTAACAATTTAATATCCCGCAAAAACAGATTTTGTTAATCAATAAGACGTGTCAATGTAACTATAAAAATTCAAATATTAACCATTTTATATCAACTATAAAAGAAAAACATTGTTTCTCTTCTATTGCGTGATCAATCTGCTCCCCATTTACACCAGTTACTTATGAATTTAATGAAATCTGAACTTGATCGGTTGAGATTGGCTCTGAGATTAAAAAGCACACGCCACGCTCTGATTTAAATAGATTTTGAACTCCATTACCGAGAATTGATTCCGTTTATCATTAGATCGAGATTAAAGTGCGACGCCAAAGGAGTAAACAGTTGGATGTGAGAGCGGCTGCAATCATTTATGAAAGAATATTATTGTTTTAGGAAAAATAACTTAGCTATCTTTTTTTTTTTTTTTTTTTTTTTGCTAAAGATAGCTGTAATGATTGTAACTAAGGTTTGTAAAAAATGGCAAAGGGGTAGTTCGAAGACAATGATATAATTGAAAGAGTTAAGGTAGTTTAGTTTTAATACAGTACTTAATAAAATACTAGTGAATTTTTTTTATTATTAGGAGTCAATTGTTTTTAGGCGAAAATCTCAGTTGTTTAAGCATCAGGTAATGGAATCGTTCGTGACTTATCACTACAATGCTATTTGCTCCTTTTTTTCTTTGAAGTCATAAAATCAGTAGATGTATCAGTATAGTTTGTCACCACCAATCACGTTTAAAAAGAATTAAAAATGAGCAGAGCTAGTTGTAAACTATATCAGACCAAGGTACATCTGTTCCAAGATACAGCAGGTATCCCAACCGAATACTAAAATACTGCTGAAGAATATTAGAATACTACTGATTGACACATAAATAATTGTTTTATTTTCGAAACTATTTTAAATGTAATGGTAGGAAATGATGTTTAAATAATTTTTATACTCTATTCACTTATGGAATTTAATAGAATATTTTATTGGTATTACAAGTTTAGTAAGCTTTTTAGATATTGACTACATAAGTAATAACATCTTTTTAGCATTATTGGTACACTTGGTACAGTCAAGTGTTAAATCCTTAGATACGCGCAATCAAAACATTGCTTTGGAACGCCATACCGACTTGAGAGGTCTTTCATGTATTTTACAGGGGAAACATAATATTATTTATTTTTTCTTGGAATCCCAAAACACTTGAATTGAGGAAGTATCAAACGTTTCTTTATTTCTAAGGCAGGCAAAGATGGGCAGCAAAGCGGTAAGTAGGGAGACCTCTCAGTGCACCCGTTCCAAGTAATATTTGATAGAAATTGTTCTGTTAACAAATGTTTTAAATGTTAAAAAAAAATTATGTACATTGATAAGTTTCAACTGCATTTAAAGTATTTTAAGTATTTCATTCATAATTACATTTTAAGAACAATCATATATCTTTAACCCATAAAATGAAATATAGGCGTTCACAAGCAGGTTATTCTATTAATGCTTAAAGAATGGGGGAAGATATTGTTTATAGTGTTCGCAAGAACAAGTTCATATGACGTTTTCTTCGAAACACGATACTTATAAAATGGTTAAATAATTAACACATAAAATATTCATTACAACAATAATATTGAAATTAAATGTTAAATTACTCATTATACTGAACTTCACTTCTAATAAAAAGCTGAAATGTTAAATTTTTGTACCCAAGTTAAAATATGTATGCAGCATTTTTTCAGTATCCATATCGATTAGTCTCTTACAGAATGGTTTAAAAAGTAAATCTCAGGCCAAATTTTCTACAACCCTACGAGAGGAAAAAAAAAAAAAGACAAATTCTCGATAGTAACATAATGATCACTTACAGAGACATGTAAAACAAGTTTTTAAGTACGACTCAAGTCTTAATTGTTCCACATATCAAAGAAAGAAGCCGCCTTAACAAGAAATCATAACCACACACGTCTTTCTTTTAAGTTTTTTCTTATCATTCAGTTCTTAAAAGTAAGAGAGACCATATGACATTTTGTACATCACGACTGCTCAACTTTAGTAATTACTACACAGAGTAGGACTTATTTAGCTTTATTTTTTCTCTGTTTTAAGTTTATCATATGGTGTTGTTTTTTTTCTCCCCCCCCCCCCCTTCCCCACTCGGCAAGTTGCCTCTGAAGCGAAAGCAACCTAAGAACAATGACTTAAATTAAAACAAAGAAGGAATTGCGCTAAAGCTTTCAGGCATAATTTATGTTGTCTGCGTGGCGAGGTCTAATTGATGGGGAAATTGTATAAAATTTCAACGATTAAGATTAATTATGGCGACGTGCCAATGGTCGGGTACGGCGGCGCTTTTTTGATCGGGGTGGTTGTGCCGATTGGTTGTTTTATCGCTCTTTTAGGCGGACTTTTCTCTTGTAGTTTAAAGCGAATTGGCGCGGAAGACTTTTAGAAAGGTTTTGAAGTAAATTTTAACTAAGAATTTTTAAATTTTTAAAAAATATTGTACGAAAAGTTTTTACTCCTTGTCTTCTCGTGGAAATATAGCACCTTTTATACAAAAAGTGATACAACTCAATATTCTTCATTTTTGAGTATTAGTGTGTACAAAATCACAGACTGCGTAGACTTGATGCTCGAAAAATGACATAAATCAGTTTCAACTTGAATACAACTTATGAACAATCTTATGCAGTTCAACCAGCTTCAACTACACGTAGTCTGGGATTCTGTACGCTTATAATCAAAAATGAAGAATTTTGAGTTGTATCACTTGTGTAGCAAGGATGCTATATTTCCAACTTATAAACAATCTTATGCAGTTCAACCAGCTTCAACTACACGTAGTCTGGGATTCTGTACGCTTATAATCAAAAATGAAGAATTTTGAGTTGTATCACTTGTGTAGCAAGGATGCTATATTTCGAGGAGAAAAACTTTTCGGGTAATTCTAAAATTTACTTCAAAACCTCTCTGAAATCCTTCCGTGAATTTTAAAATAAAAGAAAAGAAATGTAGAATTTTGAGTTCAAACACTTTTGCATCAAGGGTGTGACTTATAGATCCCCAGTTAGACACGCTTTAAACTTTGTTTCTTCATAAGAACTGGAACTTATTTAAGAAATGTTGAGCTCAGATCGAAGTTAATAATGTTTTACCTCTACGAAGAGAACCTCTATGCCAAGCCATGGACAAATTTCTTTTATGACCCCAAAACTTGATAGAATGTATTAAAAACAACAAAGAGTCTATATATCAAGTTTAATCTCATCTCGATTGGATGACGTAAAATGATTAATTAATCCTCCGAAAACTTTGCCCGCCACAAACAAGCAAAATCAAAATTATTATAGAGGGGCTAAAAAAATTGTTGATATTATAAACAACAATTTTTAAGTTTGACTCTCTTTTACTATCAAATAACTGATCCCTATCAATCACTATCAATGTACTCTTTGTTATTATGATATTAAAGGCTTCACTCGTAACTTTTTTTTATTTTTTATCTTGACGTTCTAAACCAAGCCTGGTGGGTTAGTTGTATTCCAGATTTATTAAGAGCAACACAAGGACCAAACTGCACCATAAGCCTGGTGGGATTGAAAAATATATACATTTTTCCTTTCTCAAAACTTCGACGTTATTTACAGACGACAATTAAATAATAAACTCGTCATATCACTCGTTATGAAGACAATATCAATGCAAAAATTTAAATTTGTGCTTTTTTTGCATAAAATATCCTAAAGACTATGCATATTTTATGAGACACTGAATTAAAATTTTATCTTAAAAAGGTTACACTCAAAAATATATTTTTTTAGAACAAAAGCAATATAATCTTTAATCTCTTAAACTTCCAATTGGGATTTTTGTACAGTGACAGTCTTCAAATAGGGTTATATAATAATCATAAGTAATTTAATAATAAAAAAGGACAGAGAAATAATATTTTAAAATATTACGTGGATAATTCATGCATGCATCAGGAACCAGCTTGACAATTTTATAAATCTAAAATACTGTTTGAAAATCTAAATGAAATTTGTCATAACATTTTCTTATATATATATTTATATATATATATTATATATTTTTTTATATATATAGTCTCAAACTTCGATTGATTTTGAGGGAAATTAGCGTTTAAGTATCATTAAATATTTAGGAAATAATTATTACGAAATCCAATAAAATTTGCAAAATATATATTAGAAATATAAGTTAGTAATAAATTATGCGATTTTTTTCATGTTTTGAAAATGTGTCCCATATACATGATTATTCTTTGAATTCAAAAAGTTTGTCAAATTAGTTTTAAATCACGGAAACATTAAATGAGCTGAAAATTTTCAAGTTCGACAATAAAGGAACGTAAAAAATAGACATGAACTAAATCTGTAAAATTGAACTAGCTTAGTTAAATGAACTCAAAAGTTTGTGTGTCAATGTAAAGATAAAAACAGATGTTTTACCGAGGATAAATGATAAAAATTTTAGTTAAATAAACCACTTTTGAAGAGTAATTGCAATTAAAGAGCAATTACAACATTTTCATATTCACAGAGTTAATACCGTGAAAGTAATTAGGAAATAACATAAGCCATAAAAACCAATTTTTTAATATAAATCCTTTGTATACATTGAAAATTTTTATGGATAATTGCAACTTATTGATTTCAGATCAAGTTTTCATAGTGTTTGACCACTAAGAACAAAAGATCCATTCCAAAAAAATTGATTGAATACATTGTCATCTACAACGAGTCAACGATCTACAAAAGCTGATAAGTCTGACATAAGGCAATAACAACACATATATTTAATTTTGGCAACAGAAAAGAGTTTCAACAATGATTGATTAAAATTATTTCACTTATAGTGTTGCTATGCAACGCCAAATTTAAATGAATGGACTTCACTCCATAATGAATATATGCATTCACGTTCAATTATCTTTTAATTATTTTGATTACAACAATTTTGGCAACAGGAAAGAGTTTCAACAGTGATCGGTTAAATGGGATTTATTAGTATTCTGAAGTGATTATAGAAGTGTGTGTAAAAGATAAATTTTAGTGAGAATGACAACCCCCAAAATTTGACAGAATGCACTGTCATCGAATCCATCAGTCAAGTTTCAGCGCGATTGGATTACGATAAGTGGGATAATTAGGTCCTACTCAGATTCGCCAGACAGCGACATACACATCCCTTCACACACTCAAAATCGAAGTTAATATAAAGGATTTTAAAAAGCAACTTGATTTGCATTTGGAGTTATATCTAAAAAGCTCTTAAACAGACGGTTCTGGGAGGGCCGTGATTCTGTAGATGACCAATATTTGTACTTATTTATTACGAAACGTGAATGTTCATTTTAATTTAACAATAAAAAACATTTTTAAGAATATGTATTTATTCCAACAATCCAATTTAAACTATTTATTCACTGGCAATCCATTTCAAGAAAATCTTGCCTCTAAAAAAAATTTTAATCTTTGGCGTGGAATTCCGAGACTAGGAATAATTAAATTAAGTTTCGATTCATGTAACCCGGCACCTCTTAATGAATGAAAAGGGAAGAAAAACTTTTTAGAACTGAATTTAGCGATTTAAAATTTATCGCCCAAAATGTTTACGCTTCCTCAGCTTCTTCCTTATGAATATAAATCGACCTTCTTTATCTCCAAGAAAAGCATCGTAAATGAAATGGAAGCCTCGATTCTCTGCAACAAAAGTAATTTCAATTTGGCAGGAACGAAAATTGATTGCCTTTAGGGCGATAAAAATGTTTGTTAAAAGAGAATTTTTCAGAAGGGAATGTTCTAGGACTTGAATATCGAAGACGATTTTTCACGCAATTAGCTATAATTTTATTTTCAGTTTCGCTTTTCAGTATAAATCGAAGATGGAAATTCCTCATCGTATTTTTAAGAGTTCAAAAAAAAACAAAGTGCGTAACTTTTGATGATGATTGGCGTCTAGATTTTTAAATTAAAACCGCGAAACGATATTTTTTTCACTTGATTTGTCTGTGAAGTAGAACATATTTTATCATGCAAGAAATATCTTTCACGAAATCTGGCGAAGTATTGGTGGTAGAAGAAAAGAATTTTTGAACTGTTAATCAAACTTTTCAAGGCGTATATCGTGCTAATAATATTTCTTCAAGTATCCTCCACTTTCCTCCAAATCTTTTGTTCGAAATCAGTGTTTTAATTACTTTTATTATAATTTTGAATAATTTTGGTTGAGGTTTTATTGTTGTGATGAAAGTTAATCTGCTAAAGTAAATTATTTTCAGTTGTTTAAAGAAAGCATACATATTATAGATGCCATAATTCCAAAAAATATTCAAATGTGTAATTTTAAACTATAAAACTTCAATAAAAAAAACCACATTGAACTAAAAATAGGCGATCATCTAATATTTATGATTACTACACCCTCTAAAATGAACTATTTATTCTTTTATATATACTATCTAGCTTCCGATTTATTCAAAGAAATGTATAAATGTTTTCAATGAACGCCTTTTTACATAGAAGACTTTTAACTGTAAATGTCTACAATTGATTAGTTTGTAATCATTAAAATTTGACTTTCTTGTCGAACCAACTACATTTTCAAAGCACAAAATTTAATCCGTCACACTACTTCAAAACATTCGACATAACAACCGAAAGCATACTGAACATTGCATTAAACCCGACAGAAAACTGAACTTGTCAAAGGCAGTTATGTCCAAGTGACAATATTCGACAATATCTTTGTAACCTTAGTTGATGACAAATGCCTTGTTTGTACATTAGCCCAAGTTACCGAATTTGATGTATTTTGCTTCAATACTACCCGACGCTACGCTACACTTTTCAAAACCGATAACAAATGCAAGGGCCAAGTTCCAAATGAAATTGTATACAGAAAGTAAAACACTTTCCAGACAGTTTTGTGATGAAATTCTTCGGCAGAAAATTATTCGTGTGATGTGATTACCCTAATATCGCCTCTCTAATCACGGGGGGATCAATATGGGAAATGATCACAGCGGGTCTTTACAAATAAATCTCTAAAACCTCACAATCTGCATTCCTAGTAATACATCACTACTACTACCAGCAGACTTGATCAATAGATCCCATATACAGATCGAGATCACTAACGGGTGCTCATGCATTTACATGATCTATCCATGGGCATAGCTGGATAGGGACCCAACTGGGCACTGCTTGAAACATAGATGGATGACGAGGACATTTGCATCTAATGGATAACACTGTGTTCACGTTCTATAGAAGCGATTACTTAGCGCGGGAATGGATTTATGGGTTTGCTCAAATGGTAACGAATTCTAGAACTGGAAATTCTTGTTCTGAAGGATTGATCCTGTAGATAAATGGGTGTTAAAGTTCTTGCTAAATGCGTTTTTTTTTTCTTTCTTTTCTTCTTCCCCTTTCCCAGCTTGAATAAGGTACTCAGGGTTTTATACGATAACTATATCAAGAAACTTGAAGACTGGAAAAAAAAAATTAATTATACATGTATAGCCATTCTGTATGCACGTGATTTTTTTTTTATTTTTTATTTTTATTTTTTTTATTCTTAATATAACCCACTTTAAATTATAGGTGCTCTTCGTGTATTAGGGTTTGTGTTGAGAGCAATTTGATACGGCAGTATTTTAAATAAACTAACACGAAGAAAATGTTTGGCGTCCTAATACGATTATTATTTATTATTAATAATATTGCTGATTTCCCCCCCCCCCCCGCTCAGAGTTTAAAATTTCGAAAGAATATGTTACGCAAAGATATAAAAGAGTTATTGCTATCCCAATTATAAAAAACTAATCAATGAACCAAACTGTTCTCCTTATTTCCGATTGATTCCATAAATTGACAACCATTACATTTGAAGATTTAAAATATACATAATCTATAAAACTAAAACCTAGTATTTACAATAAAATATTTTTTTAACGCAACGATGATAATATTTTAACGTACATTTTAATCTGAAAAGTTTAGAGAGATATCCCAAAACTTTTTGGAAAAAATCACTTTTATTTAAGTGGATAGTTAAAGTGTACTAGTTCATTCATTTAAATTTTGTTGAAAAGATTGGCATGATATATCCATAAAGAGTAAAAAATATTAATACTGTTATATATTATAGAAATAACTGTTAGAAGTGCAATGTAATATTGCTAAAAAATTAAAAAATTTTATTGCTGAAAATTAAAACAATTTGGACTGGTTTGATTTGTTGTTTAAAAAACGAAATAAAAATGTATAATTTTTGTGAAATTTTGTATGCAAAACCATAAGGAGAATCGGTTGCCTTTTTTTGCCAGATCATTCCTCATTTTTTTTTTTTTTTTTAAATTTGTTTCTTATTTCCTCAACAGCAAAAATTATAGAACGAACATCCCAAAGTCCATTGAGCTCATCTTCACTCCTATCTCCTGCCGGACTAAGATGCCCAACCTCCCCCGAAGAACTCACTCCCTCAGACACGGACCCCTTGATCGATGACGACATCATCGACAAGCAATCCACCACAACCAAGGTATCCGAAGACAACTTCGACCTGTCCAGCAAGGACAGCCTGGACAGCATAGACCAGGTGAAGCCGACCAGAACGAAACCAGACAAGAAATCCGGCAAAGACAAAGCAGACAAAGCACCTCCTATAGTGGGCAAGTGCAACTGTGAGGACCTGAAGACGGTTGAAGCACATCTGGAAACGAAAGACCTTTGGGAGAAATTTCACAGTTTAGGAACAGAGATGATCATCACCAAGACCGGAAGGTAAGACAAACTCTTTTTTCGGTAAACGAGCAGCGATTGTTTTTCGGTATCTGTGTTCATCTCGGATTCGCGGTTGATTCAATGAAGACAGTGGCGGATATCCATAACATCTTTCGGGATTCTTAGCCTTCCGTTTACTTCCTGCAGCTAGGTATCATTATCGAATTTTACCGCCCAGTAGTTTAGATGGATAAGGGAAGGTGTTGCTTCTTCAGGCTTTGTTACACGTGATTTTTCAGCAACTGGGATGATCCATCATCTCTCCTTAAATATATGGGCATTGTTTAGACGTTTTTCAGATTGTTGTCAAGTAATTTTACGCTTCAGATCTCAAGGGTGAGAGATAAGGCGCTTGGGCATAAAATTAACTAATGGTCAAAGTATACTGTAGGAAAAGATGCTCAGTTATATTTAGTAATTTCTTTTAAATTTCTACATTACTGTGGATTGAACTTTTAAAAAGATTTACAAGAATGCAGTTATTCGATCAAATCTAGCACTTAATCTTCTACTTGGGAGATTCGAATTTTAATATCTGAATTTTGTATTTTGTCTATCGAAGTAGAGGTTTATCATACATTTTCAACATAAAGGTTTTTTAAATTTGTAATTTATTTATCGTAAAATACTCTACAACTTTCCAAAACCAAAACATTTATAATAATTATTTTTTCCTAAATTTTTGTCCTGTGTACTAAATTCACGCACAACCTATTTATGTTTCACAAATGGAACATTAAAAATCCAAGAAAAAAAGTTTTAAAAGATGCTTTTGAGTAAACTTAGAAACAGATGCTAGAGGGTTCAACAGCAAGCTCCCACAACAAAACTAAAAAAAACCTAGCAACTATTCTCAACTGATCACGACCCCTCTCTTTTCAATGCATCATATTAATTCAGGCGAACACCTTCTGTGTGTGGGGGGCACTTCCTCTCTTCTTTCCTTCGATCGCATATGGGGGTCAAACATTACCGCAGATCTTTTAACCTCTTCCTCCTCCCCGAAGGCTTGCAGATCGATCAAGTTCTTTGAAAGAAAATAACACCTTCTGAATGCTGAGAGCATCAGAAGACATAGTAGCCAAGTGCTCAGAGGTGGAACCCATGACCCCGCCCCTCTCATAGAACCTACCTAATAATTAGTGATCGGTGCCGCGCTAGGAAATTCCCTGCACCAGGTGAGGTTATGCTGAAACGAGTAGCTCGTCTAAAGTGATGAGAAATGAGGTACTTCGAAACAAAGCAAAAAAAACTTTTAAAAAATGTTGGTGAAAACGTCGTGGTGTAATTTAATTGTTGGATAGTTGGTTGTTTTTATACTCATAAGAACTTGTTGACAATAATAGCAATAACGGAAAGTGTCTACTGCAGTCATATGATAGGTCATATGACTTATGTTGGAGCTTTTCGTGAGCCGGATTCTCCAATATATGTATTTTTATTATCGATTTAAGACTACATATCATTTCTGAAAACTGAAAAAAAAAAATCATATTCAAATTGCAATTGATATTTGATTATTTCTTTTAATAATTAAAAAAAATAATATTTTTCATTATTAGTAAATTAAATTCTAAAAGAGAAATGAATCTTTTGTCTGAACGTAACTATATAACTTGACCTAACTTTTTAATAAAACTATTTAAACTGTACTTCCAGATTACTCTGTTTTAGTTGGTTTTAATCGATATATATTGTGACTCGATAGTGGTCGAAATCGTCCAATTTATTTTGTGATAGAGTCGATGTCTGTCGCAATATTTTTTACAGACAATCTTAATTGTCCAAATGAGATTCAGTTAAGTTATTCCTGTATTTATTCTGTATGAAAACCATCTTACTGAAAGTTTCTTCGTAAAGTTTCTTCGGACACTTAGTGAAGAACTCTGTTCGACATACTAAACACATACTATAAAATTTCGGGAAAATTACAATTATGTAAAAAAAAAAGTCCATACAGTGAAATTTGATTTTTTTTTTTTTTTTAAATCTTCTGGGCTGTTGGCGGACCACAAAAATATCCGTCGCGTGCCTAATCCAGGCCGCGGGCCGCTTAGTGGCTAACGCTGGTCTACTGCAAGAGAGTAAGTGACCAAATGGCTTTAGCTTTTTATTATTCCGAAATATTGTGTTCGGTGACAAAATTGGCCCAAACTTTGGTATTGCAATTAAGAGAAACTTAACGTAATGATCATAAATAATTTAATAAAAATAGTTTAATAATAATAAGTAACAGTGTGATCATAATAGTATACTATTCACACCATAACCTAAAATTATGCTCAAAAGCATTTTCACGAATGACTAGAAAAATACTACGCGCAATTGTAAAATTAGTCTACCAGTTAACAAAAAAAAACATTCACAGTGAAATTTAATTCCACAAAAAATACATGTGTTAAACATATAGTGACGAGTATCACCTTACATACTACACAGACATACTATTGCCTAGAATTGTCCGTAGAATCTAACTTGGCTCCCAGGATCTCGCAATATTACATCTTCTGTTTGTTTTTCATAAATATCTAAGATTTAAAAAATTATAAAGAGAGACAGCTTAAAAAAGCTACAGCATTCTTTTGCATTCTGGTTTCGAAATTACGCCTATTATTTATCACTTTGCGTTATGTGGTATTTCTTTCATATTGTTCACCACTTATCCTCTTAATACAATTCAAGTGGCACGCGACTCTTGAATTCTGCTCTGCATTTGTGAGTGTGTAATTCACTCACTTCAGATGCAACAGGCAATAGGAATGAGAAATGGCTGAATAACAATACGAAAATATGAGGAACAATTCGAAGAATGCTTTCAGAGAACTGAAAATCTGACCATCTTTCCTTAAGAAAGAACAATTGTAAATATACAGTGTTTGTTAGATGATCTCAAATTATCGCGGAAAACACAAAAGATGTCAAAAATTATACATGCCACGCGCTCGAAAGCTACATTATCTGAAAAGCAGGATCCAATTTTCACCAATTTAGGTGAAGCAGTCCGCTTGCGATATTCTTTGTTTAAAATGTAATTCCATTCTGTTCTCCAACTGCTTTAGAAAGCAACGGCTTCTATATAAAGACTTCAAGTGTGATATACGAAAATGGTCCCATTTAAGTTGACAAGCAGCTCGTGGTAAAAATATAGCGGCAAATTAACTTTCCATATTTTTACAGACACTTCTTCCAACACTTTGTTTAAAAAAAAAAAAGGAAATTCTAGGTTTTTCTGTTTCTATTAACAATTTTCTTTCTGTTTTCTGAAAGGAGCCAAACAAAGTTGTTCCGCATATCGTTTGCTGTAGAACAATGGCGATATTTGGCAAGTCGTATTTTACAAAAAGCAAGAACAAAAGATTTTTAGAAGCTATTCTTCATAACTCAATGAAAAGGACGTTGAACGACTTAAGTTAACTGTAAGACCCAAATGGATCATAAAGCGATGCTAACAGAAGCAGTTTGGACACTTTTCAGTGTTAGAATGGCTCAAAAACTATAGAAAAACAATAAGAACTTTATGCTTATGAAATAACGAGATGGCTTTTGTACTTGCACCGCTTCGAAAAGAAAGTGCTACGGTCTTTAGTTTTCATAATTGGGGTTTCTCTATTTAAATTGAGATATCAAAGTTGGCGCTGATTGTTTTAGTGATTCTTTTTACCTTATTTATTTCAATTTTATCTTTAGTATAGATTAAGAAAACTATTAAAAAACAATGTTTTCCTATCTAAAACTAGGCTTTGTTCTCAAATAGGATGGTGTAAATAGTTGAAATTTTGAAATGTTTACTGTTTTTATGTTCAAGGTACAAACGCATTTTTTCTTTTATATTAAAAGTATAATTATGTCTGTCTGCTCTCGGAAAATTAAAGACATACGAGTTTGCCAACAGGAAAAGTATTTTTTTATTTATAACTAAACATGTCTTTAAAGTATCCTTTTATACAGTTTGTTGCGTAATAATAACTTTGATGAATATTTCACAGAGAATGGACAGCCACAACCTTTTATTTACAATTTTCATAGAACACAGAAGTTTTCAGATTTTTACTCTGTTGCCAGATACATTCAAACAGTAAAGCAAGAAACGATTATATTATGCTCGGTGACTTCATCGCCGTCTGATCTTAGAGCGCAACACAGTTTAACATCGTAATAACACGAAGTTTATACTTTGAAGTACTATCATTTCTATACACTGTAAATTAACATTTTAACTTTTAGTCTTCCAAAAATTATTAAATTTAAATATCTTCAATCAGTTAATGTTTGGAATTAAAAGAACACTTTTATTCCTCCTGGAATGAGATAGTAGCTGAAAACCCTAAGTATTTAAATGAATTTTTTAAGGACCAGGGTACCAAAAAAATGGCGAAATATCCATTTTTAAATTTTTATCCCAAAATGTGGAGAATATCTTTCTGAATAGCTGTATAAAAATTTATACTTGTACCTTTAATAGATCAAAAGTTATATTGTATTTTCTAAAACATCTCACACTATCAAAGTTGAAAAAGAAATCTTTAACACTGTCTTTCTCGGTTCGTTATTAATCAGTTTGAGTTTGGTTTAAATCCCTAAGGCTTTTTTCTAAATTTAGTTAGGATTGGGAAATTTTTATATACATCTGATTAACAAAAGTTAGTATGGAATAAGGTGTGCTACGTTTTTAATTTAAAAAAAAAAAACAAAAAAAAAAAAACAAAAAACAGTCGTTTTTCTGCTGTTTTAGTGTAAAAACATATAAAACCATTTTGATAGCTTGCATCTTCAAATCCATACTAATTATTGTTAACAATTTTAATACAAATATATTGTGAAAATTTCATGGGAAAAATACTTAAAATTGTGAACGGAGCAGCATTTCGAAAAAATTTGGAAAATATTTAAAAAAGTTAAATTAATCAAAAATTATTTATTCAAAATATTTTTATAGGTTAAATTATGTTTACTTACAATCAACACAATGTAAAATTACTATAGTTTAAATTTTAGTGGTTCTATTGCTGAAAATAATTTTTTGGGTAATGCGTCCCCTTAAATTGTTGATTTATGTCAGTCATACATGTCAATATTTGATATCAGATTTTTTTTAGATCTATCACATTTTATAAAACATTTGTCTTCGTATAAACAATACAATAACCCACAACTTAACCAATTTCTGCAACTTTATTTAAAAGCTTATTTAAAAAAAAAATATTTAATTTATTGTTTAATTACTACATACAACGCAGCGTTAATATTTAGGTCAATCGAATATTTCCACGGAAGGAATAAATATAACTCTAACCACATGGAACACCAGATGCATCATTAGCCCTTAAAATTCCAATTTTTGATTCCAATCATCCCGCATTTGAATTACTTCATTCCCCATTCTTCTAATGACAAACGGTCCTCGTTCCAAAGCACTAAACAATAAAGGCTGCCTAAATTCCAATTTAATTTCTAAACTAGCCGATTTGAATCAACCCATTTTAAGCACATTCTGACGACAACATCACTCACCCCCTGCATTTGCATATTCACTATTTACATATAATGGAGTCGGATAGCATTTGCGCCAGAGTGCATGCCTGACGATGACAGGTGTATATGGGAGGGGCAGCTTCCACAGTCTGTATGGTTTCTGAAGCTGATCACATATTTGCCCTGCACCATTAGTGTGTCTATGTGTTTGACTAATCGGCTGTTCATTTGCCTGCCTCATATGCGTTGCTGCCCTGGATCATTGTCCAACACGCGTAACTATTTGCATTTCATGGATTCAAACTTGCGAAGGCGCTTGAGTCTGGTACCAGGATCGTGATATTGAAGGCGATTTGCGAAGTTTCGAGAAGACAGTCGATGATTTGAGATTGAAACTATGGATGGGCTCGATTAAAATGGAAGAGCTGTAAGTGGTTATGTTTATGGATAAGAAGGTTCTTGAGTGTGCATTTGCGAATGTGTTAGAAACTCGAAGTAAGATTCAATCGCTGATTGATTTCAATTCGAATGCAAGTACTTAACGTGCATGTTGATATGGATAAAAATAACTTTAAATGTGAAAGTTCCTCAAGTTGTAAGGTGAGATAGTTGTAAATGTGTTGGAAAATTAATCTAAAGCAGACGATGAACAGAGATTTAATCACTGATTGATTTCGATTAAAGTGAAAGCATTGAACGTTAATGTTGGTGTAAATAAGAAAGTAGAAAAGTTTATAAAGTTGTAAAGTAATATTGTTGCTGAGTGGATTGGTAAGTTTCGAAAATACCTAGATGTTCCATCGCTTATGGATGGTTAGGATTGATTTATTTGAAACTGTTGGGTACGTTCTGTTGTAAACTGTTGTGTTCGAAACTGTTGTGTTCGAAACTGTTGTGTTCGAAACTGTTGTGAACTGCGTACGTATTAAAATATTTCAAATTTTTATTTCAAAAGTTGTGAGATAACATAATATATGGTTGTGAATGTGTTGGGAAATTTCAGTAAGACAGTTAATGACTTGAGATTCCTAGTTCAGCGAGTATAATCACTATAGAAACATTGATAGTTTTGAATAAAATACTTTTGCATTACTTAGTTCATTTCTAAAGTATAAATAAAAAGAAGTATTTTGTAATCCACACCAGGCCCTTTTAATTTAAATTCACGTAGCTGGGGATATTTCTGCAATTATAAGAAATAATCCACTTTTATAATAATGAAAGAGTCATTAAATTATATTTGTTTTTATTCGTAGACCTAAACTTAATTGAAAAAGCAAAATTCTCAAAAACGTCTATTAAAGGCAAACGCAATGTCTTATATTTTTAAAAGCACACAATAAACCTAAAAATTAAATTGAATTATATTTCCATTAATAATATTTATTCTGCATAACCTTCACCTATTACTAGAAGATGTGCATAAAAAGACATGCAAAGGCGTGGCTTGACTAGACCCATATGCTCAACTACATTTCATTTGTGAAAAAAAAAAACATACTCTAGCCACTCCTCTCAACTCGCAAGCATATATAAACACGTACTTCACTTCAACTGTTCATCCGCCTTGGCATTTCACTCTTGCTTCAGAAGTAAAAAACACAGACAGAATAAGTCTCAGTGATAAGTACAGAATAAAATACGTCAGGGCTTCAGAATGAAATAATTATCTGGTGACATGGTTCGCAGTTGAATTGGGCATTAGAGATTATGCTAAAGGGGTTTGAGGGACACTGTGTTACACGTGCCCTCGATAAATCCGTCTTTCTTTTGAACTCAACATCTTGAATGCTTAACGAAGCATCTTGAAGAGAAGAACTATAGACGGGTCGCACTGTGTTGAATACTAATAACGTCTTAATGTATGCTGGAAAAAACCTTGCAAAAATGCTGATGTTAAGAAAGGTGAACACATCTGCGTTTTTATTTTTAAACGTGGCTTTAACTTAGTATAACTCGATGGTAGTAAAAAAAAAACCTTTTTGATGATGAATTAAAAAATTATTTAAGATGAAAAAAAACGATCGGTCGTCGTTACTATGATTATTCATCTGTTTAAAAACCCTTAAACGCATTTTTAAATGTCAAATTTACAGTTTTATTTTTATTTCCAAAATCAGTGCATATTTTTTTTTTTTACTTTAATGATAACTTTTTATCCCTTTATATGAAACCAAAATGTATAAATGATCTACCAATTTAAAGGCTCCTGATTTCCTAACGAATAATCAATTTTTAATTGCACATTTTTTTATTTGTATTATTAAAAATAAAAGTTAAAAATAAAATTGGATAAAGTCTAAACATATTGGGAATTTGTGATAATATGCTGTGATTGGTAGCACTATGAAAAAAAAATAGAAAACCGCAATTTAAGCACGTTGAGGAAAACTAAAGAATCTTATATTTCAATCAATAGAATACAATATCCAACTTTGATGGATTTCCAAAAAAGTAATTCCTTTGAGCAATCATAAATGGACAAGATGCGCTCGGTCCCTCTATTTACATAAAATTCAATCGGAAATTACTACGGAAGAGATTAAAAAAAAAAGCAATACAATATATTCATAGTAAATTTGTGAGAAGTGTAAATCTTGATTAAAATAGTGATATCAGATTAGAAGTTATACATTCGGTGGAAAGTTTTCTTGCCATTTAGAGCCAAATTCAACATGTTGGTGAACATTTTACTTATAAAAAGATTCAATTTCACAAGGTCTTGTCTTATGCTGCTAAACTTTATGGATAAAGATTTTGGTCTTTAAATATCGCCAAATTGCACATTATTGGTATCTGATATCATCTGTATCTTCTGTATCCTGATATCATCTATAGAAGCGGTTTTTTGATGACAGTTACTGTTACAATCCAAGTTTGCTATTTGATGCATGCAAGAATTTTCATAGAAATTTTTCATATAAGCTTTATCGATGGAAAACATTTTTTTGAATTTGAGCAACTATTTTTAAAAATTATTTTCAGTTCCAAACAAAGGTAGAACACCAACTTGGAGAGATTATTTTTACCATGCGCCTAAACTTGCTTAATGTCCTCTTTTTATTAATATTTACATTATATCTAAAGCTACTTACAAAACACTTCTAGATATCTCGAAACCAAAGGATATAATTAATTACCCGAAATTAGGAGATTACCTAAAAATAGTGTATATTCACGCAGATTTCTAACTTAGCATTTATTAATGCATTTTGAAGTGCATTATCTTAGAATTCTGCCAAAAAATGATCAAACTTCAGATACTCATTCACAAGTCATTTCGCCTATCCTCAGAAAAACCCATTCTTGACTCATCTCTCACATTCAACACATAAAGCACTCACAGATCAGAAAGTTATCAGCAACTCTTGGAACATTCTTACTGATTGACCAAGAAAAGTAAAGGCGGCGATACACAAAAAGAAACAAGAAATCGACACATCAACAAAAGAAGAACTGCTCGCGAACTCCAATGATGGAGCATCTACCCGGGTTCACTTTTCCCAACACTAGGTGTTGAGTGAATCAGACTTTATCAGAGAACTTGGTACTCAGGTTGTGTCGGGCGAGCTATGGAGACTACTAATCAGGACTCCTTCCCTAATGCATCCCACCAATTATTAGTGTCTCCCCTTTTTATCATGAGTCAAGGGCAGGTGGACGTGCAAGGTCTAAGATCACTCTTCTTGTTGGCAAGGGGTTCTGTTCTATGGTTGCGAAATAAGTGCAGGATGTGTCTGATATCGAACAGTTGTTCGATTAGTGGCCATGGATAAAGTGAAGATGGTAAGCTTGTTTCTGTAAAATACTTCATCACATCTCTCCTGTCTGGACTATAATGTTGATAAAAAGGAACGAAAAAGATTGTGTCTTTTGCCAGTTGCTGCAAAGTAATAACTATTGATCCTATTTTACATTCTCAGACTAATTTCAAACATGTATTCACGAATGCATAGAAAACTTTCAAATAGTAAATCGCCAACATAAAAGAAATACATAGAGTATCGACAAAAATTCAAATTCTGTATCTTGCACTACCATTTATAAAATGGCAAAGTTTGAGTTCTCAATTTTGTTTTCAAATGGGCACATGTAAAGGCTCAACCAAGTACCTGAAGAATTTTTTTAAACACTTTTTAAACTGTATCGCACCCCAGAATGCTTAAGGTTTTCTGACTATTTGTTGTTTCCTATAAACAATTATATAAAATCACTAAAATAAAACCTAACAAAGAAGAAATCAAAATAGAAATGGACATAGATTGTACATATTTTGAAAATGCAGGCCACTGAATTCGTAGCTCTTACATGGATACATCATGTAAGAAGGAAGTGTGGAAGATCTAAATTAAGAGGGAAAGAATGGCAGAAGAAAATAGAAACAATGAGATGGTCAATCTGGAATCTGGAAATGGAAGCTGCTTAAGACCGCAATGGATGGAGAACAGGACTTAAGGCCTTATGCCCCAATCAAACGTAGCAAGAACTTTGATTATAATGAAAAAAATTACTTACGGGTTTGATTTTCAAGCAAACAACTTGAATAATCTTAAAAACTTCAAAGAAGAAATATTGGAGAAACTTTTACTCACTCCTGTTTCTCATTCTAATTCATAGTTACGGACAACATAATCCTAAAGCTCGTGTCATTATTCCAACAAAGGTTACATCAGACTCAAACTACTCTTACTTAGTTAACTGTTAAATTACCAACCACAAAAACAAAATATGCAACACACATTCAATTAAATCACTGATGAAAACATTCAATTATTACTAACAAAAGCCACCATGGGGTCGATAACTACCTAAAAACAGAATTTCTCTGTGCACCATACAAGAACATTTTCCAACCCAGCAATTACTAAAAGCGGCAACTACCACTTAACAAGTATGGTTATGTCACAAAACATTATGACCGCGCGCCCGGATCTACCATCCAGAAACAGTTCCTCGACTACCAGCTGTGTGGACAAAAGGTACCACGGATGTAATGTCCTCGTAAAAGTCCACTAATATCGTATAAAGTCCACCGGCCAGCTGACAAAACCAGGCATTCTACACGTGTATAACACGCCGTTAAAGACGTTCATGAGCCCGCTGCAGGTAATTACGGGTCCTTTTAGTACGACTCTTTTGCGAGCCATGAAACAGCTCCTTTTCCTCGGGATGCTTAAGGTTATGTCTTCGAACTTTCGTGTTAACCTCAGAAGCTCTTGCCTTTTCATCGTTTATGGAGAAGTATTCTTTTTTTGTAGGAGGGGTTTTGTAGAAAACTTTCAGTGGTGGTTGTAGCCTGAGGTTAAGCCGTGCGTTAAGCCTGCTTGACTTGGTGGTAATTTTTTAAAAATTCTTTTGAATAAGATGGTTTGAATAAGAATCAGGACCATAGAAGTATCACGTTAACTAATGCTTCACAACATGGACTCCATTTCCTTTCTTCCCAAATTATGACTGATGCGTAATTATGAAAATGTCAGCATTTAATCTGTAATGCAGTTACTATTTGATCGGTCAGAAAAGTATGACAGAACTTGCATTAAAATTTCATGTGAATTAACGTTAAATTTTTGTTATTCATTGAGTTAGTAAATCAGTTTTTTTAACCAAAATTCAATATATATATTATTCCGCTAACAATTCAACTAGCAGTTTTATAAATATTATTAAAAAATATTTCTAAGTTAAATTTAAAAAAAAAAAAAATTGCCAAAACAAAGGACCACATCGACGAATATTAAAAGTAATTTAACATGGAGCCAAAACCCAAACTAAAAAAACATTGCTTAAGTTCATTTTACTATTACTTTTATTTGTATTTCATATTTTTTTTCTCATTTAATCGCAACATAAGGGGCAACGTTACTTTAAGTGACACTGACAACTTTACTTTTTATTACGCCATTGTCGATTAAATTGATAAATTAATTTAACAAGTTATATAATTTGAAAACCCCTTAATATAATATTAACAAACCAAAAATATCAATACGTGATTCGTAATATCACTATTGATTACATTGATTTATCACTATTGATTTTGTGATAGCTATTTAGCAATCATTTTTATAACAGTGGGCGCAAAGCATTTACAGACATCTTTTCACGCCTCTTCTTATGCTTTTACATACTATTAAATACACCTTTAAAATATACATTTTAAAAATACCATAATACAATTATAAATAACAGTCTAACGATAAATGTATAATATCTCCATTGATCATTGAGAGATACCTGAACTTTTAATTTGTTCACCTTCCCTTCACCGCCACTGTCTAAGACCTTAGATTTATGTTGAAGGCGTGTCTTCATGACGATAAAAGAAAATGTGACCACTCGAAGGATATAATCTGTTAATTGCGGTAATTACTCAGCCTGTTTTCTGCAACTCAATCTTAAGGTGGAGCCTACTCTGAAAGCAAGTCATGCGTCGGGGGTTCATTTTTAACACCCGTCTCACAAGCTCTTTTAATCGTTCTGAGAATGACTAATCAAAATAGAATAGCATTTTCAAGGTGAAAATTTTCACAAGTGCGTATAATGTTATTAACTGATAAACAATGATTTGAATTAAAATTTAGAAAAAAATGTGAGACTAATATTTAGTTACTATTTTTATGCTTATGAACAATTAAAAAAAAAAAGGTTCTTCTGTAGAAGTACTTAAAGACTATAAATATAAGTAGTTTGCTTAACGGATTTCAATACAATCAACAATCATTTAAGCTTACAGATTTTTCTATAGAAGAGATAATCATATCTTGCAGAAGAATCACTTCATTAAAATGTTTGATATTTTCGTTAGCACTTTACTTCTCCCCAAATGGCGATTATATAAGCGTAACAAAAAATAACGCTAGTTTTCACGTAACTCGTATCGATCTTTTCTTTTTAAAAGAATCTTCCACAACGTATACACAAAGAATACCGGCGACTATGCCAGATATTAATCACAACCTTCATTCACGATATTAAACACAGACACCCAAACCGACGCCATTTATTACACAGTCTCCTTTCAAAAACTGGTCAGTTGAAGTCCAGAAGAAGAAAAAACCGTAACACGCGCGTAAACACATAAAGATATTCCAACAAAATTCTACGAATTGCCTCTTCAACGAAGCGTCAACAAGACGATAAATACGATATCGAACAGAGGCGAGTGTTGTCTCGTCCCCTAAGCACCGTTAACTGAAGGCAAGTGTTGAAGCTGACTGACAAACTCAACTTGAGAGCGTTATGCGATATCGCACCAACATACAGCCTTAAAGAACTTTGGGAAAACTACATGTGTTGATGTCATTAACTTAGGAAAAAGATTAAAAATCACTTGTTTCAAAAATTGCAAACATAGGTTAGGGAATTTTAAGCATGAAAGTGTTAAAGAAGTAATTGTGTAGATGTTGTTCAGGTAACAGCGCGTTTGAGGGTGTTAAGTGTTGGACTGTTGGCTAAAATGTTTTCAAGCCATAATCGCTCTCTGCTACATTTTTATTGTTGAAAGAATTAAGCATGACTGTGCTCAACAGCAGGTTTAGAATCTTATACTCAAATATGTAATATTATTCCGACTATCCTATGTTATATCTCTCAGATGAGGTAATCATTTTTCATCATCGGTCATTCAGTTTATCATATTTAATTTTATAGCAAAACTTGCACAAATAGGGCTATAAAATATTTATTTCAGAAAGCCTCGAAAAGCTTCAAAATGAGAATTAAATATTTTTCGTACGGTATCCAAGAAACAATAGAATGTTCGAAAAGACTTATTTTAAGCATAAAAAAAAAACATTAACAAAAACATTCAACACCGATATTAGAAAATAAAATAAAAAAAAAAATAAAAAAACATCCTTTTTAGATGCAAATATAAAATAGAAATTCTACAAAGTTTTAAAATATTCATGTCGGAGAGTTACAGCAATATCTAGACTGACCATATGAAGCCTACACTAGTATCACATTATCTATATCCATAAACGGACTTGTCAAATATTTTTTTCGCACAAGCACTCAATTTTCCAAAATATATCGGACGAAGTTGGTTCACTCGTGCATAAACTTCCTCGATCCTGTGATCTCACTCTTGAAGTTTAGTATAGAGTACATTAAAGTCAAGTTTACAGCTCATCAATCGATGGCCAAATAAACATTTTTCATTTATCCTCTTTTTTTTTCTTTCTTGCACCCGATCTCTTCCACCCCAGCAGTCAAGACACTTCGATGCAGATAAAGCTATCAGTCAACAACACTCGGCTGTGTGGATCAATTATGCACTGTTATCGCTTCTATCCGTGTTAGAAATTGACTTTGCGAGATAGTCCAATTTGTACTCCAAGATAAGATGATCAGTTCTTGTGACAGAGTGGCTCCGGAACTTGTAAGTTTAACAACGAAAGTTGGTCGAGAGCGTGTATTGTTTGAACACTCGTACTGGATCAATACAGAATTAACTGGTTCAATGGACTCTCTTCTGCATTTTGTTTATTTAATAAATGAAACTACTTTAAGCTATAGGCTCCATTTTTTTCATGAAGATATTCAATAACTTCAAGACAAAAAGTTTAATGAAGATCTTATTGATTTTAATTCCAACATCAGTAGCTCTTCATGGTTTTTTTATTTTTATTTTATTATTATTATTATTATTTATTTCTATAATCTTTGGAGAAATTTTGCTTCTAACTTCTATAAACTGCAATATTACAGACACAAATTCTAAATAAAGTATTTCGAAAATCTAAAGTAAAAAATATTTCAAAATTATAATTGACTCAATCTTAAAAGTGGACATCTTAAATTCATTTGAAATTGTACAAAGAATTTTAATAACACAATATACGGAATTATTTCCTCCTAAAAGCGCAATTTGTTTTTAAAGTGGTTTTCAATCAATATTCATTGGAGCAAAGGAACACCAATGATTTATGATAACAGTTATGAAAATCGGTACTTAAAATTACAATAACTATTCAAATACCCATGTGCTCACGATTACAATTATTGTGTACATCAAAGCAACACAAAAAGAAATTTTGATATTATTCTAAAATTAGATGGATCTTTGCAAAAGTACAAACAACATTGAAAATATTATTTCTGAAAATCAGTGAACATGCGCTTATAGGTTCAAGGTCGTCAGACTATCTTGTGACGTGTGGTTCCAACCTGTGGCAGGTTCTTGTTTTAGGGCAAGTCGTCTTTATTCAAACTTGTGATTAAGTATCTACGCCTCACGGAGTCGTAACGAACAAGAATTAACGAAAAACTTCTCACGACATTTCGAAATTGTTATATCATAGAATCGAGAACTAAATTGTTGTCGGAGTGCGTGTAATGATATACGATGGCTAATTCATCAATCTCTGTCCACAAGTGCGTATTATGCTGTGTACACTTGAGTAAATCATCGCTTCCAGCTATTCTTAAAAAGGTCGTTGTGCTTACTCATCGAGCTTATTCTTCCGACAGAAAGAAAAGAGGATGTCATCAAGCACAAATCAATCACAGAAACAACAATTCTAAGAGTGTCGTTTGTTGAGTTGGCCCCACTCATTGGAAAACTAAGGAAAATTGAAAGGTGGCATTGAAAATTGGCAAGAAGGAAACTGTCGAAGCCTGACACTACTTGAAAATTTAGAAATGATTAGAATAACGGATTAGGATAACGGATTGTTAGTCAACCAATCTATTTTTTTTTATGTATAGATATAGCTTATATGGCCCAAAAAAATTCTTAAAATATATGGGAATGGGAATAATTTTATTGATTTATTTACTCGTCTGGAAAATATTTTTTTTAAATTGTTATTACATATAACAATCAACTTCTAAATTATTTAAATTTTGTTTGATACTATGCTTTTCAATTTAAAAAAAAAATTACATTATTACTGTATTAGAAATTCAAAAATCATAAAATATATTCTTATTTCTATATTGGTAATAATAACCAATAATTCCATTAATATATCACCAATAAAATATATTCTAAAATTTAGTCGTATAGTGATTAAAACAATTGAGTAATATGTCGAGTTAGATATTTTTCACAAAATTTAACAAAGGTTCAATACCATCATGAGCCATGCCATTACATGCGCCACTAGTGGTTTTTGACAGTGCATAACTATTACCTAGATGTAAAGAATTAAAGAATCTTATTCCAATCATTCCTATGGTTACCATGAAAATATACAATGTAATATTCAGATTTTAGCATCTAGAGCTAGTTTTTGGTATAGTTTTGAAAATAAATATAAGCCTTGTTTGAGTCACTTTTTTACCCATATATAAATTTAATAAGCAAGATTTATTTTCTATTGCTACATCATTGAAAAAGTTAATTAGAAAGCTACGTTTTCATATATTAGTTTGTTTACGAGTTATTGACAATAAAATTATTACTCTTATTTTATTTTGCACTTATAAACAGAAAGTTAAGAATTGTATTAAGTGTCCACTCACATCAACTAAATATTCAGTTAATTTTTAACGATAAAACAAAGTATTATTTTGTTGTATGTTTGTCTGCAAGACCTTCCTGCATTTCAAGCTCTGATGCCACAAAATATACTGAGTAAATCTGTGGCAATTTTTTGGCGTTTTTTCTTTTACTCGTAAACAGATTACAGTTAAATTATGATGAATCACTAGTTGTATTTTTTATTTTATATAAAACTGGTTATTGGCAAAGTTATATGAAAAATATTTACTTTAATTAGTTCAAATATGCATTTTTAACCACTGACACACGGGACATGTAGAAAAAAGATCACAATGTCTTGTGCGTCACTTTTAGAGGATTGCTCTACATTGTATTTTCTTTTTGAAATTCTTTGTTCAGCGTCCTTATTTTTAAAACAATTGTTCTTCCGTTTCATGGTTATGATTTAATTAACTTCCATTTAAATATATAATGTAATTTTAATGGCAATCATTGTCGAAATTCTTTACTATTTCCAATTTTTTTTCTGATTCTAAATATTTTAAATTAAAAAATATGAAACATAAATACATCATGGAGTGTGGCCTGGTCAATTTAACGTTGAATGTTTTGGGAGAAAGAAATCAATTATTTGAACTGTATTTTTTTTAATTTTTTTTTTTTTTTTTATATGCAGTTGAGTTAATCTTAAATTCAAAGAATACATTATTATAACTAATTTCATTAGTTATTATTGAGTCAAACATTTCTTTTAAATTTCATTTTGAACATTTCTTTTAAATTTTATTTTGAATATTTCTTTTGAAATGTTAAAACTGTACAATTAATAATTGAATCATCTAAAATTATTAGACTTTATTTATTTTAACAGAATAAATCTTAAGCATGTTTAAAATGTGTGACCCATTCATTGATATAATATAACGACTAATATAACGACAACGATTTTCTTAGTTCCCGTTAAGGCCTATTTCGAAATTTTATTTTTCAAATGATAATAAACACAAATATATTTAATTTAAATACTGAAGCAGCACGAACTAAATAAATTTTTATAAAGCTTTAAACGTTCTGTCACAAGCGTTTGGAAAAGTGTATGCCAACACTTGTGAATTTTGATGTAACGCTCAACCCTTTCTTGAAAGCTAAATAAAGAAATGTCCTTTCAAAACTTAAGGTCGATGGTCGGTTACCCCACTTTGATTTCGAGCATCGGATTGAATTTCAATTTAAGAAACTAGAATTTTTTTTTTTTTTTTAAATAACTAAATGTGAATCTGAAAGCATTCAGATTGGTATTTACCGATTTCAAAGCGAAAGGTACAAATAATTCAGCACACGGGATACGGCTTTCCAAAAACAAAATTCAGCAATGAAAAAACTAATAACATTTTTGTTTTAATTCCGAAATTTTTAATAAACCACAAAAATATGCGTGTGGTGTGGAGTGATGGCTCTCGACGAAAAGCCTCCTTGCAACCGTCGACAGCCTCGTCTTTTGTCGCCACTTGTTGCGCATTTTTCTCGCCACAACACTTATCGATAAGACTCGATTGAAAGCACTTATCGAATGACGGCGCCCAGCAAGGCTCCATGTCTGGACGGAAGAGAGATAGGTAGCTTCTCACTCCACCGAAAAACAAGAGATATTCGACACTTAACACCGATCCATTATCACTCCGTTACGCGACATCAGGCACTTATTGCCAACAAAAAAACTCGCCTGATGCTCTATTCACATACATAAACTTTTAAAAATGGCCAATATTTAAAATGCCGATTTACTTCCGAAATCATTTGGCTGGGTTCCAACCATAAGAAAAAAATATAAAAAAATTTCATCGATATTTAAGAACCATATTCGATTCAGTTATTTACAATCGAATACACTTTAACTAATATTTTAAATAATAATTTATAACTATACATAATATTCAGCCCAGCAAGCATTCCGCCAATGAAACCGACTTTCACGTCATGTATGACCCTTGTAGCCAATGAAACGTTTCTTTGAAAACTTAAATCAGAAACGTTACATCTAAATTCCATTTGTAGGTTTACATTTTTCCATATCGCTTGCAAGAACACGCTTAAGACAGAATGTTTAAAGGTTTATAAAAGTTAATTTAGTTCGTGCGGCTTCAGTACTTAAACTAATTTTAGAACATTTCAATGCTATTCTAATATCCGAATGTCTAATGAAGCTGTTTGTAGTTTCCTTGCGTTTCCCAGTCAGGTTGAAAATATTGTTTGAAAAATTTGGGTAGTTATTAAAATTTTTGTTGATTGATTATTGTTCGTAAAAAACTTCAAATGATCTGGTGCAATGTGCCGCAGACGTTTGGGAATTTAAAAAAAAAAAATAATTATTTTCATACTTTTTTGTTTAATTTTAGAAAATAAAATTTGAATTGAGATTAAATTATATTTAAACTAAAATACCTTGCTGTTTTTCTACCTAAAAAAAATATCACGTTTGTGAAACACTATTTCGGGAACGCACATGTGTTAGGGGAAATATTGCGTTCTATCGAATATTGTCATGCAGAGAAAAAAAAAATCATTTTTTATTTTTTTTAAATGAAATTTAAATGAAAAAATATTGCACCACAGTTTAAAACAACTCACAAACACATTAGATTTTCATGCAAGTCGACACTGACATTTCATATCACTTGATTTTCGAAATAAAATCTATGTTTTGGATATCAAGACAAGCGAATTGGTAAATGGCTGGTCATTTGCAATGGCTGGTTCTGAAATTCCGAAAGAATATTGTCTGTCTTCTAACATGAAACATCGGTAAATGTTTAATGATGGCATCGTAACGGAAGAAAAAAAGTTCACCAGCAGGTGGAACAAGTTAGTAAAGGCATTATTTGAGATGATCGTTTGTCGTCACAAAATCGTTCGCAGCAAAAGAGGTTGCAGTGCTGCCATCTAACGAACATAACAGTTACTGAAAATAATTCGCTTCTTCAATTAAAACCAACAGTGTTTCACAAATCATTTCCGACTATAATTATACATAAAATCGGAAAGGAAAACCTTTTGCTATCTCAATTGGGGAGAGAAACTTATTATTCTATAAGCTGTTAGATTCCAATCCACGTAAAACTAGGGGTGTGGAACATCGCACAACTTTCAATAACACTATATTAGTGATGTGGATATGTGTCCTTTACTGCTTTTTCATCATTCGTTTAGAAAAAATGGCCAGTTTGGTGATATTTTTTAGCAATTATTCGCGTATGAGATTTAAAAAAAAATCTGCCAAATTAATGATTTGGGCGGCGATATACTTTTAAATAATTCTTATATTATCCTTTCTAATGAGTGAAACTGAGGAGAGGAGAAAAAACGATCGTTAATGTGCTATGTTCAAGCAAAGAGAACTCTGTGTTGAAGGCATTCGTTTTTCAACTTTTTACGCCATTAAAGCATTTTTATAGAGGGGATGTTTAAAACACCTTAAGAAGCTTTACCACAGAGATTTTGATCAAAATCATTAAAGACGGGTTTTTTTTTTTTTTTTTTTTGGCAATTAATAAAAAACATTATTTTTTCCAAAGGCAACCTTAAGCGTATGTGCGATTTTGATTAAATCTTAATGGTAGGTCCTTGGGCCATCACCAACCCACAATCCAAATGTGAACATCGTAAACCAATTTGTTCGGGAGTTATGCTGACCACGTACACGCATACACACAGACAGAAAAAATTTCTAGATCACTTTTTTGAAATCGGGATGTTCAAAACTTGAAGAAATGCAACAAAAAAAAAGTTTTTTTTTTAATGCTATTCTTTTATTACCCTATATATACTTATGGGTAACTGAAAGTTAAAAATTCACAAGTATTTATTACCTAAAGGGCTTAATCTCTAAGACAGGGCTTCCTAAGCATTGCGACCAACTTTTAAAAACCGGCTCTATAGACAAGTACAATGGTAAAATTATTTTCAAGGGGGTGCAGCGCCTAAGGGCGTGCAAAGCAGTTTATTTTTTGTTTTAACCTTGATTTTCCCATTGGATTGAAAATGATATCTATCCTCAAATGAAATTAATAGATACGTATTAAAATTTCTGATCCATTGAATACTTTAGAACCTATTTTAAAATTTTATTTTTAATTAATCATACCACTTTTCACCACATTATTTTTAATTTTCAAAATAAAATTCAGGGGTGCACTACAATTGCACTCCCTTCCACGTCTAGAGCGACTCACTTCGTCATCGCCACAGTGCCAATTTTTTTTTTTTTTTTTTTTTTTCTTCAGGGACGAACAGCACACGTCAGTGGCGACACGTGATCTATAATGCTAGTTCAGTCAGAAACATGCTCTCCCCACACCACACACTTTTCACAATCATTCATGAACGCTAAGTCTTTAATCTTAACGATCTTTAATATTCAAACTCAAATCAAAGTTTCCTTTCAATTTTTAGAAACTGAATAAGACGAGAAAGAAAACACTTATTTTTTGAAAAACAAATCTATCCTTTCTTTAAAACCTGCGAATCAAAACATGTCGTCGTAAAATGGCGCTGTTTTGGTAGCACACTCACCCCACCCACGCAGATTCTCATATGCTGAACCAATCAGCTCATCGAATCCGCAAGGGCAGCCGAAATTAAAACTAATTCCTGATCGGCAGCACCGCTACTATATTGCTTGAAGGTAAGGCTTTTATTGCTTTCCATTGGTTACCATGGCAACGCGTGGCAACGTGGCTGCCCAAAACACGTTTCAGGAACACACGGCTGTTTCGGAGGAAAATCACTTTGATTGGAAGCGGGTTTTTTTTCCCTCGTGAATTATTCAAGCAAGAAGATTGCCGTTTATCGGATATTTTTTCACTTACCGTAGAAATTGTATCTTCATTTTCGAAAATTGTAAAATATATATTTTTTTGTTTGAACTAATAAATTTAAATGCAGCCCGGCTATACTAGCTGTAGTGCACGAGCCGCCACTGGCACGCGTTCTTTCCGAAAGATTTTATGAACCAAAAAAGAACATTTGAGACGGAAAAACTTATCAAATATAATTTTACAAAATTCATTTCTATTAAGGCCTATGAATGACTCACGAGCCATAGTTTGGCAAACGATACAAAGAATTAATTGTTTTCTTTATCAAATACCGAAAATTATAAGGGACAAAATGAACAATTGCCTGCTGTAGTAGAAATATCAATGAGGAATTTTCTTTTTTATTTATGTATTTTCTTCATATTAAAGTATTTGACGGAAAAAATATTGGGATTTTAAGATTGGCCCGTTCTTCATCAAGTTAGACAGACACAAAATTATATAATTTCATTGCATCTCCATTTCTTTTATATATATTTTTTATTATTATTATTATTTTTATTCTTATTATGTTAAATAAACAATGAATGAAGCCTGGAATGGCTAAGACTATCTTCTTAACGTGGATTCTGAAAAATACCAAAAGAAATATGGTCTATCTAAGATTCGATACCAGATTTTTTTACTTTAAAACTCGTAACACAAACTCGCTCTCTCCATTTACTTTTCAGTTCGAGCATATTTTTTCTGTAAAAGTTGTTTCTCGGCAAGTATACACTTACTGCAAAAAAGAAAACACAGCAAACCCACCAAAATTGACTTCATTTTAAACCAACTCCCGTAGTAGAGTTAATTTATTTTAATCCCTCTAAGCTTTGACATTTGAAATTAATAAACCATTTTCTTAAATTCATTTCGGCATTTATAACATATATAGAATGAAGAGAAATGCGTCAAGGTTCGTAAAGCTACCGTCATTTTCATACCTTCGATATTTCTTAAAGTTTAAAAAACAAAACCACTATTTTACACACAAAATAATTGCTAGCTCAAAATAAACATACTCAATGTAAAAAATACGATTCAGATTTCATTTTAAACACTTTTTTCCAGGGATCGAATCTCGTGATTTTTGTAATTGCCCTAAGGCAACCACTAAATTAATCTTGGTTGTTACCAAGTAAAGTTTGTTTCCCCTAAATCTTTCAATGTTACAGGATATAAAAACAAGAAATTCCTTTTACTTTTGTTAGAATATAGAATGACTTAATAGACGTTTAGTCATAAAATAATTGTAATATTTTCAGTATAATCAATGGTAAAAAAAAATGAAGTTTCCGAATGGGGAACTATGCCTTTCTTTTTGAAAATATGCTACTCATCTAAAATGCCGAACATCACTTTCAGTTGTATCGTTTTCATTCCCTGAAACAACCTTTGGTTGACCAAAGGACAACTGAATTTTTTACTTTAGTTGCCTCTTTAAAAATCGGATTGCCTTACACTAACTAAATTTCGACCCCTGCCTAATTCTAATTCAATTAAAATTTGCGTTATTGCTTTTGATAACTTGTATTGAACTTCAATAAGGCTTAGTTAATTTAAAATAAAAACCAAAAGCCAGACTCGATTTTTTTACAGATTAGTTTGTAATCTTGTACCATACGATCACTTCAGCTTTTCTTAACAGCAATCCCCAGTAGATCTACTTTATTTTTCTTCCAGTGCGAAAACAAAGCAAGTTTGTCTCACGCAATAAGAACACACTGAAAATTAATCACTAGAAAAAAGAAAGAGGGCGCTGCTTTCCAACCATATTTTTTAAAACATTTTTTGCCCCACTGTCTTTGTCTTACATATCCAAACATACACTCCGCTGTTTCTTTTCTTTCCAAAGAAGAAACGCGTGCGCAATACACAGTCACGGAAACGAAGTGGCAATGAAGAATGTGATATTGCGTTACATCTCCGCACGTCAGGGAAACATTATCTAATTTCTGCAAAAGCTCACTCGGTACAACTCAACTCTACTCTATCACACAAGAGGGGGTAAAAGAACCGTTAATGCAGAAGTTTACTCGTGTTTCTTATTTACTCTTTTTTTTTTCTGTTATCCCATCTTCTTTCCCGTTTTTACGCTATTAAGAAAACGCACGCCAGTTAAATTTTTGTAATTGGATTAGACTTTTTTCACGCCGTTTAATTAGTATTCAAATGTGTTCTTTTCAATTCCGTACAGCTGAGGGCTTATTAGGAAAATATAAATGGAAATGGAAACTCCTGTGTTGAAACGTAAAGCTCGCGAAACAATTTGTTTCCTGTTTTTGCTGTTTCCTGCGTGTTTTTTTATCGCTCCGTATGCAGTTGAAATAAATGTTGTTATTTGTTTAATGGGGTTGAGAGTGGTTTACGCTAAGATTAACGCGAAACTGTCGAGTTACGTTTCGTTGTTTTTAAATTGAATATAGAGTTAATTTTTTGGGTTCTTTTAATTTTTTTTAACTCGCAATAAGGGAATTGTATGATGAGAAAGAGGTCTTTAAAAACTTTTTATCTTGTGGTTTGTTATTATGCGCTTGTGTTTCAGCCGTGTTGTTATTTTTATTGTAGTTTCAGGTAAATTCGTTTTGCTAAATGTTTTTTGGGATAAAATAAAATAATTAAAAGAACTTTTCGGAGATGTGGTGAACGTTTCCCAGTTTGTTTCACTAATTTGTGATTTAAAGAAAGCTTAACTAAGTTTTTGTTTGAAAGAGAAAAAGAAGAGTACTGCATCAAACTCAGCTTAAGAAATTCACTTTGAGTTTAAGTTTGAATGCTATCTTTTTTTAAGTGCTGCACCACTAAACTACGTATGCAACAGCACAATTATATGTTTAATTAAAAAAAACAAAAAAAAAAACACGAACCATACGCTAGAAATTAAGAGCTTTAGTTCTCTTTAAAAGGTTTATTTTAAATACATATTTAAAAAAAAAAAACTTTTAAAGTTCTAACAGTCAATAAGTATTTTATAGCTAATGATACAGATAGCATTAAAAATCTTCAAATAGTTAGTATTATTTCTGAGTTGTCATAGACTATTTTGCAGATTGGATAATAACACCGAATCAAATGACGTGAAATACTTTTAAATGTATCTTATTGTTCTAAAAAAAAAAATCTATTTTAATTCAATTTGCTGTATTATTGCTATTTTATATTCTTACGACTGATTACGGGATTACTTAATCTAAGAAATTAAACTGCCACGTTTTTTTATTTTATACACACCTGCAATTTGCAAATTACTTGAATTTGGAATCAGGAATGCACTACGATCCAGCAAAAAAAATATCATTGATGTATAAAGAGATGGAAACTATGTTTCAGTAGTTATTTGATGCAAATGACATCCAGCATCTTTTATATCTTCTTTTCCAATATTAGCCTAGAATCATAAGTTTTCACCAAATGTTTCATCTTTTAAACAAAACGAAATCATTACCGTTTTAGCAATGAAAATTTAGTTCTCTGCACATCGATTTTTTTACATTTCTGTTCTTCTCTGTAAATCTTCCGATTTTACTACCCATACAAATTGAAATTGAATAAAAAGACATCAACGTCTGGAATATGTATTGGAAGAAAGCCAACGAAGAAGAGCTAAATGTTCAATTGAAATTTAGCACTACATCATTCAAAGTTCTGAGCAAACGACATAAAATGAAAATATTCATACCGCGTCCCCTTCAGAGTAGCAACATTCACTTAATCAGCAGCACATTCTCGTCATAATTATTGATCAAATTCCATCAAAAATTCAAGAATATCGACTCGCGTCAAACAGACACCGCTATCCCCAAACCTACACTCTTTCAATAATTAACCCTAAAACACACAACAGCACTCAATATCCCCTTCTTACCCGGATATAAAACACTTCCCACATCGTGTCACCAGTCACAACCTCAAACTTGATTATCCGAACACCGCAACCTTATTTAACCGGCGATGACACGTGCTTTTCGCAGCTTGCCCAAAAAGGGAATTCCCATAGGGGAGTCCCAAACACATTTCACACACAACGGCGTCAACCGCACCAGTCAAAAAGCGTCCGGAAGATCGGATTATATCCGATTATCCGGACACCGAGGGCGTGTATCCCGCTTTGCCCTTGGGATGCTGCAAATGGAATTAAACAGTCACTTATCATGGGGGAGAAGTATTTGGTGGGATGTAATGGCTGGGCTTTGTTGCTTTATTAGGGGCATCATTGTCGGAAGTGGTTTCGGATAGGGGATGAATATCTCGTGGGAGTGAGGGGTGGGAGTTATTTTTGCTCTTTTGTTGAGGAGATGTGTTTGGATGATGGAGATCGCTTTTTGGGTTGACGACGTGAAAGTTTCAATGTGATAATTTTAGTTCGTTAGTTGTGGTACCCAATTTTCAACTTCGGTACTTTGAGAATCGTAATTTTTTTTGGAAAATTAAATCAGTCCATGATATCCCCTCAGACCAATATCACTGTCATACAAGCTTGTCTTTTCAGTGTTCAAAACTAAATTAGATCAGTGATTTTATGTCAAGTTATTAAATCCTAAATCTTCAGTTCTTTGTCCTGAAAACTATACTCCGTTTGCACACTTTTACAAGTGAGTTTTATACTTACGTTTTCACTAACTATATTACTTTCACTATTTGTGAACAAAAGGTATTTAAAAAGCAATCCGTCTGCCTTTTGGAATAGCAATTCTCACCCTAAAAAACTGCCAGTGAAAACAAAGTGTTTCTATAAATCTTTTATATACAATGTTAACTTTTACGAGCAATTGCAATTAATGTATTCCACAAATTTGAGCCCCGATCCAGTTTTCATAGAGTTCGGTTACTACGAAGGAAACATCTGTTCCGTACCATTGATTAACTTTTTTCCCTCGAAAAAACTTGATACTATGTATTGTCATCGACAACGAATCTATCTACCGTTCCAGCTCGATTGGACTACAACAAGTGGATTAATTAAGCCTCCGAAGATTTTTCCCGTCACAAACAAGCAAAATCGAAATTTATAAAAAGATTTTTTTTTTTTAAAGAATGTTTTCACTTTTTACCAAAGTAAAGAAGTATATCCCTATAAACAGAAGATGCTGCATGGTCAATATTTAGGCAACAAAAAGACGAATGCTGTACAAGTACACATGAATGAAATTTTGATTATTTGCTAGAAGCTTATAAGACTGTCATTACAAACGGCTTCCAAAATCCCCATTAAGAACACTGACCTTAATCTCAAACACCAGACTTCCTCCAAAACAAAACAAATCCTCCAAATAACCTGGAACAAAAGGATAACTCCAGATGTCAGTTGCAACTGTTCATTCAAAGGGGGTCTTCTCATTACCTTGGCGGAAGAGAAGAAACAACTTATTTACCGAAAGATGTGTTGTTTTTCCTCTTGATTCGCAGGAAGGCCCGCTGAAGTGTACGAGATTGGACACAAACTCCGTCCCTTCTTCTTAATCCTATTAGCCGTCTCGTTCACTTAACACTGGGCCAGACATTTGTTCCCTCACATCGACAGACACTGGCGAACAAATTACGAGGGATCGTCTCCAGGTCATTTCTTCTCTAGGAGGAGGTCGAGATGAACTAAAACTGAATTGTCGACAGAGAATTTAGTTTGAGTTCATCTCTTGACCTCCGGGAAGCGTTATCAAATTGCGATCCTTGTTAAATCTTTTTCTAATATGGTATTGAGTATGATCCATATATATTCTATACCGATTTATCAAAAAAGGAAGTCAAATGTTTGGTAATCAGTATAAATTTGATGCATTGCTTTTGGAAACAAATATCCTAATCCTACAAGTTATCCGAGACGGAGTTAGAACTGAAGTCACTAACGCATTAAAGTAAAAAAAAAAATCACCACTTTAGGTAACATCATATTTTTAAAACCAGTATTGTAATAATGGGCAAAAAAGGGTTGTTATGGGGTTCGTTTGCTATTAGAAATAGGGCATGAGTATAAATTTTAAAAATGGATTTATTTTTTAAATTACAGAATTTTGATTTTTATACCTGTACAGGAAAAAGGTCAATTATTAATATGTTCATGAAGTAAAAACCCGATAATTGCGGAATAGTAGCACTATTTTTAAAATTACCCGAATTATAACACTTTTAATCTAAAGTGGGAGGCATTTTTTTTTTTTTTTTTTTTTTTTTTTTTTTTAAAATAGTAAATTTGCACGTTGCTGTTTGCAGTTGTGGTCGAAAATATTAGTGCAGCCGAAACATGCGACATCCCAACACTCTCCCCCCCCCCCTTCTCCCCCTTTCCCCAACCACACACATACTTTCCAAAATCATGAACAATCACACTTGAACTTCTTTTTTTAAATTATCATTTTAAAAATCGGATTTTTTTTACACTTAAAAGTACATAATTAGAAATGTTTAAGTGAAAAAAACTTCAGTTTTATTGAAAAAATAATTAACATTTAACTTGTTATAATTAGCATATTTTTGAACAGTGATTACTTGGGTTTTTATGAGGCTAAGAAAAGAAATTATGGTTGGAAATTGACCGTAATATCATTATTAATGCTGTGAACCTCCATCTAGTTTCTAGAATATATATAGTTTTTTTTAATAGAATTTTTTTTAACATTGATAGTAGAAAAAAAAATATTCTAAAAACTTTTGCATTTAAAAAAGTAGCAAAGTTCATTTTCTTTTCCAATCAATTTGATTGAGGTTCAAAACATCTAATAGTTAATGCAGATTCAATAATTTTTATAAAAGATTATATCAAACTTCAGTTATTGCAGCCGAAACGCGTTTCAACAACACATGGCTGCCGTTAGGAGGAAGATCACCGTTTTTTTCCTCCTCGTGAATTGAGTATTGAGGTAAGAAATTTGCTGCTAATCAGATTTTTTTACACTTACCGTAGAAATTGGATCTTTATTTTAGAAAATTGTAAAATCTATCATTTTAGTTTTGAAATAATAAATTTAGATGCAGCCCGGCTGCACTAGCTGTAGTGCACGAGCCGCCACTGCTGTTTACAATGTTATAAAGTCTGTTCTGATACAATTTCTTTTGAACTTTTAACTAAAACGTTCTGCTGAATAGAAAACTTTCTTTTTGAGCATAAATAAATTAAAATAGTAAATTTAGTTAGCGTCTTGGTGTCTCTCATCATATCATTAAAAATCAATTTTTGAGTTTATTTTTGATTTTATTAACTATCAATTTTTGAGTTTATTGTATTCGTTTAATTTTAAAGAAAATATTTTTTTCATTAATGTAATTAGATTCAGGAAGACTTGTAAGCCTTATAAAAATAGAAATTCTGTAATTCTTAAAAATAAATTACTTATTGAATTCATGCTGTCTTTTTATAATTCCTTAAATTACTTTAATAATTTTTGCAATTTACACAAATGCCTTATTTTAAAAGAAATAAACCATGTAGGGCAATCTGTATAATAGTTATATCCTACAGAATTAAATTTTTTAAAAGTCAATTGAAAGAATTTCTTATGTGTGTACATATCAATAAATAATAGGCATCACCTCCATTTAGGCCAATATTTTCAAAATTCACACTTGCAACATTTCTACAGTTGACCATAATTACAATAGAGTGTTAATATTGTAATAGTTTTCAACATTTGCACTAAGTGTAATAGTTTGTTTAAAAGTTAGAGAGGTTTCTTTGGTAGATAGCTATATTTCTTACCTAGATCTATTCTCTTGAACTTGAATATTTTAATAGAAAAGGGTATATTAAAACAACTATAAAATTATTTTGAATTCGTAGGAAATTTTGCAACCTATTTAAACTTACAACAATCATTATTTTTAGAGTTAAAAAATATCCACCATAAAAAAATTCTATTTATCAATCTTAAGTACATTCAACAATTCGTGATCGATGCCAAAATGCAATTCATATAAAATAGCTTATCAACCATTTTCTTTACTTTGTTGAAAAACAGTTCTAGGTCCAAAAAAAATTAAGAAACTTATTAACTTAAGAATATCTACATTATCAAAATGCAATTCTTAAGAAAACCTGGAAACAAATATAGCCCACTTCATCAAAATGAGAAACAGATTGAAAATCTCAATTTATATGCTAATCTGGAAGGTGCTACTAGAATTGAACGAGTAACGCAGATACGCAAGTACTGCGGTAAATGAGAAATCATCAGGTCATGCCACCCAGAGAGAGAATATTCTGGGAGGTGTATCATCTTATTCTAGCTCAATCATCTTTTTTTTTAGGGTTGGGCATATCAAAAACTGCAATGTTTTGGAATGCATAAAGACCTTAAAATGCGTATCGAATGACCATGAAATTGGAATATCTTTGCTTGTTTGGCATTCTTTGACGTTTTTGCGCTTCTATCGAAATTTGAGAAGATTGCCTGACCAATTGTTCTGTGTCTTTTAACCTAAAATGATCAGTTAAAAAATACAGTATTGAATAGCAACAATTCATTTTGATTGTTCCAGCAGTTGAACCAAATCAAATATAAAATATTTGTAGATAGAAGTGCATGAAGCATAATGTCTTTTTAAGAAATTGATGTACAAAAAATTAGTTATAGCGTATTTGAAGCCGAGCTTATGTTGAAGATTATAAATTCCAAGTATTATGATTCTTAATCTACGTAAAGTATGTTGAAATATAAATATCTAAACCGATTACTATTTTTAAAAAATGCATATCCTAAGCGGCGGGTGTTCGTTATGTCTATTATCTAGGTATCGCAACATGCGAGTTTGAATTTGACCAATATCGATTATTTATATTTAAGTTTCGTCAACACTACGCCTTCTACTCGTAAACATTCTTCCTCTTACAAATCCTGACTCATTTATATAATCTAAAAACGGAATTTAAAATTTTCCACCAATACTCCGCAAACATCAGTTTCAATTTTAGTCAGACTTGTACTCATTTTTTTTTTTTTAATTAAATTGAAACTAGTAATACGCCTAATGCCTGGTTTCGAAACGTGTATCTTCCGATCAGCAACTTGTCGTCTTACCCACTAGACCACTTGAGCTAGTTTTATTCTTCCAAAAAAAGTGCAATAAATTCGAACGAATAAACTTATCATTGTAAAATACTTAAGCAAAATATTTTAGAACTAAAAATGCGAGTTATTGATACAACCTGAATTGATGTTTATAATATTAGATTACGAAAATGTGATGTCTTTTTAGAAGAGGTGACTAGTTGTACTTAGAGTAAGAGAGAGCACATTTTTTTAAATTTTTGACTGTTTTAATTTTACAGTCGAACTGTACTGTGTTCCTACCAAAATACAGAAATCAAAAAAGACAATCTCTCAAAGCAGCCCTATCTTTCACAGATGAGATGGACCTCTCCCCTCCAGAACCATCTTCTGCTGAATTTGGCGCAAAACACCCTAACTTTTGGCTAATATCCGGAGTGATTAGCGAGTTCGGTACTGACAGGGTGGCGGGAGGGTTAAGTGTATTAGGCCATCGAAGGGAAAAAAGATTAACCCATTACGGCAGGGAGTGGCGAGAAGAGAATTTGCTGGTGGTTTTAATCATCCTCCTGCGAGACGATGGCCGTCGACTTGTTTGGCCAAACATAGGAACACTTCTTGTTTGAGAGAGTCTGAGGTGGGGAGGTTGATACATACAGGGACCGGAATAGTAATGCACAGTTTGTTCTTTTTTGTTGTATTTTTGCAAAGAACGTTAGTTGGTGTTGAAACACTGTTCGCGTTAGATCAATGGTGGTGGAAAAGGGAATGTTTGAATAGAGGCAACGCCAGTGTTCTTTGTAGGGCACTTGTAACCAATCGGCTACTTGACAGCGATTGTGAAGCTTAAATTCATTACAAAAATATGTTACGCAGATATATTCAATACTGGAATTCTTTTGGAAGCTATAAGTTGAAGTATTGATTATACTTTGCTTTAAGAATATTGAAAATTGATTTCTTCTAGAATTGAATTTTACACTCAAATAGATTATGCCAATTTTGTCTTTCTCAATACCTTTTAAATATGGATAATTTTGAACAATTTCAATTTTAAAAGAACTGTCTGTATGTCACAAGAATGGTTCCCGGCAAATTGTCTAGCGTTGTTTGTTACCGTGGACGCAAGATTTGCTGCATTTTCTATGGGGTACCCCAGGTAAAAGACGTATACATTTGCGAAATATGACCTTTTAAAACATAAATTCACTGCTTACATTACCCTTATACTAAATCGACGAGTCTTGTTTCCATAGAGACCGACACCATCCAGATAATCTGGAATGATACTTCCTTATAATAGACGGTACATATTTATTACATAGAAATTGTAAATAAGCATTCGTTTAAAGAATGAAATCAAATAACTACAAATTACCCTCTAACAAATTGTATGGTTTATACATTTCAGGTTATAATGCATGAGGACAAAGGAAGAAGAATGGTGTAAGTTACGTAAAAACGTAACTTACGTATTGAAAAAACGTAATTTATAGATTTGAAAACAATTAGAAGCATCTTAAGCCGTTTATTCTTTTCTGTACCTGTTTTTCGTACTGTTAAGCTCTTCTTTGATGATGACCATAGGTTAAAAACTGTTAATATGCAAAAGATAGTACTTAGCTTTATTTTCACAAAAAGTGAACTTAAACTATAGTATCCCATGTTTTTTTTTTTTTTTTTTTTTTTTTTTTGCATGTTTTATGAGGTTACCAATCGACAAGTATCAAGTATCATGTTATGAATAATATCTATGCAATGAAACATGAACTCAAGTATACCAAAAGTTAACCAAACATCAAAGAATCATAAAATAACGTAATTCGTTCTTCTTCCATAAACACGTTTTTATTCTCTCATAATTCTCCTCAAATAAGTCGAATTATGAAAAGTGAAAGTATCAAAATCCTCATTTTTTAAATGAAATATAACTTTAAAATAAGGGAATACTGTAAATAATCGAAATAAGGCCCAAACGTTAGAAAATGCCTTTTTGCCCATTTCTCTGTATTGGCATACCCTACTTTACCTTTTCCATCCTCCAATTATACAGTATGTCCATAAAAGAATATCCCAGTTATGAATTTTAAAAGTATTTAATTTTCGTAATTTATGTACACAAATGTTTATAATTATGAATTTAATAGTGTAAGAAAAGCTAGGCGAGTTTACCATCAATTCTATTTATGATTTGTTATAAATATTTTAAATTAAACTGCTATAATATAACTTTGACTGGGACAATCTTTTATAGACACCCTGTATTTTGTCGATGACATTGGATTGTTACGCTACAGAACAAAACACTCCAGAAATATACTTCCAAGTTCATTGTCACTCCAACTATTTTTAAAAAAAATAACATCAGAGGACAATTTAAAAGAACAATGGCACTTTTATAGCGAATTGAAAATCCACCTGAACTTGACCACTAAACACGAAACTGCTTCTGATCCAATTATAGAAAATCTCTCCTCATCACGCAGAGGTGCGTAAAAGTGATAAAAAGGGGAGGGACCTAGAAACAAAAGACCATAATAATCGTGGGAAAAAGTCTGCAGATACGGAACGGTTCTTTATCCCGAGATATCACGTCATTCTTACATACAGCTGAAAATTCAACAGGTTGTTATATATTTTTATTAGTTTTTTTTTTTTTTTAGTGCGACTAGAAAAAACCGACCTTTCGAGATTAATAAATGTGCGTTATCCATGTGACACGGCAAATAAAGTATTTATTTCTTAGTGTTATCATCCGTAGTTGTAAGGAAGCACGCATTATGAATGTCTTCGAGAGAAATGGCCTCATAGAGTTAGTTTTCAATAACAGCTGAGTGTTTAAACAATATTTTTAGGAATTTCCAGATAAATTTATATTTCAAGTGATTCTGGATCGATGGAAGTGTATCCGTAAATCCCTCAGTCTGAATAAAAAGATACCTTAATGAGGGGACTCACTTATGACTAATAGTAAATTTTTAGAATAATAATCTTCTTATCTAATATGATGCAGTGATGCCAACTTCTCTATAAACTTCTGTTTCTTGTTACGGTTTGTCCATGGCCCTTACATTACGATGAATGAATACGAGGTACTACATAGGCTATTGAATCAGCATGAACATTCAGAGGAAACAACGTAAATCCCAGCATTAGCGAAAGTATTGGTTATTCTCAAGAGTATTTGCATAAAATTGAGAAAAGACATTTCGCGTAGGTCTTTTCCGTAGATTTCGAAGAACGTCCGTAAAACCTTAAAATTTTTTTAAATTTTTGGAAAATCTGCAGTATAAATAAAAAGTATGGAAAACTGTTAGAAAACCCTTGATAAGGTTGGTATCATACTTAGATTGAATTTTTGAAAATATTTATTTCTTTATATTAGCATCACCTACTATATTAAAAAGCCCGATAACCGACTTATGACGTCATGTACTATAGTCGCACATAAAATTTGCGGCGTGGTTTTAGGCGAGACTGATAAGCAGTTATATTTGCCGAGAGGAAAAATTAGATATTTTTTAATTCAACCTATGTTCATAAGAATCCTTTTACATTAAAAAAAAAATTGTTTGCATTAATTGAATATTTTATAAACAAAATAACATTCAGTTTCTTTAGGAAAATAAAGAATCTGTCAATTTACAGAATAAACTGACTAATACATAAACTGGAAAAACTTATAGCATTTGCCGTAAGGTATACAATTGGAAAAAGGTAGTAACAAAACAGTATATCTCTCTCTCTCTAAAATTGCAATTATTCATTTGAGGGGTTACTGAATGCAGCAACAAGTTACAATAAGGTTTCGAATAAAATATCGACTCAGTGGTATTCAGAATTGAACGAAAACCATAATTTAAACATATCGGTTGCCTGAGTGTAAAAAGTAGATTTTTCATTGCAAGCGTTTCAATCCAATCCAATCAACGGTATGACAATCACGTGACAACTACGACTACTTGACGCCTAAATTCCCATGTAATGTGCCAAATCACATTTGTACGCTTCAGGGCCAATCAGCACCGAGATAATTACACTACTAACAACTTCCTAAGACCAAAATATTTTATTGGATATATAGCAAATAAATGTGTATTCTGGGCGCGTAAGAGGTGGGTTACTAAATTTGAGGAAAATAGATTTTTTTTACAGTTTTGAAAAAATAATACTTTGTATGCTAACCAATAGTTTGGATTTCTATCAATTTATGTTCGCATTTATCACATCAGAAGCATAAAATGGAATATAGTTAAAAAATTATTCCTTATTTTACGATATACATTTGGAGTTTACAGAAACAAACGTGTTTTAAGAACATTTTATAAAAACATGTAGATATTTCAGGGATATACCGTTAGGTAGAGACAAAGATGTGCATGCAAAGATGGAAAAAAAGAGAAAAGACTGACTTTATAACATGTTTATACATTGCAGATGAAGATTTTTATGAAGAAGTTAAATCAACTGAATTATCAATTAATTTTTCTATATCCATTGACCTAAAGTCACTATACAAGTGGCTATTTAAAAGCAAATTCAAAGTCAATAAAATAAATATGATGATGGAAACTATCATCATCACTAAATTCTTCATTAAGCTTCAATTCGCTTTATACGATATCAGCACTTTTTAGATTTCCTTTCATTTCTAATCACCAATTCATTATCGGTTTCAAGTTCGAAAACAAACTACCTTTTTTTAGCGCTCATCTATCCATATCCCTCCGACATGAACACCTCTGTTTAAGGTGTGATCACGCAGCCTTAAGCTAAACTAACCATCCAAGCCCCAGGATGAGAGGAATTCTAAAAGAATCTTCGCGTGTGGCACGCAAGAGCAAGTGCCCATTGTGAAGGCAGCAGAAAACTCTTGAAAACACCACGTCTTGAAGAATTCGAAGCTTCGACTTCATCGCGTGACATAGGGCGGAAAGGAAACGTACACCTTTTGCCTTCCCATGGAGACTTAAGAAAGTATGAATGTTCAAGTCCCCATCATACAACTCTGGGGGGTTAACATTGTGTGAGTGTGTCGTTAGGCATAAAGGTATGCTAATTTTATTCAGGTTTATGAATTATAATAATGAGGATTCGCAACATAAATAGATGGCTTGAACATTTTGAATATTTTCTTTTAAAAGGGAAGTGCTTTGTGTTTTAAGTGGGCAGGACACACCATTTATTAGAAATATTACTCAATAATGACTTTTGTAAAGGGCCATTTAAAAATCACGAATAAAGAAATACTTTTAATACACTAGCACTACAACTGGTGATAGGAATGTGGATACATCCAAAACACAATCTTTACAAAATTTAATAAATTTTCACCTTACCAAATCTATGTATAGGTCTCACTCTAATCAAATAGACTTCAAAAAATTTCCTATCACACCAACCATCAGTACATAGAGCATTTAATTTGAAATTGTATATCTTACAGCGCATATTGATGGTTGTTAATGCAATTAAGGTAACGAACTCTACAACAGAAGTTTTAAAACTTAACACTATAATAAAAACATTTCAGCTACTCAGTGCAAATCGAAAGACACTCTCTGTTAGTACCACCAAAGAAAATGTTCTTAACTCACATATTTTATCTCAACATAAAAAGTAACTTTAAATTCAAAAGTTGTATTCTTCAAGGACACAACACTCTCTCTCTCCTCAATTTTCTTGAACCTTGTCCGTAGCTCTTCCTTAAACATTCCTTTTCTCTGCAGGCGGATGTTCCCGACAGTGCGGTCCTCCTTCTCCGGAGCAGACCCTCATCGCAGGTACGCAGTGCTCATGGACATTGTACCAGTGGACAACAAACGGTATCGGTACGCGTACCACCGGTCATCGTGGCTGGTTGCCGGCAAAGCAGACCCTCCTTCCCCCTCCAGACTGTACATGCATCCAGACTCTCCATTCACGGGGGACCAGCTCAAGAAGCAAGTGATATCCTTCGAGAAGGTCAAGCTCACCAATAATGAGATGGACAAGCAAGGACATGTATGTGAAAGGCATTTTAATTCCTCATTATATTATTCAAAGGCTTCAACTGTATTGTTGATTCTATATTCTTTTTTGATCATAGTTTCTGTCCAAATATTGATATGCACTTTTTTTCGTATACAGAAGTTATGCACCAATTTTATGACATCAAAGTGTTTTAGTTTTAAAATAAAAATATAGGTTTTCGCTGTCTCCTCAGCAGGTGAAACTACTAAATTAGAAACAATTAGCCAGAAATTAATTTGTATAAGCTAACAGTATGAAAGCCTAACTGACTTTTCTAAAAATTTCGTAATAACCTTCTATTACTATTGTACATTACATAAAAAATTGTCTATTTGAAGGATATATTTTATTACATATTTTTTTCGGACATTTTAACATTGCAATTTAAAACTGAAGGTGAGACAGGCAAAAAATATTAAATGTAGAGTTCCATGTGTGAAGTAGTGCAAATAACAATTTCATAAATTTTTTAGTCAAACTCTTGTACAAATTTACTATACTTAAATGCAGTTCCAAAACTGTAATCTTCTACATTTTAGAATTCAAAATTTTTTACTTAATTCATTAGTGGCAAAACTTGTTACTCTTCCTGTGAAAAGCATATAATGAGATTTCTATTGCATGTCTCTTCTCCTGTCAACTACCAAAGCAGAAAATTCTCGGAGTCAGTAGATAATGTATTAAGGGCTCTATCTACTTTGGATGCAAGAAAAAAAACGCTATTGTTATTAATTTAATTTTTTTTAAGAATACTGTTATGTTTATTAATATAAAACTTATTAGGCTCAACAAAAACATTCGAAATTACAAAAATTTTTTTTAAATGTATTGATTTCAACCACTTTTTTAGTGTGAAAATGCCAGGTAAACAGGAGTCCTCAAAAAATAGATAGGTGTGCGCTGTTAAAAAAAATCTGAACAATGGCCCATCTGAAACAATTTTTTTAATGGTTTCAGGTTTAGCGTGACAGTGGCTATATCCCGTGCCTCTAATATTAATTTATATGCAAAAATAACAAAGTGACGGACAAAAAAAATTAAAAAATGCATGTTTTTTGCCAAAAAAAATAGTAAAAATTAAATTTTTGCAATAATTCTGGTACGGGATATAGCGGTAAGTTTACAGAATATGTGGTTAAAATTTCATAAGGATCAGTTCAGTAGTTTCCGAGATTTTCAAAAACGCACACCTACCAACTTTTTGAGGACTCTTGTATTTACTTGGCATTTTCACTCTAAAAAAAGTGATTAAAATCTATCTATCTTGTAATTTCCGAATGTTTTTGTTAAGCCTAACAAGTTTTATATCAATAAATATAAGAGAATTCTTTAAAAAAAAAAAAAAATAGTGTTTTTTGTTTTTGTTTTTTTTCCTTATACATCCAAAGTAGACAGACCCCTTAAAATATTTATGCATGAAACAATAGAATTGGAAAGACACGGCATGAGCTCATAAGGTACAAGATCTGCCTACTTTGTAAGCGCATAGTTTAATTTAGTGCAATCAAATGAGTTAATACAACTTCATTCAATTGATTAATACAGCAAAAAACTTAGTTACCTGTACACAACAGTTTTCCCAGTGTCAGGGAAATTTCTTAAATTAAGGACATTAAAACTCTAAAACAAATGGTTAATACTTTGTAATGTATAAAATATCACATTTAAAGATAGTTATAATTATTTCTGTAAAAAAATCCATGTTATTAGCTCCTTCAAATTGAGCATTTCGTATGTAGATTTAAATATATTTCAATCCATTAACGACGTTTGGCAAGAAAACTAGCCAATCAACATTTTAGTATTTTTTCTTTGCTAATAAATTGCTACTGTGGTTCCACTTAGTGTTTTATAAGAACGATAAAAATAATTTTCCAAAAACCTGAAAAATTCAAAATATATCTTAAATGATCTAAATAAACAAGGTAAAAGTAAAAAGCAATGACTGTTTATCCATTTCAAAGTCGTCTTTAATGAGTTAATAAGCAGAAATAGCCAAACATCCAATCATGCATTTAATACATGGTGAAACACTCACCAATATATTATATACTTTTTAGTATATCATTATACGCACTTAGTACATATGCAACGGAAAAAAATTCTCATAAAAAAAATCTTAGAGGATAATGACTGATATAGAACACCCAAAAATAGCCATTAAAAAAATGTGTTATATTTGAGTGCTTATACTAACTAATATTTTTTACATTAATATTTCTTAAAAAAGGAAATCAATTTCAACCCAAATATTAGTTTCCAATTGGGGTGAAGGAATAGGTCCTATTTCCTAGCACCCCTTCAAGAACACCTAAAAGTCAATATAGCACTTGTTTATGCCGTACCATTTGTTTATGCAATAACCATAGAAACAAACAACTCATAATGTAAGTTGTTCAGAGATATGGTTGAAGCTTTTTGCAGCTAAACCGTATGTCAACAACAGCAATTTGAAGTTCCATTAGCCAATATTAAAAAATAAGAACTTGCTTACATTGCAAACGTTAAAAACTAACTGATACACATTGCGTTCAAAACACCTCAAATCCCACAAAAGAATCATGAATTCAAACCTACAATTTATCCATTCCTGATAACCCATTTCGTGACTTTCACATTTTTCGATTGTGCAAATAAAACGAACATGGAAATTTCGAAGGTAGCGAATTAGCAACTTTTATTATGTATCGATTCATTTCTGTAACTGTTAATACTGCTTATTTTAAAGAGTGAAAGCATAAGATTACCTTGGAAAAACAGGCGTTGTAAGAAAATGCCGCCAACTAAAATAGTCAGCCAGAAAAGTTATAAAATCTAACGAATCCGCCAAGGAACTTATTTCATTTACTTGAGGTACATTGTATACGATTGACTGTATTGAGACTATTCGTTTAAAACTCTAGCCTGCCAAGTTCAGGTTGCTTACTAGTGTACTTCTTAATAATCTATTTTCATTTCATTGAATGCAAAATACCCCAATGAAATAAAACTTGTCCCTTTAACAAAAAAATTTACTTTTTATAACTTTCTTTGGCTGATTATTTTACTTGACGGGCTCTTTTTCGATGTCTAGTTGCTTTTTGAGAAACATCAATTCGTTATGTAACAATTGTTATGTTCGATGAATAAATTTGACACCATACCGATTGTTAACGCGTTAAGAGTTTTGCCTCATTTTCAGGGAGTTGTTCGTACCCTCTACCACACCAGGAAAAGTGTGTATTCAAAAATAAAAATGTAAAACAATGAACACTTTTCTTTATCTATAAACTACTTCAGGAATACTCGCTCGACATACAAAAACAAACGAGAAAAAATACGTTTCGCTTCACAAGCTCCAAAATAATATTTGTATCATTTTAAGGAAAAATAAAGGTCATTATGATAACAGACTAATGATTGGAAAGCTCGAGCTTCAAAGCCAGCTAGGCATATTGATATGTTTAAAAATCATTTAAAAATACAAGTACTTGTCTAACTCAAAGTAGGAACATGGGTTTTCGGAGCTTTGATTTACCATAAAATAAAAGTACATTTTCAAAGTACATAGTTTGAGAACTGCTACTTAAAATATCAAAGTCGCTTCTTTACATTAAACTAAACAGAACAAAAGATATCCAAAATCAACCAATCTGTTTTTATCATTATCCTAACTAAAATTTCCATCTTCCGGGATCGTGTCATGGAACCATTGGCTCTCGTTCTCAATAAAACATCAAAGGCACACCGTCTAATCGAGCTGAGAAAAATAAAATAGATTGTCTAAAATTTACTCCAAACGTTCAGGCTCTTTGGTTACAACTAGAAGAAGCAGAAAAAAAATCCGGTGCTTTTCAAAGTAACTTTATGCCATGCTCAATGCTTTATAAAATTTTATATTTCGTCTATGCTCCCACAACTCGATAATATAACAAACAAAAAAATCATAGACCTAGTTATAATAGAAACTGCGCTGTGAGGGGTCAAAAACTAGCCTGAACTCAGTCAACATAGTATACACTTGTTTTGCAACTTTGACATTAGGACTTGCCAGCGGGACTATACCGCTTTCCTGAATGCTCAAGATCGGCTTCCTTTAGGCATCTTCTCACTTTAGGCACCTCGAAAATAGGCTATTTTCGCGATTTTTTTTTCCGAGGATTTTTGCAAACAATTATGGGATAAAATGGATCCTATATAATAAACACATCTTTCAAGTACAAGAAATTTTTATTTTTTTATTTTTTTGAACAATTATTATAATAAAACAGTAGCATCGAAAAACCCGTGTAGAAATGTGTTCGTGGCTTGTTGATGAAATTTCGGAAACTATCCGGCCGATTGTCATGAAATTTGAATGATATATTCTTCATAGTTATGGCTATAGCGCATATCATCAGATTTTTGATATTCGCGAAAATAACAAAATGGCGCACGTTTTTCGAAAAAGTAAAAAAAAAACGCGTTTGTTTGCAGTTTTTTGTAAAAAAAAAAAAAATACTTCAAATCAAAATTTCAAAAATCTGATGATATGCGCTATAGCCATAACTATGAAGAATATGTCATTCAAATTTCATGACAATCGGCCGGATAGTTTCCGAAATTTCATCAACAAGCCACGAACATTACATTTCTACACGGGTTTTTCGATGCTACTGTTTTATTATAATAATTGTTCAAAAAAATAAAAAATAAATTTTTTCTTGTACTTGAAAGATGTGTTTATTATATAGGATCCATTTTATTCCATAATTGTTTGCAAAAATCCTCGAAAAAAAATCGCGAAAATAGCCTATTTTCGAGGTGCCTAAAGTGAGAAGGCGCCTTTAGTCGCATTTGGGGTTATTAAAGTTCGGATAGGGATGGAATAAGAGAGATCTATGTTCGATGGTAGTTTAATGCATTATTCATTGTGCTATCAGAATTGCATTCCCTGTGCTAGTACTTTTCCTTGAAAAATCTTTCAGTCTTTTTATGTACTATTGGAAAATGAGATATTAATGGTAGGTTGATACAATTGAAAAATATATTTTAAAAGTTATTCTTCTTGCCTTCCATTCTTTTACCCAACAGAAATAAATATGCTTTATCTTACCTTACTAAAATAATGGCTTAAAACAGAGCTTTTCTTTTAAATATTTTTGTCATTGTAAAGGTTATTTGGAGATTCATTTCCCTCTACTATCTTAAAATTGAATTGTCCTTGAATTGATATGTGTAATGATACAAGATTTTTTTTTTTTTTTTTTTGTTAATTTCGCATCAAGTATGTTTCTCAGCTTTGAAAAATAATTTCAGGGGTTTATATGTTTTACTTAGTTGACCGGACGTATATTAAAAAAGTATTTCAAATGTATACACTGAAATCCACATTTCTAAAATACTTTCAAAAAAGTATTAAGGAGTTGAAAAAGACTTTTCCTAATTGGGATCAATGACTAACGGTATTACATTCCATTTAATAATAAAAACCTTTCAGTAGACTAAAAAACAATTAATGGCAAATTAATTTTTTACAAAAAGTAATCAATCCTACGAGGCAGTAATTTATTTACCGGATAGATTTTAACCAGAAATCTTAGAAATGTATACCTTTTCGGTTATCTGCAACAAAGGTCACGCCACATATCTTAAATTAATACATTCAAACTCTTATACTTAATTTATCTCTTCATTGCATCATTTATCTCCAACGTTATACAATAAAAGCTGATCGTCGTTTTTCTTAATAATGACATAACTCATGCATACCCAAGAAAATAATTCGACTAATCCGTATACGTGGTTTTATGCTAATATTACACTCGCAGACTTGCAAAACACATTTGGACCTTCCGGCGCCAACTTTGCCGCCAAAGCAGTCCCCAGAAGGTCCAAACATGAGAACCATAATCTGCGATACAAAACGTAATTGGCCACGAAATAAAATGAATTATTGACCAATAAGGATATCACTGGAGCTCAAGAGACATCTGATTGGTCACGTGACGACATCAATACCCGAGGCCTGCCGTGACACTTGTATTTAGAAGGCATCCCTTCCTGTTTTCAATATATTTTTTATTGATGTTGTTTCTGTTATCGTGGTTGCCACTCGTTTAGTTTTTATTGACGTCTGTGGTCGCAAAACATCAATTGCCGTAAAACGGATCTGCTTTTAAAATAATTAATAGAAGCTTTCGTGTACTTAAAAAACGTTATAAGTGTTGCCTCAGAAATATGTATTGCGTTATATCCGGAGAAATGAGTAATATAATGACGGTATCCCCAATCGAGCCGACCAAAACGATGCTTCTTAACTATAGATTAATATAAAAGTATTATGCCTGCGATGTGAAATATGAAATGGACAACAATTAGCACAGATTAGTGAAAATGTTCGAGGTAGTGTTGAGTAAGTTTTGTTTCTTATGGCCTAAGACTATTTCAAAAATAATCTTTAGCTTTAACGTCAAAGTGTTTTTGAGGTCAGTATGCCTCAAACTCAATTTGAATTAACACAAACTGATCCTTCGTTTATAAACCATTCATTACTGGCAAGGGCATTGTAGTTTTAAATTTATATCATTTGCAAGATTATTATTTTAATTTAATTGCAGTAGTGTGATAGCATTATGTAAAATTCTACAGATGCAATGTAGTACTCAATGATTTAAAAAAAAAAAATATATATATATATATATATATATAAATTCGTTATACTGACTCATTTAATATTACAACAATAAAAATGTTTTTTAAAAAAGGAAAATGTATATTACTCAATCTGAATCATCAGTAAAAAAACAATTTTTCTTTATTTCTGAACTGTAGATTGCAGTTGAATTAAGTTCAGACACGTGACGAAATTGGTAAGGGTTTTATAGAGAGGATGTCACTGTCTCAGTCATTCCTATTAATGATACCATCGGTTGAAGAGGAGAGGAAGTTGAAAGTCAATGTTCAGACAAGTAAATCTTATAGTAGTATTGTTAAACGAACATTGGCATAATTAAATACCCAATTCATCAACGTTTAAACTATTTTATGAAAAATTTAAGAAATCTTTCAAATGCATTAAGACTAAATGTACATTTATATTGAAATAAAAAGTAATATTGTTTTATTACAACTCACAAATCGTATGAAAATGATTCAAATTCCGCAATTATTATTTTCAAATTAAAAAGAGTTAAGTAATGCTAACACATTGTTCAGTTTTGAGATCAGCACCAGGTGGCAGTAGTAACCAGACATTCTTTCAGAACAAGTTTTTTTTTTTTTTTTAACTTTATTATTTTGGAAAGCGAACTGAAACTCTCATTCTGTGATGTGTTACAAAAACAAATTAAACGAGTCACTTGATGCTATAGTGTAACAAATATGAATCTTATTCCATTCAATTCTGAAGAGTTCATTTTACTGTGAAATTAAATCAAATCATACTGTCGCACAAAAAAGAATGTTCTAGCTTTTGTAAGTACGGAAATAAATCATCAGTTCGAGCAAAGTATGGTAAGGTTTCTAATTCACAATTATTCAAAACAAATCAATAATATACAGTCCACTGTTAAAACCCAGCACTCATTGTTAAATAACACTATGTATCAACTTCAAACTTAGCTACAATGTATAACAAAATAAGTATTCATAGCAATGCTCACAAGTGATATTAACTAGCTTTATCAGCACCCATTGTATTGAGCAACCGTTTACAAGCATGCTTTCAACGGGCGAATCTTTCGTATAAAAAAAAAATGCCATCTCTAAAACACACTCGTGAGAAGATAATTCCATTATTAAATTTCAGCGCATAAGATCGACTTTTATCTTTATTACCTCCTCAACTTGAGGGACACATCCTGGCTAGTCACATGGTTCACAGACCATTGCTGAGAAAAGCACTTCAAAGAAACAAACACGTCCCAACAAAGACTATAACAAGAATAATAATGGAGAGAAATACAAGGAGATATAGTGAACACGGCTGTGTCGGCCCGTTCAGATAGGCGAAACAACGGGAATCAACAAGACAAAGAGACACTTATATCAAGTGTCCGTCTGTGCCCACAAAATGTCTTCACCTACCACGCAGAACAAAACCCGACAGAATAATAATAATACCAACGAAAATAATAAGCGGTTGAACGTCAAAACGCGTTATCGCGGATGTTGACAGCTGGATCTAAATCAGACACGCGAAGTAAGTTTCGCGCGGCAAACAAAGAGGGCTGAAAAAGAACCTCTTGCTACCGAATCGAACACAACTATCATCTTGGCGGCAGATATAGAATCGGTGAAGGAACCCATCGCCCTAATTGACTTTGACATCTGCCTCAGGAAGTGGGTGGAATTGTAGAAAAGAACATCGTGAAACTTTTTTTTGAAGTCCGCTCCTCCATAAGCCGTGACAGTGCTTTGACCGGATGCGTTTCGGACATCCAGCCTGGTGTTACTCAGATAAGACATGACGGTGATGTCCTGAGTAATTTTAATATGATGAAATGACAATGGAAGTATGTAGCATTGTGAATGGCAATTTTTTTTTTTTTTTTTTTTTTTTTTTTTTAATACGTCAAACTGTTTTGTACTCACCCTTGAGCTTCTTGTGCAAATTTCCAAAAAGATATGATATTGAATTTTTTTTCTTTGCTCTACTACTGGTAAATAAGTTTTTCCAGTATTCATTACTCTCAGAAGTTTGAATCTGTAAAAATTAGTAAGATTTATTTTAAGTCTATATATATATAGGTGTTTCTAAGTACAATTTTAAAAAGTAATTGAATTTCTTTTTTTTATTTTCTCTGGCTGAGTTTTTAATTTAACTAAGTCGGACACATCACACAACAGACACCGATAAATTAAAGATACTATTTCCACACGAGCAGTATTAAAACAAGTTGAGTGAACGTTATTTGATGCAAATTGGTTTTAAATTGAGATATGCAATCAGAATATACTAGTACTAACTGTTGGGGATGGTAGCAGAGCGTGGTTGAGAGAAGCAACAACACTAGCGGTACAATTAGTTTATTAAGTCATTAAACCGCCACGGACACAGGAACACACACATAACATTGGACAGTCAGAGGTAAATGAATAGAATACAATGAATGAATGAATGAATGAATGAATGAATGGCATACAGGCTAGAACAACAGTTTATATAAGCCAGCCACAAGGCGGCGCTGCAAGGCAGGGCAGTCCACAAGCAAGCAAAGGGGTGGAAATGAGTGACAGTGGATAACAATATCCCAACACTCCCCCACAATGTCAACTCATTTATCAAAATATACAACAGTATCATCAATACCAAGTAATCTTAAACACTTATAAAGCTTACAAGAAGGTAATGCTTTAGTTAAAATGTCAGCACCCATATCATCTGTTGACACAAACTTTAAGTCAATTTGACCATTTTTTAAAGCATCTCTTACAAAATGATGTCTAATATCAATATGTTTTGTACGTTTATGAAAAACTGGATTTTCAACCAATTTTATTGCTCCCATATTGTCAGTGAGCATACGTACCTTTTCCAAATTACTATTACACAGTTCATTAAGTAACTTACAAAGATATATCGCTTCTTTTGTACCATCAGAAATAGCCATATATTCTGCCTCCGTAGAAGACAGAGCCACAGTACATTGTTTTCTACTTTCCCAGCTAATAGCACTTCCGCTAAGAATAAAACAGTACCCTGTGTATGACTTCCGGTCAAAAAGACAATTACCCCAATCAGCATCTGTATATCCAAACAATGATACTTCTGTACGTTGAAAAACAAGTCCAAAATTAATTGTTTTCTTTAAATAACGCAGAACTCTTTTCGCTGCAATCCAATGCGAGTTATCATAACAAGTTAGGAACTGACTTAGCTTACTAACTGAATTAGAGATATCAGGCCTCGAACACGAAGCTAGGTATTGAAAACTACCAATCAATTCGCGGTAAGGAATCCCTTCCTCGCATTTTTCGGCCTTCTCCAATTTAATGCTAACATCCATTGGACAGGTAACAGGTTTAGCTTCCAACATATTAAAACGGTTTAAAAGCTCCCTTATGTAGCTCTGTTGACTCATAGTCACAACTCCGTTTTTCTGTTCAAAATTTATTCCTAAACAATATTTGACTAAACCAGCATATTTTACATCTAATTCTCTATTCATGTGAGTTTTAAATTTTTCGATCATATCCGGATTTTGAGAAATAAACAAAATATCGTCAACATAAACCATTATTATAGTTAAGCCCTTACTATCTTTAATGTAATATGTACACGGATCTGCCTCGGTTTGTTTCGCACCAAAATTATTTAAAATTTCATTCAACTTAACATTCCAGCAGTATCCTCCTTGCTTAGTCCCATAAATCCCTTTCTTTAATAAAAGAACTTTATCACCCTGATTTAAAGAATTTAAAATTTCATTTGCTCTTTCAGAAATTTCCCCATGGAGTTCCCTTTTATCGATTATTCGTTTCAGGATTTCTCCAAAATAATCAGGACATTCCATAAAAACTTCTTCCTTTATTTCTCCATTCAAATAAGCAGTAGTTACGTCAAATTGATGAATTTCTAGGCCTAAATCTGCAGCAAGTGCACATAAAACTCGGATTGACCCTTGTTTTACCACTGGGCTGTAGGTGTTAAAATAATCAACATTATATTGTTGTGAGAAGCCTTGCGCAATAAAACGCGCCTTATACTTTAATAATGTTCCATCATCTTTAAATTTATTCGTAAGAATAAAGCGGCTCCCAATACATCTTTTAGAATCTGGCCTATCAACAATTTCAAAAGTATTATTTCGAATAATACTCACGACTTCATCAATCAAAGCATTAAACCATAACTCACTATTTTTATCTATGAGCGCATTTTTAATCGGTACTTCCACATTAAAAATAAAATCTGCTTCGTCACGAATGATATCCCTATTGCGCAATGAAAGAATTCTTTTTCTTGATTCTTGTTGATCTGAAACTAAAGGTTCACTATCATCCATAACTGGAGTATTTTTCAATTGCTCGCTTACCAAAGATTTATTTACATCTAACTCCACATCCGGTTGGATTGACTGATATAGCATTGGATCGCTTCCAAGTTTCGATTCGTTTTCAATTGAAATTGAGGTTTCATTTATATTTTCTTTTTCTAAGAAATCTTGCAATGTAACGGATTTATTATCGTATTCCTCAAAGAATTTTACGCTACGGGAAGTTATAACTTTATTTTCGTTTGGTAAATAAATTCGAAATCCTTTAGATGTTTCGGAATAACCACAAAATATTCCCTCTTTTCCCTTCGCTGAGAACTTATGTTTTCTATAATTATCGATATAAAAAGCTTTACAACCGAAAATCTTAAAATAACTAACATTTGGAGTTACACCATTCCAAACTTCATAAGGGGTTTTTCCATTAAGTGAGCTAGTCGGGCATCTGTTTCGCAGATAATTAGCCGTATTTATCGCCTCTGCCCATAGTTTAAGAGGTAATTTTGACTGAGTTAGTAAACATCTTGCAGTTTCAACTAAACTTCTATTTTTTCTTTCCGCTAAACCGTTTTCGGAGGAAGAAAAAGGTACGGTTAATCTATGCTCAATCCCATTTTTCCTAAGAAAATCGTCGAATTCCTTATTTAAGAATTCTCCCCCATTGTCGGTCATTAGTACTTTAATTTTAATCGATTTTTGGTTCTCCCATAAAGCCTTGATATCTCTAAATGCACTTAGAGCTTCACTTTTATGCTTTAAAAATTTAACTGCGCAATATTTTGATTCGTCATCAATAAAAGTCATAAAATAAAAAGACTTACCAATTGATGGCACTTTCATTGGACCACAGAGATCCGAGTGAATTAAATCCAACGTGTTTGACACTCTCTCTGATTTCTTAGGATAAGGGGCTCGTGTTAATTTGCTAACCGCACAAATTTCACAATTAAATTCTTTAGGGGATTTTACTAAATTTAATCCACGAATATTTCCCTTACCACTAGATTCCAATAAATCTCCTATATTTAAATGACCCATTCTTGCATGCCATTTTTCAATATCTGCAACTTTGCTTTTACCACTATCAAAAGATTCACTAGCATGACTTGCACTTTGATTAACACTACAATTACCACCACGTAAATAATATAAATTATCTTTTCTATCAGCAATTAGTTCCAAGTTGGATTTAGTGTCTACAATCTTAGCTAAGTCACTTTTGAAAGTCACAGTGTATCCACGATCACAAAGTTTAGAAACTGATAATAAGTTTGTACGCAGGTCCGGAACAAGAAGTGCATCGAAAACATCAACATCTTGAATTTTCTTGTTAACTTCCGCTTTGATGACTGCTTTACCGGAGCCTAAAACTTCAGTTGTTTCGTTGTTGGCAAGATTGAGAATGTTGATTTCTGTGTCGCCAATGTTAACAAACTTTGATTCATCATTACATAAATGTCGCGTGCATCCGGAATCTACCACCCACTGTGTTTGCATTTCACCATGATGTGTAAACAATGCATCTCCACACTTTTTGGATTCGGCACACGTTAACAGTCCAGCATTTTCTTGCTTGAAGGGAGAAATATACTTTTTCTGGTAATCCTGGTCACACGTGGCTGCTCGGTGCCCTAAACGTCGGCATTTCCAGCAACGGATTTTCGAAGAATCTCTGGCCTTCGGGAACTGATTGTTATTCTTCTGGAAGTTTTCGCTTTTTGTTTTCCAATGAGGCTTGCGTTGAAGATGAGTCACAGCAAACGCTCCTCCACTCTCGCCGTTTGATTTCCGGTCCTGGCGTCTCGCATCACATTCTTCCACTATTTTTATTCGCAAAACCTCTGGTTTCGGTAACTCGTCGCGGGATTCTATCGCACATCGGAAATTTTCAAAACTTGGTGGAAGGCTGTATAATAACATCACTGCTAGCAGATCTTCGTCGATGCGTATTTCCATTTCACTGAGCTTATCAACAATGTCGAAGAACATTCGAAGGTGCTCTCTCACATCTAGAGTTGTTGTGTCCGCCATCTTGTGTTGAATCAGCGATTTCAACAACGACGCTTTTCTGGCAGGTCCTTTGGATTCGTAAATCTGTTTCAATTTAGTCCAAACGTCAGATGATGTTTCACAACTTTTCACTTGTTTCAGTTCAGATGGAGCTATACATAGGATAATGTCCGACTTCGCTTTCTCATCCATTTCTGCCCACTTTTCACAAGCTTCTTTCGATTTAACGTCATCTTGAATGAGCACAGGTTTTGTTTTGATTCCAGAAACATAAACCCAGGAATCGCTTTTGATAAGCAAAGCTTTCATCTGTATTTTCCATGTCTCGTAATTATCCTTGTTTAACGATTCAATCCGTGTTCCATTCATCGTCGTTTTTAGTTCGGTTTTCGTTCCAGTCCGTGTGTTGCTCTCTCTGCTAAGGTATGGCTATTTACCTGGGCCCATAACCTGTTGGGGATGGTAGCAGAGCGTGGTTGAGAGAAGCAACAACACTAGCGGTACAATTAGTTTATTAAGTCATTAAACCGCCACGGACACAGGAACACACACATAACATTGGACAGTCAGAGGTAAATGAATAGAATACAATGAATGAATGAATGAATGGCATACAGGCTAGAACAACAGTTTATATAAGCCAGCCACAAGGCGGCGCTGCAAGGCAGGGCAGTCCACAAGCAAGCAAAGGGGTGGAAATGAGTGACAGTGGATAACAATATCCCAACACTAACTTCAAGCATTCACCAAATCTTACGTTTGGTACGTGGCTGTCAGAATTATTTGCAGATGGTTTGGAGATTGCATACAAGGAAAGATAGGGGTTCAAGGCAGTTAAAAAAAAATTTCAAATCTTGATTTTTAAAAATGAAAATGTGTTTCCAACTCAATTGCTGTTAATGAATTGGTTGTGCCAGAATGCTATAATTTTCTGTTCAAACTCGCGTTTTTTTTTTCTTTTTTTTTTTTTCCCCCTTCTTTTTTTTTCGAGTTTTACTAGTTTTCAGCACTGTATTTATATTTTTAAAAATTCTGAGGTGTAAAATACTTCACCTTAAACCTAACTGGGGAAGGCCAGGGTTTGGTAAAATCCACGACAATATTCATTGATATTAACTAATATATGTCTGGGTTGAGACTATCCAAAGACATACGGTCTCTCTCAATGGCCGAAAACTAATAATACGGTAAAATACTGTGAGCAGTGGCGGTTCTAGGCAAATCACAAGGGAGGGGCTACAGCATGCAAAAATGTTCCGTAATGAGAAAGCAAAATTAATTAGAGCTACTGTTGTGGTCAATTAGATTTTATTGCAATCAAGAAATAGTACATTAATATACAGTGTGGCAATTATTTAATTAACTTTAATTATATTTGAGTAATTAAGTGCAAATAATTATTTTAATTAATTATTCAAAATGGTGGTTTTTTTTAAAGCAATAGTTTAGGTGGATGACCTTAGTTAAAATTGAGTTGTTTTTCTCGATACATTAATACAAAAACAAAACATCAAATTTTGTAGAGTCTGTGTCTGTGATTTTAGACATTCCAATTTGCAATTTTCATTCGTCTTGCTTTTTTGCGACTGAAGATGTTAATGACGTCTTCTATGGAGATTTTTCTATCCTTTTGAATATTTGCCAGTGCTAGTCCGTTTAATCTTGCCTGGCCCATGGTGCTTCTTAAATATGTTTTAATCCGTCGTAAATTGGAGAAGCTCCTTTCGGGTGTGCTTGTTGTAACGGGGATTGTTCCAAATATCTGTAGAAGAATAAAAATGTTGGGGAAAAATTGTTGATCGCACTTCTTCAGGGCCTCAACTGCTGTATAAGGCGGCTCAATCTCACTATCCCATTTGTTTTTCCATAGCTTTATTTCTGACTTTAGTATAAGCTCAGAGCCATCTAGGTACTGCTGGTAATTTTTTGCAGCCTTGAGGATTTCTTCTTCTTCGTACTTCAAAATATTTTTTGGAACAAGGCCTTCTAAAGGTAATATATCCACCAATCGTTGGGAAAATCTCGATTCCAGTTCTTGAATCAAATGGTCTACCAACGGTAAAAAGACCATTCGTCTGTAATACTCCTCGGGATTTGAAGCATCAGTATTTTCTCGATGAGTCTGTCGAAAGCATTTTCTTGGTATGCGTATTTCGCATTCGATTTCGCTTGCTTTTTGCAAAGCGTCTTCGAAAATACTACCGAATTCGACATCCACAGTTCTTCGTAGATTTCTGAAAACCTCTAATATGCAGTTTATATTTTGCAGGGCATTTCCAAAATCTAATTGTGGATTTTGTAGTTGCTCACTTAGCCTTAGAGTTATTGCCATGCAATATGCCGTTGTTTCCAAGGCTATGATGAATTCTCCTTTTTGAATAGCCGAACTGAGCATAGAAGCTTTGCTTGATGTTTCCGAGTTGGTATCTGGTGAAGTTGAAAGCTGATCAAGCAGTGTTACAATAGGGAGAAATAACTCTTTAAATCTAATTAAGCTATCGTGTCGCTCTACCCATCTAGTGGGGCACATCACCTTCAAACTTTTCTTCTTTATTTCTGGAAGTTGATTAATTACTTCCTCTAGAGCATTTTTTCGTAGAGCAGAAGCAGAAAGAAAAGTTGTTACCGCTCCTACGGTTCCTAACATGTTTCGTATGGCAGGAATGTCACACGATTTTGAAATAACCAAATTCAAGGAGTGGCTGAAACAGTGACTGTAAATAGCCATGGGTTGCTCGTTTGATATCAGGGCTTGCACTCCTTTAAACTTTCCAGCCATGTTAGAACCCCCATCATACCCTTGGCCGCAAAGGTGTTCTTTTGTTAAGCCCAAGGCATCCAACTCTTTATCGATTGCTTCTTTTATAGCAACACCAGTTGTCTCTGTCATTTCTGTAAAACCAACAAATTCTTCTTTGGTAACGAAAGATTGGGTATCTATGTACCTAACACAAAATGTCATCTGTTCCTTGGTGCTGACATCTGTTGTTTCATCGCACATTATACTGAAAAATTTTGATCTTTTAACATCTTCTGATATTGAAGAACGAAAAGTTTCTCCGATACAGTCTATAATTTCATTTTGGACTGTGTTGCTAATCATTGCACTGTTACGCCTGCAAATTGCGAAATGTCGCTTGAGGTCTTCGTCCCCAGCATCCACACGAAAAGCCAAAAGGCTTTGGAAAACTCCATGCTTTCCAACCAGAAGATCCTCATTACTTTCTTCTTTTAATTGTGAAATCAAACCGTGATCACGATGTCCTCTTAAGGGCAAATTGTTCCTAGCACAAAATACTATAGTTTTTACTATAGGCCTCAATCGTTTTCGATTATCCTCAATAATGGCCGATGTTTCGGAATCTAAAACAACGTCAATGCTTTTCTTGCTTGATTCCATTACTTTTGTAAATTCTACTGCTTTTTCCATGGAGAATTTGTGGTACTTAGTATTTTCGTGCTTACGTAGATCTTCGGTGGCTTTTTTATATTTGGCTAACGGTTCTTTTACCAGTGTTTTGAGAGCCTAAAAAATGTACACGCTTGTTAAATTTATATTTATACATATTTTAGGATACATAGTTTTCTAACTAATTGAACATTTCGGTCGTTAAAGTAAAGCACCCGGTTTAGTAGTATAAAAAAAGGATTTTAATAAAGATTTAAAAGTTGAAAGTTTAAATTGATTTGTTTCGCATTAGTATTAACTTTATTTCTCAAAATGCCGACAATATAGGTAAGCCTTCCGCAAAAATTGCAAAGAACGCGTTTCGCAAAATTGTGGAGCTGGCCAGTTTTGCTGTTACACAGTACCTTTACACTTTCAAAATAGTATTACACAAAATGTTCCATAAATTTTGTACATTATTTACGGGTCACTTACAATTTCGTTAATTTTTATTGACAACTTCAAGAGTAATAAAATAAAATATGGAGTCAAAATTTTAATAATTTCAATATAAATTGGGTGAATTTAGGCTATACCTTTTTAAAGTATTAAAAAAACAATTATTAAAGTTTTGAAATATTAAAGTCAGAAATGCATTTGAAATTTTTATTCTTAAATTAATCTTAAATAATTTATTTTTAATTGTACCCAATTTTTTTTTAATATCTAAGGAACAATATTCGACGATAACGACCAATCAGTTGGTTGTTGATATAATCGTTAAAACATTAAACATTTCATACAAATGAAAATATCACACAAGTTACAATGAAATGCATAAGAAAAGAAAATCAAATATTTTACCTGAGATCCGATACCAGCACCTGAAGGAGCAAAGAGAACGCATTGGGTGCAAAGTCCACCGCCTAGCATTTGGCTATATGCTAGCCACTTGTATTTTTTTAGCCAATCATGATTAAATTTCCGTTTCTGTTTCCCTTCTACTAGTTCTGGAAAAGGAAATGTTGTTGGAGGTATCCAAGTATTTTTTAGTAATTTTAGTTTCTCATCATCTGTTAAAACTTCTTTCACGGCTCTTCCTATATCACAGGGATCATGTGATTTTTCATACGTATCCTATATATAAATATAGAAATTGATTAATTTGATAATCACTACGAGTATATACGTAATTTTTTATTTTTTTTGTAACAGAGTATAATAGATATCGTTTTTGTTTTTATTATCCTATATATTAAATTACTTGCATGTACAATAAAGTTACTTGCAAAAAAAATTCAAAAATGCATTTTTCGAAAAACTGCAGTTGTCTGGCTTTGGAACTGAACGACACATAAAAATAAATATTTATGTGTAAAGCTTACCGGAAGATTTATCTTGCCAGGATCATAGGCTTTTATCGCACTTTCTGACTTCGATTCCAAATTTCCAACATCTAGCTCTTTACAATGGCTTTTAGCGCTGCACTCTTTTTCCCCGAAATAATCGGTTAAATGTCGCTTCATTTTGATAGCGTACTATGCACAACTATAAACTGGTATAGGGAGATCAGTAAAAATTCCAGGCTGGTACGAGTCAAAGACACACAATACAATAGGAAGAACAAGGATGTTCTGGAATGTCTTCTGAACTAGTTTTAAAACCTGTTCGTGTTCGTTTGGTACTTTCATAAACGAATAATAAAATAGACAGGACGCTCCAATATCTGTTATTAAGAGAGGGTGTTACCAAGACGGAACACGTGACGTGACTAATTCCAATGCCTTTTAAAAACCATTTCTACCCTTTTCAAAATATTATAAAACATTAGTCTAGACTTTCATTTTCATTTCATTATCAATTACAATTTTCAGAAGTAAGTAAATGATAAAGACCATTATTACCAATTAAAGGCAGCTATGTCAGAAAGCAAAATACAAACTAACTTTTATAAGTCTTAAAAAAATAAAATTATTAAGATAATTTTTAAAAAATGACATGACTGTGAAAGGTTATTGAATCCCCATTTCAAAATCAATTTTGCATCCAAATCCAGTATAGTATTCTGGCATTTTTTCGGCATTCAAGAAAATAGTCTTCAGCTTTCAATTGTTTAACCTTGAAGTAAATGAAAGAATTTTTCTCCAGTTCCGTTTTGAAGGCTGTCGTCACGTGACCGCGCTGTTCGTATTATTAGGTTTTGCCATACAGACTTGGTCTAGTTAATTTATTCTTAGTCTATGGGTACTTTGGTTACCTATTAACAGGGCACTTGGACCAAACGTCGAAAACTACGACATTCTTTTACCTTTTACGGAGAATTGGGGGGAGAAAGGCAGACGCGTCATTTCATATAATTCTAGGGGGGGGGGGGGCAAAAATGAGATTTTCTGATCGGAAATTAAACTTTTTCTTAAATATTTGTATCTAGAAATACATTAAAAAAAAAAAAAATTCTAAAATCTTAGGTGGGGGGTTGTTATGAAAACCATTTTATCCAGTGTAAGTTTCACCCTCATGGGGGGGGGGGGGGCTATAGCCCCCTTAGCCCCCCACCCATGGAACCGCCTCTGACTGTGAGTATAAGATAGCTCACATAGCAAAGTGTAGGATAATCTAAGAATAAATGTTAATGTATGAGAAAACATGGAATGTTATTTGGGAAGTTCATTTACGTTATGATGGCTTCATTTTTGTATTACCTCTAAGCAATATATGATAAAGTTCATCCCTAACTTTATATACGCGCAAATCTATACAGTTTATGTTTAAATAATTTAGTACATGACTTTAGTGTTATTTAACTTCCACAGCCAAATATGCAGAATATGCAGGTAGCCTTTAACCCTCAACGTTCTGTTCTTTTCAAGTTCATCTAACATCCTTTTAGGCTTCATTATTTCAAGCTTTTAAAGGTGAGAAAAGAACCCAGTAGAAAAAAAGAACAACGAAATTATTATACTCAAATAATAAGTTTATGAGCTCTTTATCTATTTAACCTTGAGAGTAGTGCTAACTCTTTTTGAAAGTTTGCAGAAGATTAAGGTGCCCGTTTTATGGTTCCATTAAAACTGCTTGAAACAGGTCTTTAAAAAAAATTTAAATTATTTTTTTACCAAACATCAGAATAGGTTAAATATGCATGCTACTATGGTCACGTAGTAACTCGCGGGTTGAAAAAGATTTACACAAAGAGCTGACTTTCTTTTGTTATAGACACCAAAAGAACAAAAGAGGGAGAAAAAAATTCCAGCCATGAAAGGCAATTCGGATTGAAACTCATCAAAGATGTCTTTCCCACACCAATACGATGACTCAACTTGGCGAGTTTTTATTTTTCCAGTTGCTTGTGATAAAATATGGATTTGATTTATGGCCCTTTGCGAATTAGTGGTTTCTGAAATTGGTCACGAAAGATTCACTCGAAAACAATGAACCGTCAGTTAAAAGGGTGTATTTTGTTATGGCCATGTGGTCCCTTGAACCACATTTTAATTTCTATTGAAAAATACGCTTTAACGTGATGTGCCTCAAAAATACGCTTTAATGTAAATAAAAGAACTAAATTCGCAAATTAAACTTTTTTTTTGTTGTAATTTTGACACGTTATGGTAAATCTACAGTTAAATCTCTTTCAAATAACACCTTGATCATAAAAATCAGTCGAATAGTTTAGTAGGTGAATCTCACGGGGAAAAAAAAAAAAAAAAAAAAAAAAAAAAACGTTTTGCATGTTAAATATTTCGTGATTTCAACTCAACAGTTTTAAACAGAGACATTTAAAAAAATTTATACACAACCATTCAGTTTCTGTTAATCTCGCACTGCAATGGACAATTCCCACCTTTTTTTTTTTTTTTTTAACTCAATTCTAAATGTTTCGAAAAGGCCATAAACACAAAAATTTCTGCTCAATGCGCTTTTTCTTTTTTTAATTTGCGATCAAAATTACCTTGTTCGACGTTGGCGAGAAAACGACTCATTCGGCTGACATTGAATGTGACGTCACGGCTTCGCCCACATCTTGGCTTGAAATGCAGCAGCGGAAACTAGATTTGTAAGTTTCTCGCAAATTACGCCAACCTGTACGGAATATGGCAATGGCCTAACAACGCCAGCTATTTCAACGTCAGCTATATTTCAGAAACCTCACAGTAACCATAGAAACGATCGGACCTCTTTACGTCACGAATTTTGTTGGCTTTTATGATTGGACTGATGTTGGCTTTTATGATTGGACTGATTTTGGCTTGATTTTGGGGAATTTTCTTAATATTTGAATGACTAATTTTTTTCAATAACTTTTGTTTAAATATTTGGAATCAGAAAGAAATTCTTCATTAATGCATACTAATTTCACTCGTTTTTAAAAAATGCGGGAATTGTCCATTGCATGAAGCATAAAATGAGATACACAAACCCATCCTTTTCAGACAGAAAAATGCAATATACAAATGCTGAATGGAGTTACTATGAGAAGTTGGACGTATACTCAAAACAAAGATTTCAGATTTTTTTTTTTTTTTTTAAGGGATACATCAGGCAGTCAATTTCATAATCATCGTATATCGTGCCATATGAGAATGACAAACAAGACAAAATCATTCCTCACACTATACATTTTTACACTCTCAATTAATACAGTCAAACCCTGTTAACGCGGAATCGCTTAACATGAAATCCCTTTTAACGCGAAGTAAAAGCGGTTCTCATTACTTAAAACTTAACGTTAATTTATTCACTTAACATGAAATTCGGTTAACGCGAACAATTTCGACGACCCTATCGACTTCCCGTTAGCAGGGTTTGACTGTATAGAAAAACCCGACAGTGATGACAAATTTGTAAGACAAATTGATATAGTCTCGCAAACTTGCCTCAAATGCAAAGTAAACAGTATTGCTGAAAAATCATCAACTATAGTGACCCTTTAATCATTTTACAACAAGTGAATAAACGGGTGCTTGGTATTATATCTTGGATTAGGAGTTTTGAAATACCTTTACGAGTAACGTTTCTAATAATATTCCACAATATTTATTAAATAGTTACTAAAAACCATTTACTTTGTCATATGAATAGTGTCACCCACATATTATTAAACGAAATTAACAGCAACTAGAGGTCGGCGATACATCGATACGACGATATTTTTATCGATATTTCTAAAAAAATATCGATATTAAAAGTATCGATAAAAGTCACTGATACATCGATATTTTCAAACATTTTTAGTTTTTTGATGATTGTTTTGTAGTTCCATGTTTTTTTGTTTTTTTTCCCCCTTCTTCATTCCCTTTTCAAAAACTTTAAAATTAAAGTTTGAACTTGGCTGAGAGACAGTTAAAATGGCAACAATATTCAATATTTTCCATACACTTAAAAGCTATTGGAAATTATCTAAATTTTTCTTAACATCACTGCAACAATTAAGCGAAAATATAACTCTTTTTTTTTCTTCTAATAGATCCATTTCAGTTGAAAAAGTAGTCACCTTACAAAAAAGCAATCATGAAAAGTAGAAAATTGCCCCGAAAAACTTTGTTTCTGGTAAAATTGAAAATCAAATTTAAAAAAAAATCATGTTTCGATAAATCGATATTTTATCGATAGTTTTTTTATGCAACGATATAATATCGATATTTATTTTGCTCGGTATTTCCGACCTCTAACAACAACACATGTTTTATCTGTATCACAAGCTTACTCAATTTTGGTTTACTTTACAGATAGTTCTGAACTCCATGCACAAGTACCAGCCAAGGATCCACTTGGTGAAACTCAAATCCAATTCCCAAGGCGTGCCGACAATCACCAACATCGAAACAGAACAGTTTCGCACTTACGTTTTTCCTGAAACTGTTTTCACTGCAGTCACAGCATATCAGAATCAACTGGTAAATGTTGCTTTTTACTAGAATTAACCTTATTGTAATAAAACTAAATGTAATGTGCTAGAACTCGTATCATACTAAAATATGTTCAGTCACTTAAAGAAAGTCTGTTTCAAGTTTCAATCACTTTATTTTAAATAATTATATTCTCAATGGATACAATATATTTAAGAATGGATATCAATATTATATAAAATCGTTTAAGATAGGCACCCTTATCTGATTTGGCATACTTATCTGATTTGGAAGATATAACATTTTAGTTTTGAAAAATAATTTGAATCCAAGTTTTCTTTAAACACAAAATGTGAATTTTCTACCGCAACTAATGTTCTTTTGCACATTGCTAATGAAAATAACATTTTTTAAATAAAGTTTTTTTTCTATGCCATATCCATTAAAATGAAGAATACGGACAATTCTGTAAAAACAAGCCAATTTAATGTTTTAATAAAAAATATGTTCATCTCCAATGGTAGAAGGAGGGAACAAAAATGTGAAGGGATGCATGCTCAAAAGTTAGCGACGAGTGCATTTCCCCATGCCCCCCCCCCCCCTCCCACGATAAATTTTATAATTTCGTACCTTATAATAAAAATATTAATTAGTAAGAGAACAATTTTTACTTTCTAACACTAGCATTGAACAAGGGTTCAAAATTTATTGTTATTTTAATGAATATCTGCGACTAAGTTTTTTTACTTTGAAGTAAGAGATAAAGTGAAGTAATAATTCAACATTGTATGCGTTACTGTTTATTTAGATTTAAATAGTGCTTCCAAACGTAAATAATTTCATTAAATTAATAGAGAACTCTAAATTTTTTTTATGAGCTTTTTTTTTATTAAATAAGAATATAAATTTAACTTAAAAGGAAGTTCCTCCAAAGTTAAAAGCTGACCAAGATTAACATTATTTGTTAATAAAAATACTTATATATCTTTATTATACAGAGTAATATAATGCACTTTTGATATACCATAATTTTTTTTAAACTTTTGAAAACCTTATATCACTTTTTCTCGGTGTTACTGCATTTAAAGGTTAATATTATTTTTCTTTATTAGTTTTTAGATGTTTTTAAAAATGGGGGGAGGGATTTCAGTGATTTTAGAAGTGGGGGGGGGGGATAACGCAAGGGTATTTTCTTAAAAAGTAGGGGTACGCGTCACCCCGCGTCTACCCACACTTCTAGCACTGTTCATCTCTAAACGAAGTGGGTTTCCAGTACAAATGCGGTACAAGACCTTTCTTTGTCTTTTCATCAATGGGTAGCATCCACTGCCCAAATCTACAACATTTACAGACATATGAATTTAAAATAACATATTTCTGAGAGAATAGTAATAATTCAGTAAATCAAAAATGTTTTCCCCGGAAAAAAAACCCTAGATACAGAACTTAATTTATCAACACCAAATTTGACTTAATACCAAATAATATTGCTATGTATTTCTTCCAAATAATTTTGGTGGTATGTAGAAGTGATTAAATTGGTTTCCAAAAACCTTATATATTTTAATGGATGTTCATTTTCTTCATATTAGAACGCTTATTCAAATAAATGTGTATGTTCATCACTCTTAAAGCAAATTATCTTATTAATAGAATAGGATATTTGACAATATCAATTGTCCTGAAAAACTTTCACAGAACTCAAACAAACCCAAGACAACCGAATCCGATAGTGAAATTTCCCACCATCAACTTGACAAGCCCAACCTTTGAGCCACCAAGGTCTTGTTGACAAGTCCAAGACAATAAACAGTTGAAGTCTTACTCCCTCCCCTCACCGTCAAGAACAGTGATTGTTTGACAGCAATCAACGCTCTTGTTGACACTGTGTCAACTGCAGTGTCAACTGATACGACAAGATGACATTTGGTGTCAACAAAATTTTAAAATCACACCGGCAGCGTGAGTCGCTGGCTGGTAATGTTCGCAACCGGAAAATGCGATGCAAAGTCGTTGGACATATGAAAATAACATGTCTCGTTTCAAGATGACAGAGCGTGCCGATAAAAAAAACTCATGGTACAAAGTGCGTAAACTGCTTTCTATTTGAATAACGGTGCTACGGTTAGATCGACATCCATGACTAAAATTGGATCTTAATTTAGCTATTTAGTTTTATTTTCTTTATAAAAATTTTGCCTCAACTCATAAATAAAAATGAATACCATTGAATCGATTGTGGTGGTAATAGTAATTAACTTATAGATATTTTGACGGATATATAGTCAGTAAACAACTGTCTTTTATTCTAATTAAATTATGTTTACAACTAAAAAAAATATTTAAATAAGTTTAAAGTTCAAAAACAGTAGTTTCTTAGATCACATTTGTCTCGACTCTCACGCTACACAAATTTATACTGTCTTTATTCCAAAATCTTTAATAATATATTCCCTCAGTAACACTGTAAATAATTATTAGAAACTGAAAAATAATAATTTTTAAATATTCTTTAGAAAATAATGCATTTACATATTCCGAGATGATATGAATGCATGTATTTTCAAACTTTACCTATGGAAAATAGAAATCAAGCTGCAAACAGATCTCCAACAACTCACAACAGAAATATATGTAAAAAAATATTTTTCGAGATTGAAATTTAGTGCATATTGCATGCTGTTCGCGTATATTTGTGTTGTCAATATTCTTTTCAAAACATTACGACGAGCTTCAAGAAATTTAGTTTTAACAAGATCAGTAGTAAAAAACCCTTCTCACCAAGGTCATCATCAAGGTGTTAAAATCATTTTAATTAATTACATAACAAAACATTGGACATCATCAGACGGCACGAAGAGATATACATAACCAGTATATACATAAAAAAGGAAGAAAAATTTCATGAAATCGCAACTATAAAAATAACCCTTCCTTCGTCAATATCAATTCCAATCCTTTCTTTCCTTCTCTGATATAACAAAACCAATTAGTCAGATCTCTTCTTCGACGCTTCAGTAAATGAACCTTCCATTGTAATGCCCTGCCATCCCGATGTTTATGCCGCAAACACGATGTTTGTTTTCTGTCTGTTCTCCGATGACAGTCCGCAAGACAGATCGCAACAATGACGAAGTTAGTCAGCCGTTTAGTACTTATCTTGAGGAGAGATGAAGGGAAGCCTTTTATTTGTGCATTTTTACCCGTGACGGCTAAATTAGGACTCAAGTCCACACTCTGGCACCAAACTGCGAACAAAGGACCATGCTATTCAAGAGGGACAACAACATCTCATCTTCTTATGTCTGACGTTGATGGGTTCAGATAGTGATCAGGTTTTTAGGGAGAATTAACTTTTCAAAGTCTCTCATTAAACTTCATTTTGTCACTTCGGTTGTGTAAGAAAAGCACATCACCAACTGCTTTGAGTCGTAATAGTGTGCGCTAACAAAAGGGGGGAAAGAAAAAAAAAAGGGAAAAAAAAACATGTTTAGAACTATTTGGGCCAAAATTTTGTGAAAATAGTGATACCAATAACAAATAAGGTAGATTGTAGGTCACAGCACGGATCAACTCTTCTACTACATTCACTGCTCTGTAAAACATGTGGTGGGAACTTTCAGTAGAATTTCTGTATTTGTTAAAATAATTTTGCATACACATTGATTTTCATATTCGATTGATAGACCAAAGCAGAGTGACACGGATTAGGAAAATGCAAAATTATAGACATGGAAATTATAAATATAATCTTTCAACAACGTCGAAAATTATACGTCTAGCGAGTTAGTAGCCAACTTCTTTTTAAAGGGGAAAAAAAAGCATTTCACGCTTAGTTAACTCCATAATGGATATAATCATGCGATTCACCTATTGTTTTACCTCATCACCTGTCCATCACACTAATCAAGGTAGATTATTAGTCGTCTTTGATTTCAGACAAATCCATCACTCCAGAGAGATTCCGTGAATGTATTTCTTGAATTGGAAGATGTATTGCTTTTTAATAGCACTCAATGGCACACTCTTCTGAGAAGTATACACTATGAATGCCCTGGTGAGAATGAAAATTGTTTTGGAGTGGATCGGAGATAGCCGGTCACTTCATACCGAATGTCAAGAACGAAATGTTATACCGACCATTGTTATCATTGTTAGTTGTCTGGTGGTCGTTGTACAATCTTCGCGTGAAAATCATCGTAGGTGATATCGCATGACGAACTCGGGAGGTCTAGATAAGTGAATGAACTTATGGTGCATTTTTTTGCAAAACATTCACGCTCTTCTTGGTTCAGGTTAGGTTTAGAAATTAAATTTCGTAAAAAAACTAAACAAAATGGGATTGTACTTCTTAGAAGATACCGAAAACATCGGGCAAAGATATTTTTTTTTTTTTTTTTAAACTTTTGGAAAATAAAATTAGTTCATAAATTGAATATGCACGACACCAAATGCAAGCAGTAACACACATAAAAAGTAATTTTTTGTCTTCATATTCTAACGCTTGTTAATAAATATATGCTTGTTAATAAATATTGGTTCCAGAAGGAATTCATTAAGTTCTACCATACACTCTCTACTATCTTGTAAAAAATTGTAGCTAGGTTTAAAGTATATTCTTTTATTATAATTGATGCATAATTATTTGTTGCAAAAATAGTGATTATGGTTTAAATTTCACTAATATTATTTACTAATAATTTCCGCTATAACAGTGATTTTATTTTTATTTTCTCTATTTCTTTAGATTACGAAACTAAAAATCGACAGCAATCCTTTCGCCAAAGGTTTCCGTGACTCCTCCAGACTCACCGATTTGGAAAGGTAAAGATGAATTAGATTAACTAACTTCATGAAAATTTTCGTTTTAGGTATTCAAGATATCGCATAACTTCCTATATTGGCAAGATTTCCACTTTGAATTGAACATTCCTCAACTTCAGAAAAAATATATATGATAGCGACTTTTCGTAAAAATTAAAAATTACTGATTTTCCTTTCACAATTTTTATTTCAAAAAAGTTTCCGATATTCATTTCCGGTTACGAACCTCTCTTCAACTCGAAACTTGAACTTTTCAATTGTTATAATTTGAAGTAAATTGTTTTGAATTTCACATCGGAAATATTCGTCGACATTTCAAATCAATTCTATGTATCACGGGAAACCTGTAGAATGACATTTTTAAACTTAACATGGTGAAAGATATTTCACGCTTGATTGCTGGGTTATAAAAAATCTCGACACTTTCCTAATCGTTGATATAATAGAACAGATACAGGTAATCTAATTCGATAGGCATACCTTTTTTTTGTAATTTTTTTTGTATTTATATATATATACATTCAAAATTTATTTTTCAACCTCAGTGAATGACAGAGGAGTTATTCAAAAAACATTTGCTCCAAGAACAAGAAAGAGTCAAAACAAAACAAGTTGCCGGAAGGAAGCATGGAATATCGGAAACTTGGAGAAAACAATGGTCACGCACTTGAATTTGATTGAAAGGAAGAATAAAAACCAGTTAAAAAATCATAAATTTAAAGCTGACCATTCAATGCTGTTCGTTTATAATACAAGCCTCCTTTTCTCTGTTTCCTCCAAACGACTTAATTAGAAGAGAGCGCATAATTTTCAATGTTTTTAACATTGCCAAACGAAAAAAGAAAAAAACAAGAGTTTTGGGTTATTATTACCTCTTGACTGCTCAACCAAAACTGACGTCGATTTTCCTTTTTTATTCGAAAGTTTTAGCAGTAAAACATGTTTTGGTTTTGATGGGATTTCAGTATGGAGATGAAAAGTTGGTTTATATGGAGCATCCGAATTCGAAGGTGCATGCGCCATCTATGGGACGATTGGGTCACTAAATGTTATTCATGATTAACAAGGGACCTTACGGTCTCGGAAATTCAGATCGGGATGAGACTCGGTAAATTAGTAGTATACCTTATGCCTGATTTACACGCTACCAGTCAGCGCTGCCAGGTTTGGCGATTTTTCGCCAATTTGGCGATTTTTGAAGGCGTTTGGCGATAGGTTTTGAGGGTTTGGCGATTGGCGATTTTTTGGCGATTTAAAAAAATTATTCTGGCGAATTTCCACCTTTTTTTGGCGATTTTCGGATTTTCCAGTGATTTTCTGGATATTTGCTATTTTTTTATATATATATATTTTTTTTGTTTTGCTTAAAGCAGACTTAGTCAACCTTCCTTGTAACTGTCTGGTGAATGCAGGCACCTGTTGTCTTGAATTATTGAGGATTGGTTAGAAGATACATTTATTGCACTATCATTAAAATACTTTGGCTTACTTTTTGTTCCTGTTTTGTTCTCAACCATTTACTTTTAAATACTTTGCTGTTTGTAGATTATTAGGCATTAAATATGGTACTTAATTGATATCTATTTTAAGAATTCGGTTGTTCATTTAGAATATGGCCTATTTTTTAATTTTATTTTCATTGGGGAAACAATTTTCTTTGAATTTTGTATGTTGTATTTCTAAATCCTAACTTCGATTTTGTTTGCTTTTGTGTGTGGTGTACGAATCTGAGAAAATGATAACGACAAATTAATCCACTTGCCTAGCTTTATCCATTCGATCTGAAACTTAGCAGATAGATTTCGATATCGATAGCAATGCATTCTATCAAGTTTTAGGGCTGTCACTAAATGGCCTCTTTTACACACGTTTCTATTTGACTTGGAGGAACTAATTAACTCATTTACTGTAATCCAATTGAACTTAATCTAAGTGTTGTAGTGTAAAATAAAAAGAGGTGGAAGAATTCGAAGTGCGTTTCAACTAATCACAAATTGTTTTCTTATTTCGTGCAAAGGATTTTTACTTATTAAGAAACTTGATTCGTATCTAATAATCTAAAGGTGTTCCCAGAAATAAAAAACGAGAGGAAGAAGCAGTCTTCCCACGTAGGTGGCACATGGAACGCGACAAAAAGAAAAAAAAAATTGATTAATTATTGTAACTATTATAAGAAGTCAACCGATTCCCCGAAAATCCGTTGACTTCTTATAATATAGTTATAATAATTAATTTTTTGCCCAGAAGTCAAAGTCAATGAAACAACTTTAAAAACTTTTTAGCATGTATTATGAAATGAGTATCTTATTTAAAATGATAAAAGTTTAATAAAAAAAAATTAAAAAAATTGAAAATGTCGACATCAAAAATAAAGACTAAAAATTAAAATGTTAGATCAAACACCAGTCATTCATTTTAAGTTACTTGTTTCGTTCACATACCAAACTAATCGGAAATTCTCAAATAATTTACAAAAATGTATCACATATTTTTCACAGCAAAATCTAATACATTAACAAAGAGATACAATAGATTTGAGAAGTTTTTGACTATTGAGAAGTTCTAATTTAAGCCGATCCAATTGAAAAAAAAATGTCATAGGAAATAGTTGTTTATGCAACTAGTGGGGAAAGTAATACTTTTACAAACAAGGTAAAATGCTTATTTGATGAGTGCGACCCAAAATAGAATATCGTAGATCAATCTGTTCGGGAGTTATGCTTACTAGGTCTACGGACGTACACCGACATTGTTCTAGACCACTTTTTTTAACTCAGAGCACATCCCAAAACATGAAGAAAAGCAAAAATCGATTTTTTTTTTTTTTTTTTTTTTTTTTACCGAATCCAATACTTTTATTCCCTGTTTTAACAAATGGATCATTGAAATTCATAAAAATAAATTTATCTAGTTCCATGTAAAAGCATAAAATTATTGAAATGCAAAACTGTTCGTGTAACTAAGAAAATATGAAATATTGTTTCAAAATTTTCCATAGCGTGAAGGAGTTCTGTGGTGATCTCAATTTTCAAAATATAAGTAGACACGACAGGGATTGTGACAGATGTCCGATTATTGATGTAGTAAGAATCTGAACTGTTAAAAAAACAAGTTTAAAATTTTTAACAAATTAAAATTTCCAAACTCATAAGATTATTAAGAAAACTAATCAAATAATTCTTATTCAAAAACATAAATTCTTATTTTTATATCCAATTAAAGCATTGTAATCAGTCATGTTAGCTATGTCAATATTTTTTTTTCATTTCTCTCTAAAGTTAATTAACTCTTTTTAGAAATAATTGTGGTTAAAGCTGTACTATTTACATTTTTATCTACCATTTTCTTCATCATTTCCAGGTTCGTTGTATTTTCTTCTATTTATACTGTTTCTTCCCTTGAACAAAATCAAATTGAAAGTAAATAATAATTTGCAATCTTTTATTATTCTTATTGTTAAGTTTTAAATGACAAGCGTAAGCAAATAACCTATGAATATCCAAGAAAAATTTCCAATATTATTTCGAAAGCAACGAAATTTTTTTTTACGTAATGAATAATACGTGGCAGCCTAAACTGGTGACACACAGGCCTCACTAAAAGGCCGGGCACGGCGCGGATACAAGCCTCCTTTTGATAAATGTCGAAAGGGGAGAAATGAAATCTTAAGGAGGGTGGAATTTGTTCCTGTGTGTCTTCAGCTTAACTTTCCTAAATCCCAGCCCAGTTAATAGATAGAAATGGAAAGGAAAAAAGCCAAACCAGAATCGGTTTCGGCTCAAGATTGGAACAAGGGAAAGGAAATGACACTGCACTTTTCATCCCCCCCCCCCCCACGCCGACAGTGCGACTAGTATTTTAACAAACACAACAGGGTACCCCTTGGTCCTTTGTTCTGTTCGCCGCGATTTGGTTCTGCATGCGAGACAAAAAAAAAAAAAAAAAAAGGAAAGAAGAAGGCTGGAGGCTAGAAGCTAAACTGCCCTAAAACGAGATTCTCCACAACCATTTGGTTACGTTAAGTTTGCCCGCCAAGTCGATCTAATTATTTGTCAAGTAGGCGCCGAGGTTTCTTTGTAAGAGAACTCCTGGGGGTCAATAGGGAGGGATAGGAAACCCTAAAAACGGCTGCAAACTAATTGAAATTTGAAACGAACACCACAGTGACGAACACTACCGGGTAGGGGATAAAATAAATTGATCTTGTGTTTTGTCGCCTACTCGTATAGTAATGACCCTTGTTTATTTAATCCATGCCTTGAACTTATCAGATTACTCGAAAAAATGACCTCTCCGTAGCAAAAAAAATACATTCTTTTTTGGGGGGGAAAAAAAACCCCGCAGATATCCTCATTTTCAAATTACCCTCCAACGTTGAAAAAACCAGGTATTTATCCGCCAATTGGCTTGGCTGGAAAGGCAATACTATTGATAAACACATCTTATTTCTAAGATAATTAGTTTTTTTGGCGAATTATTTTCTCATTTGGCGATTTTTGGCTATATTTTGGCGATTTTCTTGATTTTGAGATCTGGCGATTTTTGGCGATTTTTTAATAGGCTGTTGGCGATTCAGGCTATCTGAGAGTTGGCAGCCCTGCTACCAGTAACTACCGCGACAGCCGGCCAATTGGCTGGAAGATCATTGGAACCAGTTGGCTGGAATTCTAGTTTACTGGTGTTTCATGTTTACACGGTGCCAACCGACTGGAAGAATACGGGAATTGCGCGAGCATAATTTGCTGACGATTTGGTTTTCTTCTTTGACTAGCGGCAGCTGTTGATTTTTTTAAATAAAGTAAAATCTAAAATATATAAAATCTAATCTTAAAATGTTTAAATATACAATTTTTCTCAATCATGCCCATTTTTAAGGCTGTTATAGACTCTTTGCACATTTTTTTTTATATTTCCTATTGAATATCTGTAACAAAATCGTAATTTTACTAGTTTGGCGACAACGGGTTACCAGATACTTGTAAAATTGCCTTTTTTGGGATATTGTAATAGAATTTCGTTGTTTTGTAATTGACTCTAGTATTTGAACATTTTACAGTCACTGATCTCTAATTAGAACTTCTGAGTTATCATTGTGTTTCATAAATGTTTTAAATAACTTAGTACAATTTTCTACTCCCTTGCACTTCCTAAAATCTTCATATACATAAAATTTGGAATAAAACTTATGGTTTCTTTTTGTTATTAAAACAATTCTCTATTTTGTTTATAATATTGAGTTAAATGTAAATTTGCAGGACAAAAGGTGGAAATCTTAGAAAATGCTTTTATACGAAATACTTATTACCTAAAAAAAAAAGCCTGTCCAACAGAGGAAGTTAAATGTAATCTCCCCCCCCCCCCCTTAACTTATTTTAATGTTGAATTGAAAACTAAATATTCGTTTTTTTGTGGACTAGGGTTTTGATACATATTCTTTCTTTGATTGATAATTCTTTAAGATTAAAATTTCATCTTAAAAATGTTAGCAAATTAAATATCATTAGTTAAGCAATTTGTAAGCATACTGGAACTAAAGAATTTGGATTTAAAAAAAATGACTAAATTTATCTTTTCATTAAAAAAGATTTTGTACTTTAATCAAGTTCGTAATTTGCACTTGAATCTTCTTTGGAATTCTATTCATATAAATGAAATAACACCAGTGAAAGAGTCAGACAAATAAATTTCATATAGATGTTTTATTCTTACAATAAAATTGGAAAAGTCTAAAAATCAATAACTAAAAACATTTAAATTTGCATAAATACCACCAGTATAAGTTTTTACAAAAAAAAAAACCTGAGTGTCTATTTCAATAAAATAATCCATTTTTTTAAATTTTGAAAAGAATCATCCCAGATCATTATTGCAGTTGAAGGTTTATGAACAAGGAAGAGGAGCAATTCACGACAGGTCCGAGTTGGTCAAGATTCAGAAGCCAATTTTAAAAGTAGTATTGCTTAATAATAGAATTCATTGGAAACAAACGCCTGTGATTAAAGCAATTCCCATCTCGATTCTGGTCTCGCCTATCAAAAGTGCCATGTTTGAACCCTGTATTAGGCGACAATGTTCTTTGGGGTTCAGAATCCATGTCAAGTTGTATATCCTGGAATGAGAAACCGTTATCAGGCACAAAAATAGGTTGTTAAACGTACAAACCAAAAATAAAGATTGCAGGAACTTTAAACAGGCGTGCAACCAGGGGAAAGGTTTTTAGGGTTAGAACACCCCCCTAGAATCACCAACATTCCCAGTATTTTGTTATGAATGAATAAGAAACACTTGGTAACCGAAAATAATTTCAAAGGATACGTTTTTAATCTACCGTCATTCAGACAGAGTAAGTTAATGTATCGCACTAAAGTAGGTATTAGACTCCAAAACTGAAATAAATGACATATTTGTAAATCTCATACTATCAAAAAATCATTGTAGATTGCTTTTTGACTTCTTGGGTCCAATAAAAAGTATTGTTTAAAAATTTTATAAACATGGATGTCTATTTTCCAAATGTTGTTATTGTGTTTCAGTGCTTCATGCCTTTTATTTCAAACACCATTAAGGTATCCGACTAGGTTCGGAGACTTTTTTTTTTTTTAATTTCCATTTAATTGGCATAATTTTTGCATTTTAAGGTAAAGCATATCTTAGAATAAAGGTATGGACTAAAAAATATTTTAAAATATTGAATATTTTTCAAAATTTGAAACATTTTTAGACTAATTTTTATATAAACGTTAACAACGTAAAAAAAAATTCCACTCACATTTTATGAAATTTTCTTTGACTAACATGTTGTTTGAACTATCCTTTAGGGCCTTGAACTATGAAATAGGTATATTCCAAATTTTAACTAAGGTATGGGTGTTGGTGTACATAACCTTACATTCTTCGAGAAAACAACAAGTGTCATTACATAAAATCCTCCAAAAACACACATTTAAAATTAAAATATCTCAAAATGGTACTTCAGTGCACTACGAAATGCACTGAAGTTTATGTAAAAAAAATATCAGATATGTAAAATGATTCTGATATTGGTGTTTGTGTTCATTCGCCTAAAAATATTGCTCCTTCTCTAATTGAATAAACAAGAAAAATTTTGCATCGATTTATGATCTAGGTTACATGGATAATACAGGATATAGAAAAATATGCCATATTAGGTTTTTATGTATAACTTGAATATTGGACAAAAACCATTTTAATATTTTGGCATATGAGACATTAAGAAACTGCAAAAATATTGATTGGTGAAAAATATAAGATGAGGAATTTTTACGTAGAACTTGTTTTTGTAACAGAAATACAGAAGTTAACTTGATGGAAAGACCCCTACCACAGAGAAATTTTCTGGTTGCACCCCTGACGTTAAAACTAGTTCCATGATGCAATAGTGAATACTAATTGGTTTGCAATTCTGGGAAGGTTTCAAAAAGTTCTGACTAATGCTGTACCATGAAAATAATTACATGAAGCTGACTAGAAAATAAATGTGGGAAAAGTGTCAGAGGGGATTTCAGTCGAGATGCATTTAAAGACTTGATGTTGCTGGTAATTTTAAATAAAAGCATATTGTTACATATTAAAATATTTGAGTAGCATAACAAATTAACTATAACACATTATGCAGTATTAGTGAGAAGTTGCAGCTTGCATGTTTCAATTTTTATTATTTTCATATAATTATTTTCACAGAAACAAAAAAGTTGGATATAAACACAAATAGAAATTTTTAAAGGTCAGCCAGTAAGAAAAAAAAACTTTTTTCTATAATAGTTTAAATGTGTTGGATGAAAATCTTGGTTTGCAGTCTAAGCCATTGCAGCATATTCGAGTGGATGACAAATCAGGAAAAACCAATTCGAAGACATCCCTTGCATACTTGTACACTCTTGTAGAGGAGTAAAATTTAAATGCCTTTATACCTTTTCTTGTTATTCATCAGCACTCTTTTTGTCAGTTCCCAAAATACATTCGAAAATATAAAAATTTCAGAAACATTTTCACAAATAAAGTTGTTTCCTTAGCGTTAATAACTTCAGCCAAAATAACAACGTTGATAATTTCAGCCAAGTGTTTAAATTTTTTTTTTCCCCCCTTCTACTTATACTTTGCTGCAAGTTTTTTTTACAACACATTTATATTAATTTTCATTACATTTTAACTCTCTGCTTTAAGTGGTTCAATGTTTTATTGTAATTGTGATAACATCCAACAGCCAATTACTTCAAGTCTAACAGTTGATGAAGACAAGTTGCACTCTGCTTGTTAGCTTTCTTTCACAACCTAGAAAAGAAATTTTAATTGGATTGGCATTGTTTTCAAAGAATTTTTTGACTTACTATTCTATCTCTGATTCAGACTAAAAAACATTTGTTATTGATGGCATAAATTTTCCATTAAATGACATTCAAAAACAAACAATTTTTAGTTACGAATTAGTTTCTTTCACAACTTTTGCACAAGCAGTAGAACTTAATTTACAAAAACACTCAACATGCTTTCAGAGATAAAAGGAGTCAATTGTGATAACATCCGACAGCCAATTACTTCCAAGTCTAACAGTTGATGAAGACAGTTGTACTCTGCTTGTTAGTTTTCTTTCACAACCCAGAAGAGCAAACAAATATTGAAATTATAATGTTAATCTTTAAACAAAATATACATATCTACAAAATTTGCTGATAAAAAAAACTGCATAAATTATGCATCTGTGAAATCCATCTCATGTTGGGTCCTCCTTATGTTGTGTAATAATCGAGTAAATTTATGACTGAAATTTGTACCAAAACATTTAAGCTTAAAGCATAATTCCAACTATAACAGCTTTAAAACTACCATTATTTGACTCTATATATTCACTAGTATTTTAACTAAATTCAAATACCCAAATGTAAACAAACATCTTATTGTTGACATTCTTAACGTTGGCACACATAATTCATTCTAGTAGCCATTATTTAAGACATACTACTTTTGAATATAATATACTACACGAGATATACGTATAATTTATATGTATTTTAATTCAATTAGAGCACATAAATGTAAACAACCGCTAATGTTCAGAAGTACTTCAACAAAAGTAATTAAGGAACTATTTCTGGAAATTATATGAATGCCAAATGTCACAGATGCTTCCCTCAGACACAATCAATATGGGATTAGATAATTCTTATCTTTTATCAAAAGTTACATTATAATTTAAAATATTTTAAAAATCAATAATAAGTAAAAAGGAACAGTTAGGCTTTCATACGAGTGATTTTAACGGGTATTATTTTCCTACTATCTCTATAAGTGCAACCAAAAACATTGTAGTTAGGCATATTATAATGTGATTGTGAAACACAGTGCCGTTTCAATTCCGCGAAGGATTGCCGTCGCCAAGGCCAAGCTTACTAGGGTTGCCTTTCGGAATATGACGGAAATTACTTAAAAATATATTTGTATGTTTTAACACAATAAAAAATACTAATAATTATACTAACCCAAAGCTAGATGTTAGGAATATGCCAGTTTTCCTTGACAGTTGCTGTTTTCATTATATAATCCATATCATTCCAACGATTTGGCATCGTTTCTAGTTTATATAAAGCTTGTTCTTGTTATAAACATTATCATTCAAGTATTCAAGTCTTTAAAACTTTCAGTGAAATAAAACTACTGCAGGTGTTTTACACGGTGCACGAGAGTATGAGGGGAGGAAGAGTGGTGGGGGAGGGGAGTTGACGCTCCAGTAAATAGAAAATGTTTTATCTACTGGAATCACCAGCCAGAGGCGATCACGTGACAAACTGGCTTATCCTGAGACTGGAATGATGCGTTTACACGCTACCAGCTGTGACGTCACACGACTAGGGATCTCAACTGGAACGCCGACTGGTAGCGTGTAAATCAGGCATTAAGGGTATCCACACAGTAAAGCAATAAAGCCCACTAGCCAGATGATTCAGAGAAAACAGGCTCTAAAGTGTTACGCATAGCTTATATACTAGTAGAGATTGCTGCCCTGCAACTCCCGGTGGCTAAGTAGTCAGCGTGCTGAGTCGATTTCAGCGACGGTCGATCTGGGTTCGATACCTCGTAAGGTTTTTTTTTTTTTTTGTCAATTTATAAAGTAACTGTTACAGCTAACTGAAATTTGAATTAAAGATAATACTTTATTTTTAAATACGTAATATGTTTTAATGAAGGTACATTAAAACTCTATTTACTATTCTCACAAACAAGCGATTCTAAATTTTGAGATATTATAAGCTATAGAAAAATAAATGATTTTGCAATAAACATGAAGAACCAGTTTCTATATGGAAGAGTAGGAATGTTGTCCTATTGTACATAAGCAGGAAGTCGGAAATTTTCCAAACCCTAACCGTACTTATCGAACAATGGTTCTACCCCTACTCAACCCACTTTATAAATTGATATTTTAAATAAAAAATAAAATAAAAAATGCAACACGAGGTATCGAACCCGGATCGTCCGTACGGTAACCCAGCACGCTGACCACTTAGCCACCGGGTAGTTGCAGAGCAAAAGTCTCTACATCAATATATTCGAAAAAGAAAAAAATGCAAGCCCCTTTTTTTGTCGAAGTCACTCCTCTTAAACTACTCAAAAGATATTTATGGCAAAGATGTCTTTTGAAATGAATTAGAAATTTAACTGTAAATATACACCAAAAGTGCAAAATGCAATTTATTTGTTTAATTCCAATATTTTTTCCTCATTGCGCTATCGATTAAGCCACTAATGTGGCAGAAGTGTTTTTTGAATATATAAATGGCAACATCTAACAGGATTTGCGTCGTTTAGAATCTTCAGATTTGATCCGAACTTTTTAAGTGTTGATAAATACTCATTTATTTTTAAATCTATTGATTTTAAGTAATTATTTTTCTAACTGGAAGATTGTGTGCCGTTCGATTCAACAATCGACTGCTGCATTTTTATTTCGTCAATATATATTCTATAACTGTTAGCGAATATTGTACACGTGAAATTATCAAACGCCGTTTCTTAGACATTCCAAAGATACTATAATCATCCTTCGGGTTAAAAATGGCAAGCTTCCATAGAGAAAAGAACTTATAAGAAGGTAAGCTTCGCCGAAGAGAGCGTACAAAACTCGCCAAATCCCTGTGCCAAAATGAAATGGTTTCCAGACATGCGCAGAGCGTTATTCTTATCTTGGCGAACATCAGATTTATTTCGCCGAAAAGAACCGTGATTTTTTATGATTTCCAATGTCCATAGTATTTCAGTATCTAAAATTTCGTTTTAAATTACATGCACCTCCTATGTCACTTTGTTGACGGATTCTACATTGTGAAGTAACATTATTTATTCCATTATGTATTGAAGTTTGTTCATATTGTTCGCTTTTGAGTGCAATAAATTCCGGTAATGTTCTGAAGATTATAAAATTTTCGTTAGAGAATTTTAGCAGAAGGAAATTTTTTGCAGTGTAGTAAAACTTGATAGTTTGTGTTCTTAATCGTTTGTTGTAATTTTTTCGCCTCATTCCGAAGATTAGTTTTATGTCAAATACAGTTTTTTTTTTTTTTTTTTTTAAACTTTTCTTTTTTTTTTCTTACTTTGATATCGCTTAAAAAATGTTTATCCCTTGTTATATAAATGAATATATAAATGAACATAAAAAACATAAAATAAAAAATATAGAAAATATAAATGTTAGTTATATAAATGAATTCAATTATGTGTTTATTTGAAATTTGACGCAAATCTGAATTACCATTGCGATTTTTTATTTGATGAATTTGTAGCTAAATGATTATTGTCAACTGTTGGTTAGTAAATTCTTCTAAATTAGTACAATGATATTGGTTTTTGAAACAAATGTTATTGGTTTATGTAGTTGCATGTGATTTAATTTTTGTGCACTTCTGGTTCCCAGTCGAAATGTAGGTACTGCTTCGAAGAATGCATGGAAACTTTATTGGAAACATTTTCTTCTAGAATGTGTTTCAATAATTTTGTAATTATTAATTTTGATAATTCTTGATGTTCATATTTCTTACGAAAACTTACTAAAAGTTCACCATTACTGGAATATATGCTGTAAAAAAGTCAAATAAAATATTAGGAATCGTATTTCATTACAGGATGGAACTTTTGTTATAGTGGTTCAATATCCCCCCAAAAAAACACTTTTGAAAAGTAGAAGAACCACCAACCTCAAAAATACAAAAAACTTTCTTGCAATAAAAAAACCATAAACATGATGAAAATTTTCAACCACAAATACAGTGATATAAAAAATGGCCAACCTCTGATTACAGATCTCGGTTGTGACTTACTTAAAAATGTATGCTTACTTAGTTTATTTTTAAAATTTAAGTTCCGTTCCCATAAAAATTTACGCTGCTTGAGGTTGGCACCCGTCATATGAATATTAACAATGCTTGCGTTTAAACTAATTTATGGCTGTTTGCACGAATATTTGAGGAGATATGATTTCATTTGGATGGGTAGGAAATACATAGTGTAAATCTTCATGTTCATGTAGATGTAATTTTCAAAATAGTATAGAGAAACTGTGCTCAAACGCTCGCATTTTTATCCATATTAAGAATTTTTTAAGTCGGAAACTGAAGTGTTTGTGGTAAGCTTTTGTTTGGTTGATACATGCATTTTGGAAAGTTTTTATTGTGTGGGGGGTTTTTGGTTAGTAATTAAGACGGGTGGCAACCTCAAACAGCATAAATTTTTATGGGAACGGAACATAAATTTTAAAAATAAACTAAGTAAGCATACATTCTTAAGTGAGTCACAACCGAGATCTGTAATCAGAGGTTGGCCATTTTTTATATCACTGTATTTGTGGTTGAAAATTTTCATCATGTTTATGGTTTTTTTATTGCAAGAAAGTTTTTTGTATTTTTGAGGTTGGTGGTTCTTCTACTTTTCAAAAGTGTTTTTTTGGGGTGATATCAGAACTTTTTTTAAACAATTTTTTGAATTTGTCCTTTTAATCGTTTTTCTATTTATCACCCATGGTACACCTGGTACCAGGTTGGTTGGTTGTTTTCAGATTATCTTTCGCCGTCAGCAACACGAGGGCTATAATGCGCCGAAACATTCGTCATTAGACAAGCCAGCATACATTTACAAACACCCTTGCCTAACACGGGACTCGAACCCGCAACCTCGCGGTCTAGAAGCTAGCACGCTAACCTCTATACTGTTTGGTCGGCCACACCTGGTACCAGGAATATTCATAATTCTTCAAACTGAGTTCGACGATACCTTACATGCAATAATTATCTTTAAAATTGATAAACCGGAAGTGGTACCAATAGCATACCTGCTGGTACTTTAAACATTCATAATTCGTCAAAACAAAAGTCCAACATGCCTATTTATCTTGGAAATTGATGAATCGAAAATGGTACTACCTATGCTATACCTGGTACCTTAAACATTCATAATTTTTCAAGACAAGCCCAACGACACCCAACATGCCATATTTATCTTCAAAATTGATAAACCAGAAGTAGTACCACCTATGGTACATCTAGTACCATGAATATTCATAATTCTTCAAGTTGAGTTCAATGATATCTTACATGCCAAAATCTACTTGAAAATTTACAAATTGGTTGAATGCGGACGGCAGTAACCATCAACCACGAACGAGTAATAGAAACTTGTGTATGGCAACTTAAACCCCCAAAACTTAAAGAAATACGTTGCCATCGACAAAGAGCCTGTCTGCCAAGTTTCAGCTGGATTGGTTAGTTTGTACGCTCAACGACCTATTTTAGTGCATAATAACGACTAATCAGTCCGGGACCCACAGCTTAAAGTGGATTCCGAATCACAACGAACATCCACACCTAACCCAGGAATCAAATCCGGCACCTTTAACATACAAGCCCAGAGAGTTCATCCTATTGGAAATTTATTCTAATAAATTGTTACAAATAAATATTACAAGTTTTTTACAGTCTAATTATTGCAATATAAATTATTTTTACTATGCCAAGCATTATTTTGGTTCACATAATATAACCCATTGATATTTGACAAAATTTAAAATATTTTCTTAACAACAATTTTAAAATTCACTATGAAATTATAATTTTGATGATATATGATTCTACGATTTCCTTTTACAACGAAAATTAAACAAAATCAACACATCTTTAAAAACGAATGACATTTTTGCAATCCATTAGCCAATTACAATGCGTGTTTCATTTAGTCCCGCTGTAATGAATTGACTGTGACGTCAGCTCGCATAACCTCCACATTTATACTTTGCAATTCAGCCCATAGTATCTTGCAACACAATGTGATTATTTTCCTTTTTAAACGGAGCTTTTCCGAAATTAAAATGTTTTTGAAAGTTAACTCACCCTAAATTGTTATATAGTTCAAATAACACATGCAATTTGAAGAACAAATATTTCTCTTTAATTCTGTCTCTTCAAAAATTAAATTATTAAAATTTTAAAGATGTTATAAGCCATATAATCATAGTCTAATTCGTTCTGCCTATACTATTACATTAAGTTCATTCTCACTTAAGCCTAACATGTCGGAAAAACTAACTTCGAAATGATATCAAACCGTTTGGCAACTTTTGGCATATATATCTGAATCACAATTACATGTTGATCGCCTTTATCTGTCGCCAAATTATGAAATGAAAAAAAGTGGTTTTAAATTAATTAAAAATAGAAAGAATTATTTAACGAAGTTTAAACCAGCGTAGGATTTTAAGTTGAATCATTCCGCATCCTATAATTCAATCCGTTTGAAGATCTATAGCTTAGTTAGGGCTGGACGTTTGTCTAAAATTTTACATCAAAATCGGGCTAGAACTCGTTTTTTTATTTCGTTTGGGAAATTTCAATATTTTTTTTCTTCGTTGTCTTTTATCCTAGGTACTCAATTTTTTTTTCTTTGAAAGATATCACCGAATCGAATCTATGGTATTTTTTGTATAATTATGTGAAGTTTCGTAAGCGCGCTAGAAAATAGTCAATTTCGGCTTTTTCGCTGGAAGTTGTGCAGAGAATAGATACTTACTGTCGTTTCTGCCTTTTTAAGGTTGGCGGCGAAACGACCGTTTCGTCTGATAATGCTAATATTGTTTCAAAAAATATTCATTTATCTTAGCTAAAAATATAAATTAACGTAAATTTGGTTGAATGTGTAAATTTGTCAAGTAAAAATTTAATAAGAAAACAGATTTTTTTTTTTTTTTTTTTTTATAAAAGATTTCTGGGAAACTATAAAATTTAATTGCCAAATGAAACCAAAAAGAGTGATAAGCTTAGCAAAGTTAAACTCTGCAATGACGTCATGTGAATTAAACTATTTTGCATTATCTCTATGCAAAGATACTGTTATGAATTTTTCCACGGAGGCAATGATGGCACAGTTTTCACGGTTTAAAAATATTTATTCTCTCTTCAGAAAACTCACAAAATTTATTCACAGGCAACAGTTTAATTACTCTCAAGCTTCAACACAAGCTTCAACAAAAATAACTTCGAATTCAGCGATTATACAAGCTCACTCCAATAGGTAAATAAAGCGATCAGCTTTCAACGAACTCCGAAGTCAATCTGAAAACTTTCCCGTTCTCCAGTCTTTTTATATACAAGCGCGTGAGACATTCTCGAAATTTCCAGCCAATTCATAGAAAAGAAATATCTCGAAACTTCTCGATTACTTTAGGTGTTGCCACCTTTTTCTAACTTGTATAATCGCTATTAATTACTAAATAAAATTGGATAAAAATAAATTACAATAGAATTTTGAAATAATACGTCACTATTTACAATATATACAGACAATTTGTGCAACATTTCCCCCTTCTTAAAGACTGCACGTCCCGGGCAGTGAAGTCCTTAAGCCATTCAATGACTTCTACCATAATATGGGGCTAGCCTATTGTAGTGTACAACTCTAGGTTTACAGAAAGGTGTCCGTTGAATTCTCACCACGACGTCGTTGATCTTCTTAAGGATCCCATACGGCCCTTCCCAGTTCGTCTGGAGCTTAGGGGAGAGTCCTTTCCGACGTTTGTCACCTTCCTGGAATGAACGGTCCATGGCCTTGGCATAGTACCGGATCTTCACGCGCTCTGTCATGATGTTGTTTCTCTCTCTGGCGAACCAATGTACGGCTTCCAAACGTGCCTGCAGATCATCTAGATACTGGACAGGCGAGGAAGGAGTGTCCTGTGGTTGTCCAAAGAGGAGGTTGCTGGGGAGCCTAAAGTCTCTTCCACACATCGTTAGAGATGGAGAAAATCCGGTGGTCTCGTGAGTTGCACTCCCGTATGCCAACAGAAGCGGTGAAAGTTTCTGATCCCCATCTTGCTGGTTATATGATTTTGAGATTGCGTCCGAATCATCCGCGGGTGCAGCTGATAGATCCCGGGACCTCCGTTCGATGCTTGTAACAGGTGTGCAAGTGGCAATTTCTTCTCCTTTCTTGATAACTCTCTTAGAATCACCGATGTTGGCCATTCTCACATGCACCACCTCTTGAGAGAGATCCACAAGCGTCGCTCCTACTACCACTCCTTTCGGGACGCTATTCGATGATGGGAAGTCCGTTACTCCAAATCGGAAAGCCTTCGGGAGCTCTGTTGAACCTTTTACAACCAAATCTGTCATGGAAGGGATGGGGATGTCTTCAAGAGCTACTATTCGATATGCACACGGCTCTTCCGAGTCCAAACCGAACAATGGAACTTCTTCTTTTCCCGTTTGAAGCTCGCCTTTCTCGAAATTCAAAGTAATTCCATTTCTCTTTAAAAAGTCCAATCCAAGAATACATGGGTCAATAATTTCAGCTACGTAAACGGTGTGAGTGTAGGTGTGAAATCCAAAAGAGATGTTGACATTTAATTTCCCATGCACAGAAATTTTGTCACCAGTCACAGTCTGTAGTGAAACTGAAGGCGCCGTGTAAAGAGGTTGGCTGTCCAGGCGCCGGGCTACATCCGTCCGTAAGATGGTTACATTTGCCCCTGAGTCAACTATTAGACGACAGGGAGTTCCATTGATCTTGCCCTCCACGAATAAACCATGGTTTCCTCCTTGAAGGGATGAGATGTGATAGAGGCTGAGTGGGGCACCACCTGCTCTACACGGCGACCTCCGCCTCGCGAGATAGCCGCTCTTTAGTTTAACTGCTGAGGCTCGGACGAGGGTCTGTCCCCCCTCCTGTCCAATTCAGGGCAATCACGTCTGAAATGTCCTTCCCGGTTGCAGAGCCAACAAACCACTCTAGTTTTTCGATCCCTTGAGCCAGGAATATTTCTCATAATTCGCTCCATCTTGTTTTCCAGTTCTTGAAACTTCTTCGTGAAAAGTTCAGAGGAATCGTCTGCCAATGTTCCACGTACGAAACGCCGGTCTTTTCTAGAAGCTTGCTGTGCGGCTTCTACTCTCATGGTATAGACGAGGGTGGACTTCAGATCTTTGTTGTCTGACATCCTGGTAGCTTGCTGTATGTCGGGATCTTTGATGGCATCCACGAAATACTGAAGAGACAGGTTATCTCGTACGTCCGAGGGACAGTCTGGGAAAGCGAGGAGCGACAGTCTTCCTATATCCGATGCCAATTCTTGAAGAGTTTCATTGGCCTTCTGCTGTCTCACTTTCAATTGCAGTCTGTTGTAATCCTTTAGATGCTGCTCCCCAAACCCTAACTCCAACGCACTTGCCAGCGCCACGAATTCTCCCCGCTTCTCTTCAGGTAGTGTCTGTAAAATGTCAGCAGCTTCACCTCGAAGAGATGCTGCGAGATGGAATGCTTTCGAAGTATCGTCCCAACCATTCGCAGAAGCAATCATTTCAAATTGCGTTTGATAAACGCGCCAAGACGACTTCCCATCAAAAGGGGCCACTTTGATGTTAGAGCGCGGCGCCATAAAGGGGATGGAAGCGTTATCCCAATTAGGTGACGCTATGGCCAGAGCTTCACGCGTTTCCATTTTTCGCAGCCTTTCTTCTACAACGTCAATGAATTTATCCTGCTCTTCCTTTAAGGTGGAAACTTTTTCTTGCATGGTGGAAATTTTTTCTTGCACGGTGGAAACTTTTTCTTGCACGGTGGAAACTTTTTCTTGCACGGTGGAAACTTTTTCTTGCACGGTGGAAACTTTTCCTTCAACTTCATTTCTCACTGTCTTAAGATCTTCTCTGACATCCAAAATATCCGCCTTCATTGATTGAAGAACACTCTCTGTGCGCTCCATAAATCTATCAACGGACGCAGAAGATGATTCTTGCTTGGATGCTAAAGCTTTAATATCCGATGATGTCGCTTCTTGACTGGCGGCAATTGCGGCGGCGAGTTCGGCATTTGTCGTTTCTTGACGGGCTTGACCAGCGGCGATTGTAGCGGCGAGTTCGGCATTTGTCGTTTCTTGACGGGCTTGACCAGCGGCGGTTAATTCTTGTCCGGCTTTTATTTCAGCGGCCGTGGATTCTTGTCCGGCTTTTATTCCAGCAATCATTTCCATTAATTGTTTCATTTGGTCTTCCATCATTCCTCTAGTTGTCGGCATTCAAAATTACGAAACCCCACTTCTGACACCACTGTTATGAATTTTTCCACGGAGGCAATGATGGCACAGTTTTCACGGTTTAAAAATATTTATTCTCTCTTCAGAAAACTCACAAAATTTATTCACAGGCAACAGTTTAATTACTCTCAAGCTTCAACACAAGCTTCAACAAAAATAACTTCGAATTCAGCGATTATACAAGCTCACTCCAATAGGTAAATAAAGCGATCAGCTTTCAACGAACTCCGAAGTCAATCTGAAAACTTTCCCGTTCTCCAGTCTTTTTATATACAAGCGCGTGAGACATTCTCGAAATTTCCAGCCAATTCATAGAAAAGAAATATCTCGAAACTTCTCGATTACTTTAGGTGTTGCCACCTTTTTCTAACTTGTATAATCGCTATTAATTACTAAATAAAATTGGATAAAAATAAATTACAATAGAATTTTGAAATAATACGTCACTATTTACAATATATACAGACAATTTGTGCAACAATACTATAATAACCCTTCGGATTAAAGATGGCAAGCTTCCATAAAGATAATGAAAAATAGTTGAGTTCATATGACGTCATTACAGGGTTGCACATTGGCAAGCTTATCGCTCTTTTTGGTTTCATTTGGCGATTAAATTTTATTGTTTCCCAGAAATCTTTTATCCAAAAAAAAGAGCAAATCTGCCTTTCTTATTAAACTTTTACTTGACAAATTTACACATTCAACCAAATTTACGTTAATTTATATTTTTAGCTAAGATAATGGAATATTTTTTGAAACAATATTAGCATTATATTGAACCACTATAACAAAAGTTCCATCCTGTAATGAAATACAATTCCTAATATTTGATTTGGCTTGTTTACAACATATATTCTAGTAATGGTGAACTTTTAGTAAGTTTTCGTTAGAAATATGAACATCAAAAATTATCAAAATTACTAATTACAAAATTATTGAAACACATTCTAGAAGAAAATTTTCCAATAAAGTTTCGATGCATTCTTCGAAGCAGTACATTTCGACTGGGAACCAGAAGTCCATTAAAATTAAATCACACGCAACTACAAAAACCAATATCATTTGTTTCAAAAACCAATATCATTGTACTAGTTTAGAAGAATTTACTAACCAACAGTTGAAAATAATCATTTAGCTATAAATTCATCAAATAAAAAATCGCAATGGTAATTCAGATCTGCGTCAAATTTCAAATAATTACATAATTGATTTCATTTATACAACTAACAAGTAATAAACGTTTTTTCAAGCGATATCAAAGTAAGAAAAAAGGAAAGTTTCTGCAAAAAAACCCAACAACTTCCACTTAACAAAAAACTAGGTCGGCGGAAGGAGGCGAAAAAATAACAACAAACGATTAAGAACGCAAACCATCACTTTTCATTACACTGCAAAAAATTTCCTTCACTTAAAATTCTCTAACGAAAATTTTATAATTTTCAGAACATTACCGGAATTTATTGCGCTCAAAAGCGAACAATATGAAGAAACTTTAATACATAATGGAATAAATAATAAATAAATTAATACATAATGGAATAAATAATATGCTACTTTGCAATGTAGAATCCTCCATTTCTGTTCTGCCATTTAAATCTCTCAAGAAATTCGACGAAATAAATCTGAAGTTCGCTAAGGTAAGAATAACGCTCTGCGCATGTTTGGAAATCAGCGCAATTTGGCGCAGGGCTCAGCTTGGAAAATCAGCTAGATGGCACCACTTACGCTTCGCCGAAACTTGCCTTCTTATAGTTATAAGTTCTTTGGACATTCATAGCGAAATTCTTCATGGCATAGAGGCATTTTATGGTAATTTTAAGTATTTATTAAAGTATCTACTGCTGAAACTGCTTTTAGAAAATTGGATTATATCATATGTCGATTGGTTTTGTATATTGAATTCGAGTGGAGTAGTTTTTATCTAATGGAGATGCACAGTAAAAACTTATATTTTTCATGTTACTGAAATTATAACTATCAAACACTGTCACGAAGCGGTTCTGTTAGGTTCAGCCGAATGCTGAAAAAGAACCCTGGAATGGCACATTCCAATTTAAATTCGTATTTAAAATTCATTTGTTGCTTATTTTGAATGCTATTAAAGAATTATGGTCGCCTAATTGATAGGCTAAAATTCGGCAAACTTCATTATAGACTGGATAATAAGTTCAATAAGATACATTCATTCATTCATCATTCATTAAGATATAACGAATTGGCATTTAATGAATAAACGGAAGATATTTGGCTCTTTTTGGGGTTTACAAGCATGGTATAAATAGTATTAGCAACATTGGCGGCTTCAAGGGGGGGCCATGGGGGCCATGGCCCCCCCCTTGAAGGGTTCCCTCTTCCTCCCTAGCCCTTTCGAATATCCCAAAATTCTTTGAGAATCTCCAGTTTAAAAAATGGTGAAAGTACAGATTTTTAAGCACAATTTCACTAACGTAAATTTTTTCTTTACAGTACAAAGAATTAGCGCCCCCCCCCCCCTCCCCTCAGAAAAAACCCTGGTTTTAAATGTATTTACGTACACAACACACGACACAATACGCGGTACACAACACAAGACACAAATACTCAGGTAGTGACCATCCCCCTCCCAAACGACAATTTCCTTTTTACAGGGGCTCTCTGCCTCTTTTTGGAACAACCATGCTCTTCTAAGCAACCATGGCACGAGGGTAATTATTTTTCAACACGTAGTTCTGCAAAAAGAAACCTCGTTTTAAAGAACTGTTTAGAAAAACAAAATCGAGATCTAGGTAAATTTTTGGGAACACAACTTTCAGGACTGTGTGAGACACGCTGGGTTGAAAGGCATGATGATGTTATTCAATTCCGCGACCTTACATAATTGAAGGGCTTGAATCGATTTCAAACTGGTCCGACCTAACCACTTCCTTTAATGCACCTTCTCTTCTATGCTCACTTTGCAGTGTCCAGTTTGTTTCAGCTTTAGTGCCATTAATTGATGTCTTGAAGCAAACTCTACCACTAAGCAGAAAACTTCAGGATCCTGATCTCGATTTGCGAAAAGCTGAGTCCATTGTTGAAGATACGATTTCGGTTTTGCAGAAGAAGCGCCAAGACTGCGTGGAATCTTTTTCTATTCTATTGAATGAGGTTGAAGATGTATGCTCGGAGCTTGAAATTGATGTGAATCTTCCACGCCTAGCCAGACGTCAAAAACACCGTGAGAACTACAATACTCAAATACCAGAAGAGTATTTTAGAATCTCAGTTTACATACCTTTATTGGATAATGTAATTGAAGACCTAATAGGAAGATTTCCAAAAGAAAATTTGGATTGTTTTGGCCTTCGATTACTGATTCCAACTCCCGATATGGAAAAGCCAACAGAATCAGAAAGCAACGAACTTCAAAACTTATTAAAGAAGTTCATACCAATTTTAGGACTGACACAAATGAGTGTTATTCTGATTGAAAGTGAGCTAGCACTATAGAGAGAGAAATGGAAAAAAGAAGAAAAACTCCCCACTTCTGCCATAGATGCAATGAGAGCTTGTGACAAAGATGTATATCCTACTATTTACGCGTTACTTAAAATTTTGGCAACACTACCAGTTAGCGTTGCCTCTGCTGAAAGAAGTTTCTCTACTAGACTGAGAGGCAGCTGCAATGTTTGTACCCATCGAACATCATTCTGAATTTTTTATAGAAATTAGAGAAAAGTGAGTAGATTACGAATCCACTGGTCTGCCGTGGTAAAAATGGCCGAAACTGGTCAAAAATCGACTTTTAATAAGTTGAACTAAATCCAATTGCCAAATGCGCCATAACTTGCCAAATAATGAGCTTTTTTTTTTATTTGGTAACCCTCACTCTTTAATTTTCAATTAAGAAGGTTGTAGACGATTCAGATATCTGGCGACGGTCTACTTGCATCTATTAAAAGGGAGCCAAGTTGGCAAAAAATATTACGTCATTTATGACGTAACTGATGTCGCCAATTTGGCTTACTTTTAAAAGATACAAGTTTTCCGAGCCAAAGATCAGAAATCGTTTGCGCTTTTTCTCATTGAAAATCAAAATGAAGTGGGTTGCCAGACGAATAAGTTTGTTCTCTTTTTGGCAAGTTATGACATATTTGGCAATCGGATTTTAGTTCAACTCATTCCAAGTCGATTATTGATCAGTTTTGGCCATTTTTGCCACGGCAGACCAGTGGATTCTTAATCTACTAACTTTTCTCCAATTTCTATAAAAAATTCAGAATGATGTTCGATGGGGTCCAAAAATTGCAGTCGCCTCTCGGACTATACCTTTCGACGCATTGAAAAAGTGGCTAAGAGCTAGAATGGGGGGGAGGAAAAGTTTCAGGACTTTGCTTGTTGCATACTCACAGAGACATAAACATTGATGTGGGCTGTGTCATAGACAGAATTGCCTAAACAAAGCAGAGGAAATTGGATTTTGTTCTTTAGGCTTTCAAAGAATAAAGAAGTGTGATTGTAAAACAATTATTAACTATTTTATTTTTTGTAATTTCTTTGTTTTACTTTTTTCTTATTTTTCAGGAGAGCAATTCAAACTTAAATTAACTTTTTTAATTCTGCATTAAATGAAAATTACTAATTTAGAAAATTCTACACTAATCATTGCAATCAAGCATTTAATCAGCAATTAGTTTATTACAATTAGGTTACATAGTGCATACATTTTACGAACTTAAAGTTTAAAATGGCCCCCCCTGAAAAATGAACCTAGGGCCGCCTTTGATTAGCAAGCAGTGGTTGTAGCCTCCTAGTTAGGAATCAATTCTCTAAAAGATTTAAAAAGAAGCCAATCATAATTTCACAGTAAATGTTCCACATAAAAATTATACATTCTTTTTATTTTGATTCCGCCTTTCCAAAATTTAAATTCTTAACATTGTTTAATTTCTCTGTTTGTTTTGCTTAATGTTTACTGGTACAAGAGCAACGCGAGGGCCATGCTGCGCCGAGCAAGGTTGGGAAAATTTATGGAATTAAACGAATGAACAGAACCAAAAAATAACAAAACAATACATACGGTAGGGCCTAACAAAAAAAGGAAAGAAAAGAAAAATGTTAGGCCAAGATAGGGTAACCTCGGGTTTGCCAGGCCCGTACTCACAAGATGTGAGTCCCCAAGAGGGTTTCATTTCTCTGAATTATCTTCCATGAACCACTTAAAAGATGTACATAATTAAAAGAAAAACGTAATTGAAAGATGTAAGTCCACTGTAATTGTAAAATCAATTGCATTTTTTAATGTCGTTTATTAATCAAATAATAAACTAACCGGTTAGTTTTACTTAATTACGAGTATTATCATTCCCTCACTCATTTCAACCACACAAACCTCCTCGCTTTGGTTCATATTAATATTTCACTGAGAAAATCTCAAAAAACGCAAAACTCCCGTTGTGACATACATGTTGAAAAGTAGCAATTGCAACCACTCATTAGCTACCCAAAACCAAAACAGTTTAGCCACCATCATATTTACAACAATAGCAGGTAGTCATTAAACATAAAACACTTTTCATCCTCAAATTCCCAGGGAGACTCAACAGCAGGGCGAAAACAAGGCATTCGTCTCGGCAATTATATCTCGATGCTAGCAATATTGAGATCGGTCGCGGTGGTCCAACACTCTGTTGGCTTTTTGGCTGACACTCGACCTCCGTGGATCCCATTTTTCTTCATCTCTTGAACTCGCACAGAAAAGCTGAACTGATGCGTGTGGATATCGTCCCGATTGGGAGAGGGGGGGGGGGGGGTCGCCACTTCAAAAGTGATTTATACCTACCCTAATTATTTCTTTTGTAGTTGCCGCTCATTGCTTCTATCTTCCTTTCCTGCGTCGGTTTATTGTCCGGCAAGAATATACTGGTCTTTTGTTTATTGCCTAGTTTAGACAGTGTGTTAAGTTTTCGAATAAAATAGATATAGAAATGACATGTGTTTAGGACTTCATTTGGGATATTTTTTTTTATTAAAACTTATTAGAAAGTACTCGTTTTTTGTACATTGCGTTTTTAAAGCAGTATTGAAGACATGAATTTGATGATGATTTTTTTTTATATATATATATAGTTTTTATGGTGGGAAGTTGTTAATGATATCTTGTTTTTTTGTTTTTTTCTCCTTTTTTTTTCTCCCCCTTAAAGCATTTGCTTAGACATTGTGCCTTCAGAATAGTAGCTTTTTAGTGGATACATGAACAAGACCAGGCGGGAATCGATTCAGAAGCAAAGCATCCAAATAGCTTGGACATAAATTATAACAATTTGTTTAAAGTGCCTGCTGTTGTCAGAGAGAAGTTTCGGCTTTTGAAGTTTTTAAAAAATTATGCGTAAATTTCATGTCTATGTTAGACAAACATTTATCACTGTGCTAGGCTTCAGCGATGAATTGTGTGCTTCCTACCCTCCATTCTACACCCTCAAGATGGGATTGGATTCGAAGAAAAACAAATGAATAATTTACAAAACACTACTTTCATTTCTTGCAAAAACATTGGCATTAATGCTAAAGCAAATGTATATAATTTTACCAACACAAACTTATGTTTTCTGTCCAGTGTTAACATACATTTCACTCGCATGTCTTTCCCCTTGTTTACCATTCCCCAACCCCAATCTTAAATGCTACTCCAAAGCTAATTATAATTGGAAAACTCTGACCTATGGTTCCATAAGTTAGTAATTTCGCGGATAGAAATCACCTCTTATTAATTGCACAAGTTCGTCCACCATCCACAAGCTAATCCTTACCACCCCCAGCAAATCCCCAGGAAACCAGTGATGCGCTTACATTCCAGTTAAAGATCCATCTCGGTCATCATTACATAAAGCGAGTCATAGACCCTCTTCCAGTTAATCCTGTCGGACCTAATACTCCAACCACGGTGTAGTAGCTAAAAGATCTAAGAGAGAATGACCATTATGTATATTGGGCTTACTGGAATGGGAAGGGCTTTGCATGAATACTAATGTGCCGAGACAACCGTCCATAACATACCAAGAGTAATTCCGACGAATACATCTAGGCTTGTGGTTGGCGGGCACGTAAAGGGGTTAAGCTCTTCGCTCAGCTTCGTAATGGAAAACGCCGAGTCTGAGGGAGATTATTGGAAAGCATTATGTTATGTTATATCCTGCACATATGCACTAATCTTACGATCTAGTCACGGAGCATAAAACTGTAAGCGTGAATGCAACTTTAAATCAAATCAAGTGTCTTTCTGCTATTCTGATCATAATTATTGTACAATTAAGAACTTATTGCAATACAATTTGCATGTTTTACACAATACTATTATGGAAATGTTTTGAATCGCATTAGTTGAAAGCATTTAAATTTGAAGATTAAATTTGGTTAAATCATTGAGTGAATAAAAGTTTAAGTTTGCATGCAGAAAGTTTATACTATGTACTTTGTACATCAACAGTAGGTGGTTAAAGTGGATTGGTTTATCCTAATTTTTTTTATTTATTACTTTTAAACTTTTCAGAAGTTAATCAAATTTATGAAGAATTAGTAAACGCTTCGGCACATCTAAATTACTTAAATTTTAGACCACAATTTAATAAGACTGACAATTTAGATCGCTATGGTTTTCTGCAGGGAGCGTAGAATTAAGCATCAAACACAGGCATTATTTTCATTAGAGAAAAAGTAACCTTTACTTTTATGTTGTTTATAAAATCTATAATTTGAACATTTGATACGTATTTATCTCTTTCTTTATTCAGGGAGTCTATGGAAACGTTGCTGCGAGAGCACGCTTTTAGGTATTCGCCATTCCGGACCCTTATGACTGGAGAATTACCACCAGAGCAGTATGCCATGGCAGGTAAGATCTCCAGTTTTCTGCCTTTTACAAATTCTGAAAATGTAAAAATTTAAGAAACTTTTTAAGCATAATCCTTAATAACATATATTAACAAGTTAAGAAATAAAATCTTTTTAATATCAGATTTAATAACATTTCATTTCACTAATCTTGCCTCAAACTAAGAGCTGACGCACCTATTGAATTCATATGTTTATGTTTTAAAAGTTATCAGATTATACCTTAGGACTGAAAATACATTTTTGTCAATGGCTTCATTAGATTGTCAATTATCGAACACATCACTCACGTATCTCAAAAACAAACCAGAATAATTTTTAAGGAAATACATTAACTCTCAAAAGTAAAACTTCTCATTTCATGTTAATTTAATTTGATTTCCATATTGGGAAAATATCACAGCATCTTCATTGGTCTCTTCATATTTAAACATATCTCATACAGAATCCTCCATTCTACCCCATCCCTGAACCTTGTTTCTCCAGTTGTTTAACTTCGTAAACTTAATATCTTCCGTGTCATCTTTTCATCATCGTCTTCCTTGAGATTTAAACTCGCCATGCTTTGAGATATAAATACCTTTCTTACTCTTCTGTTATTCATTCTCTAGATGCAGATGTATCGTGGCCAATTTAATGATTTTACACTTATATAGTCAAGACATTTTAATTTTGCAGTAGATCTTTACTACTTTATTATTATTTAATTACACCTCTTTATCTGCATTTTAGCTGGACTTGGTGGCATGCCAACCAGTGCAGACCTCCTCTTCATGGCCAGTCAACCGAGTTCTCCCTGGAAACTGCCATCATCCCCACTCAGCATGGCTGACCTCAGCACTCTAATGGCAGCACAGCACCACCACCAGCAACAACAAAACCAGCAAGCAGCTAGCCTCCAGAGCCTCTATTTTGGATTGCAGCGATCCGCATTCCCACCCTTCTCGCTGAACCCAGCTGCATTTCTATCACCTGGATCTACATCTCACCATCATCTTCAATCTCCTCCTGCCTCATCTGCATCTTCAAGAACAACGGCAACAGGCTCGAGCCTGTCGCCCATGAGCTCGCCTCCAATTATGACATCTCCTACTAGCAGTCATGGACCCCTGTATTCTTCTGTGCCAACAAGGCTCCCATCAATATACCCCGGAATGAAATTCCACCCTTATTTTCATCCTAGACTTGTGCAATCTGCGCCGAGCAAAGATTCTGACTGTGATGGTCTGACACCCCAAGTGTAGCCTTTTGAACATTTGAACAATTCAAGATTAGATCTCAATGCTCAAAGAACTTGTTGATTTGCCAAATTTGAAACAAGACAGAATGACTTCTGATTGGATAAAATCAATCTTTAAAAGATTTGGTGGCAAAACGTCAAGGTTTGAAGGATGTCGTGAAAGATATGTATCAGAGCTTGTGTTTACAGCTATCTTGATCAAATTTCTTGAATATAAACAAATCCTCTTAATCGTCTCTTGATCCATACATCTTGGATATAACTTTATCGAGATACTTGAGACGGTAGTTTTGTGTGAGCTAAAGAGGTATTGAGAGTTCAATTATCAAATTTCTTCAGAATTCGAAGAAAATTTACACGGCTATTCTGCTAAGAGAAAAATTGTGTACACTAAAATAAATTTGGTTAAGAGGGAACTGATCTTGGTCATGTGTTATCGCGATATAAAACATTTTGTTCCTGTTAAGCAGGTATCATACAGGCAAATTTGCCCCACACAATCATCTGGCAAAAACTGTTTTCCAGAATCTCAAAGTAGGAAAGGTGGAGTGATTGTACATTTTATGGTGTTGTGTTTTCCTAACTTTAATCCTAAAAACAACATCATTGCCGGTGTAGATTTTATTTAATATATGTATATTCTCAATCAAATAGACGCTCAAGGTAGTGACAATTTACACAAATTTCATCAAATGTTTAATTAAATTAAATCTTTAATAAAGCATAAAAATTGCTAAATTACCTGTTCTTCTATTGAGTTTTTAATACTATATTTGAAACTGACATAATGTTAAACCTTGACTGATAACAAGAAACTGACAATAATTAATTTTTTTATGTATAACAACGTGCAAAAAATTAAACTTTTCTTAATCATTTGGAATTAAAAATAGTGGCGAAAGTAGCACTTTTTTGTAAGGAGTGCAGGAAAGTAATTTTTTCGCCCTAGTGTGAAAAAGTATTTTCTCGCACGCCTCTTGCTCAAATATCATTCAGTCTTGGCATTGAAATGACATATATTCTGAAGAAATTCATTGACTCGAGTTGCCAAGATTAACCCTTTGCACTCGAGCGGCGCCTCTCAGGTGCCACACGATTGGATGCCGAAACACTAGAGGGTCACTAGGTTTGATGAGGAAATTTGATGCAAGGCCAATGACTATATTTAGTTTCTATGAAGCAAATCCATAAACGCCAACCGAACCTAAAATGTCTCGAGTTGCTGGTCCCTCAGCGCGAAAAAGGCCTCGAGTGTAAAGGGTTAGTAAATATATGTATTAAAAATATTTTTTGCACGTAATTATAAAAAATAGTGTATGCAACACGTGGGAAAATACTTTTTCAAACTCAATAAATTATTTGACTCGTGCTATCGCACTCGTCAAATTAGCGTTTCCCCTCGTTTGAAAAAGTATTACTTTCCCCACTAGTTGCATTAATAACTATTTTGTATTTTAGATATAAACGATTTATCAGAAAAGTTTGCATCCTGTAAATTTAATCTCTACCTCAGAGGAAATCTATTATAAGTTACATTGTCACAGTTTACAGTAGATCAAAAATAAAATTTAGATACGCATAATTTCTTTTTTAACGTAAGGTATTTTAATGAATAAAATTGTTCATGTTGCTTCTATACTTCCTACAATTCAACCATAATCAGCCACAGATCAACCAGAATCAGTGTTCCAAAGTCTATTAAAACTTCTTAATAAACTTCTGTAGCAAAAAAATATATATATTAATAAAGCACCTAAACTGAAACATTAGCACAGACGACAAGTTTATCTCTGAAGTATGCAAACAAAGGGGCGCTTGAGTTTAAGACGTTATCCAAATTTTAGAAACAAAAAAATAACAATATTGTTTAAAAGTTTTATTAAAAACTTTAATATTAATTTTGTGCATATAGCACACACATTTGATTTTTTTTAAATCTATGCTATAATTATTATAAAAAATACGCATTTTTTATGATAAATCTTTCAAATTGTTCGCAGCGTGACCCTGGTGTTGCCATTGTACAAAAAAGTCCAACAAAAAACTTCAAATTATTCAATTAATTATACGTTGAATTAGTTAATTTAGTTTGAATTTTTCCTTATCCTCAATCTAACATATCATAGAAACCTTCAAAAGTATTTCAAACTTTTACTGGGATTAGTATGAAAGTTACTACTTAATTCTTAAACTGATAAACATCATATAATACCTATTGGTAGATTTTGTTCGGGTCTGTCAGTAAAATAGTTAACCTGTTCAAAATCTAATAAAAATTTCTCCAAGCTATTTTTTCAGCAAGTGTATTTGCGTACTGGAAGAATCAGATCAACTATCATCAGATGATAACAATTTCTTAATATTTTATTTCGTTTTATATTTTAAGAAATATTTTAAAAAGGGAGGAAGCACTTTTCTTTTAATCATCCTAGATACTATTATACGATGATTATGAGTAAAGCAATTGTATTCGTGGAACTTGTTTTTTTTTTCTTAAACTTAAATCCTAAACTTTAAAAGATTTGGACCAAATCAGATTTGATAACTAAACCCACCTCCCCCCTTCGAACAAAATGTTTGATTACTTGAATATTGGTACATATGTATCAATGGAAAATAATAGTGTATACTTGCAGTTATAATCAATAGACAAATGAACAAGCTCAATTTTCGAAGATGGGTTTCTAAATTTTAAAGTTGTTTTTTAATCTCAAATTCAAAGGATATAAAAGCGTAGTACGTAAATTGCAAAGTCAATAATGCTTTAATTTTGTATATTAAAATTTTCATTTCAAATATAAATTATTTGTTTCCAATGCAATTAGAATATCTTTAAAAATAATCGGCTTAAGTAATGATTATTAACCTTGCAAATTTATCTTCAAAAATTCATACGACTCTCAATGACATCAATATATTAACTATTTGAGACTAACCATGGTAAAAAAGTCCCCTTAACCGTAAATGAACAGCTAAACAATTTCAAAATATATTGCACTATCATATCAATTTTCATTATTTCAAAGTACATATAACTATTTAAAACTTCAATTTTTTTTTTCTTTATTTGAAAGAAAATAGTAAACAAATATCGGCCAACTGTACGTTTTAGCGTATTAAATTACATAACAGTATTTCAATGCCTACAAACTTAGAATTTCTAATTACTTCTTTAGAGTAAAATAAAATTAAGTCTATTCATGTGATCAACAGAACGGTGACATATACATGCCAGGATTTCCAAATCAAAAATTGAGAAAAACTTTTTTTATCCTAATCCGTCTTAAGAATGAGTAGTTTCTTTTGAAAATTAGGTTTTTTTAGTGCCAAGTATTTAAAAGTAAAGCAATTATCATGTAATTTTAAATAGAGGGTGTTAAAAAAATCTAAATTTGGCAAAACTTGACGAGACTAATCCAAAACTTTTCTTTTAATTGTGGCGCTTGTCCAAGTTTTTAAAATCATAGTCATTGTATATCCCTTTTTATACCAACATTAACACTGTCACCAACTATGAACAATATAACTGTTTATGCTGCCAGATACGCTAAATGTTTATTTATTAAAGTGTGCAAATGCAGATGGGTTGATTAGCAAACTGTAAATGAGGTAGAGTTAAAATAGATATAAGAAAAAATTATTTGGTGAAAAATATATTGTTATTCTGGACGTACTGGGTGTAATTTCTAACGTACCAGCAATGTTTTACGTTATGACTTACAATAAAATGTTTTTAAAAATCTGTGCTGCATCTTTAATTTTATCTAGAAATATAGTCTGTCTCTCATAAGAATGTCTCTCATAAGAATGTCTCTCATAAGAATATCTATCTGTCTAGCGTTGTGTGTTGCCGTGGAAACAAGACTATTTCCGTTTTCCACAGGAGATTCCTGAAGAAAGACATCAGCATTGGTTTGATGAACATCCTGTTGGCATGTTGGCGATATTTCATAGATTATTAAAAAAGTTTTAGTCAAGTCACGATTTCTCATCATCTAGACGATTGCCGTATTGCAACTTTTTAGACCGCCAAATACCAGCAAACATCACCCCTATTCTAAACCAACGAGTCTTGTATCTATTGCGACCAGTAATATTTAGACTTTCTGGGGAAAATTATTCTCCAAATATACTAGGGATCGTCAGACGGAGTTGCATGCAGCTCTTCTCGTGGTTATTTGCTACTCATCAAATTCTAAAACTGAACTTAAGAAGAAAGTGATAAAGCAACAAATGATAATAAATTTATATTTTGTTTACAACTTTTCACGGTTGCTGTTAAAGTGCTGTAGCGACTTTAAATAACAGATAAAACTTCTGTGCAGCGGAGTACTCTTTTGCACAGAGGTAAAGTATCTGGCTCGAGATCTAATGGTCCTCGGATCAAATCCCGTTCTTCGCCCATTGAAAGCTAGTTAACGCTTCACTGGTGACAACCGGACTAAAAATCATGCTGCCATCTATCGGCCCTTCTGAAAAGGAGAAACTACATCGCAACAAGCGATCACATACGCAACTCGTGTGCAACACCGCAACAAGCGGCAAAGATGCCAACTAGCATCACAAACTTCCAACTCCGATCAGACGTTGATCAGAACATCAGTATCGCTCCTTCGTCGCTGGGAGGAAGCTGTGTAGCGACTTTAAATAACAGATAAAACTTCTGTGCAGCGGAGTACTCTTTTGCACAGAGGTAAAGTATCTGGCTCGAGATCTAATGGTCCTCGGATCAAATCACGTCGCGCACAACGAAAGCTTATCTTACGCTTTAGTGCCTTTTGCTTTTAATATATATTGGATCAACATGGTCTGGAGATCGTCCAAAAAGAAGAGAAAAATTGATGAAGAAAAACTGAATTTAAATTAGAATGAGCGGAATCGTATGCTTTAATACCAAACAAAAATGAACTACCGACTTGTTTCATCTGCCATGATTTTTATACCATAAAAATCGGAAGAAACGAATCGGTCGTTTCGCCGCCAACCTTAAAAAGGCTGAAACGACAATTAGTATAACTCCTCTGCATAGTGTACAACTTTCTATGCAAAAGCCGAAATAGTCTATGCTTACCGAACTTCGCATAATAATACAAAAAGTTACAGAGATACGTCTCGGCGATATCTTTAAACAAAAAAAAAGATTGAAGTGTCTAGGATAGAAAAAAAAAAGAGAAAAAAAGGAGGAAAAAAAAAAGAAATTTCCAACAACATAAAAATTGAGTTCTAACCCGTTTTTTGATATAAAAATTTAGACATACGTCTAGACCTATCCAGGCTATGGATCTTCAAACGGATTAGATTGTGCGATTCGAAATGTTTTGACTTAAAATCCTACGCTGGTTTGAACTTCATTAAATAACTTTTTCTATTTTTAATTATTTTAACACCACTATCCTTCATTTCATAATTTGGCTATAGATAGAATCAATTAACTACTTATTAAGGCTCATATATATCTGCCAAGTTTCAAAAACAGGTTTGCCATCGCGTTTCGGTGTTAGTTTGACCAATATGTTAGGGTTACTGAGAATGATAATGTTTAATATAGGTAGAACGAATAGGCTTATAGCATCTTCATAATTGAAATAAATTAATTTTTGAAGTCACCGAATTAAAGAGGAATATGTTGGTTATATTCAGATTATCTGGCGCCGTCAGCAACACGAGGGCTATAATCTTTAAAGAGGAATATGTATTCTATGAATTGAATATGTTATTTTAACTATGTAGAGATTTAGAAGTGTGTTAAATTTCCAGAATATTTATATTTTGGGTAATTTTCGTTGAAGTTAGGAAAATTTAGCCGAACCGGTTTTGAACTGCGAACCATTGGCTAACCTTTAGTCAACTAGACTATCAAACCCTGTTTGTAAATTATGTAAAGATTTTAAAGGTTCTACAAAATCGATGGGTTAGTGTAAGCTGAGTTAGTCAAAACAATTTATGTTGTAATAATTGGACTGTAAAAAAAATACTTATAGTGGGTACATTCTATTCGTCCTTAAAATTTGATGGAGTTTTCCTCCCGAACGTGAGGTTAATACTGCTCTACACTCTTCTGAGGGCGCTCCCACGGTGTTTTGGTCGAGTTTTGGGACTGTCACTGAAAGACCTCTTTTACACTTTTTTATTATTGGCACTTCAGAGGACAAGTTCACCCAATTTTGTTAATCCAAAACAAGCTGAAACTAGACAGATTTGTTGTCGACGGCAAAACATTTTATCTATCTGTGGAGGGGGGAAAACTATAATATATATCCATGGCATGGAACCGATGATTTGCTTAGTGGTGGCCAAACATTATAAAAACTCGATCTAAACTCAAGATCACTTAAATAAGTTACAATTGCAAAAAAGTGTTGGCAATTTTTTTTAAAGGATTTTTTTATTAAAAACTTTGTTTTATGATTTAATTTTTAAATACTTCATATGAACTTAGAATTTATGTTTGTGGTGGGCAAATATTCTGAGATTTAAGCAACTTACTTGTCGAACTGAAACTTGGCAGATAGACCCGCTGTATATGACAAATCAATATATAAAATTATTGGGGTGATCCCCAAAAAGCAGATTTTACAAATGTCTCCATTGCGCATCCGGGGGAGTAATTAACCAACTTGTCTTCATCCAAACGAGTTGAAATTGTTGCTCAACCTGAACTAAAAATGGCTTAAACAAGTAAAAATTGCACATTATATGTATCTATTATAACTTAGGCACAAAAACATGCAATTATATACTAAAAAATAAGTAATTATACAAAGTAAATAAAACATACAAACAAATCACTTGCTTTTATGCGAAATTGCGGATAACCAGCTTTTATATACGAATAAATATATATATAAAAAAAAATGCGTCTCAAAACAACTTTCGCTTTAAGTGAGAAATATAAGACTTATTATTATCTTAAGAGAAATTCAGCAAGATTTAGTGATGGAGCCGTTAAGATACCAGGCTAGTGATGAGAAGGTGAATGGTTCAAATCCGGCAGACACCTAGGAAATTTTTTTTTAAACTGAAAGTATTTTTCTAAGTAAAAAGTTCAAATATTTGTTTTCAGAGCTTTAATAAGCATGCAATTTAGTTGAAAAATAAGTCATTTTTATTTTTTTCTAATTATACCGTTTTTATAGTTCAACTTAAAGTATTGAAGTCACTTCTGAAAAGTGAGATAAAGGTGAATATCCAAAATCCGTTGACCCGTTTTACTCAGTCATTACCCTAGCTAAAATACCTAATTTCTGGAATCATTTCTGGATGGTACAGACACTCTTAAGCATTAATTCATACAAAAGGCACTTCCTCTAATCAATCTGAGAGGAATAAAAAAAAAAAAAGGATGGTCAAAAATCATCAAATAGTTTTGGCTGTAGCCCTGGGTAAAGTTTTGGTCAGAACCAAAAGAATCAGAAGCATCAGAATCAGAAAAATATAATTCCGATTTTCAAAGGTTTTTTTTTTACCAATGTTCCCTTGTTCAATGTTAACAGCTATGTTGCTATTTTTTATCTACTCACCCTGGGCAGCATGAAAAAAAAATCAGGATTCTAGCTATAATAAAAGCTGAGATGTGAGGGCTACGAGCATAAGCTCTGTCAACATAATATACACTTTCATGTTTGCGGCTTTAGCATCTGATTGGACTTGGCGGCGGAACACTGCCGCGTTCCTAAATTTAACATTTTAATTTTTCACTCCTGTCTCCTTCGTGTATTCACCACTAATTCATACAGCTTTTGACCAACTCATCTATTCTGAAAGTATAGAACGTAACTGAGTTGGTATTGAGATGTATTATAGTTTATTTGTGCTATCCTACTTACATTGCCCTCCAGACTAGACCTCACATTCACAAATGATAAAAAGGATTGTTATCAACTCATCTCAGTTATTCCTTAATAGGAATAACTTTAATAATAAGAGTTATTTAGATTTTGATAGGTTGGAGAATGGCCTATCTGATCGGACTTGATCAACTATAAAGGAATTAAGAAAATTTTAATTAACATAGGGATTGTATGGAATCTTTCTTTTAGTAGGGATTTACAAAGGGAAGTTATCGAAGAGGACTAAAGGATGACAACTGTCGAGTTTGCTGATAGCAGTAGACTAGCTGTTTAAATGATGAGAGAATTATGTTGGAACGAATTCAACTTCACTTATGAATAGACCATAAAACTAAAAAAAGATTTAAGAGAATTCTAGAGGTGGAGCGTAAAAAAAAAAATAAAAAAAATATTTAAAATTTTTTATGCAAGATATAATTATTAAATACAAAGTACAGGCCCAAGTCTAGAAACACTCAAATAACTTTTATATGGAAATTTCTGACGAGTATGAACTATTATAAATGATTGTTATACTTTTTGCAGCAATTCACGAAAATTAACTATTCCATATAGAAAGCTATGAAAAATAGCTAACTGAAATCAGATATAAAAGAATAGAGCTTCCTATATTTACTATGAAATGAGGGACTGAAAAGCAAAGGGGTCTAAGTGACATTTCTTAACCCCTTGGGTACGGATTTATTTGAGAAAATTCTTGCGTTTTGAACGGTTGGTTCAAAACAATAAAGGAACTTTAAAGGAATACAGCCTAACGAATTATTTTTTTAAAGTATAGGTAAACCAACCGATGTTTGACTTAACCAATCATAACTCTTGTGACATTAAAATCTATCCAATCAAACTAGTTTGAATGACGAATTAGGTTCGTCATTATTAACAGGCAAAAAAAGTGCATGACGAATCTCAGCCGTTAAATGTACCCAAAGGATTTTTGGTTTGACGTCTTGGACACGTCATCCACTCCTAGGGGAAAAAAGTGAATGACGTGTCTCATTTCGAGAAAATACACTTTAAAGTTTCTTATTTATATTTAATTATGTGAAAACTATTCATATCTTCATTGAAGAGGTTAATATTTGAACAACAAATAATTTCCATACAAATTTAATAATTAAAAAACTTTAAAGTGTATTTTCTCAAAAGTTAAGAAAAGTCATGTGGACCCCTTTGCTTCTCAGACCCTCAAATTATATCTCATGCCTACACTGGTCAAAAAAATTAATGGATTAAAAGTTTTTCTCTAAATAACTTCTCAGTGGAGCAGAATAAACACATGAAATTCACATCAAAGAGACATCTTTATGTAACTTATCGAAAAGTAAAACAACTCAGTCGCAAATTGAAATGTAAAGTGTACAGTAAGCAAAAAAAACAACCGAACGATGGCTATATCTTGTATTCTATTTATGAAATGACAAATGTCAAGTACTGTTGTAAATCAGGGAAGGTCTTTATTAATTGTATATAATTAATTTTAATTTTTTTTATCATGAGGGATCATCTACTTATTAAAACTAAACCAAACTTAAAAAAGTTCAATAGCAACCCCTTAATACTATTCCATATTTAGATTTAGAATCCCAAAAAAAGTCTAAATACCAAAATTCATAGTTTTCTAATGAGTAGTTAGTAGTTTAAAGGATATCAAAAAAATGGAAAATAAATGTTAAAAAGAAAATTTGTTTTTTTAGCCATAAATTCTTAAATTGTCAATATATTTTATCATTTTTTTTTTTTTTTTTTTTTTTTTTTTTTCAAACGATAGTTTATAAAAAGCCAAACATAAATACATAAATAACATACAACTTTTGAACTAAACGGTTATTTAGTAATTAAGTATTAATTAATAAAACAAGTTTTAATTTTTTTTAAATAGAATCTTTTTTGTTTCCCCCTTCTTTTCTTTTGCTTCCATTACAATTATCATGGTCAAACATCCATCCAAATTTTTTTTCATTCCATTTTGATTTTTGGTTCTTAATGTTTTAGAAAAAAAAAGGCTCTTTTTAAGGGACCGTGTAATAGATTACATCTTGAAGCACGCAAACGTTCCCCGCTGTAAAAAAATTTGCCCTCCAGATCGGCCAAAATATTTTCGCTCATAAGTGACGTGTTTCTCAACTTAATGAACTAAACTTAGTATCTAGGGTAAACGAAGTATTCTAAATCAAATAAAAACTAAAAATTAGGGGTTCGTATTAAAATTTTTAAAGATAGAGTTAAATTTACTTCGAAAAAGATAAAGGAGAAGAATAAGATTGTAAAAGATAAAGATCAAGGAGTTGATCTTTAATTATCTTCATATTTCACACTAAATTCGACTTTTTTTACCGTAATTACGTTAACGTGATTTAGAAAATCTTTAATGGTGAAATTTTAGCTTCTAAATCGTGTTTATTATTACTTGTGGCATGTTTTATCCTACTTTTGCTTCGGATAGACGATTAAAAAGTACGAATATCATCCCTATACGTAAGCCAGATCATTCCTCTAATCCAAATTTCATCAAGCATGTGTGGGACGCTTCTACGATATCCATTGTGGAAAGATTTAATGTATTGGGAACTTTCCATCACTTGCAAACAGTTCAAAAGATGGGACGAGAAATTTAACCTTTAGAATTAATAAAAAAAAACTCATGTTCAGTATGAAAATACAGTGCCTAGTAAACACTGATAACGGGAGGTTATATCTCACACTCCTTGAGTTGCGGGATTTTTAATGTGGATGCATCTGCACACTAATGGTATTCCATTCTTTTGCGTATACCCCCACTGTACACTTTGTAATTCATTTTGCGACTGAGTTGTTTTACTTATCGTTACGTTACATAAAAATGTCTCTGATGTGAATTTCAAATGTGTATACTACTCCACTCAAAAGTTATTAAGGAAAAATCTGATTATCCTTTAATTTTTTTGACCAGTGTATAATAAAGTCATTACATAAAAGCTTTCTTTCATTCAAATTTCAAAGCTCTTCTCGGTGTAATTTCTCATTGAATTGTATCTAATCCTATTAGTCTTATTGATTTTACAAACTGGAATACGACACATGTCTGTGATGTTTTTATTTTTGGCTCAACCAACTGTAAATTGACTTTCGATCACCATTTTCGGTACAATATTCGGAATGTTGGTGTAAGAACTCATCTTGTCAAGACCTTTCATTTGACATGTCGCACATATCTTTAACATTTGTAGTTTTGTCTGGGACTATAAACCTCAGGTAGATGGCTTTTGCATCAGCTTCTCACTACATAAGTGTAGTGCAAAAACTAAAAGTTACGTTTTAATCATTAAACATAACTATGAAATGAATTCTAGAATAATCATGATCACGAATATTATCAACAATTATTAATATTGTTAAAATAATTGAAATTGAATTAAATACCTGAAACAAGATTAAAAAATAAAATGGCTACTGACAAGTTATATGATGCTATTCAGCATGACCCTTTAAATTTTTATCAAAAAGAATAATTAAGTTGTTCAGTTAAAATCTCAAAGCAAGTGATATAAAATAAAATTTGAAGCGGGAACACAATCCAATAATAAGTCTCCTCAATTCGATATTTGAGAGACTGACATTTTCAAGTAGCATAAAAGAAAGACTGTCGTAGGAAGTCGCAAATTGGATAATATAATCCTTTTTTTAATAAACCTGTCTATATTTCGAGACTTCTTGAAAAAAGTTGTGCTAACATCTTTCTTTTGGTGAGCTTTGCGATTAGACTACACAAATAAATTTTTTCAAGCGTAAAATTTATCTTTAGGGGAATTGCTTAAAAAATTAAAGGGAAAACCAAGTTCTCTTGATAATTCTGCAGAACTAAAGATGTGAAATTTAGGAACGAAAAGTTAGTTTTAAAGAGAAACCAAGCGACCGCGTTTCATTCCTTTTGGGTTCTTTGCACATGAACTAAATTGGGATTATTGAGAAAAACTCATATAGACAATCAGTACTTAGCAGGCTAGTATTCCATTAGTAATCAGCTTCTAACATGACCATGTCACTACGAATGTGGGCCTGCCCCATGTTTCAGAGTATCTTTACACAAAAGTCAGGTAAATCTAAACAAGCTTTTAGACATGAGTAGGAACCTTCTAAGAGACCTTTCAATGGGAAATTTCACCGCATTAGCGTCTATAATGATAAAAAATCCGGAAAACTCACCAGGCAGCCTGACAATCGAAACGATACAATCGCCGAATTCAGATGGGGAAATCACTGTGTGTCTATTCAGTTGTTTCTAAAAATTAATTTCAAAGCAAGAACTTTCCATCAAGATGCAAGTTCTATCCTCTTATCGAAAACTGGCGTTTTAGTTTAATATTGGGAGCGTTGCTAAGTGTGGTTGCAAAATAAATCACATGGTTTAAATAGTTCTATCAAAGAACGTTCTATTCCATTTTGCCATATAATTCAGTATGACCTGTTAATCTAACCATCTACGTAACCTTCAAATAAGCAAATATTTGATTAATTGACCAAACAGGTTCCACCGTGTTCGTTCCTTAAGGTTATTGAGAGAGTGGGAAAATCCAAGGACTGTAAATTTGAGAGAAAATATACACAAAAAAGAATTAATACAAAATACACCAATTTTTTTAACTTGTTATGAGAACCAATCAGTAATCTTTTGAATTATTTTTTTCCTTGCGTTAAAGATGCCAATAATCAAGCCTGAGCTATTATCTTTATATAATTACATTGCTTTTGCAAACGCCTGTACCTTTAGTACGGAAATGTCATAGTGAAATGTCGAAATATTCATAAGCCTGTGCCCAATAATGGTATGGTGAGTTATGTGGTTGGTTCTTACACTCAGCGACCTATTTTTATGCACAATGACGGCAAATCAGACCGGGACCTGCAGCTTAACGCGTATTCCGAACCACAACAAACATCCATGCCTAACCCGGGATTCGAACCCGGACCTTTTCTATGCGAGGCCAGAGCTCTAAACCCCCATCCATCAGTTGGGCGTGAGTTACGTGTCTTCGTTAGTAATATTAGTTTGATAGTCAAATAGTTTGTCCCTTTTAGCTAATGACCCATTCTTTGAAGAGATAAGTAGGCTTTAAGTAAAGCGATAAGTAAGCTAGTAAAAAAAAATGAGTAACTTTAATTACATTAAAGAGGCAGATACAACAGGCTGGCAAGAGGACATTGCCGCTTGCTGCTTTTCCTCTCCTCCCCCCCCCCTCTCCTCTCTCCAAATACCAGATCCAGGGGGAAAGAATTAAAAAGGAAAACGCTCCTCAAAAATTAAAATTCTGTATTTTAATCCTTAAAATTAAATTATATCCTCATACAGACACTAAGTAAATGTAATTTCAGATTTATATTTACCACTATTCGGATGAATTTCTGGCGGGAAAGAGTGTGGAAGAGGGAAGGGGAAGTCTAACTTCTAAAAAGTTTGGGTCTTTTGATGATGGCAAAAAGTTACAAGCTAATACGGCTCCGAAACATAGCAACAATTGAATCTATTATGTGAGACAAACCGAAAAATCCCCAGTTAACATCCCTACAATCGGATGTGTATTTGTCACAATCACCTTATGTCTAATCATTTTTAAAGCACACATTTATGCAGAGCGATGTCACAGGTAATTCCTTGTCATTATATAAATAATTTTCATGGTAAACTGTAATTTATAATACTAATATATGAAGCGAATATGAGTTGTATAACTTTTTGAAAAACATCCTTTATGTAAATTCTGAAAAGGTTCTAATGCTATATATTTTTTGTTAATTTATTAAATATCAAATTCAAAACAATCCACTTAAGAACATCGTTATTTTTGGAATATCTTTTCATGCTATATACTACATATTAATGCTTTATATTATAGTCGTGCTTTTCGACTATATATTAATACTGCTAATCAGTACTGGTATTATCTTAGCTATTTGTTCAACTACAATGCCGACAACAAAATGTTGTGTATACAAGAATGAGTTTTTGCGCGTCTTACAATGAAAATGTGTTTAGAAAAAAACCTCCGAATTTGGTATGGGTACTCTATAAAATTTGCAGGAACTTAATACCTGAATTTGGAATTTTAAAGGGATTAAAAAATAAAACTAATAAGTAGTAATAAATAGTAAAGTATTTAGTACCTTTTCATTATTTTTATTTTTAAAAATGACTTCTATTACTAATTCTTTTAACGAACTTTTAGGGCTTTTTCAAACTTCAATAGGCATGGTGTACTCTACTTGTGTAAAGAGTAAGCTCGTAAATTCTTTTATGTTGTTTATAATTATGTCAGAAAATAAGACATTTTTTTAATTACAACAAATTTTTTTGTTTAATTCATGAAAAAAAATATCTAAAAAAATATTACAGAAAATTGATTAAAATAACCTGTATTACCCACTTAGAAGTGGGCCTTCATAGCTTTAGTAGCGGAAAATGTTTTTATTAGTTTACATTTTTACCATTATTATCGCCGACCAAACGGTATAGTGGTTAGCGTACTAGCTTCTAGACCGCGAGGTTGCGGGTTCGAGTCCTGTGTTGGCATGGGTGTTTGTAAATGTATGTTGGCTTGTCGAATGACGAATGTTTCGGCGCATTATAGCCCTCGTGTTGCTGACGGCGCCAGATAATCTGAATACAACCAACCAACCATTATTATCATATTTTTTCAAATATTTTTCTAATATCGGCTCCCCTCTCAAAATCACATGTGTGCAATCGCACACACTTTAGGCCGTTCCTGATTAATTAGGATGATCCAAGAAACGGCTATCTATCTGTTTCCTTCTAGAATAAGGAGTAATCTTCTTCTATCCATACTTAAATATTACGCTTATATTATAAAGTAAAACTTGAAAAATAACTAAATACTTTTAATCAAAGCTTATCCACATACTGCATTCACTCTGTAACAATAATAATCAAACTCTTCAAAGATACGGGCGAAACGTCCGCAGATATGGGCTGGTGTGAAAAGGCATACGTTTGCGGCCCCGCATCCGCACCGTGTGAAAGAGGCCTTAAACCAATTAGTCAGAGCCACACACTTGATATCCCACACTGTAACAGCTTAGCCGATCTTGGCTCTTCTGCTATAAAAATCCAGCCTACGATGTTGTACGACGTCATTTAGGAGACCTCTATACAATATACTTTAGTTATCGTATGAAAAGAAATCAAAAAAATAATCAACATTTCCCTTGCTTACGTAAACAAATGTTGCTGTTATTCCATTTTTGAAATTAACCGTCTTGACTCAGTGTTTGGCACAGAATTCACACCGGATGCGAAATCTCACGGAATGCAAGATCAGGGTTCTTCCACTGTACCCTACAGTTGTTCTTCCCCAAGAAAAACTAGGAGTGTGGAACATATTTTTCAGTTATACTAATACTGGTCCCTGCATTTATATTTGGAATGAATTGGTGAAATTTACCACTTTCTTTTTTAAAAATTTATTAATTTAAAAAAAAAAAAATCTAGTTTGGTGGTACTTTTGGCGACAATTATTACACTGGCCAACAAAAATCATTCATAATTGGCTATATGTTTGGCAATAATTATTACATTATTCCTTTAGGGTAAGTTAAATAAAGGAGAAACAGCAGTTGATGGGCAATGTTCAAGTGAAGATAAACTAAGTAAAAAACATTCGTTTTTCAACTTTATCGAATTGTTATGGGAATTTCGGTGGGGGAGCTTACAACACTTTAAAAGGCATTACTAATACGATTTGATCAAAAGATACGATTGTTAAAGCCTTTTTTTTTTTTAATTAAATGGCAGCTTCCTAATGAGCTAGTGCAATTCTGACGAAAACCTTAATGACAAGTTCCATAGCCATTAATAATCCGTATACAAAGTTGAACGTTATAGGTTAATCTGTTCGGGAGTTATACTGACCAGTGACACACATATTCCCCCCCCCCCCTTTTTTTTTTTTTCTTTCTATGGTATTTTTTGGACACAGAACTTTTAAAACGTGTAAAAAATGTAAAATGCTTGCACGCAAAAGTATAATGCTTACATGTAAAGTAATTGAAAGTAAAAAAGAGTTTCACAAATAAAACTGAATTTCTGACTTTGACTAAGAGGCCGTTTCAACTTCTTTGGATCTAAAACCACACTTTATGGTCGAAAATTTTATTGTCTTAAAATATACAAGGAATAAAATTCACTCGTTATTCTTGATTCGTCTCTCCTTCTTACAAAGCACAGAGCAGAATGTTTACAGTCCGTCTCAAAATTTAAGCACAAGGATCACATATAACAATTTCTCTACACTAAGAAAAAGTAAGGATTGAAAAGAGTCGCTGTTTCAGAATTTTTTCGCCTCGTGCACTTCTCTGTCTCACAGCACAAAAACTATTGGATTAAAAATTATGAAATTTTGCTTATTTGTAGAGAAATATTTGGAAAATCTGCTGATGATGCAAATTTTTTTTTTAAATGCAAGCTTTCGTTTTGAGTTATTACATATCAAAGTGAAGTAATTGGGGTATTTTACAAGCGCCATTCTCTTCAGAGAAAACTAATTTTTGTAGAAATCTAACTTTTTGCCGACACAGAGGTTTACTTCTTACTAAGACACCTTCTTCGTCTTTCCTTTTTTTTTTTTTTTTTTTTTTTTTTTAAATCTCGATGTAGTTTTGGAGTAATTAAATAACTGAATTTCAAAAAATTAAATTGTAAGCTTGCACAATTGATGTTTATTTATAAACAGAAAAAAAGTATAAGAGAAAGATTAATTTCTCTTAATAAATTATACCATGGCATAAATCAGTATTTCAGGATTCGATTAAAAAAATCAGCACTCAAATTACAAAAATAATATTACGGATGTGGCTAATTTAAGTTAGTGAAGCAGTGTTTTATTATTAGGTAATTTTCTTCTACTATGTTTAAAAGAGAAAATTAAAAGTTGCAAGTTTTGGTATTTTGAATATTACAGTAGTGTGAAGATTAAGCATGGTTACGTCTCTGGAAACTCAAGAGAATTTGTGACCAATCACAAACTTTCAAGATGTTTTTAAAGGTGTTCTTTGATTGGTCGAAATTCCTCAGCAGTTATCAGTGATTGTACCATGTATATTTCTCATTTTCACATACATTTTTTGGCACAGTACTAGTTCTCAAAAATGTGGTATATTTATCGTATTTTTAATTATTCAAAAATTTTACAAGATATTTGATTTTTTATACAAAATAGACTCTACCGTCAATCTCTATCTACCTAAATGATTATGCAAACTGGGTTATTTTATCTACAGTCCCCAAACACATTTATCCCACCTACGCCTCACATACTCAAAAATGAAACAGCAAGTGACAAGAAGTGTCATTCGAAAAATGACATCGTATTTCCCTTCCCCTTTAGAAATACTCTGACAAGGAATCCTATAAATGGGCAAATACGATGCAGAAATGAAAGATCGAATCCAATATAACAATCTTCCCGAGAGAAGGAAAGACAGGTAGGATCCCACTTGTCAAATGAAAGATCGGATTAGTAGTTCTATATTTCCCACAGAAAAGTTAAATTGGATACAAAAGTGTCACCTTTTTTACTGCGTGAATATCTCCTTAGGCATATTATTTCTCTGAAAAAATAGGTATTTGTTCATACCAGTTTCAAACCGTATTAACTGAAAACATTTTTTTATGATAGAATCCTATCCTGTTCTATTGTTGTTTACGTGGAAACTTGACAGCTTTTAAATTATAATTCTTGGTAAGAAATTGGACAACCTGGTTTTTTTTTTTTTTTCCCCTTCATTTTTTCATAAAAAAAAATAAAATAAAATAAAAGGCTTGTTGATTAGAAGTGGTTTAACACTTTATTATTGAAGTGACGATGCTTCAAAAACAAAATCTAGGAACGGACACATTCTGATGCTCTGATGGCAATGATAAACCTCTATTGTGTCTAGGAATATAGTACCTAGTGCATAAAAGAAACAAAAGCGAAACTGTAACACATATATAGTAGCAATATTACGCTAGTTTCAAGTTGATAGGAGTAACTATGTAACTAAGCAAGATCAAACCTCATTAACACGAAATCAATGAGACCACCGAAGATTTTCGCTTTAACCGAATTTCGTGAAAACCGTCTACAAACTTTTTCATCTAATGGACAATTCCCGCATTTTTTAAAAACGAGCGAAATTAGTACATATTTATGAAGAATTTCTTTTTGATTCCAAATATTTAAACAAAATTTCTTTAAAAAAATCAGTTATTTAAATATTAAGAAAAGAAAATGCCCCAAAACCGAACCAAAACCAGTCCGATCAAAACAGTCAACAAAATTCGTGACGTAAACAGATCCCTGCTTTTCTATGGTTATCGTGAGGTTTGTGCCAAATACTTATCGTTAAAAAAGTTGGCGTTGGTAGACCATTGCCACATTCTGTACAGGTTGGCGTGATTTGCGAGAAACTTGCAAATCTGGTTTCCACTGCTGCATTTCAAGCCAAGATGTTTGGGATTTCTTTACGTCACGTTCAATGCCAATAAAATGAGTCGTTTTCTCGCCAACCTCTAACATGGCAATTTTGATCGCAAATAAAAAAAGAAAAAGCGCATTGTGCAGAAATTTTTATGTTTATGGCCTTTTCGAAACATTTATAATTGAATAAAAAAAAATAAAAAAAAATGCGGGAATTGTCCATTATAGCACACTAAAACTACTAGCTATATGTGTATTTACTATTGCTGTTTTTAACTCATGTATTTATTTTTGTCAGTTCACACCCTTTTTACAAGCATTAAATATTAATTGAAAGCATTGACAGAGTGCAGTTGGCAATTCCATTACTTGGTCACATTTTTTTTAGAAGCATTTATCATCAATTTCATTTCAAATACGTTGCTTCTTTTCTAACGATATCTATTGATGCTTGCGATTCATATTAACCTTTAAACTGCTGTGGCTGGATTGTTTGATGTTTTTGGTGCAATTGTAACAAGTGGTCCGTACTGGACCAAACAAATTGGTGCACATCAGTTTAAAATTTAAGAAACTTAGTGTCGGAAAATTTAATATAAAAGTCCAAGATGAAATATATTAGGAAGTGGAAGCATTCCACAAAAAATGATTCGTGGTCTGTCAGACCATATACAGCAGTTAAAAGTTAACAAGATTCAACATGTTGGTTGGTTGTTTTCAGACTATCTGGCGCCTTCAGCAACACGAGGGTTATAATGCGCCGAAGTATTCGTCATCAGACAAGCCAACATACATTTACAAACACCCATGCCAACACGGGACTCGAAACCGCAACCTCGCGGTCTAGAAGCTAGCACGCTAACCACTATACCGTTTGGTCGGCAGATTCAACATGTAAACGCGACTGATGAGTATTAGTTTCTAAACTTATGTTGGATACAGGCAGGAGGGTACGTGACGTCAAAAACCAATCACGAAGGGTGAAATCTAAAATTCTCGCCGAAAGCAACTCATTTCACAGCAATTTCTTTGAAATTTGATTATTCGTACTCGTGCATTTTTCCTATTTCGTAGGGTTTCAACTTTGAAGAATGTTTTCGTAACACTTAATTTTCGTTTTAAATAATGTCGGTCATCTAAAAAAAATTGGTTTGTAGAGCACATGGATTTTTCATCTTGAGCGGGATTTCATGCTATGCGATTTCGTGTTAAACGAATGATTTAACGTTAAGTTTATACTTCATTATACGGAAAATTGCTTATATTTCGTTCTAAACGATTTAGTAAACGATTTCGTTTTAACGATTCTTTTCGTGTTCAACGATTTTGCATTAACGAGCTTTGTATATAGTGAAATCAATTTTATTTATCGCATTTCCTGAAAATTGCACTTTTCGTAGATGCAACATTATTCTACCACAGTGGCAATATGAACCAGTCACAAAGTTGTAAAACACGTTTAAAAAAAAACTATGAGACATTATTTCTGTATTTTTGCAAAAAGTTGATAAATAATGTTATTAAACCAGTTCTGCTGCTCAATGGAAACGCAGCATAATGTTGCAAATCGTATAACAACTCACGTTTCAAGTAAGATGATTGAAAATGATTATTTGACAATTTTAGCTCATTTCACTCTACGCGGTTAATTTATTTGCCAAACAAAAGCTTAAGAAAAAAAAATCTTTACAGTAAACGAGATCAGTTAAAAGTGAATTTTAAGTACATGCGTCGCAATACGCAAATTAATAAATGAATCAGTCATATTTCAGAAATAAGCCATTCAAAATTGGTATTTCCTTTTTTTTTTAAATCTATGTGAGTAAAACTTCTCATACATTAATGAAAACCAGAATTAATTACACAATAGCCGACATAATAACTAACGACAATGAAATCAATACCAAAGTCTCATATGACAAAAAGTTTATCATTAAAAAGCGTTGAAATTTTTACTATACGCATTCATTATTGATTTTAATAAATTGATGTGCGTATTTCCTGAAATAACTATTAAGTATTATTAGAATAAAATTTCAAGTGGTAGCTTACCATCTGCAAATTTGCAGACCAAACGGTATAGTGGTTAGCGTGCTAGCTTCTAGACCGCGAGGTTGCGGGTTCGAGTCCCGTATTAGGCATGGATGTTTGTAAATGTGTGTTGGCTTGTCTAATGACGAATGTTTCGGCACATTATAGCCCTCGTGTTGCTGACGGCGCCAGATAATCTGAAAACAACCAACCATCTGCAAATTACTGTACATTTTCGGTTTGCTAAAAAAACTAGGGATGGAACGGATGTGAGTTTTGCCGGATACCGGATTTCGGATATCCGGGGTACCATGTCTACCGGATACGGATATCCGAAACGGATTTCGCCGGATATCCGGCCGGATATTCGGTCTATATACTAAAAACAATAGTTATACGATATGCTATACGAAAAAAATGGTCATGATATGAAGTATTAAGTAAATTATAATTAGTGGTTAGCGCATCGCGCTGCATGCCACAGGTCCATTGTTTGATTCGCGGACTGGGCAAGGTTGACTTAGCTGTTATACCTGAAAGAAATAAACTGAGGAGGACCATGCATGCTTGGGAACTAAACACTGGTGTTCGGCGTCAGAATGACCATCTGACTGAAACATCTGCTATGTGACACACAAATGCCACAGTCGAGAAAGCTGAGCTGGGCCCAGCAGGCCTTAGTCCACACGGGCTGTCACGCACTGAGTTTATTTTTTTTATTTAAACTTTAGTTCATGAGTGAAAAAGATCTTTGTTGCTGATTTTATATCTTGTAATATTGATACTTTTAGTTTTTCATATAGTTCTGGCAGGGTTGGTTGGTTGGTTGGTTGTTTTCAGATTACCTGGCGCCGTCAGCAACACGAGGGCTATAATGCGCCGAAACATTCGTCATTAGACAAGCCAACATACATTTACAAACACCCATGCCAACACGGGACTCGAACCCGCAACCTCGCGGTCTAGAAGCTAGCACGCTAACCACTATACCGTTTGGTCGGCAGTTCTGGCAGGGCTTTATCACGAAAATAATTTCTACTTGGAAGCGGATAACGAGGAGCTAGGTATTTTATGAACTGACCAAAGCCTTCTCTATTCACAATGGAGAATGGTTCAGCATCAAGAGCCATTAACTCACCTAAAATTATATTAAAATTTTTTTTTACAATGTTGAAGTGCAAAATATAGCTACTTTCAATTTACTTCATGCATTGTTTATAATTGATAAATGATTACAAAATTATACCGGAGGCATTTGTTAATAACAAAAGATTTATTTTAAATATTTTATGAAATTGAAGTCTATTTTTTTTTGCAATGCACCTAAAACATTACGGATTTAAAGAAATCTAGTAGAAAACTTAAATTGGATCTATCGGAATATTCCGTCTTTAAATATAAACTTAAAAAATGTCGAACCCAAAATTCATCAACATTATGTTATACCATATTTAAAATATATATTTAATATAAACAAACAAAATTAGTACTTACATATTTTTGCGGTTAAGGCTTTTGTTTTAGGATCATCTAAACTCCACAATTTTGGTACAAATAATTTCGATTCCAATGTTGTCTGCGTGCATTTCTTGTTTTGATGAATTGTTTTTTCTTGTTCATCAATATTTGATGCATTTAGTGAGTCTTTTAAGCTTCGGTGAATTTCCTTATGCACACTCATTAAATGGTTCCATAACGGTTTTGTGGAAAAGGATTTTGGGCTTTTGCCGCGCACATTTTTTAAACGATTCTGTGGAGCAAGTAACACATAGGGCTTTGCTTTCGTCATTTCCATTAATTTTAAAATACTTCCAAATGGGTGATTTTAAATGAGCCATTATTAAAAATTATAAATTGGATTGTAATTGGAGAAAAATAAAATTCAATGCATTCTAGAGAGCTAAATATAGTTCCACATTGTGGCGCTGCTTTAAAGACCTAAAAATTACAATACTTCATTTTACGTCTGAAAAAATATACCAGCTTTCAACTTCTGCCAATGAAAAATCAGAAATTAGACCATACCATTCACAGCATAAATGGGTAGGGTATTATCGTCGATAGAACAAAAAAAAAAAAGCATTGAGGATTGCGCATTGGCCATTTATTGCTTTTTACTCGCTAGCAAATGTCAGAAAAAAAGGAGGAAGTGATAATAACTAAAACTCTTAAGAAGTCACTTATGTTATGGAAAAAAGTACTATTTATTAGTATTTCGGTTCGAGTTTTACGGAGAAGCATTCAATTATAACATCTGGAATTAATCAGATCATAAACTTGGAATGAAAAGAACATATCGCAAAACACGTATGAAGGATGTGTATGGAAAAAGATTGGAGGAATGGTTTATGCTTATCAACTCGGCGTCAATAATACGGCGTCTCTTTCTGTTTTCGTTTTGTAACTTGACTGCAATTTATGTCCAAGAAAAAAAAATTATAAAAAAAAAGTGTAGGATGCGGTGTTCCCTTTGTCCGAAAAAGATCATTATTTTTTTCAAAAAATTATTTCTTGTGGATACCTGGTGGTCGGATATACAGCCGGATATCCGAATGAAATTATCGGATGTCCGGTATTTCAAATCGGATATCCGACGGGTTTTCGGATATTGAAAAATCAGCCGGATATGCCGGATATCGGATATTTGCCGGATATCCGTTCCATCCCTAAAAAAAACGACTATTTACGAAGACAGCTGTTTACAAACATCACTTAAATTGTATTTCTTGGAAATAATATATTCATAGTTAAAGTCAAGTTCTAATACTGAAGAAGTACTTTGTTAAAAACTTTTTTTCGGTTACATAATATTGTGCGTTTAAAATATGTTTGCTTGTCACATCGAATGAGACAAAAAAAGTCTATTGAAAATCTTGAGAATGCACATTTTGCGCAATCTTAACCACCGAGAGCGTTCCAAAATGTAATAATTTTTTAATTGTTACCACTTTTAACAAACAAAACAAGGAAACTAGTATTGGTCACGGTATTTTTTTAAATGTTGAATATTTGTAATTTGAAAATATCCATATTGATAAACAACAAAGTTAAATAAAAATCTCACAAAAGTACTATGTTTAAAATGCCTACCTTGGAATTGAAGCCCCGTCATAAGACATAATATTGTAGTGTTGATTACTTTGACGTGGAGCAACACCGAAGTTTCGAAGAAAAGTAATGTTCAGGAGATTTCCAAAGTGAATCTCATGTTCATTATTTGGCGAGTCATAAAAGACTTGGCCTCATGTTTGTATTTCAACCCAAACTGGGATTCGACGACAGCCATACCATTCTGTCATTAAAACGAACTAAATTGGAAGTCGTTTACGAGTGCTTCAGTGCAGTTTCGACACCTCCTTGTAACAAAATCGTAAGGTCTTCCATCTACTGGAAACTGAACGCATTTTTGTTTCGAATGCGGAGAAATCGAACCAGCGGGAAAAAGTGACTAAGTGTTTATTGAAACTCTTTGAATCAGTTGAACTTCATGCAAACGACTTTCCATTTAACAATTGGAAACGAAAAAAATCTCATGGTTCGTAACTGATACTTGAGTAACATCATAAAGGTTAGACGCGTAAACACAAATAGCAAACCTGACTTTAGTGCTTATTGATTTGCGTATCATAGGAAAGTGAGCAGAGTACGCATGATGATCTAAGAAGTATCATCACGCGTAGATTCCATGTATGATTACTGCCGACCAAACGGTATGGTGGTTAACGTGCTAGCTTCTAAACCACGAAGTTGCGGATTGAGTCCCGTGTAAGGCATGGGTGTTTGTAAATGTATGTTGGCTTGTCAAATGACGAATGTTTCGGCGCACTATAGCACTCGTGTTGCCGACGGCGCCAGATAATCTGAAAACAACCAACCATGTATGATTACTACTTTCAATTACCCATATGTATACATAGGGTAATGAAAGTATAGCATTCGGTCAAAATAAAATTCCATTTTTTTGCATTTCTCCAAGTTTTGGAAAATCCTGATTTCATCCTGATTCAAAAAAGTGGTTTAGAAAAAATGTATGTCTGTAGTCAAACAAAACTCTCGAACAAATTGGTCTACGATGTACAAATTTGGTGTGCCGGTTGGTGATAGCACAAAGACCTACCATTAAGGTTTTCGTCAAAATCGCGCATGCGCATAAGGTATCTGCCATTGAAAAAATCATGTCTTTCAGTAATTGCTAAAAAACGGCTCTAACGATTTTGTGCAAAATCGCTGTGGTAATGCCTCATAAGGTGTTCTAAACATCCCCATCACAGAAAATCCCCCTAAAATGCCTTAATGGCGTAAAAAGTTGAAAAATGAATGCCTTTAACACCGAGTTCTCTTTCATTGAGTAAACCTCATCAACGATCGTTGTTTTTATTCTCTCCTCAGTTTCACTTACAAGAAAGGATAGTATAAGAATTATCAAAAAGTATATCACTATATTATTAGTAGAAGTATTTTTTTTTTTTTTTTTTTTTTTTTGTTAAATAGACCCCATACAAGAATTATCGAAAAAAAATATCGCCAAACTAGCCATTTTTGCTAAATGAATGATGAAAATATTAAAACGATAAATGACACAAATCCAAGTCAGTATTTACGTAATTAAAAGTTGTGGGATGTTCCACACATCTAGTTTACTTATTGCATCTACCCTTATGCATCTAATCTCTTAACCCACTGACGGTCACGAACGTATATATACGTCATTTGATCCCCAGTACTTCCAGCAATACACAACAATTTAAATTTATAAATAAAATTTAAAATAAAATATTTTTTAATATTTTTATACTCATAAAGTGTCTTTCAGAAAAGACCCCCCCATCTTTGAAATGGCATAACTTGTGAAACAGTGAGAAATAGAAAAAAAGAGACAAGTGGTATATCGGATAGACAAGTTTGATATTTTAAATACTGGTTTGCAAAACTAGTTTAAAAATATTGAAAAGACGCAGTAAATTGTTGTAAAATCTGAATATAGCGGAATGAGTTCATTTTTTTCCTATGATAACGGACCCTGTGATCCTTTACTAAACATGGCAGCCCAAACGGTCATTTTTGCAAATTTCTGCTGTTTTGCAATACACTACACACAGACGTGTTTTCAGTACCCAATATTCAGGAGTTATGTTGATTGCCAAATCCAAATCTGTCCAAATGAGAATGGACATCATCGGTAAACCAAATGCAGCCGTTATGTATTTAACTCACATCAATCAACTTTGCAAACCGGTGTATTGAAATTCTATACCTATCTATCCAATCTATCACTTGTCTCCTTTCTGTCTCTTGCATCTGCGTCATTTTTAGGTTAGGGATTCATTTCTGAAAGATCATGTAAATATTATATGTACTTACAACACGTTATAAAAAAAATATAACGAGTCTACTGAAAAAAAAATTATGTGCTACCAAGAAAACAATCTGTACATGCAAATTCTGTCACAATTCATCAAATTTGCGGAAAAGCTGAAAAACTCATTTTTACTCCTATTGGACTTTAAGTGTAACGCTTTACCATAAATCTCACTAAATGCTGCAGAGGCGGCTCATGGTGTGCAAGTACAGCAAGTACAGCCGGGCTGTATCTAAATTTAATAGTTCCAAACTAAAATTATATATTTTACTAATTTTTAAATGAAGATGGAATTTCTACGGCAAGTGTTAAAAAATCCGATAAATAGAAAACCTGTTGTCCGTTGCTTCGATACTCAATTCAGGAGAGAAAAAAACCTTCCTAATCAACCTACACTGACGATCTTCCACCGAACTGCAGCCAGTTCGTGAAATCCCGTTTCGGCTGCAACGTTGCTATTGTAACCGATGGGACCTAATGGAACCTTTTCCTCCACGCAGTGTATAGGATATGTAGTGAGATACACAGCCCGTTTGGACTTTTTCAACTTCAGCTGTACGTGCGAATTCGATGAACTGATAGGCTCTTTTGAATGTGCGTGAGGGGGAAAGGGCTACTTCTCAGCTTGATCGTAAGTTTCAGTCATCTTGGTATGAGCTTTTCCTGTGGCTATGTGATAGTTTTTATTTACAATTTTTTTTTATTGGCCATGTTTGATCTTCTGAATTAAATAGATGGTTTGGAATAACGCTGAATATCGATTAACCACAATCACACTGTTAGACTGCTGTCTTCCCTTTTATAGAAATAGGGTTGTTTTCGAATGAATGCCGGGGTCATTTTAAGATTCGTTCCTAAACACCTGCGGTCCGTTTCAAATGGACCTCCGTCGAACATGCTCTCTCCCCCACGCAATGAATATTACGGGATTTCTATAGATTATTTGACTTTGGGTTTCTAAAGAGTGTTCTTTTTGGCACCAAGGCACGTTGGCTTTTTTGTGGATTTTGGCAGTTTAACACAATGTGTCTGCTCCAAAATTTATAGGTCTAAGAATATTTCGAGGGGTAAGGGATTTTAACAATTGCACCCTTCACCCAATTAAATGTTTGAGGCTTACCTGAATTTAATCACTTGATATCTAATAGGATGGGGCTTCAGGAAAATTTGGGTGGAATTTTCTTTGCAATTTGCTCGAGTACTTTTGTATAGTAATATAGTTTTTAAAAACCCTCGCACGAGAATTTTACTCTTTCAGAGAAGCAGTTTTCAAAAAAATATCTAAAATGTAGACTTCAAAGACCTTGGCCTTGGCTATGCCGGTGACTTGTGTTTTGGCTGGAGATGGACAGTCCATTAGTGTTCAACAACTATTAGCTGTGTCATACTCCGATTCATCTAGAGTGTGCTTTTCGATGCTATCAAATTTTAGCGTATTCGATGCAGGTGTAAACAACTATGTGCATTTTACAGTACAAGTTCAGAAATTTCATCAAATTAGTATGTGCAGTTCTGTTCTTTCTATGGATGTGCATTGCTCAGAAGAATTAGCGTTTTAATTCTAAGTCTGGGTAGCGCAATTAATCATGCACACATTTGGATTTCAATTCGATGACCATGAGCCTTCCATGGAGTTGGGTGAGTCAATATTCTATTATCAGAGAGGAGCAAGCTAGTATTATTTAATTAAATAAAAAATTGATTGATTAATGTGTTAAATGTAACAGTTGATTTTAATTATGCTTGTATTATAAATAGCATTTGATCTCTAATTTTGCTTCTGATAGCCAGGAAGTTGAAATGTAATTATTTAAAAAAAAAAAATCCAGTTTAATGCAGAAAAACGTTTACTATAGGCTTTATATTAATTGGAACTGAAAAAGTTTTTTTTTTTTTTTTTTTTTTTTTTTTTTTCCCGACGGTGAAAAAAAAAACGATTTTTTTTTAGGTTTTAAATTATAAGAGAGATTTAATTAGAATTGAATACTTTTTTTATTTCACGAAAAAGAGGGTGGATATTAAAGAGGAAATTTTTTTTTCCTCCAACAGGGACAAAATATATTTTTTTTTCCCTCATAGGGAGGGAGATTTGCATTAATGGAAAATATGCTTGTGTTTCCCGAAAAGTGTGTTTTCATGTGTGTAATTTTCGCGAAGGGTTATCGACCTTTTTAGGCAACAAAGCTATGCTTACTTAACAATGAATTCTGTAGCAAGCAAATCGAGTCTGTTGCTTGCGTAGCAATGAAACTTTTAGCCAGCAATGCTAGCTGGTTCACAGACCATTTAGCACTCGGATCCATACACATCGATAATTCTTCATAACGCAACTAGTCTGTAATGAAACAAAAATCGTAAAATTTGGGCTTAGGCACTTTTGGCTTTAAAGTACTGGAAGTGCACGGTAAAAGTGATCCTTGTTAGCCCTGAAATCAAGGAGTGAAAAAAGAGGGAATACTTAAATGAATACTTTTAATGCAAAATCAATTATTTTTTGAATACTTCCAGAGTGAATTTGCCTGCTTGGAGACTTTTTCAAATTAAAAACATGGACATCTAAAATATATCAAAAATATAAGCAGAGCTTTTACGTCATGTTTCCACTTGTAATGTAGAACGTCAAAACTGTGAAGCCTTAAATTTTTTTCAACATCTTGTTATCGGCATCTGGCTGCGTTCAAATTTGTTTACTGTGTGGTTTTTGTTTACGTAATGGAAATAGGAACCTCTAAATGTTAGTATTTATTTTTATAAAATGCTGATATTTAATTAAACTTCAGTTTTAAACTGTTTGTGCAATCACTATTCTTTTTTTAAATTTCAACTCCTTTTGTTTTTACCATTTCTTTATTTAAAAAAAACCGTAATTCTAAACTTACACGCAGATTTCAACATTAAATTATGAATAAAAAATATTAACTCTGATAAAATATTGCTTGCTATCACATATTGTCTTTCATACGTTTAAAGAAAATTAATCTTTTTCATCTAATCGCCGAAAATGTGCGTGTAAAAATGGATGGAAATTCCAGACAGTTTGGCAAGTGGTGACGTATATAATTATAAACAAAATTATTTTTGTCCTTTTATTCATCTTTCTATTCATTGAGCTATACGAATTAATAATTTAGTCTAGTTTATGTTACGTTTGTTTTCTCTACTTGTATGTGCTTGTTTTGGATATAATTTACAGAATCAACTGGAATAAACCTTTTATAGTTAAGATTTTACTCTTATTATAAATTGCTTCTGTTTTACTGTGATAAATGGGACCGAAGTAAGATTTTTTAATTTGTGAAATTTTTCCTTGTTTGAAGGGTATTTTTACATTCGACGTGTACCAGTTGGTGCAATTATTGTCAAACCTAAATATGTAACACATTTAAAATTATGCAGAAATGTTTTGACCAAACCTAAATCTTTACGGTTTTTTACAGAAATTATAAATGATTTGAAGGTTGTTAGTTTAGATCAGTTATCGCTGGAATTTGGTGGGTTTTATCTAGTACCCTTGTGATGAAAGAGTACCAAATTTCATTATTCAATTTTTATTTTTTTATATGCATTATTTTTTTTTTCCAGGTTTTAAATGGAATGCTAAGGTTGAAAGGAATGCGTTTCTTTCGTAGCATCAACTGGTCTCATTTGGGTAAAACAGTGCTCCTTGTCGGCTTTTTGCTCTTTTTCTGTGAGGTATTTATTAATCACCTATTTTTAGTTATTCTTCTTAATTATGTATTTTCATTGATTGTATAAGTAGGAAACATTTTTAACAGAAACTTGATTGTTACAGTTTTTCTTATTTATTTTCTAAATGTTACTTTTCTTTTGTTCTATTTGTGATTCAAATTAGCATTTATAAACATTCAGGAATGTTTAAAAATATGGATTTGTTTATTTAATATTTCAAGAAGTAAATAAAATTTAGTACAAAACCAAAAAAAAAATTATGTCTTATTTTTTGCTTACAACTTTATTAAAAAAAGTTACTGTAAATTGTAATGAATTTTATTGCATATGCAGTGTAATTTATCATGCTGTCAAATAAAGTTGAAGCAATAAACACCAAAGACTGCAGCACTAATTTTTTACAAAATCCTTAACTATTGTGCAATTGTTTCATAAAAATTACTCTGTTGAAAAAGTTGTATAAAAATGTTTAAATTGCAAATTTTGCTTCAGAAGGTCTTATACAAACTTATATACTTGTAAAATTTGTTTGCAAATTAAAACTTGATAATAAATCCTCTCTGAAATTTTAATGTTACAGGTTCTCTTTTATTATATTGTATTACTACAATGTACTTGGCCACAATTAGAAACAAATACCCGGCATTCAACCGTGAAAGCAATGTTACTGGCGGATGTTCATCTTTTAGGTCCTCGTTTCGGGCACTGGTTTGACAAATTGAGAAGGTAGGATTTAAAATTTATTTTGATTTGAAACCATGCATAAAAATGATTTAATTCTGTTAAAATAAATTATTGAAAAACTGAGTGCATCAAAATCCATAAATGGTTTATTTTTTTATTTATTATTATTATTAATTCTTTTGTTTAATAATATTTTGTCTAAAAAGCTACAAAATGGAAATATGTATTACTTTGTAATTTATTTTTTGTGTCATTGTTGTATTCTATTTTATATATATTTTAAATATCATTCTATGTCAGATTTGTGTCCTATAAATAGCAGCTGGCCAATATAATTATTTCACAGTTTAAGTTTTATTTTGATGTAAAAAGCCATAAGATTATTATTAAACCATTTAAAAGAAAGTTCAACCATTTAACTCGTTTAATGAACCTTTTAAGAAAGAAAAAAAAAAATTCAAGAGTTTTCAATGTAGTATGTTTACTTTGTAGATTATGTTTAGGAAATCTGCTTCCCTTACTCAGCATTTGCCTATTATAAACTAGCAGTGTAAAATATTACTCTGCTTTCAATTACGCTTCAATGATTTAACTTTTTTAATTTGTGAAGTAGAATGTCATAATACTAATTTATCCTTTGAGTTCTCATTCCTGCATTTAAATAAAATAGCAATTCTTCAATATTTTGTGATACAAATCTCTCAAAGTTAGAGAACTTAGCTACAAAAGTAGTCATCAATCTCTATATTTGGTAGGTTTAGTTGTTTTAGGTGGCTTTGTTTACTTTTAAAAGTACAGTGTATAAAAAATTAAAAGAAAATTTACTAGCTAACATAATTCAATAGCACAAGACGCAAATTTTTTATTGTTGGGAAGTTTTACTGTTGATGAAGTGTTTTTTAATATTTTGCACCATGATTTTTTAATGTTTTGCGCCTTTGAGAACCCTTAGACAGCTTTCAGTTAATCAATGTTGGAAACATCTTCAAAGTCATTTCAAAAGTAATTTTGATCAAAATTGTAAGCTGTTTTTTAGCAATTGGAAAAAAAACTTAAAAATTTCTAATTGCTGGTACATTCTGCACAAATAGTATATTGACGAAACCCTTCTTGTCACTTGAACCGTTTGATATTAGAATTAAACTTTTGATAGATTCAAGATTTTACAGAAGAGAAAAAAACTTTCCCACTTCTTGTAGATAGAAAATTTGTTCAGAAATCTGCTTTCAAATTCCATAGATGAATATGACTTAGTATTTATCAGGGATGAGTTTGGTAAAAAATCAAAAAGCTGAAAACAAAACTCCAAACGTTTTATGCGTAAAACACATTTTAAGATATACTTAAAAAAATTGTGGTTTTCCATGTGCGTTTATAACACTGCACCTTCTCTGTCTGTCCGTAAGAAAAATGGTTAAAAATAGAGGCACCTATATGTATGGATACACTTTGTGCTGTCATCAGGCATGGTATAGCTTCAAAAATTCAAAAAAAATAAACAAACCTTTTGTAAGACTCTAGGCATGTCTAGACTTGGCGACCGCCAAGGAGATAACTATCGCCAAGTGGTCCAAAACGAACAGTGAATGGAAAATCCCCATTCAGAGACGGAGAGGACGAACGAGACGGAAGGTGGAAGAGTGAAGCTTGGTGTGTCGCCGGCTTTCAGAACTAAGCAGATAAATGGACATAGTGAAATATATAATTTTCTAATAATATAACCTCTTATTTTCGTAGCTTGTCATGCGTTGACGTTGTGTGAGTGTGATTTTGAATTAAAAGTGTTCGTTAAGAAACGAGACTATTTCTTTGAGTGAACATTACCTTACCTTTGGTGCACATGTGTATTGGTATATGAGATAATATGGTAGTTCTAACATTGTGATTTTAAAAAGAATGCTCAGCTACGACCAACTACGGTCAACAAACATCAGTCCTTTAAAAGCGACGGAATCCGGCAAAAACTTCAAATTTTCAACAAGTCAAACAACTTTAAGCAACTATACTATATTGACAAACAGGCCAAATATAATTAAACCTAGTTTTCTAAATTTTTAAGCTACATTTTAAGTACTAAAATCTTTACATTTAAATTTTTATTCCTACCGTTTAGCTTGTTCAATAAAATAAAAAGCAACAAATAATTTTACATACAATTGCAGTTAAAATAACAACTTTAAACACAGCTTCTTTAGAAATTTTTTAATTGGGACTAATTTTCAGAATATTTTTATACAAAATGATATAAAAATTTTAGTATAGATTCACATGAAACGGCGAAATCGATCCTTAAACAGGCACTAATCACGGATATAGCGGCTATCGCATTTACGGAAGTCTAGGTGAATGGCTACAAAACGGTGTTGAAAATCTCGGTAATAGCCGGTATTGTATCAGAGTAAACCTCGGCGAAAATGACCAACATTCTAACGAAAGCAATAGCGTTTGCAAAACAGGCGAAAATCTAAATATCAGCTGAAATAAAAATCGCAACAACGTGCGTATCGGCGATAGCGACCACGATATCTGCACAAATTTCGGTAATATTGACATTTTCTTTGTAATACTAGAGCAAATTTCGGTAATATCGGATGTTATCAAAGTACGGCATTCCACGAAAAAACAACTCTCACGCCAACTGAAATATCAAAGTTAGTACCTAATAACCCAACTCTCAACAATAACGCTATTGTATGGGCGTAACACTCGACGAAAATTACCATCACAAAATCTCGGCGACAGCGCAATTCCTCACGGTAATATCAACATTCTTTCGGTGTAAATCTCAGATTTTACAACAGGGTAGCACACTCAAAGAAAATACCCATCCCATAAACGAAAATATCAGCGTTAGCGCCGAAGATATCGGAACAATTCTCAGCAATAACGCTGTTATATCAGCGTAATACTCCGGGAAAATGGTCACCACAGCAACCTAAATCACAGCGATAACGCACGTCCTAGCCACACAAATCTCGGCAGTGGCGGACATTACATCAGCGTAACGCTTAACGAAAACCAGCAACACATACTATCGTAAATAAACGATAGTTCCATTGATGTCAGACTTGGAAGCAACCACATTATTAGTATACGTTAATTGCGTGAAATCGTAAGAAGGAATTTACATTTTGAGCAGAAAAAAAATGCAGTTTGAAGTATACAAAATGCGAGTTTGAGAGCCAATCTGACTAAAAAAATGCATTTCAGTGGATTTTTGTACTTGGAGCAGGAATAAGGCAGGAATGTGATGCGACCCCTGAGCGATAGGTTTCCCGATCTTTCGGAAGTGAAACTGCTTCGTCGTTCAGCCTTAGAAAAAAAATTAGTTTTCCGTGGGATAGAAAAGCGGGAAAACGCGAATTTTTTTCAGGAATTAGAAAAGCGGAACTTTCTTTGAAAAAGCGGAATTCTTTTTTTTCTAAAAAATTAAAAAAGCGGAATCCTGCCACATGGCGGAAGAAACTCATCCCTGTATTTATACAAAAAAAGAAACAAATTATTTTCTAAGAAAATTGACAAGTCGCCTTGTAACATTTAATGATTTACATACTATGGACACTAGGGACTTGTATCCCATTGTACCATATTTTTTTTCTGAAGGTATGCAGATGCAGTTCATACAAATAATTTTTTGGACACTTCAAAATGCAAAAAATAAATGGTGTTTTTTCTTCTTTTTTTTTTCAATACAATACTTAGATTTTCTGTATCACAAATCTGGTAAGTGAAGATAACAAGTATTTGTACAATGATTTTTACAGAAGACATTCTTCTTTGTCAAGTAATATTAAAATAATATTTTGGGTTAACTAGAAATAAATGTCAGGTGTAGTTTATTTGTTTTTTGGTTTTGGTAATTAACTACATTGTTTCATTAAAACTAGGGGTTTTTTTTCAACTCAAAATAATACTTCTGATATGTTTGACATAATTATTTTATAATTGATCATTTTTATTATTATTCTTATATATTTTATTAAAATTTCAGAGAATGGCAAATGTACAGAACATTCCAGACAGCAATGACTCTTCATAATCCTGAAGTAGTCTTCATATTAGGTTTGTATTTAACTACCATATATGTATGTATTTTACTACCATGTGTGTATTTTATTACCAAGTTTATTCTTGTATTTTTAATTACCATGTTCTAATATTTAAAGATATGTTATTTTCTGTTGAAACAGCATACCACAATGAAAGACAGATGTAAACTTACATTTAGAATGTTTTATTAGACTGCCTAACTATGTATAGATAAATAGATGTTTTATTTACTGTTATTTCTTGATTTTATTATTTTAGTGATTTAGTAAAATATTATTTTTTAAATATTACTAGCTTTATTTATAGAGCATGCTATTTTATTTCTTTTTTGATAATAGCATAAAAAATTATTAAAAATTTTCTTTAGTGATCACTTTTTTATAATAACAGCTAAAAATAATTCATTAGTGTGATGTGGCCAGCTGAGAAACAAATATTTTTACTCAAATATCAATACGTAAATTTTTAGATTCTACTCTACCATAGTGAAAATATTAAACAAACTCTCTGACTATCTGTCTGAGGTCAAACTAATACTAGTTATCACTACTATGTGTTAAATTTAATTAAAAAGACAACATTTCCAGCTTTTACCAATTAAGAGTGTTCCTCCTTTTTGATAAAAATGTTATGGTGAAAGGAATAACCTTTCAACAAATATTTTTTTTTTTAAACTAAATGACTTAAACATATTGTTAACATGTTTCTTATTATCTTGTTGTTTGATGTTGAAGACTTTTATCTTATTTATTTTGAGGCAAGTTCTTTTAAATTTGGATATGATCCTTTGTTTTCAGGTGATATTTTTGATGAAGGTCATCATTGCAATGAAAAGGAATTCAATAATTATGTGAAAAGATTTCATAGTGTGTTTAGTGTCCCTGATAATACAAAACTTTATGTAGTCATTGGTAATCATGATATTGGATTTCATTATGGGTATGTACTTAACATAATTTTACCTATTGACTTATAACAAATGCACGCATTTTAGTATGTATAGATATCTTTTTGGGAAAAAAATTAAGTAAAATTTTTTCAACTCTAAATATTTAACTACTATTAATTTAAAAACTGTTAAAATTCTTGTAAGAGGCTGTTAATGAATGATTTCACACCTTTCCTCCATATTTTTACCTTCTTCCCTCTCCTATGTGTTACATTTCACCTTGACCCTTCCGCCCTTTGTCATATATCAAATTCTTCTTCCAACACTTTAAATCTAGCATGTAATAAGTCATATGTTTGTGTTCTGACAGTTCAGAAACAAAGTACTAAATTATTGATGGTATTTGAAATTTTATTTCATAACTTTAATTTGCTGGCCCTCAAGGGTGAATGGGAGTATTTATGACAATTTTTCTAACTCCACAGTCAGACTGTGTGATATGTACTTTTTATATGAAATAAAATATATGTATAATCTTATTCTTATAAAAAATACATGAGACAGGAGGGTAACAAACAATGAAAACAAGCAATAACTAAACAAATATTAATATACTAAGTATAGCAGCAATAAGAATTAAATAACTCGATATTACTTTATGTACTCAAAATATCATTAACCTAAACGAATGTAATACATTGCTATACTAGTTTTCCCTTATAGTTTGAATTCGATTTTTTTTTATTACTATTATTTTGTAGATATTTACGTTCCAAACCAAAAGCTCAGCTTTTATTTTGAAATTGTTTTGCTTGTTGTTTGAGTTTTCTGTTTTTTTTTATGTGTGATGTCACACTCTTATAGCCTCCTCCCACGCCATCACAAAGTGTTATATCTTTATAAACCCCCTTCACCCGCTAAGCATTATAGATGGCATTGACTGCTTATGATGATCGCATTCAAATTTGTCAATTTAAAAGGTTGAAATGACAGTAGCAGTGATAACTACAATATACTATTTTCTTGATTATGATTTTCCTTTGGGGGAAATTGAACATTTTTTCATATTTAAAATTATTACTGAAGGTTATTATGTATGTAGTTTCGATAACACACAATCTCGTACAGTGTCAGTGTTCCCACGGTCATTAAAAGTGCTTAATATTTTTGGACTTGTTTTCAAGGCCTTGAAAGTGCTTGAAAATGATTAGAGGTGCTTAAAAGTCATTAAAAATGCTTAGAGACCCTTAAAAGTCCTTAATTTTTGCGAATGTTGTGTACCCAACTACAAAAGTTATAAAAATACAACTCAGACTTGCTATCCCCGCGCAACCATCACTTATCTGCATCGTATCGGAATTCTCTGACATATTTGTATTACGCATCCACCAACTTGTAACTTTTTTGGTAGAATATACTTTATTAACAATTTATGTCTAGACATGATGCCTGAAAACAAATTTTCAAAGGTCCTTAAAAACATTATTTAGGTCCTTAAAAGTCATTGATTTTCATTCTTTAATTTGAGTGGGAACCCTGAGTGTATTTTTTTCCCCCCTCATTAACAATGTTAAGTTTGATTTTTAATTATGTGTATTTTCATGTTTAGTTTCAACAACACACTTAAAGTTTTTACTTGGCAAATACTTTTTCATTTTTGAAATTAACAAGCAAAGATTTATCATTAAGATATAATTTCAAATACATACAAACATTATAAGAAATCAAAATAATTATTTTTGTTTTTATTGAAGTGTCTCAAATCTTCTAAAATAATATCTTTCTACTAAAACCTTAATATCTGTTAATTTCCACACCATTTAACTTCAGTCATAAATAACGTATGTAAAACAAATATATACTTACCAATCACTCACAACTTATGTATATATAAAATGACAAAAGCCTCTCTTTCTAGAAATTAAAATTAAGGCGTTTATCTGAAAATTTAATATCATTAATAATTTATGACAGAGTCTTGTGTGTTAACAAAATAATTGAGTTTGAACATTACATGGTTTATATTTGAACAGATAAAAATCAGTAATTATTGAACAGTAATTATGAAACTAAGGTTGACTAGCAAATAAAAGTAAGGATTACTAACTATACATAGAAACTTTTGAAACTACCATTCCTATAATTATTTTGTTTAAATCATTTCAGGATTTCTCCTCAATTAAAGGAACGATTTGAAAGATCTTTTAATGTGTCTTCGGTTGAAATGCTGTCCATACATGGAAATATATTTGTTCTAGTCAACAGTATGGCAATGCATGGGGATAAATGCTTTCTCTGTAAACCTGCTGAACAAAAGTTGGAAGAAATAGCTAAGAAACTAAAGTGTTCTAAAGTAAAAGTTTTCTTCTTAATGTATTTTCCAAATTTAGTCTGCACTTTACAATCAATAGTTTGCAATTATTGGCTACTAGTTGTAGTAGAAATATAACTTAATAGTATGTATCATTATTTAAAATATTGCTTAGCCTGGTTAACGTTTTACAATGTTTCGACACAACATATTTCTGTAGCTCTTTTACCACTGTATATTAAATGCAATTCATAGTCTGATTATAATCTTCCTTCTAAAAGGGAGCATATTGTTAAACTTTATTGTAAACAATCAACATAAGAATTACAAGGGGGAAAAGAAAAAAAATTATCTAAAATATATTTCCAAAGAAGAATTTTCGCTAGTGAAGTTTCACAGTAAGCCTTCTGAATGTTTGCTATCACATTTTATAAGGATGTTGAATTAAAGTTTGAAAAGTTATGGTCATTGGTGATCCCACCTTTTTGTGATTGGGCAAGAGCTTTGTGATTCTATGGAGTTTTAACTATTTTGCAGGCAAAATAAAAATAAATTTCAAACAAACTTTTAAAGTTTCATTACTAGTGCATAGTGTATTTACTACATTTTTTGCTCAAGAATTTCTTTTGCTGAAGAAATTCTTGAATAAAACAGTGGTTTTAACTTGGACATGAGCTTTTAGTGTGGGCATTGCAAGTTGTGTTATCACGGAATCTTCTTATACAGTGGTATTCAAAAGTTTGTTGCTAATCACAGAAACTGTGCTACTCTATCTCTATTTACTACATTTTTTGCACAGTTTGTGAAGAAGAAATTCTTGTATAAAACAGTGGTTTTAACTTGGACATGAGCTTTAAGTGTGGGCATTGCAAGTTGTGTTATCACGGAATCTTCTTATACAGTGGTATTCAAAAGTTTGTTGCTAATAACAGAAACTGTGCTGCTCTATCTCTATTTACTACGTATTTTTGCACAGTTTGTGGAGAAGAAATTCTTGAATAAAACAGTGGTTTTAACTTGGACATGAGCTTTAAGTGTGGGCATTACAAGTTGTGTTATTGCGGAATCTTCTTATACAGTGGTATTCAAAAGTTCGTTGCTAATCACAGAAACTGTGCTACTCTATCTCTATTTACTACATTTTTTGCACAGTTTGTGAAGAAGAAATTCTTGTATAAAACAGTGGTTTTAACTTGGACATGAGCTTTAAGTGTGGGCATTGCAAGTTGTGTTATCACGGAATCTTCTTATACAGTGGTATTCAAAAGTTTGTTGCTAATAACAGAAACTGTGCTGCTCTATCTCTATTTACTACGTATTTTTGCACAGTTTGTGGAGAAGAAATTCTTGAATAAAACAGTGGTTTTAACTTGGACATGAGCTTTAAGTGTGGGCATTACAAGTTGTGTTATTGCGGAATCTTCTTATACAGTGGTATTCAAAAGTTCGTTGCTAATCACAGAAACTGTGCTACTCTATCTCTATTTACTACATTTTTTGCACAGTTTGTGAAGAAGAAATTCTTGTATAAAACAGTGGTTTTAACTTGGACATGAGCTTTTAGTGTGGGCATTGCAAGTTGTGTTATCACTGAATCTTCTTATACAGTGGTATTCAAAAGTTTGTTGCTAATAACAGAAACTGTGCTGCTCTATCTCTATTTACTACATATTTTTGCACAGTTTGTGGAGAAGAAATTCTTGAATAAAACAGTGGTTTTAACTTGGACATGAGCTTTAAGTGTGGGCATTACAAGTTGTGTTATCGCGGGATCTTCTTATACAGTGGTATTCAAAAGTTCGTTGCTAATCACAGAAACTGTGTTACTCTATCTCGGGAAACACTGAGGGAAAATAATTCAATTGGTGCAAAACAAGTCTACTGAGTCTGAAGAGGTTTCATTAGATTGGTTAATTTTCACATGCAAGAAAAGAAAGCATTCACAATCAAAACTTTCGACCCACTTGTGTCAATAGGTTGGCTTACAAGTTATGTCCTTGTTTTAAACATCAGTATTTAATATTTCTTTGTTTGATGACTGAAAATAAGCAATTCAAAAATATATTTATGTAAAAGCGTGGTTACTTTGTCGGGAAAAAAAAGCTTTTGTGATTTAGAAAATTAATTTAAAATGACATTTTAAAAATATATGTATCAGCTAGATATATGAACTGCCTCGAATTGGAAGACCTTAGCAAACTACCATCCTCGAGGATAGGATAATAAAATGCAAGTTAATTACTGATGTATATGAAACTGCTGTTCAAATAGCTAAAGAGTTACAGATGGAAAGCAGTGAATTGTCACAGTTGTTACATCAATAATTTATACAAAACAAGTATTTAGAATATTATTACCTGGTTAGAGACTTTTGAATGTCACTGTATGTTCTATTTAGTGCTATTTGTACACAATTATTTATGTACTATGCATTTTCTTAAATTAAGATATTTATGAAAATTTTAGAATCAAGGAGTAGATGAATCCTGCAAAAGATTCAAATCTTTACCCAAATACAGTCCACCAATATTTCTACAGGTAAGTTCATCTTCAGTTCTTTTTTAATTTATTTTTACTATTTCAATGTATGTATGAATTCTGCAATTTAGTTTCTAGTTTGCAATTTGCAAAAAAAAAATAAAAAATTAATGTTTAGTGTGATTTAATTGTGGATACATTTTTGTCTTGTAATTTTCCTTCTTTAAATTGCAAACTCCACTTTGATTACAAATAGTACTTCTTGAAGACCAAACAAAATATGCTATATGTCTTCCATACGTAAAAGTAGGTTTTCTATTCAAACAAGATTATAGGGTCATTTTTGTAAAAATTCATCTCATTTCCTGAGATTTTAAGTTATAAACTTTTAGTTGAAAAGAAAATTTGGATCATTAATTTAAGTTCTCAATTGAAGTTTACCAGCTAACTAGACTAGTTTACCAACTAACTAACTTTATCCATCAATACTTTTTTTCTTCTTTTTTTAAATAAAATTTAATGCATTTATTTTGCAGCACTTTCCACTCTACCGTCCATCAGATTCTCATTGTAAAGAACCTGACTCTGCGCCACCAGAAATAATAAATGAGCCCTTCAGGGAATTTTGGGACTGTCTTTCAAAAGGATCCACTAATTTGGTAATAAATTGATGTTATAACTATGCTTTTTCAATTCTCATTTACTTTCCAGATTATTTCATTATAATTTTTACTAATACATTTAAAACATGGGCATCATCAGATAGGGGAAGCACTTACACCTCCATGGCAAAAAAAATTTCAAAATGGAGAATTTTTTTTAATTCTACTGGAAGAAAACTGAAACTATGTGCCATCTAATATAAGTTTTAAGTCATTCATTTCATCTAAAAATTAATGCAAAACTATTCCTTAACATTTCATTCCTTAATCTAATTACTGTTTTTAAAATATTAACATTTGAACACAAACTTTACCAGTCTCATGTACTTTTGGTGCACTCTATACCCATCTACAAATAATCCTGCCATCCCCCATTATAAATAAAGATCAAAACTATAAGATTGAACTAAAAAACTACTTAATCCATTTAGGGGATATTTTGCTCTTGTATCACCAGTTTTTCCTGAGTGAGATATGAAGTAGATACTGGATCATCACAATTTATAAAAAGAGAAAGAACTTCTATTTAAAATCCAATATTATTTAATCAACAGTTGTACCCTTTTCTGTTGCTAAACAATAGTAAACTAACTATTCATTTAAACTTGTTAGAAAACGATTTTGTATGTTCCAAAGAAAAATACTTCTGGGGGTCTGGGACTCAAAATTCTAAAATCTTTATTTTTAGAATTATTTTTCTGAAACATTTTATGCAGTAATGTATGATGCTTTGAAACTTAAAAAACTATTTTAAATTTTAAAATTAAAAAAAATTAAAAAAAAAAGTTTAAAAACTTCAAAGTTTTTATTTTTTCTAAATTTTATATATCTAAAAAACTTAAAAAAAAAAAGCACTTCATTTTTGCATAAAATTACTTTGCATAATTCATTTAAAAAATTGTCTTTGGGATTTTTCAATAAAGTAGTTAGAAAAAAAAAATTTAAAAATATATGTAAAAACTGTATAAAATCCATATTATCCTAAGCTCCAAAAACTTTTTCAAAAAGATTAAATAATAAAAAAAAAACATAATACTTAAAGACAAACTAAAGTAATTGTGGAATGTGTCATAGATTTATAACAAGTAGTTTTTATGTTATATGGATTTAAACTTTTCAGGGATGAGTTTCTTCCGCCATGTGGCGGTATTCCGCTTTTTTAATTTTTTAGAAAAAGAAGAATTCCGCTTTTTCAATGAAAGTTCCGCTTTTCTAATTCCTGAAAAAAATCCGTGTTTTCCCGATTTTTCCATCCCACGGAAAAATAACTTTTTTTCTAAGGCTGAACCTCGAAGAAGCTTCACTTCCGAAAGATCGGGCAACTTATCGCTCAGGGGTCGCAACACATTCCTGCTGTATTCCAGCTCCAAGTACAAAAATCCACTGAAATGCATTCATTATTTTAGTCAGATTGGCGCTCAAACTCGCATTTTGTATACTTCCAACTGCGTCGAGATTTGAACCTTTTGTGTCATTTTTTTTTCTCTGGTCAAAATGTAAATTCCTTCTTACGATTTCACGCGATTAACGTATACTAATAATGCTCTTGCTTCGAAGTCTGACATCCACGGAACTATTGTTTATTTACATTAGTATGTGTTACTTGTTTTCGTTAAGCTTTACGCTGATGTAATGTCCGCTACTGCCGAGATTTGTGTGGCTAGGACATGCGTTATCGCTTTGATTTAGGTTGCTGTGGTGACCATTTTCCCGGAGTATTACGCCGATATAACAGCGTTATTGCTGAGAATTGTTCCGGTATCTTCGGCGCTAACGCTGATATACGTTATGTGATGGTAATTTTCGTTGAGTGCGCTACCCTGTTGTAAAATCTAAAATTAGCATCGCTGTTACCGAAAGAATGTTGGTATTACCATGAAGAATTGCGCTATCGCCGAGATTTTGTGATGGTAATTTTCGTCGAGTGTTCCATCCATACAATAGCGTTATTGTTGATAGTTGCTCTGGTATATTAGGTTCTAACTTTGAAATTTCAATTGGCGTAAGAGTTGTTTTTTCGTAGAATGCCGTACTTTGATAACATCCGATATTACCGAAATTTGTTCTAGTATTACCAAGAAAATATCGATATTACCGAAATTGGTGCAGATATCGTGGACACTATCGCCGATACTCACGTTGTTGCGATTTTCATTTCGGCTGATATTTAGATTTTCGCCGGTATTGCAAGCGCTATTGCTTTCGTTAGAGTGATGGTCATTTTCGCCGAGGTTTACTCTGATACAATAACGGCTATTACCGAGATTTTCAACACCGTTTTGTAGCCATTCGCCTAGACTTCCGTAAATGCGATAGCCGCTATATCCGTGATTAGTGCCTGTTTAAGGATCGATTTCGCCGTTTCATGTGAATCTATACTAAAATTTTTATATCATTTTGTATAAAAATGATATAAAAATATTCTGAAAATTAGTCCTAATTAAAAAATTTCTAAAGAAGCTGTGTTTAAAGTTGTTATTTTAACTGCAATTGTATGTACAATTGTTTGTTGCTTTTTATTTTATTGAACAAGCTGAACGGTAGAAATAAAAATTTAAATATAAAGACTTTAGTACTTAAAATGTTGCTTACAAATTTAGAAAACTAGGTTTAATTATATTCGGCCTGTTTATCAATATGGTATAGTTACTTAAAGTTGTTTGACTTGTTGAACATTTTAAGTTTTTGCCGGATTGCATCGCTTTAAAAGGATTTTTTTTTTTTTTTTTGAAGCTTTACCATGCCTGATGTCAGCACAAAGTGTATCCCTACATCTAGGTGCCTCTATTTTGAAACATTTTTCTCACGAACAAACAGAGAAGGTGCAGTGTTATAAACACACATGGAAAACCATAATTTTTTTAAGTATAGCTTAAACTGTGTTTTACTCATAAAACGTTTGGAGTTTTGTTTTCAGCTTTTTGATTTTTTACCAAACTCATCCCTGACTTTTAAAAAAATGGGCAAAAAGCCATCAACAAGAAAAACATCTTCAAAGTTTCAAGATAGCATGTCTGAGATACAGTTGTCATGTAATAAAAACTTAAATATTTCAAGTTCTACTAATGATAGAAACTAATTTTTTATGTCATTTTATTCAAACATATTTGTATTATTTTTTATAATAATAAAAAAAAGATTGAGAATTTAAAAAAATTTGTGTCCCAGACCCCTTTAGTCACATTTATTTATAGCTTTTATACAACTTTTTTGAATTTTTATTTAAATCCATTTATGACCAGCAAAGTTATTGCAGTATTTTGATTTCCACACTTTCCAAATTTTTTAGAAATTAAAATAAAATTCTGATGCTGCTTTTAAATTTTTCCCTTAAAAAATACACTTTTCAAAGCTGTGCTCTCCTAGGGAACTTTTGTAGCAAAAGTATACTTTTATTATTTTCCTTTTATGAATACTGTTTTTTTATATTTTCAATTTGCATTTTTAATCAGGTTTTAAATAGTCTTGAACCAAGAGCAGTGTTTTCTGGTCACACACACCATGGTTGTTTAACTGTCCACCGAGAGAACATCCCAGAATGGACCTTACCGTCATTTAGTTGGAGAAATAAGAACGATCCTAGCTTTGTTCTTGTAAGTATTCTAATTTTTATTATAACAGAATTTTAATCTGCATACCTTATTAAATCTAATTATTATTTAAAGGAATTTCCAAAGTTATTAAATCTGTCAAGAAAAGGACTGTTTATTGAATTAAAATTTCTGAAAGAGCTTTAATTTGACCCTAGCAATTCATTGATGGGTGACGCTCATTTTGGAATGAACAGATGTGTCTAAAATTATAATCAAGTGCTATCAAAATAAAGCTAAAATCAAAATGAACTGGGACAGGAAGAGAAAAATTATGTTTATGCTACAGATTTTTGATGAAAGAGTAACTAAGAAAATTTTAATCCTATAGAAAATTTGCATTCACATGGTATGGAATTTGGCCTCCATTTTTTTAGAAAACGATTCTAAAAATGCAGTTATAGTTGAGGTATCGCAATCATCTTATATTATATTTCTTAACTATGGTATATTTTGTGAAGATCACTTTTTATTTTTTTCTACTTTACTTAAAAGCAAAATTATTGAATGATATATCAATTTAAAGCCTAAGAATAGTTTATTTACAATAACACATTACGTTGTTTGTTTGAAACAGTTTTTTAAAAAAAGTCAGAAATATTACAAAAAGTTTTGGAAGAATTTGTGATATTATGCTATAGATGCCAGCATTATTTTTTAAAGGGATAATCACAATTTGAGACTGTTGATGTACCTTAATAAATCATCTATCTCTCAACAATAGAATACAGCTTTGATGAACTTCCAAAAAAGTAATTCCGCTAAGCAATCTTCAATGTGCAATTTGTGGGCAGATCCACTAGTGTATTAAGAAGTGATTTACAAAAAGTAAAATTAGTATCAGTCAACAAAATATCACATAATGAAGTATTTCTCATGTTAAGTCTACAGGAAATAAATATCATTCAATTAATTGATGTATACAATTCCTCCAAATTTACTTGTTAATCTGAAAAATATTACCATATTTAGTTATCACCTGCCCTTTCAATTTGCAATTATTTATATCTTTGCTGCTTTTTATAATAATTTTTGCACATGCGCAAACTACTCTAAATTTGGAACTTACATTGACTTATTTGTTGAATAAACTTACCAAAGTTTTGCTAGAAATAATCTGTTTAACTTTTGTAATGCATGTCTAGGCATGTGAGATGAGTTTGTTGTTAAAATGCAATCATAAATAAGGTATTTGACACCATCAATGTATAGTTACCAAATGCTGCATATCTATAGTATTTTACTTGCAAGATTTAATCACTTTTTTCATATATCACCTTTCCTAGGTACAAGTATAAACAATTTGTCGGGCATTTTAATTGAAATACTTGTACAGTGGGATGATATAACACTTTACCGGTAAGACTTTTCTTCGAACAAAATAAAAAGAAAAGAACACATTTCGGTTACACAATCTCGCTTGAAACTCATGGTTGTTTACTATTTGCCATGCTGTTTTGGCTGAAGTGACGTCACACAGGCAGATGCTTTTTGAGCAGCGTTTTAGGGACGAGGTTTCTGCTTGCATTTTAAAATACAATTTTTGGCATTTTGCAGCATTATTTTGAAAAAAGAAAAAATGTGTCTTTTATTTTGTGCATATGCTTTATTTAAAACCTATTTTGAACATTTGTCAAATGCCCTATTCTGACAGGTTTCCACTAATTATACTTTAAATATTAATGCCAATATAATATTGTGGGGTTTTCAATATTCATAATTAAATTAGAATAGTTAACATTTAAACACAATTGCTGAAACGAATATTCTTACTTATAATCAACTTAAGTAAGAAAAATGTTTTATTTATTATAAATATTGTAGAGTTATACTAGTTACATAGTAAATATTCAAGTGTCTGCATATTCCAATTCACATTGAAGTTTCAAAATAAACTTTTATTTCTTCTGTGCAATAAAATCTTAAAATTATTATTGTTAACTTCAAACAAAAAAAATCACTGAATGTCAAAATATTTGAGTTCAGAATTTGTACCAAAGTATATTTATAAAAAATATTTAATAACCTGAATGCTTATAATTTTTTTTTTTTTTTTTTAATATAAATTAAAGCTTTTAATGTAATATAAAATGTAACTAAATGTATCTCAAGAAACCTTAAACCGCTTATATTTACATATTTCCTTCTAGGCTGCATTTGCACCTGACACTTACATGGTTTCAAAGTGCTACATGCCAAAAGAAAATACTGTCATCAACTTATATATATTCGGATTTGTGCTTATTTTTATTTGGATATATCTTACTAGATTTCGGTATTTCAAAGGAGTGTTATATAAAGTCAAATAAGTAGATCAGTCTTAATATGGTTCAAAGTCGCACATGAGCATTTCTCCTTACTATCTACCTACCTGTGAGTAGGTAAAATGTGACTCATTGTGTCTTTCATTTTACTAAAGTACAATTTTGTATGAACTTTAAAATAAATTTATATTTGTTGGAAACCTGACATTTCTTTACTCATTTTTAAATTTGAAATTGCTTTCTCTGTCTTGCATACTACACACTTGTTAAAAAGCTCTAAATGTTAAAAGTTTCTATACAACTCATTAAAAGAATTGGGATTAATTTTTAAAATTAAAAGTAAGTGTTTTAAGAGAACTGGTAATTTATATAGGGATAAATGAAATGGAAAAAAAATAAGGAGAAATGTAAAAAGGGAGAAACTTTGCATCATAGGCAAAGAAGAAGCAAGTCCATTTCTAACTTTTCTCATTCAACTATTGGTTTACTTCCGCATTTAAGTAAGTTATTTGGTTCACAAGTAGTGTTAGTTCAAAAATATATGGAAAAGTACTTTCTATTAAAGCATTTTACATCTCTTTAATAGTTTCTTTTAAAGAAATGTACGATCCTATTTAGAATATAAACCATTACATTCAAGTTAACTTTATAGACCATACACCAATAAGTTTAGTCTTCTATAAATTGAAAATTTTTGTTTTAATGCCATCTGTGAATGAAGTGTATCATAAAAAGTAAAGTTTTTCAGTATATTGCCAACTTTGATTTACATAGAATTTTTAATCATTTGACAGAATCGACCCACAATAACAATGTCCTCATCATACACCCTGCGGAATACTAGAAATAATACAAGAAACATGCTTTCAATTCTGAATACTTAAGAATTAAATTGCTAAAGTGACCTGATTTATGTGTTTGAAAGTTTTTTTCGGTGATGTCAGCAGTCCTACATATGTTATTACCTATAACCCAGATATGTTAAACATTTATTTAATTTAGTTGTATACTTTTTTTTCCCTGTTGTGATAACAGCTACACAGAAACTTTTTGTCATCGTAATAACCACTTTGCCGTAACATCTTGCGGTTGTAGTTTCATCCAGTTTTCGGATTAAATTAAAACAAAAATACTATTTTTTCGGTAGCAGATATAAATTGTTTTCATAAAAATAAATTCAATATAAATTGCACCCATATAAGTTAAATATTTCTTGATTCATTTTTTTATGGGATGCTTTTGTCATTATAAACAGAGACTTAACTTCAAAAGAAAATTTAAGAAAAGTTAACTCAAAAGCTTGATAAAAAAATTTCCCATCAATTTGCCCTTTTGTTTAAATCACTATTAGGGAGAAAATAAGCCATAATTGACCAACTTTTCTGCACAAATAATAAATCTGCTGCAATTTTTCAAATATTTTTTTTTTCTTGCATTATGTCAAAATAATTTTGAATTTATTGTTTACTATTTCAAATTACTTCAATTAGTTTGCAATAGTTTGAAATTAAATTTAAATTAGTTTGATTGTATCTCAATGAAGTGTTTTTTGAAAATAGAACATTGTTTGTTGATTTATTCTACTTTACCTCATCATGGGAAGTTCAGCTTTGTTTTTCGCAAAGAACTGTTGCATAGTCTACATTCAAGAAGTCTCAGGATCAAGCTCTGTGGGCGATGTACAATTTCTCTTTTCAGAGATGGCAATGACCGATATTCTTCCTCCCATTAGAAGTATAAATGCGGAGCTGTTTCTTTTCATAGACCTCCGTAAAGGTAATCTTCAGTTCAATTTACTATAGGAATAAATCAAAGGTATAGTTACTTTTTATTTTATATTTGAGATAGTTCTGGAATTACATTTCAAAAAGGATATTATTCATTAATAGGTGCTAGAGCTAAGTGTCACAAGCTTGAAATTAGTACTTCAGTTATTTTAAAAACTCTAAATTTATTTTACTACAGTCGTTTTAGTAAGCCAATCAAATCATGCCAAAGTTAACATTACTGTAAAAATTCTTTGACAAAGACATTTATCAAATATTTTTTTAAATATAGGGTGAATTGGCTATGATAAAAAAAAGTTGTGATATTACACTTGCATTTCAAGCCCAATGTCATTTCATAGAAAAAACTATCAAAGAACTTTTATTGTGTAATGCTGTCCTTACTGACGGGAATGATAGTATTCAAGAATACTTTTATTATATGTATTTTCTTTATTATTTTCACTGGCCTTTGTGTTCAGCATACCTTACTTAACTTTGCAGTGGAGATCAAACTTAATGTAACTGGCTGTGTTTTCTCAAATATTTCTTTAATTTCTTGTACCTTTTACGAAACATTAATTAGTACATTCTGTTTTAAAGTCATTTTATTATAAAAATAGCAAAGTGATATTTTTGAAAGAATAGAATTTTAAGAAAATACTTTTCTATGGAAATACTTATGTAGGAAACCATAGGGAAAGTAATCGAATTTTTGAAATTGCACCAGATGTATATGACATTTTTTTTTTACATTAATTTAAATACTTATTGCATCCTATCTTTTTCAAAGAACCATGTGTTATTGTTAGGATGTTAATGCGTTTGACTTGATGATAGTAAAAGAGGGATGAAAATTTTTGAAAATAACAAATGCATTTCATTTTTATGTCCCCTACCCTAGTAGCTGTATGCATTTAGTTTTTAGAATTTTTTTTTTTTTTTTTTTTTTGTACTTCGAATTTTCATTTCAAAGAACACTTTAAAGTTTATTAACATTCACACCTGGAAACATGTTCTCATACACGCAAATTCACAATTCCGTCTTAGCCTTTGTACTACTTTAAATCCACCATTGTGTTGTGTGTGTTAAAAATACTTGCTATTAATTGCTATATGGAGTATGTTGAAAGTTAAAGTTCAACAGTCAACCACAGTTGTGTCATTTCTTTTCCAATTATCGAATATGCTTTTCTTAATGTAAAATTGAAAATGTACAATCATTAGCTCCTAATTAAAATGAATTCAATGAAATGAAAGAAAAGTTAGGCTACACGTGCGGAAAAGAGAATCGCGCGACTCGACGGAAGTTGCTAAAGGAAGGAAACAGGAAAAGGCCGCCTTTTATTTTATTTTTTAATAGTTGAGCAAAAGATTTCGTGCATGACCTTTCTAGAATTTTGAGGCAGTGCTTATTAAAGGTTTATTGGTTGTATCCATGAGCGCCGGCAGAATTATTTTCAAGGAGTGCATAAGGTTCCCAAGAGGTACAAAGCGGTTAACTTTTAGTTTTAAACTTGATTTTCTAATTAAATGTCTTAATGAAATTTTTATTAATAATTATTTATGACATTTTTCTCCATTCAGTATTTTAAAACCCATAATATACTTCTAATTCTAGTTAATCATACCATTTTTCTCCACGTTATTTTCAATTGATTTTTGACCAGCGATTTGCATTTGAAATCTTTCGGAGTAGTCTGCTTGACACTTCCAGTTAGACCAGGTAATTCTTTAAGGATGTTCTCTATAATACACATGAATGTCAAGTAATATTCGATGTCTTCAACATTTTAACGTCGCCTCTCGTCCTATGACTAGGTTGAGGGGCAAAACGGTTCTAAAATACTAATAAATTAATATTTTAAATATGTATATTTTCTTTCCTTTCTATAGACGTGTTGACCTGAATATAATAAAATAACAAAATGTCAGTACATTAACTGTCCAAAGTTTTAAAAATCACGATAAAAGATTGGAATAAATGAAGAGAAAAAAGGTTTTATAGAAGAGATTAAACAAGTCATTCCGAAGAGATCATTCTATGAAGCAAATAAAATTTTTTAATATACATCTCGAATTAAGACAAACATATTTTACAGTCTCGTCTTGATGTCCCTTTCAGTTTTAATTTTGAAATTCGTTTGAAGACGGAAATGATGAAAGGTAATTAAACTTTTGATGTGTGTACATGTCACGATTCTGCTATATTTTTGATTTCCAAAGAGGTATAAGCATTTCTTTCTTTCAAAATTTATTTCTAATGTCAGACAAGTGTCTTGAGGTTTCTTCAGACTCAAAAGATCGCAGCGTTATTTAGACCTTTCCTTTATCTATTGGAGATTATATATGCGGCCGTAGCCCACTATTATCAAACTTCCGAGTTTCCGAAATTGTATATAGAGCGGCGGTGCCATGTACAATTTCAGAACGTTTAATTTAAGTACTATACAGGGCTGGCGCTAGCAGTTTCACTGGGCAAAAAGGTAAAATGCCTCCCCTTTATAACAAACATTAAAAGATAACCCAAACCCTTCCCGCGCTTAGTAGTAAAATAAAGCGTGAGCAAAAAAATTGGTATTAAAAATGTTGAAGTTTTGATTTGCCAAAATACTAATTTCTCGATTTATGATTTTGGCCCTAAATTGAAATAAGGTTGCACAGAAAAATAGAAAAGACACATATCTACTATATAATTATAAAATGCATATATTAAAAGGATAGTAAAAAAACAAATTATAGAACCACTCAAAATAAAAACCTAATTATTAAGAATACAGTTAAACTGAACAGTTTTTTTTTTCTTCTTCTTTCCCCCCCCCCCCCCTTTTTTTTTCTCTTTTTTTTTTCTTCTCACATTTAATTCTGAGAATTTTTTGATAATTTTTTTTACATCAATTTCTTCAGCTAGCTCATGTTCAATGGCTAATGCTGTCAAGCCATTTAGCCGATCCTCGGTAATTTTAGAGGGTACAATTTTTTTTGATTAACTTTAATTTGGAGAAACTTCTTTTTCCACTTGCCACACTTATTGGAAGAGTAAGCAGGATTCTTAAAACTGTACCGAGATTTGGAGTAAAATCCAGCTTTGAAATTAATTTTAAAATCTCGATTGGACTTTCTTTTTTATTTAGTGAGGCCAAAACCGATACTATCTCGTCTGCCAAGTCCGTCGAGTTTATATCTGATGAATTCCCATCATTTAACACTATTTCTATATTTTTACAATATTTTAGTAAGTCGTTTTGAGGGATATCTTTTAAATCATAAATATTGTATAAAAACTGGAAATAGTAGCTGTAGGTACTCATCTAACCAAACTTGGATTCAAGTGCATATGGTAGCTTGGTCTAATGTGAAAAAATAAAACTCTGCCTTATATTTCAAACTAGGATCTTCTACCGGATCATCTCGTGACTCACAGTCAAAATTAACATTCCTTCTTCGAACTCTATATGTGACTTGGTAAACTCAAAATTAGCCAGTAGGTCAATTTCGTCGGTGAGTCCTCGAGTAGCGCAAAGCATTTCATCAAAGGCTGGGTCCGATATAATATCCATGAAAAAATCTTTACAATTTTTCAAGAGTTCCATACATCAGATGGAAAGTCATAGTCTTTTTCTTTGCAAGAGCTTACTTATTGAAATGATACAATTTAAGATTTTATACCAAATTACAAAGGAGCATAAGAATTTAAATTGTTTAACACAACTTAATAGTCCAGAAGCCTCAACTCAGGGCCGTAGACAGCCCCCCCCCCCCCCCTACCCCTTCGCATGAATTTAAGGCTTGGGGAGTAAGATCATACCCGATATATTCGTGATATATTTGGCTTTCCCAGAGAGTATCACTAGGGGTTTCAGAGTTAATCCCTGAACATATTTTATTAATATAGGGTTCATCGAAAAATTGATAAAAAAAAATAGATTTATTTTTTGGACCATATTAAAAAATTGCCGGCTTCGATGGATGCCTTTGCCATATCATTAACGACCAAGTTTAAAGAGTGGTTACTACATGAGAGGTAAAATGATCGTGGATTTAACGCTTTTATTCTAGATTGTACTCCCTATTTTTGGTTTGTTTTTGGATTTGGTCTTCAATACCCGAAAACTCTGTTCATCTTTCAAAACGTATTTTTATTTAAAAACTACATACCTCAACATTCTCATGACGTTCTCACGCTTGAGGATTTTTGAAGTGAGTGGGTATTTATACTTAAAAGTTCGTAAAACATATTAAAAGCAAATTTTATTAAAATTCCACCTATTAATTTTTCATAAGTATTCAAATGAATCTTTGTTTAATCATTTTCTTCATAAACTAGTTAATTTTACGGCCTATTTTTGCCGCCTCCTAAGGTTGCCGCCATGGGCGCCCCCAGGAGGGTGCAAGGAGATGCACTTGCATCCCCCCCCCCCCTCCCCTGGCTCTTGAAATTTTTTAAAAAATGAGGGAAAGGATGAAAATTCCGAGATAAAAAAAAAGCTCATATGCCGTTTATACTTTTATGTTACAATGAGCATTTTTTTTTCTATTAATTTAGTCTTTTGTTTCTTTCCTATGTCGTTTTTTATGGATACTTGCGTGACGATTTTCTGGGACTTGTTGTCTGTGATTATTAGAAGCTGATGAGTAGAAGTATTTATTCATTTTATTGTATAATCATTTCCTGTGTAGTTCTCAAAATTCTAGAAAATATTTTGAGTCATCAGATATACTATCTTGAAATCTATTTTTAGAATTCAATTGAACATATTCCAATACTGCTTTCGTGTTTCATTTTGATCCCCCCCCCCCCCCATTAATTCCGAAACTTTTAAGAAATAAAAAAAAAATGTTACTCTTCTGTATTTTTGCATCTTCGAGTCCCTCTATTCTAAAAATTGTCTCTTGAATGCTTTTTCTCTCTTTAACATGGTTGCGCTTTCAAAAATATATACCATGAATTTTTAGTATTCTCAAAGAGTAAAATTTCTAAAACATAATTATTAATTACATTTCTAAAAAAATTACTGATTGTGATAAAAATTTAGTCTTGCACCCCATTGCAAATATTTCTGGGGCTCCCATATGGTTGCTGCCCTGGGCAGGGGCCTGGCTTGCCCACTCCTAGCACCGGCCCTGAAATATAAAAACTGTTTATATAAACTAAACTGCATGAATCATTGGAAGTGTCATTTGTAAAGTAAATACGTGAGGGTATAGAATTTTTTTAAAAAACACGTTACTAATTTAAAAAAAATTTTTTTTTAGAAATTTTACATTTGCTTTATTCTAAATTAAAATTTTAACTTCGATATAAACTAAATATTTTATAAATTTTTATTAAATAAATCTCTTTTTTTTTCCCGTAAAAATTGGTAAACCTTCTGAAAACCTAAAGTAGGCAATACTAATGAAAACAAACTATTTTTTTTCTTATGTTATTCTAGTTAAGAGATTATACAAAAGCTTTGTCCGTTATTCCGAGGTTCTTATTCCTCAACACAGCTACTAATTCCCAAAACCATTGGCGGATTGAGCGAGGGGCGGAGGGGCGATCACCCCCTCCGTTATTCATGGACCGCTCATGTTTTAACGCGCCCTGGTCTCAGGATTTGGGTGAAATCAATCAAGATTTGACGAATCCACACTGAATATTTTTAATATGAATGCTCTCATCCCAAAAAATGGAGATGAAAAAGACGAGGACGAAGCAAAAGACAGCCAAGAAAATTTTACTTTGAAAATGTTCAATCTGTATATGTCTTCGTTGTTATATTGTTCTGTTTATCATATTTAACAATAATTTATCCTGAATCAAATAGTTGTAAATAACTCTAATTTATTGTTGTAAATTCACACGTAGCCAGCAATTGTTTCGCCTTTATGTTATTGAGACTTTTTTACCTCTTAGTAACATATTCTGTATAATCAAAATTAAGTTATCCTATGGTATAGTAATATAACTTAAGAGCAACAAAATTTACATAAGTTATTCATCAGCCACAGCCCCCTCCGTAATAAAACTCTGGATCCGCTCTTTCCCCAAACAGGTACAGTTATGTCAATGAGAGGTGTTGTTGAGGGAAGTTCCGTACTAATGTAAGAAGTTTCAAAAATAGTAACCGAAAGTCAATTACATTTTGTTAAACTTAAACTACAAAAGCTGCATATACGTATGATAAAAACATTTTGGTCTCAATAAGATTACTAGGATTTCATAAAATGCAAAGGGAATTTTTTTTCAGTTCTACCGTGTTTCTATAATAATTTTTCTGGATAGCCAAAGGACAGTCTAGCTGCAAATATAGAAAAATTCGTCACGAGCTTAGTGTTTTCAGACAAAAAAATCCGATTTTTTTTCATTTCTCCAAGTTTTGAAACATCCTAATTTAAAAAAATAAAAAAATAAAAATAAAGATTTACAAATGTCTGGCTGTGTGCATAGCTACCAAAAGAATTGCATGAGTATATTTGAATATTTAGTAAATTTAGTACTATCAACTCTACTAATCATAATCGATCTTTATAAATCAATTCAAAATCAACTAAAATTGCATAGTATTTACGAAAACCAATTGAACGTAACGTCACTTTGCTTAAAGTTTACTTGTTGTAATGAAGTGAAATGAATTAAGTTATGAAGAAACAGAAACATAGGAACGGACACGGCTAAACTTGGAACGGAACGGACGGAAGCGAAGGTTGTCACTTGTCACCCAGCAGGCGCAGACGAGACTAGCGGCCTTTGATGTTTTTTGAATTATAATTGATGTTAAGTAAGTACTTGTGTACTAACTTTGTTAGGCGTTTCAGATTCTGAAATTTTCGGAGTATTATTTTCTATTTTGGTTTTATCAGCATGCAAAGTTCAAAAGTTACAGAATTTAGTAAATATTGAAACCGGTGTTGACATTTGATAAAAATTCAAATTAAATTTTTTTTCGTAAGTAAATTTGTATTTTACATTTTTTCACGATTCTTCTTTGGTATTTATTTGATTTAAAATTTAGTTTTTTTATTTTGGCGGGAAATGTGTTATACATTTATTTGCCAAATCTAAGAAGATTGTTTTATTTCTTGATGGGATCCTCGAATTTATTTTAGTTTTGTTTTGAATTAAAGCAAACATGTTTTAATAAGCTCAGGATATCAAATAGAATTATCTGAACGAGTATCTTCTCTGTACATACATTTAAAGTCACATTTTGTAGGAAGGACAGAATTTGTTTTGAGAATGATAATAAACTCATTGCCTTCTCTTGTGCACTCACCATTTTTAATTCTTACTTCATGTGATCTAAAAGCCAGCCATGTGGGCATTTCTTAACTTTGTTTAAAAAATTGTTGAGTGGCATTTTTTGGATATGTAATAATTTTCTTTGGTCATGTTCTTTTTTCAAAAGTTAAGAGGGAAGGAAACCCTGACAATTAATTATGCACATTATACAGGGGTTCCCACGGTCATTGAAAGTCATTAAACATGCTTTATATTTTTGAACTTGTTTTCAAGGCCTTGAAAGTCCTTGAAAATGTTTAGAGAACCTTAAAAGTTCTTAATTTTTGCAGATGTTTTGTACCCAGCTGCAAAATTTATCAAAATATAACTCGGACTTAATATACCTGCGTGACCTCCACTTATCTGCACTGTATCAAAATTCTTCGATATATTTGTATTACGCATCCATCAACTTGTAAATTTTTCTGTAGAATATACTTAAATATTTATTGATAGACATGATGCCTGAAAACAAATTTTCAATGATCCTTAGAAACATTATATAGGGGCTTAAAAGTCATTGATTTTCATTCTGTGATTTGAGTGGGAACTTTGTTATATGTATTTTAGTAAAATTTTATGAATTGGTTATTTTAAGATTTGTTTTTATGTTTATTCGGTAACTGTAATATTTTAGAAATAAGAGAAAAAAATATTTTCGGACAGTTTAGTTCTTTAAATCTAGTTTTTTATAATTTACTTTCACATCATTATCATGTTCTTTTACCAAGAAAAAGTAGATGTATCGAAGTATAAAAAGTGTATTGCACATTTCTATCCCACAAGCTTTTCATATTTATATTAAGATTCAAAAAGCAAAAAAGCAGATGGAATTTTTATTATGATATATGAACTTTCTGTTACTTTTTTAATCCCCAGAAATTTTGACCTAATGTATATTTATTTGTACCTGCTTATTTTATTTTAATTCAAGAAAACAAATCATCTTGAAGATGAAATTTTACGTAGGTTTTTTATTTAAATATGCCATTTTATTTTGAAATGGAAAAAATAAAGAGGAATTGCTTGCTAAATGTTATGTATTAAGAATTTTATATCGTCTTGATTAGTGTAAAGATAGAGTTTCATCGACAGTATTTAAAAAAAAAAATGGTATATATATCTTGCAAGTCAGTGAGGTTGTTAAGCTCATTTAAACTTCTTCCCTATTCTAGTGTAGAAAAAAGCTTATATACTATCTGTCCGAGTTCAAAAATTCCTAGACAATTCTGCAAATGCTACAAACATGTACAATATGACAAATGAAAGGTCTCACCGAGACATTTTCATGCATAAATACCATTACCAAGTCATTTTTTGATTTAGTAAGCCAAAACTATAAATGTTGCAAATATGTGTCATGTCAATTCTTTGGTAATCCTGATAAGATTAGTAGGATTATAATACGTCCAACTGTGAGTTTAAAGAGTGATTTAAAATTTTACCAGAAAAATGCTTCCATACTAACTTCATGGGAGGTTCTCATTTTAACTTCATTAGACTGAAAGAAATATTTGGTGACAAGTTTTCTCCACAAATTTGAGGACTTTCATTATTTTGTTTATAAAAAAAGCTCCAAATGAACAGGGTTTTTGTCATCAACCATTGGGAGTTTCAGTCATTAAACAGGGTTCCCACGGTCATTGAAAGTCATTAAAAGTGCTTAATATTTTTGAACTTGTTTTCAAGGTCTTGAAAGTGCTTGAAAATACTTAGAGGTGCTTAAAAGTCCTTGAAAATGCTTAGAGGTCCTTAAAAGTCCTTAATTTTTGCAGATGTTGTCCAACTGCAAAATTTATAAAAATTTCAAGTCAGACTTGCTATTTCTGCGTGACCGCCACTTATCTGCACCGTATAGGAATTTTCCAACGTATTTGTATTATGCATCCACTAATTTGTAACTCTTTTGGTAGAATATACTTTATTAAAAATTTATATATCGACATAATGCCTGAAAACAAATTTTCAAAGGTCCTTAAAAACATTAATTAGGTCCTTAAAAGTCATTGATTTTCATTCTGTGATTTGAGTGGGAACCCTGTTAAATGTTGCAAATTGTACATTCTTGGTATCTGAATATGATTTATATCCTTACAAACGTATGTAGAAGTTATCATTTAGTAACAGTCACTGTCCCCATCCAACTTGTTTCTGGGTATTATCAGATTAAATCTTGTATTTTGACATTGCGAGAATTGTTTCACATTGGTAACAAAGGTAACCATAAGGTAGCAAAACAATAGCATACATTTTTATGCAGTAAAAAACAAAAATGTATTGCAACATATTCTTACTTATTACCAAATAATTGCTTAAACAAGTCCAATTTTGAATGAACCCCGGCAGAAGAAATATCAAGAAAATAATGTTTCGTTAAAATGTAATGTGAACACAGTAATTACATTACACATTAAATTTAATGTGGTTGTATTTGAAAAGCTTATATATACTTTATGCTCATTAATAGATATCATTCCAAATTTTTTATTCCTATTAAAGGATTACTTATTTTAATTATTCTGTAGAGTATTTTAATTTTCTACTAAAATGATTTTTTAAAAACTGTTTAGAAAAGCTTTTCTCTGAACTGCTACATTATAGAAGTGATGGTATTTCAACTGGTGAAGAATGCTTTCAGTTAATGCTTTATGTGATCAGTAGAATTATGCCAGGTGACGACCAGCTTGTAACATTGGCAATCATATCTTTCGAGAAGGTGTGTGTTTGTTCACATGCATGCACAGGTTTTCATTGCCTATAACTTTGGGAGGATGTATTATTTACTCTCAATGTACATGTCTGATAATTTTAGAAACAAAGCCAAAGCAACTTATATATCTCAAAATATAAGTACAAAATTGCAGTTAATGAAAGTCAAAACATTTTAATAACACCTCTAAAATAATAATAAAAAAAAAAAAAAACATCAAAACTTAGTTCTAAAGAAAAAAAGGTATTCATAGTTGAGTTATTCAATCTATTTTATGTTACTGAGGTCATAACTCTTTTTCAACCAAATTTCAAAATTGCTAAAAATGAACACATTTTACAATAAATGAAAATTTTCAAGCTTTATACTTTTCTGTTTTTCTCCAGTTTCAAATTATTTGTATTATATGTTGAAAGTTTTAAAAATTGAGTATGAAAAAAATTAACTTTTAAATGTCAAACCACACATTTAATATCAAATTAGCTTTCAAATTTTACACTGAAAAGGCTTTATAGATAGCAGACGTTTAATTTTTGCTACATGGGCATCATCACTGGATTTTGAAAATCAAAATAATGTGTAAAAAAGATATGATTTAATGGATATCAAAATATGGTTTAGGTTCTATGTAAAAGAAATGAACATTAATTAATATTGGTTTAAAGTAACCAATTGAAAAATCAAAGTTAAAAGAAAAAATTAACCACCTTGCAACCTCTTGGAAACCATCAATTGCTCCTGAAAATAATTCTGCAGTCGTCATTGTTTTGTTACCTGTTATAACAATCAATTGCAAAATTAAATCTTATTTTCATATGATATATGAACTAGGCATTTGAGAGTCGAAGTATTATGGCTCCCAAATCTCATTCAGGTTTATTGGGATTTTTTTTTTATGTAGGTGTATGTTTTTCTTATCTAGGTTTTGATGTCAAACTTATTTCAAGGTTAGAGAGCAGGTGTCTTTTCTGCTCCAGCTCTTTACTTTTTGTTGCAGGTGTTTTACTGTTTTTCCCAGCATAATTCAAACTTTCACTCTATTGTGTTTTCTGTTTAGCTTTTTTGAGAAAATACCTACCCAATCACTAATACTTTTTATGAGTACATTACTGATTTGTCTGTTTGAAAATAAAACCTTTTGTTAAAGGTTATTAACTGCTAGGGATTTATTTTATCCACAAAAGTTATTGTGAATTTTATATATGGTGGTGAAACTATTTTGTCTTGTTTCCAGCAATAAATTTTGTGGTTCTGAAATTTTTAAAAGGCCTTCATAAAAGAGAATTATGAGTGGTTTGTTCTAAACAAAGGTTTCACTTTTAAAGGAGTCAAATGCCCAAGTGAATTATTTTTTTGTGCACAGCATAATCTCTGTAGGTCTAGCTCCTGTTATTCCTTTCACGGATTTATTTTTTAATCTAATAATTGTAGTTAAATAATTGTTTTTTCCTAAATTTTATGCTAGCTTTTTTTTTTATCTTGTTTCAATTATAAATTTGCAAAACCAATTTTAATCCTTTCATTACTTATAATTGATTTCAGTAAAGTTACAGCTTAAATTAAAAAAAGCAAACATTTGTGAGCTGTTAAGTTAAATTAAATTATCTAAAAATTATGGAATATTTATAATTTGTAAAAATATTAGTATTGGTGCTCCACTAATGTTTTCTGAAAGTAATATTTTGTTGAATCCAGATACTCATGTTAGTATTTTTTAATTATTGTACTAAATAGAGCTTATTTCTTTTTATAAAAATAGTATTGCAACTACCTTTTCTTAGCACAAATAGCTCCAAATAATTATTATTGGAAATAAGTCCAATAAAATGTTTACCTCCTCTAACATAAATTTTGAACCATTTAATTCCATTGAAGTGATATACAAATTCATTAACTGTTTTACATACAATGGAGTGTTAAAAGTGCATTAATAAAGAAAAGTTTTCATATATTTAATTCCAATTTTACAATTTGTTTAATTTTTTATTAAAATTTTAATATAAAATTTCTTAATAGGCTGACATGTCTTCGCCAGATAGTAAACAATCTCAAAATTCTCCAGACAGCCAACAGGGTATTCTACACAAACATGAATCCACCAAAAAATCCCAATCCTTCCTGTCATCCGTTTTTAGTAGTCACAAAACATTCAGTGGCAAAAGCCTGTTCAAGTCTGCAAGCGAAAACAAGCAGTGGACAAATGAAAAGGGCAATGGCTTTTTCAGCTCTGTCATTGGTTCCAACCAGGGCATTTTAACAGATCTGTCTTCTAAATTAGAAGCAGCTCTTAGCTTAAGCCTAGATGCCCTAGATTCTGACTCCTCTTCAAAAAGTGATGAAAACTCCTTCAAGAATTCTGCAGTCAATGAGTTGTCAAACAGCAGTTCACAAGCAGATATCCGACGAATCAGCTTGCCGGTGACAAAGACAGAGCAAATAGCAAGGCATCGTTACACTAAGAAGAGAGGTACTCGCCATAAAGATCGTTCAGTTTATGGTCAACCAGAAATAACTCCATTTGATGTCAAGCAGAAGTCTTGGAAGGACCATTCACAGGAATCCTTGGACACAGTGGACAGTGGTCAAAGTCTAGGAAACTGCAGTAGTATATCTGCCAGTGGTACTGACTACAGACTGTCCAAGAATGATCCCTTCTATGTCTTCCGCCATACAGAATCCCTTGGGATTGGATCTGAATCTGATCCTTGTGGTCAGAGTACCAGTCTGGAGTCATCTGATGCTGAATCTATTCCAGAAGGTCCTGGGTTTTGTTATGGAAGAACAGGGTCTGGAAGTTCCCTGCACTCTTGGGCATCAAGTCCAAGTAATGATAGCCAACCTGATGATGTTACTTTGGAGGCCATGGAATTTATGCGGCATTTTGTACAAAAAATATTTTTAGACAGGTATATTGAATGATTGATTATTCTTAAATGCTATAGTGTTCGATTGAAGTTTTAAATTTAATTTTGCTTATTCTGCTTTTTATAGTTCTGCAATAACTTTTGAGGAAAAGGCTAAATTTGGTGAGCTTTGTCAGCACGAGATTGGAAGGCTTTGGTTTGGGCGCTGTGTTAATGCACAGGTTTGTATTTCTTATCCATTTACTTTGCTGTTCTATTCAAATTTATGCTTAACAGTGCCTTTTTTATTTTGCCATCTGTTTAGAATATCAATTAAAAATAATAAAATGTTTTTAAATTTGTTAAGACCAGAGGGGGCATTTTTGAAATTATATCAATTGCAGTTTATCATGGGGCTGAGAAAAAACTTTTATTGTATGGTAATGAACAAACATAACCTGCAACTAGTATTGTTAATTTTATAGGAGTAAATGCCGAATAGCTTTGCAACTTTTTATCCACATTGAAAATGATCAAAAGGCGTTAATTTAGTCTACATTTTTGTTATTGAAGCTTTCTTTACGCATATTTTTTTCATATAATAAAATTAAAGTTTAGTTTTGCTAATAATTTTTAATAATAAAACATTTCATTTAACTTTTACATTTTAGATAAGAGGTTTATTCCTCTAAAACTGTCCCAGTTGTAAAAGTCCTGTTTTCAATTTTTAAGTTATGATTGTGATATGTGTATTTTCAATACTTTCTGTAAGTGCTCACTTCTCCTTCTACACAAGACATTATAGCAGAGATATTAATTTTTAAAAAATAGAAATAGTTTGAAAGAAATGGCAGTTTTTAAGCTTTTATTAGTTTTCAATTAAAATTATATAACTGGCAATAGTAGTATAATTTATCTATGTTGGTTTATATTTAAAGTAATTCTATTTACAGTAGTGTTACGTTAGTGCTTATCGGTTGGTTTTATTTAAGTAGAGATCATCGATGAACATTGACAAACACATAACTAACTTGAAAATATAAAGGACATTACTTATGGTAAATAAAAGTTGTTCTTAACAGTGCAAATTAAACTTTAGAAAGTTGTTGAGTCATGATTGTCTGATCAGTTCGTTAGCTAAGTTCGTAGCACGTTGCCCGGGAGTTCAGAGTCATCTCATGTTTTCTCCGGGTTGAGTCGAGTTGAGTTGTTGCCTTAGAGAGTTGGTGGGCATGTGCCACCACAGTAGCATTAAAAAAAGCTGTTTGACTGATTACCTAAACTTGATCTTGTATGCTTTTGAACTCCAGGTAAATACTAATAAATATTGGCATTTTTTTTATTTTCTTATTTTTTAAAGAGGGTCCATAACAAGTTGGTGAAGGAGTCAACTTTCTTTAGCTTGGTACAATACTTTGCCATTGTGTTATTTGAATGTGCAGAGGCTGATGATTTTTCCCCTGCAAAATCCATCATGAATATGTGTTTCACTTTCTTTCATGAAAGTAAGTAGCTTAATATTGTCTTTAATTATATCTAATAATGTTTAATACTGTTATTGAACAGTTTATCATAATAGTTTATTAATTTTTACAGGTAAATGTGAAGGTCGACCTCCTTCCAGAGAATACTTATTTAGTTATTTGACTGATCAGCCTATCTGGAGGTCTGTAAGATTTTGGAATGCTGCCTTCTTTGATGCAGTTCAGTGTGAAAGGGCCAATAGGCAAATTCCAACCAGGTAGACTTTGATGCTTGTAACAAATAAAAAGTTGTTTATAATAAAAAAAAAAATTTAAAAAAAAGCTTTTAAGGTTGAACCATTTCTTCAAAACCACTATGTGAATTGAACCAAGTTGAAAGAAGGCCTTTAACTTTATCCAAAGCATACATCCTGGTTTCAACTCAATCTTAATTTGCTGAAGATTGCTCAAATTGTGCCTAGTGCAATTTTTTATACCTAATTTTCTATAACTTAACATTTTCTGATTATCAAAGAAAATACATTTTTTGCTGATCAATAAAAAATGCCAAAAATATGAAATTAAATTAAATGTTTGTCATTGTTTCTATAAGTATTTGAAAGGGATTTATTATAACATAAAATTTAAGCCTGCGTTGCATTGTTTAAAAAATTTAAGATGTTCTTATCTCGGGGATCTAATTGAAATGGGAGAATTGTGAAGCATTTTTTTCTGTTCTTGGTGACAAATTAGTTTATTTAAACACATTTTTATCTATGTTTACTTTTATATACTATTCTTAAATTTTAGCTATCAAAACCTGATGTAAGCATTGTAAGACTCAAGAGCAAAACACTCTTGTAATAACCAAATGTGAGGTATAGGAACAAATCACAGAATTTTTTTTGGAACTCTTTGTTATGATGTTAGGCATACCCTATGTTACAAAATACAAGATGAACCTTCCTGTATTACCCAATGAACTATTGTGTATATTTTTACATACTTAGAATAGTAAAATTAAAAATAAAGTTTATTTTTCCCCCTCCCGCCGTTATAATTTTGTTAGGAAAATAAGGTGTTGTAAGGTGTCCCATATAAATATACAATAAGTAATAAAATAGTTTAATTACTTATTTTATATTTATATGGGGCATTCTCCAATAAGTGAGCAATTTAAGCTAATAATTGTGTCTCTTTCTTCTCATCAAAATGATATTTTATTTCCAAATATTATTAATAAAACTCTAAAAAATTTTTGGGAGTAAATCAAACAATACCAAAATATTAACCAAATATTGCCACTTTTGCTCTCCTGCATTCTAATACAAACATGATTTCATACTTAAATTTGAATTTTCATCATATTGCATTTTAGTTCTACGTATTGTAAGTTTTGTTTTCTAAATTATCATATTAAATCACCCTGAAATACTTGGCTAGGTAAGAAGAGTCATTTTTTAGTACAGTTTTAGGTAATAGCGATGCTATATTTTGAGTGAAAAGTGAAAAACGTTGCCAAGGGTAGGAAAGAACACTAAAGCAAAGTCCCTTCAGTGTATTTCAGAAAACTGTGAATATGCTGGTGAATATTAAAGTAACAAATGATTTATTGGCTTATAAACTTTATAAAATGATATTATCTAAGTGGAATAATTATGGGTTACATTTTTATAACCTGTTGTATTCTGAAAACCATGTATGAGGACAAGGAAAGGAAGGAACATTTTAGTGATATTTAAAACTGGTAAAATTTTGTTTGACTCCATATGATAGAGTTTAATAGCTGAAAATGTTCTTTTCAATGTAAACCAATAACTGTATTTTTATTATTTATCTATAAAAATAAAGTTGTAAGTCCATTGGGACTTAAGTTTTTCACTTACTGGAAAATGAACTATATATGTATTAGATGTTTCATGTATTTGTGGAAAAATTTGAATAAGTTCTTCTTTCAGAGATGAGCTGGGAGAGTACAGTGCTGAAGATCTGAAAGATGAAAAAAACTTTCAAGAAAATATATTTTTTGGTCAATTGGGGTGAGTTACTCTTTTTAATATCCTAAATTAAAATGTCATTCTTGTTTATTTTAAGTCTGCCTTTCATTATCCTACAAAACTAATATTTTTCATAGTAGTATCATAATACCTAAATGAGAGTTGATGATTATGTGTTACATGTCAAACTTAATTTCATACCAAACTAAAATTTTATACCTTTGTAATTATTCTTATATAAACATGTGTATGCTCTAAGAAAATACTAGTTCTACTTAGGAGAAAGTTGTTTGTGTTAAGTGTCAATTTTAGATCAAACTAGTGTGTTCTAAACCATGTTTAGTCTATAACTTATATACATTTAAAATATTAAATATTTAACATATATTTAAAGAATGGATTAAATTTTGCTTCAATATCTGTTGTCAATAGATATTGAAGCATAGAAATAGATTATTAATTAATGACAATTGCTTCATTTTTAATTATTACGGCCTGAGAAAGATCATTGATGAGTATTTTTGTATTAAAAATACAAAGGGATTTTGAGTGTATAATCTTGCTTAATAATTTTTGCAATTTACTTTTATACATTTCTACTGCAACTTTTAAAAATTTATTAATTATTTAAAATTAAAAAATTAACCACTGCAACTTTTTAAGATTAGTTAATATTCTTTAAAGTATCTTATATTCAGATTTTTGTTTAATGCATACAGTTGAGAGCCGGCAGACCAAACTGGACTTGTCCACACAATACCAAAAAAAATGTTGTTTTTTTTTTTCTTTTTTCCCCCCAGCCTTCTCAAACTCATTTTTATTTAGTATAAAAAGTTTTCCACAAAAAGCGGCTGTTAATCCCACAAAATAATTTATTTTAAAATGCAATACATATAGTAATATATATAGAGAACAGTGCTTATTTTAACTTCTCATAAAAAACAATTTAGGGGACAAATCCTGTTTTGTTTGCCAGTTACTTAATTATTAATAATACAAAAAAACAAAACTGTTGCAGAACTTTTACATATAATATGTATGCATTTGGACTAAGCAAGCAGTTTGCAATGGAATTTCTTCGTAAGCAGTGCACAATTGCAAGTCTTTCAAAAGGTAACAATTTCAAAATAAAATTTAAATTCATATCAATTTTTAATCTTTGATGTATGATGTTAATATTTTGATTTTTTTCTTCTTTTTTCATAGAACATGTTGTGTTGCTGATAGAAAACATTGATAGAATGTACAGTGGTGAGATTGGAAAAGAATGTTCCTAAACTGTACTTAAATGTGTTATTTAGTTTTCAAACAAAAGTATATTCTTGTTTAACCAATCAGCTGGTCTGATATTTAAAATTTTTATCAATTTGTTATGTTATCTTTTTAACTTGAAAGAGAATTATTTTAATGCTTTTCAAAAAAATAGGCATTAAATTTTCCTCCGAATCCACGTTTCTTACTAAAGATTATTAAAGTTTTACACATGACTATGATGTTTAGAATCATAGTTAAAAACTTTTATATTTTGGATATTAGAATCCCCTAACTTGCTGATTCTACTACATAATTGTTTCATATTTCATCTTGATTTCAGTATGAAATAATATAAAATGTTAAGAATTATTTTAGTTAAAACTAAAGTCAATTTAGCAAACTCAACTCTTACATTCCTGTCTGACGGATGAGTAAGTTACAGAATTCTAATTCCAATTAGTTTATATTTGTTGTGGTTCACGATGAATGTTAAAGTGTTGATTCTGATATTTTTAGATGTTATTGTGTATTAAATAGATTTTCAAAATATTTAGAATTATAAAAAGTGTAAATTTTATTTTATCATAAGTATGAAATTTCCACTAGTATTGGTATAGCCAATATTGGTTATTGTGCCATAAAAATCAACTTAACCAACAAAATTTTAAACTATTCAAATATAATTTCTTATAAAAATGGCAATTTTCAAAATACATATTTTGACCAAATCATAGAAATATTTATCCAAGAAATAAGTTATGATAAATACTTAATGACAGTCTTTCATTGTCTTTCTTAAGGTATACATATACATTTGAGATGTTTTTCTGTAATTTTTACGTTAGAATTTCAGAATGTTATACAGTATTCCAGAATTAAAAATGAAACATTTTTATTTATAAATTTTAGTTTTGCATTAATTATTTAATTGAAATTTAAGTGACTAATTAGGACGTTATTAGAACGGGCATAAGTGAACTTGTATTGGTATAACCAATATTTATTATTAATTAACTTTGAGTTATGATTTATATTGACAATTGTTATTTACCAGAATTTTGGATATGGCTTCAGTATTGAATTATAGACTTTTAGATAAAAAGTTTAAAAAATATTTAAAAAAGATGCTTTTATAACCATATATATATATATTAGATTTTGCATGGAAATATACTATTTTCTACAAAGCATAACCAGAATTTTACAAATTGGACCATGCTCACTGAAGTTAGGTCTGTTTGAGTTAAGTAATATAACACCAAAAAGTGATTCTTTAGAAAACAAGTTTGAAGTTTACTACACTAATTAATGTGATACAACACAGATTCACTAAATCTCTTGTAATTTAAAAGATATTTTGAATTTCAGAAAGGGAATGATATCTTCTTAAAGGTAATGAAATTTTTGAAGAATATTTTAAAACAATAATTTAAAAATATTCTCCAAAATAAAAATCTGGTAAATTTTTTAATAGGTACCCTTTAATCAAATTTCGCAATTTCCATTGTATATGTATACCTTAAAGCATAATAATTAAATTAACTAGTTCTTCTTATGTAATGCATCTAAATATTGAAAACATTTCAAAATGTTAAAAATCATAAGTTGTCATGGGTATATTAATGCCATTCACTGCCATTCTATATTTATTTCAAATATTTACCCATATTTAATGTATAACCGAACAAGTCGGTGCAGAAAGTGGCACTGTATATTTCTGCTCACTGTAATAATTCTTTAGTTCAATAGAAAATACTTTACTAGAAATGCAATCAATTTAGAGTAAAGATATAACACGTTTGTCACCTTAGAATATAAAGTTAGCATGTGCTAACTTTGTATAAGTGTAATATGTGGATGCAAATAATAAGTTTTTGTATTCATTAAGCAAGTAATTGTTGGGCACTAGATTTGTGGTAAATATTACTCTATAACTTATGAAATAACTTAGTAATATTGTAATTTATTGAAGTGTCTCAAGTTGTGTTTAAAATATTATTAGGTGGTATTTTAAGTGTTTTATTGTTATTTTTAAACAATGTGCCTAGTGCTAGTGTTTCTAATGCACACATTTTTTACAAATAAATCATACTTGCCTTGAGATATTCTCAACTTTTTTGGTTTTTCTGAAGCAATAATACTTGTGATCTAAATAAGCATAAAACTCGAAGATGAGCTTTATTACTTGAAAGAAATCTGAATATTTTATAACTACAAAAAGCAATTATTTTATTTGTTATATATTGAAATCAGTAATATTCAGGTTAATATTAAAACTGTGTGGGATGAGAAGTATTTATCCAAATATACATCTCCTATATTCCCTATTTTCAGTATAAATGAATTGGGAGAAGAAGAAATGCTGCTCCTCATACTTTTTTAAATTTCAGTGATTTCCAACTATGCACCTTAATTTTGCAGTTCACTCCCTTTTTAATTTATAGAAATTTTCGGCACCTATGGTATCTCTGTTCAAATTGTGTCTGCAAAACAAAAATTCTATTTGGTTTTAAATATTTAAGTGTGTGAAAGGTAAAATTAAAATTGCTATGTTTTCCCATGAAAATATCACTGATTTTTAGTACTCAATAAGTTAACTTTTTCTTACTGAAATATTTTTTGTTAAAAAGTTGTTTATGTGCTTAATAGAGAAAATCTTTTTTAATGTTTGATTGTTTAAAATAGTAAATACCATTTTGATTTGTATAAAGGCTTACATATTTTTAATCTAACTAATTCAAATACAATGCTCTTTCCGCCCATGAAAACAATGCATTTTGCCTCCTTATGTGTATGATACACTTTTCCCATTGTAATAAAAGTTATTGCTTCACTTAAATTTTATGTAGCTAAATAGTGTCTGAAAGGTACAAGAGCTTGAAAATGTTTGCATTTTTAAAAATATTATTTCATAATCTAGTTAAAAATTGCTTATTAAACTTAACTTGCATTAAGTTTAGTGATTGCCGATCTTTACTTGTTTCATAAATATAATGTAATATTTTCCAGATAGCATTGGTGAGACTTTACTTCAAAAGCAATTCTGTTAAATACACATGCAATTCAAAGTTATATGTTTCAAAGAAAATCAAATTGTTTTCACAATGGGCAATTCCACTATTTTGACCAAGAAGTTCTTAAATTTTCTAATAAGTAAAACTTTTATTTTAAATGTTGCTAGCTTCTGTTATTGTTTTAACTACAAGTATTTTAGCTGTTAATATGTTCTGGAAAATGTTGCATTAGGTCTATGGAGAGGAGGGATAGAAAAATTCAAGTTTTATCATAACTACTTGAAATATAAGAACCTGGTTTGTCGCTAATAATACTGCAAACTGCAGATGTTAAATGGATTCTTGTTTGATGCCTCTTGAATTTGATTGAAATTTATTTTTGTATCAAACAGTTTGTTTCTAATTAGTCTTGTGTATCCTGTATAATGTAATTATAGTACTTTGTTTTAAATCGATTTTAATTGGTGCTCTTTATTCATCTCATTTGTTATCTGTGTATTGGAATCTTTATTTCAGATTATTTATATATATTATGCAGGTTGTGCATTTATGGAGTTTAAAAAGTGTGATCAGAGTGGGTAGAAAATAAAATATTTTTGGATAAGCATTTCTGTTTTTCATTCACTGTTTATAAAAAATGGCAAAAGGGTATTGTTGTTGTATAGAAATGAAAATATTTAATGATACTGTAAAAACGAGCTTTTAGCAAATGCATCTTTCAATGCAAGTAAATCTTTCAACTAATTTGTAAGGTTGTATAGAAATGATATTCATCTTTTCTTGTCATGGGCCTATAAGGCTTTCAGTCTAAATCTCCATCACCTCCTGTAGGTTGCAGCTATCCACGATTCTTCCTAACTTGCCCATCCGGCCTAGTTTTTTTCCTTCTGTAACAGGTTAGTTTGGGACATCTATCTGATGTCCCGAGAGATCTGTTCCAAGCCCCAGAGAGATTGGGGGCATCTCTCTGATGCCCAAGTAAGAGTTACATTTTGGAATTTTATCTGTATTCTCATCGACCTTAATTTTGCTTTATACAGGAGCATTTCATTTGTAATGGTATTGGTCCCAAATATTTGTTTTGAAATACAATTCGGTTTATTAGTCTATGCCACTGTAAGTTTCCAAGTTTTGTCCCTCAAAAAGCAGAATATTTTCTAATTTAAGGAAGGTAAAATTACTTGCTGCTGTGTTTCAAGTTCTTAAAATACTGAATACTCTTACATTAGTGTTTCTAGTTCAGGTTAGAAACATGTAAAAGGTACTTAAAATTATATTAAACTGTTTAAAAGTAATTGAAGTTTAATAATTATAACTTCCAATTCAAAATATACTTGTAATTATATAAATAGATGCAAAAGAAGTATCACTATATTTAATATAGCTGTAAAATATTACTTTTTTTTACTGTTTGAGATTGAAAATTCCAAGGAGATTAAAATATAGTTTGCTATCTTCAAATTCAAGCACAAAACAAATTTTTATTGCAAAGTAATATTTCCTTATTGTTTTGAGTTTTACTTTTGCCACTTCAGAAAACTTAATGACGTGAAAACATGTTTAGATACCTGTAATATTGACATAGTGAGCCACATATTACAAAAAATGAAGGTTTATTGGTTTAACATCACTTGCAATAGTTTACTTCTGACGTACAGAATTTAACTTGCATGAAAAATAATTTTTTCTATCGAAACAAACTTTTGAGAATTTTTTAATATTCCCAAAAAATCAATAAATTGTAACCATTTTCAATTACAGTAAAAACTACAATATAAATTCAGGAAAGATTTTTCAAATTAAATTCACCAAATATTAAAAAGTCGTTTTTATTTCCACATAAAATAAAAGATCTAATGTATGTTTCCGTCCCCATACAAAAATCAACACTGATAAAATATCAAACAAGTATCCAATGTTACAGTCGTTGTTACTCAGTCTTACAAAAATAAAATAATTCTGAAATCATTGCACAGAGGGTTTTTGTAACAATTACATTCCTATTTCTTGGCATTATTTTAAAGTATTAATACTGAACTATATATTGCAATCATTATTTGTTAAAAAGATGGTTAAAATATAGTTGGTAGGTTATAGAAAATACACTAGAAATATTCAGATCTTTAAAACATATTTTATAAGTTTTTGTTTTTTGCTGTTCATTTTAATAAGCTCTTAAATTAAATGTGATAAAAGATCAACTAATTTTTATGTCATGGTTTAATGTTAACAAAAATTCTTCATGCCTCTTTCTAAAAGGCATAAAAACTCAAACATAACAATGTAAATATGTACGAATACAAAAGTTCATGCTAGGTGAGCAATACTTCCATGCCAAAATATTAATTAGAAAACTTCAGCTGTATCAAAAGCGATTGTTAGCACACAAAATTGATTCAGTTGATTGGCTTTAAGCTTTAATCAGGTACACTAGTTTCTGATGGTGCACAATTGAGCAGCAGCTGTGTGAAGTGAGTAAATTTTTCTAAAAATTGGAAAAAAATGTATTAGTGTTTGTTGGTATTATAAAAATATTATATTAATATTTACTAAAGTATAGGTTTTAATAAAAACAATTTTTATCAAATTTAGTTTGCATTACTTTGCATAAAGTATTTCGAAACATGGTTATTCATGGGTAGTTTGACTATAACAGTTGATTGAAGATATTACCACACAGATCAAAATCTCTACTTTCCGTTGGCTTTTTGTAAAGGATTCGTAGTTAATAGGAATACTTTAACATTTTCCAAATAATTATTTTTCATTGAACTATAACGATCCCATCATTGAATGCTTTTGAGCAAATACTTAGGATCTGCATATCTTTAAAGGATTATTTTAGGCATTTATTCCCGACTTCTTATGCAAGCCTTTGCTAGCAATAGGATTAAAAAATAGTTTCTGAAAATTTAATATTTTTTTATTTGTTTTGTATGTACAAAAAAGATTTATTACAAATTTGCAAATTCATAGAAATTTATGAACTTATCACAGTTGGTATCAAATTCGATTATTTTACTACCAATTTAAAGTTTCAGTAGGACTTTAATTAACAAGAAAGTGACAAGGTTTCCTACTTACTCATTGCTCGCAATCTAATATCAAAATGTACAAAAGGAATGTAGAAAAGCATCCCTGAAAGCAGGAAAAGTAAAGCATAAAAATACTCTACACGAGGATCTTCGATGATTGGAGCCAAGACTAAGTATGCAGAAACTATAACCATTACAAATGGTATAACTATAGGCACCTGGAAAAGAATCAGTTAAATAAATGTATCAAGTAATATAAAACTTAATGTAAATCATTATATAAAAAACCATGACCAATTGGTCTATATTCTTAAAAAATAGTACAACTCTACAGTATACTATTGTTATATCTGTTATATTGTTTTAATTACTTTTCTTAGTTTTGTAATAATTTTATTTACATTGAAATTGTTCAAAAACAATGAAATAATGAAAAGTCTGAGTTTAAAATAGAATTAAATTAAACTAATGTTGGGCAATGGGCACTGACACAAGGGTGCCACCTAGATTAAAAATAAAAATCTTAATTTTTGAAACCTATTTTTTTCTTCTTCTTTTTTTTTCAATGTTAAAATGTATAGGATTGTCTTGAAATCTATATTCATTTTAGTATGGCGTTGAAGAGCTAAAATGACTCAATCATACACTAGAGAACAGCATGGTAGAACCATTATAATTTCCCATCAACATCATTATTGGCTCCTTTTTGTGTGTGTATTTGAAATTTTACTGACGATCCTATATTGTGTATATGAACTTGAAGGCAGAAGAGGACACTGACTCAACTCCCCCCCCCCCCCCTGAGTCGATGCTCAGTATACGCTGTGGGGATTGTAATGGATACTTTCTCATCGAATGCCCACCTGCCTAGAAGTTTTCAGGTTTACGGCTATTCGAGAAGCAAATGACAAGTTCCCTTCAAAGATCTCATCTCAAATGGAAGCATTCCTTTCTTGAAATCGAAGAGTTCTCGGTTGTTAGGGTTTTATAATAGCGTTTTGCTCAAGAAAAGCATTGTGTAGCTTTTGCAGGGTGAAAAATTCACAACCAATAATGTACCGCTATCAAACAACGCAAATGCGACCAAGTTTCAGTTCGAAACACCTCCTGTAAGGCTCCCACGATTAAGTTTTTGCAATTTTCAATGTTACAGACAGAGGCGGTTCCATGGGGGGGGGGGGCTAAGGGGGCTATAGCCCCCCCCCCCATTAGGGTGAAACTTACACTGGATAAAATGGTTTTCATAACAACCCTGCCCCCTTCCCTCTCATCTAAGATTGTAGATTTTTTTTTTTTAAATGTATTTCTAGATACAAATATTTAAGAAAAAGTTTAATTTCCGGTCAGAAAATTTCATTTTTGCCCCCCCCCCCCCCCAAGAATTATATGAAATGACGCGTCTGCCTTTCTCCCCCCAATTCTCCGTAAAAGGTAAAAGAATGTCGTAGTTTTCGACGTTTGGTCCAAGTGCCCTGTTAATAGGTAACCAAAGCAGGGGCGGATTTAGAGGTCAATCAAGGGGGGTGCGATTACGAACGGGAGTGTTTACAGTTGGGGAATTTGTCAACTTGGGGAAGAGGGGGGGGGGGGAGAGGGGTATCATCAATTAGTATGATACTATCAGGGTTCAATGAAAAATAAAAATTAGAGGGTTTGACAATCCTCTTTTGCACCCCATGTAACAAATTACCCCGAAAATGTAATAAAAAATTAAATTTTAAATATTTAGTATTTTTTATTAAACAAAAAATATTTAAGAGCACAAAAAAATATCTCATGCAGATTAGGTGAAGTGTAAAAAGCTCAGCAACCATGAAAATTCAACTTTTTTATACAAGTTAATTTACCAATACATTCAATATCATAAATCAATTGATGCAGAAAAAGGCGATAGATCTTTTAACAACTTTAGACAGCATTGCAGGTACGTAACACTCTATATTCATAAGGTTTTAATAATTTCCAAAGTTAAACAATTCTTTTCAACTCTGTTTGACATCACATTAGTAAATTAAAATATAAGTTACATAAACTTGAGACTACACACTATAATATTGGTCACTGCATTCAAATTTGATATGGTATTATTTACTGTTTCCAAATTTTCCTTCATTTAAATGGAGAGTTTGGCGATATTTTTGGCAATAATTTTTACGTGGGACAAGAAAAATAGTAATAATAATAATAAAAAAAAAACGCATAACCGACGAAATTGGTGATGATATTCAATAGACATTACACTGTCCTTTTTTGAACGAAAAGCAGAAAGTTATCAATAGTTGATGGGCGATGCACAAGGGCAGAGAGCTCTGCGTTAAAGACACACATTTTTCAACTTTTTACGCTTTTATCAGATTTCTACGGGAAATTCGGAGGTGGGGGCGATTAAAACACCTTAAGAGGCATTAGATTCATGATTTCACCCTTATGTGAATGCTCAAACCTAATCGTAGGTCCCATGGCTACCACTAGTCCTCACACCAAATTTGAATATCGTACGTCAATTCAAATAGGAGCTATGCTGACCATGTACGCATAGACATTTTATCTAGACCACTTTAATGATATAAGTTGATATTGATAAGCCTTTATTGATAAGCCATATAAGCCCTTTTCATCTTAAAGTTTTATATTTTCCTTTAGTTGCAAAAATTCTCTAAAAAGACGGATTTTTATTGTACCCAACCTGTACTTTAATATAAATTTTGAGATTGGTTTAACATAACTGTATATTTTCTCTTATAAATATGATTTAAAAAGAACTTAAATTAGGAAAATGTACTCAAAGCCCATCTTAAACCGTCAACACACAAATCACCATAATAAAAAAAAAAAAAAAAAAAAAAAAAGCAGCAGGTTTTTCAAACAATAAACTTAACATTATCTGAAAATTAGTTTGCTTTAACTCTCTGCGTTTTATTCAAATAAAATTCCAAACTAAATTAGTTACAGCAGGTGAAATTGTAATAATAATAATTTTCATATAACCATAGGACCTGCTTTTTCATCACAAGTAGCATCTCTAATCGGTTACATATTGTGTCTCATATTAGATATATTAGTAGTCATATTACCATCAATTTTGAGTCACACACACAAAAACACATTTAAAATTAAAATTAAAAAAAAAAAAAAAAAAGAACATTTAAAAAGATTTTAACATTAAATGATTTAAATTATTTGTAAGTCATCGGTATTGTTCCTAATATTTCAGTAATTTATACTTAAATAATCAACTCGCACAAAACAATTTTGGCTTTTATTTAACAGAGCAAATAAAAACTGTCAAAAGCTGCGAATGCGCAATATTTACAAATTTGCAATCTAAGCTGACCAGTTTTGAAATTACAATATGTTAAATTACTTGATATTCTAGTAGCAATAAATGTCGCTGTACCGGATATTTCCAGATATTGCACCGGAACAACGTTAAATTCTGATTAGTTTGTTTATCAAGCAGAGAACATCTACCAGATGGTCTTTCAAGGGAAAAATGGACTTCATCTTAAATAAGAGAAACCTCAGAAAACTCTCAGGAAGTAGCTCAACAATCGACGCGAGATTACTAGTCAAAATTTGTAAAGCGTTTACTCAATTTGAAAACAGACTACAGAGAGCCAAATATTGCTCGATCCGGTGAATTTTCGCGAGGTGTGAGCAGGGGTGTAGTGGAGCGGGAACGCATGGGAACGGCGATCCTTTACCTTTTTAAAAGGCGGAACGGCGTTCCCTCGCCTAAATTTTTTTTTTTAATTTGTACTTTTTTTTCTTCTTTACGTGACGCTAATCGCAAAGTCATGTAAGAAAACGAAAAAGTCATTTCATGAGAAATCTACTTGCGTTTGCGATCCACAACTTCAGAACTGAGCAGACAAGTTCAAGTATTTGTAAAACACTTAAGAGAGACGCGGCAACCCACACATGGCCATTTTTCCTTCATTAGAAATGAACTGACATATATGTTTACATCTAGCTATGATTTATCATGTGTATGGATTGATCTAATGGCAGTTATCTTCTTTTTCAACGAATGATATATATTTGTGGATGAATTCAAGACTTCAAATTTGTATGGTTCGACATGTATGCAAACTAAAACTTCCCCATACCCAAATTCACGCCAACCACCTACATTTTCAATGAACAAAACTGTGGTTTTGCACATATAAACTTGCCACATAACTTAATAGTTTTAAAAAATTATTTAAATAAAAGAAGTCTACACACTCAATTTTTCTTTTTAATTTTTGAGGTGCTCATTAGCTGTTTTTAGATTGTTAAAGTAATATTAATAAAACTATTTATAGTTGTTATTTTCACCCCCCCCCCCCTCTCCCCTCCCCACTCACACACAGAGAAAAAAAATACTTTTATAACGACGCGACCTAGCGTTCCCACACCTTTTTATTTTACACTACACCACTGGGTGTGAGATTGGAGCATATAGCAATATTTAAAAACGTGTTTGGCTATGATCCTGAATATTTTGAAAAGAAGTTAAACGGTAATATGGAACTCACTTTATACTGTTAAGGATAAATTAAATTTTATAATTTACGAAAGCAATTTTGTTTGACATTATCAAAGGGCTTTTATGATTTTGCATATGAAAGGGTGCAGATACAAGGGGTTAATCCAGTAAAACCAGTTTATTTTTACAAGAATTACATATTTTATTATAATCTATTCATATACTGGTGGTATTGAATTGAGAGTTACTTTGATAATTGCATAAAATGCCAAATATGAGTGTATAGTATAAATCACTACTTCTGATTATTCTGTAAAAAATGAAATATTCAAACATATTTAGAAAAAAAAAAGCAAACGTCTAAACTGAAACAAATTGTTAATGAAATATTACATTTTGTAAAATAAATAGTAACATTTAAAAAATCTTATCATGCTTATATATTACTGTCAATTATCTTGCACTGCCATACCAATTGAAGAAACAAAGTCTTGACATCGCACGCACACTCCAACTCAAGCAAAAATGACCATTCCATTCACTTGTCACTTCCACCCAGAGTAGAGGCATTTTAGTAATTTGCAACTCACAATGGTGCAATGTCACGTGCATGGGAGGGGACAGTATGCCCCACAAGTTTTATTGCTTTGTGTCCTTAGTTTCAAATTCAAGGTCAAGAAAGAAGGGGTCGTTTTTGTTGATCTTCTGGAGAGAACGAAGGGAAACTTTTCTTGGTCCTAATTTAGCGATAGCTTCTTCATCGGAACTTCTTACAACCTCTGTAGAATTGCAGTAATGCTATTGTACTGATTTGATCAAAGCTTTTTTTAAATTAGGAATTAGGCATTTTATTTTCCAATTATAATTAAAGGGTTTTTTTTTTTTTTTTTTTTTTTTTTTTTTAATTTTTTTTTTTTTTTTTTAGTGCATGATTTTTTGTACGTTTAGGGGTGCGATGGCACCCCGATATTAAACCTGTATAATTAATTGCCCTCTGATCAAGAAGACAAGAAGTATACCTGCAGAATGCTAATTGGAATAAAAAACTTGCCAGTTATTGGCCCCATCTCCTACTCACAAATGAGAAAATCGTGCTGAAATTGAGAAATTTTTTAATGGTATTGTGAGAAATTTTTTAATTTGAGAATCACACAAGGGATAAAGATTCGTTGACGGGCACATTGCATGTCATCACAATCTTGATCTATTCGTCCCCTCTCAAGCCTATTCCTTCTACGGATTGTGAAATAAGGAGCTCGGTTAGGTGGCTTAAGAATCTGTATTAATGAAACATGAAAAATATCAGAAAAAGCTTAATTTTGTTTACCCCCTCTAAATCCATCGATATTGATATTAAATAAAAAATAGATCTTACAAATATTAAAGAAATGTAATTTTTTTTTTTTTTTTTTTTTTTGAATTTGGAGGAAACGGCCATTTAAAAATAATTTTGACGAGATACATCATGGGGGGTGCGGTCGCACCCCCCGCACCCCCCCTAAATCCGCGCCTGAACCAAAGTACCCATAGACTAAGAATAAATTAACTAGACCAAGTCTGTATGGCAAAACCTAGTAATACGAACAGCGCGGTCACGTGACGACAGCCTTCAAAACGGAACTGGAGAAAAAATTCTTTCATTTACTTCAAGGTTAAACAATTGAAAGCTGAAGACTATTTTCTTGAATGCCGAAAAAATGCCAGAATACTATATACTGGATTTGGATGCAAAATTGATTTTGAAATAGGGGATTCAATAACCTTTCACAGTCATGTCATTTTTTAAAAATTATCTTAATAATTTTTTTTTTTTTAGACTTATAAAAGTTAGTTTGTATTTTGCTTTCTGACATAGCTGCCTTTAATTGGTAATAATGGTCTTTATCATTTACTTACTTCTGAAAATTGTAATTGATAATGAAATGAAAATGAAAGTCTAGACTAATGTTTTATAATATTTTGAAAAGGGTAGAAATGGTTTTTAAAAGGCATTGCAATTAGTCACGTCACGTGTTCCGTCTTGGTAACACCCTCTCTTAATAACAGATATTGGAGCGTCCTGTTTATTTTATTATTCGTTTATGAAAGTACCAAACGAACACGAACAGGTTTTAAAACTAGTTCAGAAGACATTCCAGAACATCCTTGTTCTTCCTATTGTATTGTGTGTCTTTGACTCGTACCAGCCTGGAATTTTTACTGGTCTCCCTATACCAGTTTATAGTTGTGCATAGTACGCTATCAAAATGAAGCGACATTTAACCGATTATTTCGGGAAAAAAGAGAGCAGCGCTAAAAGCCATTGTAAAGAGCTAGATGTTGGAAATTTGGAATCGAAGTCAGAAAGTGCGATAAAAGCCTATGATCCTGGCAAGATAAATCTTCCGGTAAGCTTTATACATAAATATTTATTTTTATGTGTCGTTCAGTTCCAAAGGCAGACAATTGCAGTTTTTCGAAAAATGCATTTTTGAATTTTTTTGCAAGTAATTTAATTGTACATGCAAGTAATTTAATATATAGGATAATAAAAACAAAAACGATATCTATTATACTCTGTTACAAAAAAAAAATTACGCATATACTCGTAGTGATTATCAAATTAATCAATTTCTATATTTATATATAGGATACATATGAAAAATCACATGATCCCTGTGATATAGGAAGAGCCGTGAAAGAAGTTTTAACAGATGATGAGAAACTAAAATTACTAAAAAATACTTGGATACCTCCAACAACATTTCCTTTTCCAGAACTAGTAGAAGGGAAGCAGAAACGGAAATTTAATCATGATTGGCTCAAAAAATACAAGTGGCTAGCATATAGCCAAATGCTAGGCGGTGGACCTTTCACCCAATGCGTTCTCTTAGCTCCTTCAGGTGCTGGTATCGGATCTCAGGTAAAATATTTGATTTTCTTTTCTTATGCATTTCATTGTAACTTGTGTGATATTTTCATTTGTATGAAATGTTTAATGTTTTAACGATTATATCAACAACCAACTGACTGGTCGTTATCGTCGAATATTGTTCCTTAGATATTAAAAAAAAATTAGTTATAATTAAAAATAAATGATTTAAGATTAATTTAAGAATAAAAATTTCAAATGCATTTCTGACTTTAATATTTCAAAACTTCAATAATTGTTTTTTTAATACTTTAAAAAGTTTTGGCCTAAATTCGCCCAATTTATATTGAAATTATTAAAATTTGGACTCCATATTTTATTTTATTACTCTTGAAGTTGTCAATAAAAATTAACGAAATTGTAAGTGACCCGTAAATAATGTACAAAATTTATGGAACATTTTGTGTAATACTATTTTGAAAGTGTAAAGGTACTGTGTAACAGCAAAACTGGCCAGCTCCACAATTTTGCGAAACGCGTTCTTTGGAATTTTTGCGGAAGGGTTACCTATATTGTCGGCATTTTGAGAAATCAAGTTAATACTAATGCGAAACAAATCAATTTAAACTTTCAACTTTTAAATCTTTATTAAAATCCTTTTTTTATACTACTAAACCGGGTGCTTTACTTTAACGACCGAAATGTTCAATTAGCTAGAAAAACTATGTATCCTAAAATATGTATAAATATAAATTTAACAAGCGTGTACATTTTTTAGGCTCTCAAAACACTGTTAAAAGAACCGTTAGCCAAATATAAAAAAGCCACCGAAGATCTACGTAAGCACGAAAATACTAAGTACCACAAATTCTCCATGGAAAAAGCAGTAGAATTTACAAAAGTAATGGAATCAAGCAAGAAAAGCATTGACGTTGTTTTAGATTCCGAAACATCGGCCATTATTGAGGATAATCGAAAACGATTGAGGCCTATAGTAAAAACTATAGTATTTTGTGCTAGGAACAATTTGCCCTTAAGAGGACATCGTGATCACGGTTTGATTTCACAATTAAAAGAAGAAAGTAACGAGGATCTTCTGGTTGGAAAGCATGGAGTTTTCCAAAGCCTTTTGGCTTTTCGTGTGGATGCTGGGGACGAAGACCTCAAGCGACATTTCGCAATTTGCAGGCGTAACAGTGCAATGATTAGCAACACAGTCCAAAATGAAGTTATAGACTGTATCGGAGAAACTTTTCGTTCTTCAATATCAGAAGATGTTAAAAGATCAAAATTTTTCAGTATAATGTGAGATGAAACAACAGATGTCAGCACCAAGGAACAGATGACATTTTGTGTTAGGTACATATAGATACCCAATCTTTCGTTACCAAAGAAGAATTGGTTGGTTTTACAGAAATGACAGAGACAACTGGTGTTGCTATAAAAGAAGCAATCGATAAAGAGTTGGATACCTTGGGCTTAACAAAAGAACACCTTTGCGGCCAAGGGTATGATGGGGGTTCTAACATGGCTGGAAAGTTTAAAGGAGCCCTGATATCAAACGAGCAACCCATGGCTATTTACAGTCACTGTTTCAGCCACTCCTTGAATTTAGTTATTTCAAAATCGTGTGACATTCCTGCCATACGAAACATGTTAGGAGTGGTAACAACTTTTCTTTCTGCTCTACGAAAAAATGCTCTAGAGGAAGTAATTAATCAACTTCCAGAAACAAAGAAGAAAAATTTAAAGGTGATGAACCCCACTAGATCGGTTGAACGACACGATAGCCTTATATAGATTTAAAGAGTTATTTCTCCCTACTGTAACACTGCTTCATCAGCTTTCAACTTCACCAGATGCCAACTCGGAAACATCAAGCAAAGCTTCTATGCTCAGTTCGGCTATTCAAAAAGGAGAATTAGCCTTGGAAACAACGGCATATTGCATGGCAATAACTCTAAGGCTAAGTGAGCAACTACAAAATCCACAGTTAGATTTTGGAAATGCCCTGCAAAATATAAACTGCATATTAGAGGTTTTCAGAAATCTACGAAGAACTATGGATGTCGAATTCGGTAGTATTTTCGAAGACGCTTTGCAAAAAGCAAGCGAAATCGAATGCGAAATACGCATACCAAGAAAATGCTTTCGACAGACTCATCGAGAAAATACTGATGCTTCAAATCCCGAGGAGTATTACAGACGAATGGTTTTTTTACCGTTGGTAGACCATTTGATTCAAGAACTGGAATCGAGATTTTCCCAACGATTGGTGGATATATTTCCTTTAGAAAGCCTTGTTCCAAAAAATATTTTGAAGTACGAAGAAGAAGAAATCCTCAAGGCTGCAAAAAATTACCAGCAGTACCTAGATGGCTCTGAGCTTATACTAAAGTCAGAAGTAAAGCTATGGAAAAACAAATGGGATAGTGAGATTGAGCCGCCTTATACAGCAGTTGAGGCCCTGAAGAAGTGCGATCAACAATTTTTCCCCAACATTTTTTTTCTTCTACAGATATTTGGAACAATCCCCGTTACAACAAGCACACCCGAAAGGAGCTTCTCCACATTACGAAGGATTAAAACATATTTAAGAAGCACCATGGGCCAGGCAAGATTAAACGGACTAGCACTGGCAAATATTCAAAAGGATAGAAAAATCTCCATAGAAGACGTCATTAACATCTTCTATCGCAAAAAAGCAAGACGAATGAAAATTGCAAATTGGAATGTCTAAAATCACAGACACAGACTCTACAAAATTTGATGTTTTGTTTTTGTATTAATGTATCGAGAAAAACAACTCAATTTTAACTAAGGTCATCCACCTAGACTATTGCTTTAAAAAAAACCACCATTTTGAGTAATTAATTAAAATAATTATTTGCACTTAATTACTCAAATATAATTAAAGTTAATTAAATAATTGCCACACTGTATATTAATGTACTATTTCTTGATTGCGATAAAATCTAATTGACCATAACAATAGCTCTAATTAGTTTTGCTTTCTCATTACGGAACATTTTTGCATGCTGTAGCCCCTCCCTTGTGATTTGCCTAGAACCGCCACTGGTTACAGAGAAGTTTCACACAGTATAAATAGTACTCATGGTCCACTTACTTTGTAAGGCCGAGGCAGATCTTTCTCTGTAAACCTCATGACAATAACAGTGAGCATGGTCCCACCATAAAACATCCAGGCTACAAAACTGAAGAAATCGATCAAACTTCCGATATTTCCAGCTGCAATCATTGTGAGAACGACCAGACCCTATAAAACAAAGAGCTTTATTTCATTACAAAATTAAACGAATGACTTCTCTTTTATAGAAGCATGTTCCATAGGTATTTGACAGTTATAGATAGTATTTCTTTTAATTTGATAACTAAGGAATAGGTATAGTTATCAAATCAAAGGAAATACTAAGGAATATATGTTTTTTTTTATTGACATGAAATTGGGTCGCATTTTACGTGATCTGCCCGAGTTCGTCTAAGAATAGAATTACTCAAGAAATTAATTGTGGTCTGGGGAATATTTTTTTTATTATTCATAGAGAAATGGTAAAAGTTATTAAAGAGGTGTGTTAGTGGTGTATGTAGATTTCTGGATATATTCTCTAATCCGGACTAGGAGATATGCCTTTTCATATACATGTCAAATGATGGCTAATGATACATAAATTTTCTGTATAGAAAGGAGCTATTACATCTTTAGAAACGCCACCTTTTTTAGAATACAATGGTTGCATATACGATGGAATTGGTGTGAAATGTCAGAATAGTTTCTCTAAAATATACTCCCATTAAGATTTATTAAATGCCTAAAGAATACCAAGAGATGACATATCCACCTTCTTATTTAACTTTTAAAATGTGTCAGTAAAGGCATCCATACATCCTGTTCTCTGGTAAAATGTAAAAAATCATCCGATTAGTCGAACCAAATAGCATGCACATATTTTTTTTAGGTTGCAGATAAATTGCTTTAAGACAGGTCGGTCACTTTAACTAAACCTACCATTTTTTGGCTGCTATTTTCTTTTAAGGGTTATATTTTCCTTGAATCTTGTATGTAGTCATAACTCATAACTATCATTACTTTAGATTAAAAAAAAAAAAAAAGTACGATAATAGGGTATTTACAGTGGCAAATGCTCAAAGCACACGAGCTTTAACAAGCTATAAATCTACTTTCGGAAAATCAGCAGTAACCTCTAACATTTTGCTCCACCAGCAAAAATAAAAAAAGAATACTACAGTTTTATTACTCCTATCTGACAACAGACGAACACATGGTTTTTGAAAATGGTATATAAGTGCTTCTACTATTTTAATAATAATCTGTATATTATGATTTTCCATGTAAATTTCAACTGTATATGCATGTCTTTTACATGGCAGTATTGTCTTGTCACAAATTTACTCTTGGTGTAATTTCTGAAGAGAGATATACAGACCAACTACGGGCACAAGATCGAGGTTGGTCTTGTTTAACTTTTCCGAACAATCTCCGGTATAGATCCGACTGTCTTTTGAAAATGTTGACTTCGGTATACAATTTGCCATAGGGTCAGACAAATTGTTCCACTTATTAATCACTCTATTGTAAAAATAAAGTTTCCTAATCTCAAAACGGGATTTAAGTCATTTATATGTATGACCCCTTAGTCTATTCCCCCGCATTGAACTATAAACTCTTGTTTAAGCAAAATTGAATCAATCTTCTTTAGACTGTCTTTCTTCCAATGTATACATAATTAGGTTCCTCATTCTAGCATCATAATCCAAACTCAAGTTCCACTTATAATTTCTGTTGCTCTACGCTTAACCTTTTCCAACAAATCAATATCCTTCCTAAAATGAGGTGACCAGAATTGCACTTCATACTCAAGATGTGGTCCTTACCATTCCTCTATATAGTGGCAAAATGATATCACTAGATTTAGTTGAAATAGTCTATCTGATTAATCATATCATATTCGCTTTTTTTACTTGCAATGATGTCCAAACTTAGAAGTTCCATTAATTGGAACCTCTTGCTCAATAATAATCTCACCCTCCATTGATTTTAGGTCCTTGTAAAAAATAGTTACCATTCATATTTCTGTGACCAAAGTGTATGACTTGATATTTATCTAAATTAAAAGACATACCCCATTTGACAGTACAATCTGATAACTTATTTAAATCCCCCTGAAGCTGTGCAATTTGTTCCTATTCATTTAATTAAGTCCATAATCTTCAAGCCATCTGCGAAAATACTGAACTCGTCTAATAAATAACGATTCATTGACTGAATCCCGAAATGCCAACCTTAAAAAAACTTGCAGGCATTACACGTATAGTGTCTCGACTGGCGACTAGAAATCTGGAAGTAAAATAATTCAAGATGGACTTACATTAAAGAGTAAAGCAGGGGCTGGTGTCAAGCGGTTAACTTGCACATAGGACATCAATTCCGCCGAATGACCTTGTCGTGCGGCGACGAATGGAAGCCTAGAGGAAGAAAATTGCTTAGCGCATAAAAAAATAAAAAAAATATTGATAATTCGTTTTTAACTTATATTTCTTAAATGACAAAGTTGCACAAAACGTTGTAGGACATTGTAGATTGCGTTACACGCAAGTGAGTTAACTACCTTACAGTGTAAAATCGGGAATTTTATAACAGAGTGGTTTTCTCAATATTTTTTTTTTATGTAATCAAGTTTTATACATGTGAATCGAATAGATAATAGCTAGCAACTTTACCTGGAGGTTATAAGGCAAGTTCCGTTGGATGCACCGTAAGCAGAAGCAGCAACGAGAATCGGTATGAGAAAGGCAACAGGTCCCAGTGTATGGCCGGCAAAACCCTAGAAAAATTAATTTTAAAAATTCAGTCTAGGCTCTTTAGTTGCAGGTGAATTCGATATTTTCTTGACTCGTTTAGTCAATTTCGAAACTTGTTCGTATTTTTTATTTATACTTATGAAACAACGCCATGACAAAAGAGTTAAGATTTTGTGTGAACTATTATAGAGTTGGAGTAAATGATTTTTTTTTAATCAGCACAATCAAATTGTATGTTCTAACATTTCAATATTAACTGTTTAACAAATTGAGTTAATCCCCTTAAAACATATAATTAATATATTACAAATAACATTTTAGTTGGAGATCCAATTATGATTATTGAAAAAAGGTGTTTAAACCAAAAATTATGCTGCCTTGTATAGCCTTATATGCGATCTGCAGCCCACTAATAAATAAGTTGCCTATAGGTGGAGCGTAAGCATTGTAATCTCCCAGAAGAGGTTGGTTGGTTTATACGATCAACGACCTTTTTTATGCACAATGATGGCTAATTAGGCCGGGACCTACAACTTAACTTGAATTTCGAACCACAACGAACATCCATACCTAATCCGGATTCGAACCCCGAACCTTTGGCATACGAGGACAGAGTGCTAACCACACAGCCATCACCGAAGAAAATGTAAAAAGTGTTCTTAAAAAAATTGATCTAATCTGTACACATAGGGGTGTTTCAAAAACTATACATCAGAAACGTGCGTGGAGTTCAAGAACACCATAGCAACGAGAAATCATAAGGGAATATGGTCGCTTGCACAAGCCAGACATGGAGACGCACGACACGATTCTTTAAAAAACAAAACATTTAAAACAGAGGGCCTCGAAATTCAAACCTGCACCGCGCAATCGGTCTGGCAAACAGCTAAATAACGTTACTCTTCGCTTCATTCTGGCCACCTTTTCTATCAACATGCAGCGCCTTCTTACGAGTTCAGGTTATACATGAACCCGTGTGAATCTGGTTTGTCGTGTTAATGTCTTCTATACACGTTTCTGATACATAATTTTGAAACATCCTGTATAAACGCAAACAATATTTGACATATGCGTGAGAGAATATGGGCAAGTCACTGGTATTGACTGGAATTCATTCAAGACAACCTAATTCTGAGAAATAACTAAAGGGATTTGTATTTATGGGGATCATTTTTCATTAAACGAACGTAACGTCTGTTCTGTCTTGCCAAATGTTGAAACTAACTAAACTGACTATTGAATATTGGGACAGCCGAAAGAGCATTGAAACAATTGTCGCAGTTATGCAATGAAGTATTTGAAATTTATTTTATTGTCCAAAGTTTCATCGAAATTTGACATCCATTTTAAAGCTTTGAATAGCTTAAACAAAGCAAAAATTATTCTCTTTGTGCATTCAACTCGGACTTCTACTGTGTAGCTAGCGCCCTTTTCTGATTAATTAAATGTATAAAATATTTTTTGGTGACATCATATCCAAAAATGGACTATAAATCTTTATTTTGGAAACAATTTTAGAATTAACATTCGCTGGCGTTAAGTCAGTAAAAGCAAAATATATAGAATTAAAATAATAAGCAAGTTCATGTTAGCTCTAAAATTGGTTTTTAAGATTAGTTTTAAAGATTGTTTACTATTAAAAATTTTTTGATTTTAGAATACTTTTTTCTATAAAAGTCAATCCCTTTATATAAAAAGAGGTTAATCCCCTTCCTTAACCATTCTTTCACGAAATGTAAATATAAGTTTTTCCAAAACTGATTTTAAAAGATTTTTTCTGGAAAAATGTATCTCCCCTCCCCTCGCAAACCAAGACTAGTGCAATTCGCATTACACTCCCATCTTACCCTCAATCTGAATACGAAAAATTTTTATGCGATGGGGTGAGAGGATATAAAAAGTCACTGGTATACTGATTGGAATTCAAGATAACTTAATTCTGAGGAAAGACGAAACGGGAAAAAGAATCATTGATTAAACAACAAAGGAATTTGTATTTTATGGTGATTCTTCTTCAATAAATACTCCAATGCGCAAACACCTTTCCATTTTTATTCAAGTCCATTAAAAAGCTAAGATACAATTTTTAGCAGGACGGATAAACAGACACCATTAAGATTATGGCAATCGGCATGCTATTTTTCGGACGATTACAGAAATTTCAACATCCGGTAATGATTTAAGTAAAAATTTTAGCATTTTTATTGGGGGGGGGGGGGGGAGAGACCCGCTCTCAGAAAAACCTTCTCTGAGCACGTCCTTGCCATGAGTGACATTCTAACGACTACATTTGTTTGAAATAAACGTAGACACATTTCGTACTTAAATCTCCTCCACATAATCAGCAAAGTTGTTCACGCCCTTCCATTAGCAGGAACTAGGCAGAGTCGCATCCTCTGTAATATTTGTAAGCGATGGTGTAAGTAGAAGAAAAGGAGCTATATTTAGCACCCCCTACAACTAGGATATGGTTGGTTGTATTCAGATTATCTGGCGCCGTCAGCAACACGAGGGCTATAATGCGCCGAAACATTTCGTCATTAACAACTAGGATATAAAAAGACTAGTAGATACATTGGTTTATCATCGTGTTTTGAGACGCTTGGGCAATAGACCTGAAAAAGTAGGATGTCTTCCGACTATTTGCGGAAAATCTCAGTTATATTAGCAATAGAAAGTGACCGGGAATTCTTCCTTGTCCTACAGTTTATTATATAAATTTGTTCTTACAAAACCCTGAAAACTTGAGCTAATCTCTAAAAAAAGAACTCAGTTTTCCATATTGAAATTAAAATCAATTTGTAAAAATGTGCTGTTAAAACTACTAATCCTACTAATAATCCTTCAAATAATCCTACATTAGTTTCTTTTGACAAACTGTCGGTAGGTTGCTTGTCATGCTGAGTTTGAAATACATACTTTTTAAAAAGTTCTATACAACAATGTTGAATATAAATTCAATAAAAGGAAGCGTGTCAAAATTTATTGTTTGTACTTAGATGTATTGAGTTGACAGTGCTCCAATTTAGATATTCAATTATTTAATGTCGAACACCTAAGACAAGGTACAGGTGTATATATTTTAAATGTTAATGACGAATTGGTTTTGTTGTAAAAATGTAAGCAAATAAAAAATTCATTGTAAGATTTCTTGGAAAGGAAACATTCGGAGTTTTTTTTTTTTTTTTTTTTTAACATAAATTATTGACTTCGATCATGTATTTATACGGGCTATTAACAATTTACATCCCGGAAAAGCAAACACAAAACACTTTTTTAGAGATTTAATGAAAAAGATTGTAATTACGCAGTTTGGTAGTAGCATTTAGACAGCATTTAGAGTGATGAAACTGCGATTCCCAGAATTTTTTTGTGAAATAATGCTGTTTTATGAGGTGGTTTACTAGTTTCTATTTTACTTTAGAATTATTCCAGAACTTACGAAACATAGGATATATCTTAAGTTCTCCTTGAATTTGACTGATGATTTTAAATGGGGTTGTCCTAGTTTTTATTTAATACATATATTTTATAGGATCTAAATACCACAGTGGTATGATCTTGTGGGCCATACCTGACAGTAATCGTACTTCCGCAGCAAAAGTTTTGGACTCGGTTGCTATCACAGTATCACTATATTTTTTAAAAAAGTAATTTCTCAAATTTGATTTCCTCGATTGCATTATAAAATTGATTGAAAAGCAGAGATTTCTCTGAAATTGGAAACACGAGTCCCAATCAACGTAACTTACCGGACACTAAAGTCAGATTTTTAAAATTTGATTGCAGCAATTTATATCGGAGCAATAATTGTGCGTCATTCATTGGGTCTGTAGAAAATACCTTCTACATCACGTAAAACTCTGAAATTTTAACAATAATTACCAATCAATCTATAATGGTGCACCTGACTACTCGAATGTTAAAATTTTAATTAATTTTTAATAATTTTTTAAAGTGCAATTCCAAAAATTCTCATAGCCAGTTCGAAACAGTACAGGCAAGATGAAAATACTACACACGGATCCTTCTGCTAGAGTAGGAATAAAAAAAGAGCTGACAACATTGGGTTGGTTGTATTCAGATTATCTGGCGCCGTCAGCAACACGAGGGCTATAATGCGCCGAAAAACTTCGTCATTTAACAAACCAACATACATTTACAAACACCCATGCCTACACGGGACTCGAACCCGCAACCTCGCGGTCTAGAAGCCAGCACGCTAACCACTATACCGTTTGGTCGGCCTGACAACATTGGGACCCTGAGAGAAGGATAAGTTCGGTAATATATTTTGTAGGGTTTCGTATGTAGGTATGTGATACGTTGCAATCGTGGGATTGTTGTATGCGTATTATATACCGATTGTTAATTAATAGTTATACATTATCGCTTTCATCTTTTTGTTGTAATATATTTTCTTTTTTAGGTCTAATATTAATTTAGACCTATTTTTAGGTCTAAGTTAAATAAAATTGTTATTACGTCAAATCCGAGTACTTTTACAAGCAACAAAATAAACAGACTATATAGATTTACGTTAGATTACCTTTTAAATTAGTCAACTTTATGTGTAGTTTGCGTGGGTGACATTTTCCTGATCTCTTTTTTTTTTTATTATTTATTTATTTATTGCCTCTTTCGCAAGCTTTTTTGGCAAATTTTTGGATATCGACCTTTTTGCATGCTTTTTGAATAATTTTTGGATTCCCAACGTTTTGCTCTCTGGCCAATCTCATCCCTGTTCTTAAAACCTCTTTGGCGTATAAATTTATGGTACACATTGCTCGCGTATGATGTCAGTTCTTTTTCTTATTTGCCTTGTATATACATGTTCTTCGGTGGTTTTACTCATAAGAACTTCGGAATCCTTATTAAAAGTGATTTTTGAGGTATCGTCCAGGAATTCAAACGTTTAACAGATTTAATTCATTCGATACTCACAACAGCTACGGCGTCGGCTGCAAGCAGTTCTGATGGAGACAGGACAGTGAGGTAGGCGATGTTGGTTAACACATAACACAGGGTAACCAAGGGGATCCCTATCATGATAGCTCGTGGGAGATTCCTGTTGGAATAGAAAGTTTAGAATAAAGTCTCCGGGGAAATTAGACTATAGCGATTAGGGGTAAAAACATTTGTTTGTCTGAGAACATTTTTAGGACAACCTACTTCGACTAGACTTGTATATGACAGGTTTAGTATAAGCAGACTTTGGGCTTATTTAGATGGGGAACCTAATAATTTAAATCAAGCCAAAATTTGAAGTTTATAAAAACAATTATAATGTGCCAGCCACTGCAACTCAAAGACTGCTTCTACACACGTTATTATTGAGGTATATCAAGCAGGGCCGTAACAGTTTTGTATTAAAGCGTATGCAGCGACGGGCCTCGATCCCGAGACCATTGGATCTCGAGGCAAATGCTTTACCGCTGTGCAAAAGATTACTCCAAAGCACAGAAGCTTTATCTGTTATTTGATGTCGCCACATAGCCCCCTCCCAGCGACGAAGGAGCAATACTGTTGTTCTTGATCAACGTCGTCTGATCGGAGTTGGAGGTTTGGGATGCTAGTTACATCATTGTGTCCGCTTGTTACGGTGTTGCACGCGAGTTGCGTATGTGATCGCTTGTTGCGATGTAGTGTCTCCTTTCAGAAGCGCCGATAGATGGCAGCATGATTAATTTTAGTCCGGGTCACCATTAAAGCGTATGCAGCAACGGGCCTCGATCATGAGACCATTGGATCGCGTGGCAAATGCTTTACAGCTGTGCAAAAGAGTACTCCAAAGCACAGAAGCTTTATCTGTTATTTGATGTAGCCACAGTATAACTTATAATATGTATTTAATCAAATTTTCGACAATAATCTCCCCCCCCCCCCTTCTACGAAAAAATCCTGGCTACCGGCTTGATATCAAGTTCAAATACCGAACTTCTACAATTGGACTTCATTTAATGACTCTAAAATCTCCTTTTTAAAGGCTGACAACATTTAATTAATTCTTTTAATGTAAAGAAAAATATCGCCAAGCAGACAAGTTTGGAGCCAAGAGAATTTTTACATGGTATATTGAACTATGTACACATGCTGACAATTTTAATAGTTCTGACAATCAATGACTGAGAACCGAAACTTGTTAGTACCAACCTCTATGGCAACCAGCCAATCTGTCAACTTTTTTTTTTTGTTTCAACTTTAAGAGATATTTTAACTGAAATAGAAACTCTATAAATGTGTTAAATAATTGTCCTTTTTTGAAATATGTTTCTACAATTTACATTCATGTAAAGTTCTCTAAACACTCGTCAAGTGCAAGAGCCAGGATTTTTTTCGGGAGAGTGTGGGGGGGGGGGGGGTTATGATCGAAAAATTTGATTAAATACATATAACAAGTTACAAAAAAAAAGGAAGGGAAAGTGGTAAAACAAGATTTCAAACAATTTCGGGGGAAGGGGAAGGGGGGGGGGGAAGACCCTGTCTACGGCCCTGGTCACGTGGCTCGGAGCTCAAAGATAAAGACAGACTAGAATGTTACTCTTCATGTTCATCGAGCATTCTGGCCGAAGTTTCATTGATTTTCTTAATAACATTACGTAAATTTGGTGATAGTTCTATGTAAATTCTACCTATTTCTCTGAAAAACATAAAAGAACCAATCATTTCAGGATAACAAGTTAAAATCATCACAAAGTACTTACACGTGTGGGTTGATTAGTTCCTCGGTAACGAAATTCAAATTGTTCCTGGAAAGTTTAAAAAAAAAAAATAATAATAATTAGAATCACTTTAGATGAAACTGCTATGAATCTTGTCCAAATTAAACAAACAAACAGCAGTAGTGTAACTCACCATCCGTCGTATGCCCAGAGACCAAAATAAAACGCAGTGGCCAAATCAGAGAACGACGTCGTTGTGCCTTCAAACCCACTTGTGATGTGCTCGTAGTGACCTGCAATAAAGGAAGAAAAAAGCAACATGCTTTTATGCCGTTATAACTGTTTTGAAACTTTTACTTGCACTTGGTAGTTACTTTATAGTTATCATTTTCATCCATTTGTTCTCAAATATTGACAATTTGTCAGAAAGACTGTCGTGTCTACGCATACTTTAAATAGAGCATGAGTTAACACGACTGTGATTATGACAAAAAGTGTTGGATATCTTGTCGGTCGTTCTTGTGAGAATGTCCTCCATTTCGAGAAACAAATGTGGGATAGTTACCCTTGCATAGCTTGTTGAAAGGAGTTTCCTCTTTGATAATCGGACTGCTTTAGCAGTAAATCAAATATTTTGTAACGATATTTTAGTGCATTGTTACACTCCTTTCACAGAAGCACCTTGGAAAAATCCAGTGTAACGAACATTGGATGTTCATGATTGAATTCTCGCCATTCAAGGAAGATATTGCTTTCCGGGTGGACTTAAAATGATACTACTGTGTATGTACGTTCTGAAAACACTGAAAACTTCCACAAGTAAGTTTTAGTCTATCGAAGCCAGACATGTCTTCGATAATAATTTCGACTGCTGATTCCTGTAAGAGTGTGTCACCGACTTGATTTCGATCTTAAGGTGATAGATTTTTCATTTAAACACGCATCACTGGCCTATCAATAGGGTTTGGTCAAAGTCAAAATTTCCCCGTAACGACTAACTCAAGTTTTGTAAAAGAAACTTGCGAACAATTTGATTTAGTAAAGCTTTTTGATTTTCGTATGAATGGCATAATAGTTACACATAAGAACTTTATTTTAACCGAAATAGCTTTATAAGGTGATGTAGTCAGAGATTGCGAAGTGGCTATGCGGAGAATCGGACACTAGTGTATTCTTGTTTGCTTTGATCAAATTGTTCTCCCAGATTTTTCTTAATAAAATATATTGTATAGTAAAGTAATTTGCCTCTCTAGGAAAGAAATTTAAGCTCTGCAATTATAAGTTAGTAATTATCATAAGAAACCAGATATCCAAAAGTTATTGTAATTTATAATACTTGAAAATATGCCAAGACTAATTTTTTTTTTTTTTTTTAAATACTTCAGAAAGATGATTAATATTGTAAAATTGTATGCAAGCAAAAATGCTTAGAAGTTATTTCATAATTGTATAGTATATTTTTTACTATGATGTCGAGAAGCTTGTGTGCAATTATGAGTTCACGAGAATTTGAAGGCCTGTAGGAACATAAACATGAAAACTTACCTAGAGAAAATCGGTAGAGTCCAACTAAGACAACTATAGTTATAGCTAGTAGTTTAGCAACCGTGAAAAAGTTATTCATCATAGTTGCCATCTTGACGCTGTAACAATTGATGAAAGTGATGAAACCTATGAAGATAAACAATTTCCAATTTTAAGTTAAACCCAATCAATTAGTAGAAATACATTATACAGCTTTGATAAGTAACAAAAGCTGCTCAACAATGATCTATGTCTCAAAAAAAAAAAAAAAAAAAAATTGAGCCACAATGTCGAATACAGTTTTATGGCATTGCTGCAACTTTATTGTAAATTTCTCATTCTAAGTCAGATTAAATAAATAATTTGTAAATTTTTGTACCTTACATGCTCAAAGCAATATTGATGGAAAGAATATTTGGTGGTTTCAAATTAGAACAGTCACACACCTTCAAAAGTTTAAACTCCGCACATAATTTACAAATGAAAAAAAAAAAAAAAAAAAAAAAAAATACACAACAACCTGATACAATGTTTTTAAAAACATTGTATCAGGTTGTTGTGTATTTTTTTTTTTATTATTTGTAAATTATGTGCGGAGTTTAAACTTTTGAAGGTACAATGTTTTTAAAAACATTGTATGTATCAGGTTGCTGTGTATTTTTTTTTTTTTTCGTTTGTAAATTATGTGCGGAGTTTAAACTTTTGAAGGTGTGTGACTGTTCTAATTTGAAACCACCAAATATTCCTTGAAGTTATGCCCAATTGGCCTTCACGTATCCACTTCGATTATTCAACCACATACAACATATAAATTAATCATGAGATGACCCCCCTTCCCTCTTAGCTTGATGACTACCTCCCTCAGGTCAAAATGTATAAAATAATACTCAAGGTAACGACAGTTTCGTAAATGACATACTGTCCTTGAAATAACGTATAGAGATCCAGATAAATAAAACAAACGTAATTTGAAAAATAAATAAATAACCTTAAGGTGTATTTGTCAAGTTCATACTCGATTTCTACCACTAGAATAAGCTGAAACTCGTTAATTTTTTTTTATTCAGATCACAATCTCAGATATTATTCTGTAATGTATGCAACCTTTTTTTTTTCTCTCTCTCTCTTTTGTTGGATGTAATTTGCTGTATATTTTAAGTGATTGGCCATCTATGGTTGGAGGATACACATAAAAATTACGGAACGTATTATAACGGGATATTTGGGGAAAGCAGTTATCCGGCCTTCGTAACTTTTCCCTCCGCTTGCTCTTGTCACCCACTGAAAATATAACAGGTTAACGGTCTTTTTGAGTATGATTTGGATCTACCTCACTTTTCTCGGATATGGTTACCTCAAAGCTAAATCTGTTCATCCGGGAGCGCTCACGACATAAGATCTCATTAATGGGCATTTAATTATCAAATCAAAATTCAGAAACTCTTCTTTCAGCGAAGCAAATATATGTTCCCATTCAACCTAATATTTATGGATAAATCTTTATTTCAGCAGAGACTAAACAAAACTGAAATAACTTTTTAAAAATCTATTGTTATGTCAATTAAAAGTTTTGGAGAACAAATCTACGTGCGTAATTTTTGCAAACCTGAACCCGACTAAATTAGCTTAAAAATACTTTAAAACATTGACCGATTTTGGATTTTAGAGGTTTTTATTCTGATGTCCCACATTTATACATAATCCATTCTTTCCTGCGCACGTACAAAAAAAAGTAGCATATTATTAAGGAAATCTCGTTAATAACTTTACAATGGAGCAGCTTCTATACGCAAGGCTTGTGTGGGGCTTATCCCTTGGTCGGACGCGCAACCTCTTGTCTCGTTTAAGTAATAGCTGTTTTAAATAATAGTCAGATCTCAATTCATCGAATCTTGTCACAAGATAACCTCTAAGAGCCCCACACAAGATTATTGAAATGTGGATGAAGAGCGGAGCGTACTTGTAAGAATGATATTCACATTTTCAATCGTTTATCCAAAGCAAAAATGCGATAAAATATACTATAAATGTCACTAAATACGAATTCGAAAGTAATGTCTCATTATTATACAGATTTGAATTGCGATAGGAAACGTAATTCCAGTAAAACGTTCTAGTTTAATTGTCATTTGATCTCATGGAGAACTCAGCACGGCAAACCAACAAATTAAATTCCAAGTTCCAAGACCAAAAAACACTTTTACCACCATATCGTTATCTTTATAAATATTTATCAAGTAATATGTTCCCCCTTTTCTGCAGATCCAATATTACTTATAAGACTGATTACATTTCGTTCCAGTGAAGAATATCTGGTGGTAAAAGGAGTTTAGTTTTGGGACGTCACATATTGGATTTCCGTATTGATCAATCAATGAGCTCAAGAAATAAAATAAAATTATTTTTACTACCATTCGGTTCAAGCAGGTCTGTAATTATACAATATTGGTTTCGAATTCGTATTTATTGACATTTATGCCACATTTTATCACATTTTTGCTTTGGATAAACAATAAGAAATGTAAACTTTACCTATACACGTACGCCATACCACTGCTTTAATCTAAATTTCTCAATAATTTGTAAGACGCTTTGAGTATCGCTATCACACATACAGGTATCTTTTTGAAATGAATTTTATGAGAGTGAACTACTCCAAGGAAAAGTTATTAGTGAAAAAACTGATATTCCTTTTATTTAGTACACTAGTGTCAACACGGATATATAAATTTAAAATTTTTCTGGCAAAAATCTTATAAATTGAACTAGCGAAAAAGTCAAGAGGTAACGGCCGTATCTCAAAAACTATTCAAGATACATAAAAACAGTAAAGAGCAAAGCATAGTTAGGTAAGAAAAGATCCCTTACGCTCATGAATATTTTGAGTAAAACTTGCAAAACCACAAAGCTCATTAGTTCGTATTTACCAACACTTACGTCACAAAACTTCTAAAACATTGAGCAATTAATCGTAAATAGACAGGCACGTCACCAAAAACGACAAACAAAAGAAAGGTTTTGATGGCATACCTGTGCATTAAGTAGCTACTAATTGCTCATTTCTGAAAAGTTTCGTAACCAGTGGATTCACGATCTACTAACATTTCTCTACTTTCTCTAAAAAAAAATCAAAAAAAATCAGCCTGATGTTCGATGGAGAACCTAAACTCGCAGTCGATTCTCAGTCTATAAGATAAACTACTAAGGCCTTAATTAGGTCGACGGTTTAGCTAAAAACTATCTTTTCTTTAAACAGGCACTTAGTAATAAGCACGCTTTAGATTTTTTGTTAAATGTTTATGAGAGAGGTTATATATTTTTCATGTGCATTTACGATTTAGAATTGATCGTTGTTCTTACATCAGCATCTCAAAACTTAAAATAAAAAACAGAAAGCTCTTAATCTTGGACCTTAACCCTTACAGAACTCAAGATATACTCCTTTATCTTTTATAAAGAGGGAAGAAAAGAGTCAAAATGAACGGTAGCTTCTTTTAACGACTCTTTAACGAGCAATTAATCCACTCGACACACCCTTCAAGAAAGTGACGAAATGGCAACCGGCGACTGAAAAGAAAAATAAACTTCTTTCACTTCATTTTTTTTTATGTCGGCATCTTCGCTAGATGAATAGCGATGAGAGATTAATCGTTGTTTGTCGGATGCTTTCGAGAAGGATGCCTGAAGGATTTCTTGCGTTTTGTTGTTTAGAATTCGACCGCACAGTTGGGAAAAAAAAAAAAACGAGCTCTCAATGGGCAGAGAAAGGAAAACTTCCTGATCTCTCAAGATACGCATGTAGAACCCATCTATAAATAATGAGATTAGATATTTTTTAAGAAAGCGATATTTCTAGGAAAAGAGAAACATCGGAAAACTCCAAAAGACCTAAGAGATTTGATAGACTTCCAGGGGAAGAAAAGAAAAAAACTTAACTAAGAATAATCTTAAAAAAAAAAGTTTAAGGAGGTGGAATTTAATATTTCCCCTCTTATAAATATTTAAGGTTTAATGTTAGTCTTTGATGTTATCTATGTTTAGGTTTGTATATTTCCAAAGGCGGAAATGTGCTGCTTACCTGCAATTCAGAAAAAATAATTTTTCTATGTTAGAAAAATATCCTTGTCCAAAACGGCCTATTCGTACTAAGTTTAAGAATAAATAAGAATTAAGAAACAGGCCGATTACCTGACTATATCTGTAAGCCAGATATACCAGAGATAAACTATCATAAGTACAATGTGTTTAAACTAATTGCATTTATGATACTTTACCTCTGAAGTACCTATATCAGTTCAGGAGAAAAAACATCCATCATTTTATTTTATAATACATATTCTTTTGAAGTTATGATGAACCAACTTATTTGATGATTTTGTGTATTACCATTTCTATAAAGACTGCAAAAGTAAGATAGTTAAGGTTTACCAACCACTCATAAGTCATAAGATTGGAACCGACATTAGGAATACACAATAAGAATGTGCATGTGTAAGCAATTAGTTACATATATATTGAGTAAACCTAATAAGCAACATAGCAACAGATTTCAGCACTTTGGCAAGGAACTTATGCTATACTCATTTCTGCTCGAGAAACCGTACTTAAAAACAAAATGCAAAAAGACAAAAATTTCATTTAAGCGGCATTTTTCTGGAAGCATACATATAGGAACTTGAATTAACAACAATAATATTCTACATTAAATAAAAAGATTGGATTGTACTTCTATAATCACATACATTATGTTCATTGCATTGAAGACGTTATTTCAATTAGAATGAATTTGCAGCTGTCCCTAAAATTTCATTACACAATTTCAACCAAAATCCTCACGTAGTGGTGGGTTACAAATTGTAACCACGATATGTATGTTGACCTTGTCAGTCTTCGTTCCCATAATTGGTGTATTCATGGCCAAAAAAAAATGTCTTCACTTCCTCATTTCCGTATCTTTCTTAGGGATAAAATTTATCTGACATAACGTCACTAATTAATCTTCAAGGAATATCTGAAAGTTGATAAATATCGGGGATTCTGATGAATGAATCTGTCATTGTAAACTACTTTTTTTCTTCTTTGGCAGTGTCCCCTAGTGAGTTAGTAGGGGGACATCTTATCGGATAAGATAGGTAAAGATTTCGTAGGTTAAGTCATGTAAACCATCATGCCATTTCCTCATTATCAGCCAAATTCTGGAATGCTGAGAAGTTTCAAACAATTATTTGAATGCAGCAAGCGAGATTTTGTTAATCAACCAATTAAATGCTTCTACGTATTGTGTTTAAGCACACGATATATTCTTTATTGTTGAACTTGTGTTCATATCCGTCCAATTTGATTTCTAAGTTCAAACTCAAAAAGTTTAAATTATACTCACTTTTCTCCTAATCCTTATTTGAATCACACTTTTAAAATTTCCCACTGTTTCATTTCATTTGTTTTAAACAGTAAAATAGTTGTAGCAGCAAATAAAGAATATTTAATTGAAAAAGTTTCGGTATATCGTTGCCGAAACACATCACCAGACGTACTCTAGATACGATTCATCTTAAAAAAAATTCATAAATACTCAAATTCCGAATTATCCTATTTTTGAATTCCTAAAATTGTATCAACATCTTAGTTATCACGGAACTCGAGGCAATTCTTTTTAAAACTGAGGTCTGATAAACTGAATAATGACAACTTAAAAGAACTCTTGACCTAAAAAAATCACAGCCGAATCAATCACAATTTTTCTGGATCTCAACAAGTAACTTGCAACGGCATGCAACTAACCTGAAAGATTTCTTTCAAACTTGGCAACTTACAGAAAGCATAACAAACGTATTTTGATGCAATACTTACAAATGCCGACCAGCGCAACCAGCTTCTTGGCCACAGCAGGCGAAGTGCAGGACGGAAACAGGGGTTCTACGATGTACTCGGCAAATGTGAGCAACATGATGGACACTGCTGCAGGCTTGATGATGATGGAACACATCCACAGGTATAAGAAAGCAGGGATCGGCCCGAAGCGGCCCTGCTTACCATACACACGCAGATAATAGGAATACTCAGCACCTGATACTGGGATGGCCGTGCCCAGTTCAGCGTAACATAAGGCACCTGAAAGTACAGAACAATATGATTAAGTCTATGGCCTTTTTTCGGAAATGTCCTATTTTAGTTTAATAATCCGATTTTTGGTTTGTTTCAATATAAAACGATATAAACTTAACAAACTTGGGGTTGCTTAAGTTTAATTTCAAGACTGTAATTAAAAACCTCAACATGATAAGACTAGCTTCGAATCGCACTTAAAAACTACTACATAAAAAGACAATTCTGTCAACCATCATCTCGTATACATCACTCACTGTAATTTAAACAAAAATTTAAACAATAAAACTTTCGTGTTAAGTTATGATGAAAATTATTCTGTAGATCAGAAAAGGAAATATTAAAATAAAACCTAATAAATGACTGACTAATGCTATCAACAAGATACTACGCAGGTAATTTCCTTTTGTACTCAATATAAAATAAAAACCTATGTGTTGCTATCTTACTGAGGTTTCTTTGTCATTGCAATTAACTGCACTTACTATTATACTTCTATAAATGCTTTATAAACAGGTTTCCCTAATAAAAGTAAAATATATAATCCATACAAAAATATCAACTCACCCATCAAAGACACTACCCCACAGCCGGTCCAAACGAGTAAACTCGCACCCACTGATCCGGAACGCTGGAGGACACCCTTGGGAGATATAAAAATACCTGAACCTGAAAATACAAATAAAGATCAGATAATTTTTTTGCTTGTATAGGAAGGCTTATATTAAAAAAAAGTACAATAGAAACATCAAAAGAGGAACACAATAAACTTAATGAAAATTTTAAAGTTCATAAATTAAAAGTATTTTATTTATATTTGTGGGGATAGTTAGATAAATACAATTTAAAACATATTTTTTTTTAAATTTAGAAAAATAAAAGTTTGATTGCACCAGGCATCTTCTAAAAACCAGTTTCTTATTATAAATACGCCACATTCCTGATATATTTCGTTCGAACTTTAACTTTGGTAAAAAATTTTTAACTATAAGTGTAAACGTAGCCTGAAATGTTGACATCTATTGAAAAAATCTAATTTTTTTTTTTTTTTTTTTTTTTTTTTTTTATATATATATATAAAAGTACTCACCACCCTAATTCCTTTTTGAAGCAAAGGTTTTCTAAATTATAAATTTTTCCAGATGAAAATTACAGTTTACTTTTAGATGTACACTAATACTTTGCATATCTACAGTTTCCTATACAGCACGTCTTCGTTTATACATCTATATCTTAGATAGTGAGTGTTGGCCATTTGTAGTACACACGGTATCAGTGAAACAACCTTCTCACCCACGGTAACAGTGGAAGCGATAAAAAAAAAAAAAAAAAAAAAAAAAATAGCCGTCAAAATCACTAAAAATTAAAAAAGTGAGAGGGCAATAATCACCCCTTCCCTTGACCCTCTTAATCTCCTCCACTGCATAATGTTTGGTTGTGGCGCGGAGGGGGATGGAGAAATGATGAAGATATAGAGTCCGTGAGTTGTATAGTGCGACTATTGTTTATTACAATATAAAGTGACATATTGATTTGTACAAGTTTAGTTTTGCTTTTATAAGCCATTAAGAACGAGGGCTATAAAAGCACATTCCTTTTCACAAAACTCCTTTTGTCCGATGGATATACAAGATTTCCTCCAAAAGGAGAATATATTTCGGTGTTTCTGATATTTCATAGAAAACCGACATTAGAGTGCTATCACATTTATGTTGCCATTGAGAGCTTTTATGAACTTATAATCTGTCAATGCGATTACGTAATATCTGAAAGTTTTCTTTTGCTTAGACACAGTGTAGTGGAAAAGCTAGTAAACAGAAATAAAGATCAATTAAGTCCAACTGCGTCAAAATATTTTCATGCACGCTATTGGAAGGCGTGAAAATATCTGTCACCTCCCAATAGCGTGCATGAAGATATTTTTTCTGATAATGTGGAAAAATATAAGGTATTATCATTAAATAAATCGACCAACGCTTCGCTCAAGCTATTTCAAATGTCAAATGCAATGTAGAAGCTTGACATGGAAAATTGTGCTCTGTCAATCTATAAATTTATTTTTAGATTCGGGCGTATTTTGAAGAAAAAAGCATTAACTTAAATTTAAAGCAATACATTTTACAGTTTAAAGCACGGCAGTTTATGACAACATTACATATATAGTAGTGAATTTTAGGTGATGCGGTCAAGTAGGAGGTCAATGCTAAATTTTCCAATCAGACTCCTTAACATTTTGTGTTTGCACCTAACATTTATATTTCAAATATATCTTTCTTATTTTACTTTTCATAAATAATAATTATTACAGATCTAAAAGATACCTATAGCCACCTTCTAAGCCTAAAATCTAATTTATATAAATGTGAAAACTCAGGATTAACGGTGGTGTAAGTACACTGTTAAAAATTTTGTCCCACCTTGCACCAAAAATTGGTTCCCATTAGCTGCAACCAACATTTGGTGCTTAGTTTCACTATTGAATGGTTTTTACGGTCCGAAGTAACACCATTCAATCGTGAAACTAAGCACCAAATGTTGGTTGCAGCTAAATGGGAACCAATTTTTGGTGCAAGGTGGATTCAAATTTTTAACAGTGTAGGAAAAGTAAAACAAAACCATTTTAACCATTTTTGGTGGATTCTGAGTATTTCTCTGTGGCTACTTGATAAAATACAATTATTAAGTAGCCACCTTTGATCACATAGTACATCACAGTAATAATAGGAATATATTTTAATATTATACAATTGGAACATTTTATATATATATATATATATATATATATATATATATATATATATATATATATATATATATATATATATATATATAATGCTTTTCTTCCATTTGAAGGATATTTTATAATATTTCTGGGTAGCTCACACCTCATTAAAAAAAAAAAAAAATGTTGAAGCAGTAATCCAAATATTAAACAAACTTTAAAAAAAAACACATATTATTTATTGAAAAATAGGCTTAAATGCAAACCACGTACATTAACGACATTATAGGGACCGGTGTGTATATATTGGTGTGTACCTATCATGCATCCGACTATGAGGAAGACTGCCGAGAAGAGGCCAACCTGCCTCTTGAGTTGAACACCTTCTTTCTCTTCGGCCATCAGCTTCTGGATCTTCCCTTCGCCCTCCACTGGACTCTTCAAGTTCGTACCCTCATCATCCTCCACCTGTGGGCCCGAACGAAAACGCCCAAGAACACCTGATGAAAAAAAAGAACACAACATCACGATTCTGATATAGCAAAGAGGAGGAAAGGCGCCAGTGAGACAAGAGGATTTTTTTTTTTTTAACCAATTTCGATTGATACGATAACTTTATATTTTAAGTGGAAGTCCTAGTAAGGATTATTCCCTATACTCGATGTGCTACAATCTTCTTGCCCAGTGCATTTCGAAACTACTTTGTATAAAACCTTGACATTTGGCGAGTAGGTACGAAAATGATCACTTCATGAAATGATATAAATTAAAAACTCGAACATTGCGTCTAATATATTTTATTTTATATTTGAAATCCTAACGTCAATGCATATGCAGTGACTCCATCTGGTTTTGTCTTTTGCTATTTTAATTTTCATTTATAATAGAAATTAAAGGAAAACAATTTATGTCATTTCATTAAATATCATTAAATTATGCTGATCACCGACATTTTTCTAGACCACTTTTTTAAATTCGGCACGTTCTAAAATGTGAAAAAATGCAATTCTTTTTTTTTTTTTTTTTTTTTTTTTTTTACAGAATCCAATACTTTTATTACCCTATGTTAACATAAGGGTAATTGAAAGTAAAAATGTAATACGAAAATCACAATACGATGAATGTGTATTCGAGAATCATTGAAAACATTTAATGTGAAATTTTTCTTCGTCGAACTGTTTTATATGGAGGCGACACGATACACAGACACCCTCCTTATGTATAGACTATCTAAATTCCCATGCTGGGTTACAAAATTTTACAATGTGCTTTTTCGGTTGGAATTATAATAGTAAATTGGTTTTGCGACGTTTGACCAGTTTATAGCATCCTGGCTCAATGGGAAATAAGACGGACCTAGTGATATTTTACATTTGGAACGTTCTACACTTTTTCTACTCGAGTGGCGATTCAAATTCGTGAGGGCTATTTACTATCTAGAACCTTGTAATTATATGTACCAATTTTCTGACTCCTAGCTTTATGGGAAATTGGAATAATCCCCATTTGAAAAATGTGACCCCATTTCGACCTCTGAAAGTTAGTTTACCAGCATCAGAATAGCCAAATTTTACAATGAATTACCTTGTTTATATTTGTACCAAATTTCAAAGTTGGGACTAGATTGAAAAAGGGAAATTTTGAGGAATTAGTGAGGGCTTTTATAAAAAGAGATTCCCAGAGAGAAGCTTCTACTCGTGTTACGCGTCTTAAACTAATTCATTAGTCTAAAAGACGCAATCAGCAAACGTTGATGTAACAAAACAAAGTTTATGACAATCCTTTTACAAAATGTTAAGCCTGTGCCTAAACATTCCATGCCAATGAATAAGGTTAATACATTTTGAAGCTCACAGACTGACTGCGGTTGCCCCTGCTCCGAATCTTAGAGATCTCTACATCTTACAACCAAGGCAATGAAGCTCTCTTCCTTCAAGTGGTGGGCTATCTAGAAAATATCCTTGACAACGCGTGTACTTTTCTTGATATTTTAACATTAAGCTTCTTTTATTTTCAATTACCCATATGTACACATAGGGTAATGAAAGTATAGGATTCGGTCCAAAAAAAAGTTTTGAATTGTTTCGAGTTTTGGAACATCCTGATTTCAAAAAAGTGATCTAGAAAAAATGTATGTCTGTGGTCAGCATAACTACCGAACAAATTGACCTACGATATTCAAATTTGGTGTGTTGGTAGGCAGTGGCCATGGGATCTACCATTAAGGTTTTAGACAAAATCGCGAATGCGCATAAGATAGCTAACATGGAAAAAATTATATTTTTCAATGATTGCTATAAAACAGCTCTAACGATTTTGATCAAAATCACTGTGGTAATGCCTCGTAAGGCTTATATATCCCCACCTCCGAAATTTCAGTAAAAGTGATTTTATGGAGTAAAAAATTGAAAAACGAATGTCTTCAACACAGAGTTCTCTTTGCATAAACATAGCTCATAAACGATCGTTTTTTCACCGCTTCTCAGTTTCATTTATAAGAAAGGAAAATAAAAGAATTATAGAAAAGTATATTACCAAAAATCACCATTTTGGCGAAGTTTTTTTTTTTTTTTTTTTTTTAAAGACCCACGTAAGAATTATTGCAAAAAATATCGCCAAACTGGGCATTTTTTTCTAAATGAATGATGAAAATATAAAAACGACACAAACGAAAATATAAATGACACAAATCTGCATCAGTAATATAATGTAATTGAAAGTTGTGAGATGCTGCACACCCCTAGTTTTATATAAAAAATTGCCCGAGATGCAATTTTTCACCCAGATCCTTAGTGTTCAAGGTCAACATTGAAATTTAGTTGAAATTCATTGCTTCTATTATTCACATTATAAATGCATTTCCATGATTTATTTATACTATTTGTATTATTTATTCATGAAATCTCATGATAAAATTAGGTTTATTTAATCAGCTCTTGAATTATGAAATGTATGGGCAATGGAAATGGACGTGTTCCCTCAATTTATGAAATTCACCTGTCGGTAATGGTATGAAAATTATTTTGTTCAAATGAAAAAATTAGTCTAATCATCATTTTTCTACAGAGAGTGTAAGACAGATGTTGAACGCAAGCTGTGCAGTACAAAGGCAATTGCATTGGTGATCTATTTGAATAAGAAACAGGTGAAATATCAAGGTTACAAAAGCCTTATATCGCTGATCAACTGCGTCTGCTGCTTATTATTTACATTCATAATGAGAACGCAACTCAATTTTTTTTTTTAGCCAAATGTACTTAACTTCTTTTAAGACAAGTATGGGAATTGGAGAATAATGGATGGGCGTAGTAACATAGGCTTTCACGTTAAATTACTATGGGTCAGTTTGTTAAACAAAAATGGAAATCTTAGAAATTAGAATTATGAAAGGGATAATTGTAGTAACTACATCCTAAGAAGAACATTTTACAAAAGGATTTTAAGGAAATCTTTCAATTCAGGCTGGATATAATTGATTAAAGATATCTCTAATTTCAAGTTAATTATGAAGTATAAAAATATTTAAACCTTACACGTGGTTAATAGTTGCCAAATGGATATGGGATCGCATGTAGGGTAAGATTATTTTGTATTATTCGATAGTTATTGGTATAGTTTGGGCGAAAATACTTACTAAATATTGAACATGAGTGTTTCAAGGATAAAATTAAGATGGCAGATTTTCTAAAAGAGAAACGTTGAGTTGGTCATTATGAATGCGGACATGAGCTGTTCCTCATGTCATTTAGCGAAAAGGTTGAGTTAGATATGAACAATTAAGCACCTTTTTTGTGAACTATGCTGCTCAGAAACCAAAGAGAACGTCACTTATAGTAAAAATGAACAAAAAAATTTCAATCTCGGATCAATTTGTAACGGATGCCCAATCCATTACTTTGATTGCTGGAAGCATTAAAGTCCCAAATTTATGTGGCTGGAAGTGGTGTAATTTCAATATTTTGTTGCAAATTTAATTTGGAAGTTAAATTAACAAATGTTGTAAGTTACATATAATTCTAAAAAAAGTTAACATGATGTATTATTTTTTTAGCAGATGATCTGTGAAAAGGAAAATGACAGTATGACATTATGCAAGGAAATGACATTATGCAAAACTATAATTACGTGTTATAAAAAGTATTAAAAACTAACTTTTTTGTTGAAATGTAAATAAATCGAAAAAAAAAATCATTTTAATTAATATGATTACATTTAGTTCTTTTATTTTAATTAAAATTCAATATTACATACCTGCCAACATTGGCATTTTCAAATTAGTACAATTTTTACGGAACAAATATTTGCATTCCTATGAAAGTCAAATAGCGACAATATTTATGAATGTAATATAGAAATCATAGTAATTCTATAACAAATGCAAAAAAAAAATAAAAAAAAAAAAAAATTGCAGAATATTAAATTGCTCTCAAATATAACAAATTGTTACATTTTAGCACAAAATGGAAATTATAAAATAAAAAACTAACTTGGATTTAAAAATAAATCAAATTTAAACTTTACTATGAAATCTCTGATGAGGTTTAAGATTTAGTCTACATTACACCTAAATAAAACATGCTTTATGACACAAAAACTCTAGTGAAACATACAATGAGTTGGTGGTATTCAAAGTGTTTAATCACACGCACAAATATCAATTATGCAGGCTTTCGAATTCTTATTATTACATTTGATGTTGTCACTGTGCTTTTTAGAATTGATATGAACTTCGACTAAATCCTCCATGAGAAATCTTAATATCAGATGCATAGATAGAGCAGAATGCAAAATTTGTTTCTTTGTTTGAATTTCTGATGTTTAGAAGTAAACCGCTTGGTTTGAAGTAAACTCCAAAAAAACTTGATATTTTCTGGAATCTTACACCAGGATTGTTTAACTTGGATATTTTAAAATAAATAATTAAGACTAACAAAGAAGCTGAAAACCGAAAGTACTTTAATCTCTAAAGTCCGAGAAAACGAAACAGTCGTTCGGCGAGTGCCGCCAAAACAATTGAAAACGGCGGCGTCGCGATTTAGTGCGCAGCGTTGGAGTACGGTCCAAAAGAAGAAAGAATAAAAAAAAAAAAAAACTAAAGCACTTTCAGTTTTCTACTTTATTAATATCTAAAGTTCGAGACAACGAAACAGTTAGCTTGGTTCGCCAAATCCCGTCGGCAACACAGATGAAAACAATGAATTTCCGGCGCCGCGCTTAAGTTCTTTTATTATATACGCGCAACATTATTGTACGGTCCAAACAGAAGGAAGAACCAAAATCTAAAGCATTTTTGGTTTTCAGATTCTTTGTTAATCTCTTAAGTCTGAGGAAAAGCAATAGTTGTTTGGTTCGCCAGGTCCCGTTGGCAACACAAATGAAAACAGTGCATCCCCGGGGCCGTGGTCCAGTACTATTATTTACGTTTTGGAGTCCAGTCCAAAAGAAAGTAGAATTAAAAAACTAAAGCACTTTCGGTTTTCTGCTTCTTTATTAACTTGTAAAGCCCGAAAAATCGAAGCAGTGGTTTGGTTTGCCAAATCTAGTCGGCAACAGAAAAGAAAACAATGCATCCTCGCCAACGCGCTTTAGTGCTGAACATATGCGCAATCTTGGAGTATGAATAAATATTTTGATTGACGCGGCAGCTTTGGAAAATCGTTTCGGTTTCGTTGGTGTCTTGAAAAAATATTAAAAAAAAAAAAAAAAAAAAAAAAAAAAAAAAAATAAGGGAAAAAAAAAAACCGGTTTTAGGGAAAAACGAAAATTACAGTGAAATCCGTACGATTTTTTTAGCTGTTCGTACACCCGTACAAAATAGTAAAAATCCGTACATTGTACGGATGATTCGTACAAGTTGGCAGGTATGATATTATTTTTGCTCAATCCGGTGGTTTCCAATACGTTAAAAACTATATACGCCTTGACGGACAACCAACCTCCCCCTACTGATCAATAACTAGTCTTTAAAATTATTCTCAGTGTTTATATTAGTTAAAATTAATGTTACAAAAATAAAACACGAAGGAGATACAAAAATTATTAAAAAAAAAAAAAAAAAACTGATTATTTATTTACTTTCTTTCTCGAGATTTTTATAAACCCACAATAAACAATACAATTCAAGATAATCCCTCAATGCAAAATGCTGTAGAATGGAAATCGTTATGAAAACTAGCATCACATAAAATACATATTCTACTGCATCCTATCAGATCGTGTGTCATTGAGATGAAGAAGAAAACGACTAAGTGATTGATTATCTTTGAAGTTTAAGGTCTGGTAACTTGGGTTAAAAAAAAAAAAAAAAAAAAAAAAAAAAAAAAAAATCGATTTTTTTTTTGCTTAATTTGAAAGTACAATGTCTTGAGAATATACTGTGAAAATTTCAGACAGAAATTCGAAATATTTCGGGAGTTATAACGAGTTTCCTAGAGCGCCTCGGAGTCCAACCTTTAAGGTCGACCGGCAGCTGCAACCGCTTGGACCCTTCTATTGTTTGCGCTTTTAGTATATTTAAGTTAAAATTCACAGTACTCTGTTAGTATTTGATCGTACGTTGACACGTAAGCATCTAAGATGAATAGGAAAGGAAAAAAACGTGGTACGAAAAGTCCTGGAGATCCAGGCATTAAGCGAAAATTTCACGGTAATAGACACACTGCTGAAAAAGATGTAACATTTGTGAGCAAGTCTGCGGAAAAATTAAAAAATGAAGAAGATATTGAAGTAGCCATTGACGAGAGCTCAACGTACGCTCAACGACGCGTGCGCTGTCGCGTTTGCAAAATCCTACAATAAATCTCGGATTGCAAAAGCGGAAAATGCCACAGCAATGTCATCGAAAGAAGCCCGAAAGAGTCGAAGAGCGGACAAAGTTGCGGAGAATGATGCCTATGAAGAGGATGAAGGCATATTATACGCTCCAGGCATAGACGATTGACGTAAGTATAAGTTTACTTATGAAAATTTGTTGTTGAACTTTAAACGCGTTTTTCTCAAAACATTGTTTTTCTGGTCGGCCCGGGTCCTAACTTTTTTTCTACTGAACCGATTGCTTTCAAATTTTAACAGGCTGTTCTACACACTTATAGTTCTCGTCGGTACTAACGAGAATTTTTTTCACCCCTAACTTTTTATTTTACAACCCTTTCTTTGCTAAAATAAAAGGACTTTTTTTTTTCAAAGTCCGCCATTTTGTTATTTACCCTTGAAATTTAACTTCAGTAGTTCCGACCAGAATGACATGTCTATAGATTAAGAATAATCAAGAATATTTGATTTCAGATAACATCAAGAGCCAAAATCACCCGGGCCACCCACGTGCATTTTTTTTTAGGTTCCAACTTCGAGTGACAATAATAATAGTAATAAACTATTAAATTTTTTCAAATATTTTTTTTTTTATATTTTCAATATGTAAATAAAAACACTCTAAATATTCAAGATAATTCATTTTTATTTTCCTATAAAAAACCACCCTCCAAAGAAGTCATGAAAATAGGCATAAGTTACCAGACTATAGACCTTAACCAAGATAACGATATTTTACCGGAAATAAAGATACGTGTAACTGCTGCTAATAAAGCTTTTTTAGGAATTGAGATAATTACTGAAATCTCTCATTCTATAAAGAATGACAACGCAATTACTGTACAAGACACTCATCCATATACTGTTTTGACTTATGCTTTGGTTCGGAGACTTTGGTCCTTGCAATTAATGAAGAACAGATTTTGTGAACTTTTCAGAGCAAGATCATGAAAGTACTTTCGTAGAAATTCAAAAAAAATTGTATCTAGCATAGAAGACGCAATATTAATTTGCATAGAATGTTTTAAGAGCCAGATGTTGCTCTAACCATTAAAGCTAAACCACCAAAATTGGTTTCGGCATGTTATCCGAATGAATGACACAATCTGAAACAAACACTTTTTTAGCCAGACCATGAAACAACAGAAGAAAAAAAAGACCTAAACATCGATGGATTGATGCGGTTGAGAAGGTTTTTTAAACGAACGAAAAATTGGATTACTTTGGCGCCAGCAAGAATACAGTATACCTATAAAAGTCTGGTTCAGAAGGTCTTGGCCCACCCTGAACTGTCACGCCAAGGATGATAATGATGGTGATTCTCTTCTACAACACGATATCAAATTTTTTTAATAGCAGAAGCATACCAATTGAATAGTTGGGCAACTAAAATCAATGCAAGTTTAAACTCATTTTAAAAGAAAGTATGACATGAAGTTTGAAATAACGTCTGGTCCTCCTAACTGACCGCCAAACGCTCGATAAAAAAAAAAAAAAAAGGATTAATGAGGGGTTCATTGGCCAGCAATGCAAGCAGCTAGTGGCATAATTGTACTTATTTGGAACCAGTAATTTAATCCAATATGTAGAGAAGCGTTAGCCACTACGCGGCCCCCAAGCCGGATTTGGCACGTGACAGACGTTTCTGCGGCCCGCCGGCAGCACAAAAGATTGAAAAAAAAATAATCAAAATTCACGATATGTATTTCTTTTTACATAATTGTAATTTGTCCTAAATGGTATGTGTTAACTTGGTAAAATAGAGCTCTACACTGCATGCCCGAAGAAACTATATGAAGAAACTTTCAGCAAGATTTTCATCAAAAATACAGAAATAACTTAACCGAATCACATTTGGACAATTTATTAAGATTGGCTGCGACAAATACTGCGACAGACATCGACTCTATCATAAAGTAAACTGAACGATTTCGACCACCATCGTCTCACAATTGATATCGACCAAAACAGTAATCTGGAAGTAGAGTTCAGATATTTTTATTAAAGGTTTGATCAAGTTCCTTTATCCCGTAGAAACAAAAGATGCACTTCCTTTTTAAACATTTATTTACTAATAATGAAAATTATTATTTTGTAATTATTTGAAGAAAAAAAATCAAATATCAGTTGTAATTTTACTAAGATAAAAAAAATAATTTTCCCCAGTTTTCAGAAGTGCTATATATTGCTAAATCAATAATAATTCAAAATACATATTTTGGTGCATCCGGCTCGAGAAAAGCTTCAACATTGATCATACGGCTAGCCTCTAAAAGGTAGTGGCGAACGCTGACGTAGAGTGTCTTGACTAGCCCCAAGAAAGCTACAGTGCAACGAAGGAAGAAGACAATTATATTAATTACGAATTTTATAATTAATTTTCTTAAATTGCCAAGAAAAAAAATTATTTTCCCTACCAAAAATAGGTTTTCTAATTTCCCATAAGCGGAACTGGTCTCTTACTTCTAGGATCAGGTGAGTAAACCCTTTTTTCGAAAATGTCATTGATTAAAAAGGGAATTAAATTATCGAGTCTGTCAATTAACCGGTCTTATCGTATTTACCCCTAGCTGTTGTTTATCTTATGCTAAACCTGTATTAGTTGAAGAAATGCATTTACAAAAATGAAGTAAGAAAAAACTCGTATCAAGTTACATAGATTTTTGGACAATAGTTTGCCACTTATTACGTAGATATGATATACGTTATTACATAAAGTTTAACATTTATCTTTGTTATGTTTGTTACACAGGAGTAAATATAACAAAGAAATAAATGTAAGAGTTTCGAAGCTGAAACGTCTTTGTCGGAAGTTACAGTAAATAGAATTTCAATAATTTTTAAATGACTGTAGAAAAATATTTTAAAAATGAATTTTAAACTATGAATACCATTATCAAATTACAAATAACTGTAAAAAAAAAGTTGAAATCAACCAATTCTGTATCATATTAGATACAAGATAATAAAAATGTTTTACATAAAACAATAATTCCATTTTTACTTTATTGAAAAAGAATGGAAGATTTTAGAGTACTTGAAGAACAATCTGTTCTTCAAGTGAACCTGTATTGGTAAACTAATCCTCTATGCGCAAAATTGTGATAAAAACTATTAATAATAAATAAAAAATATATACCACCAATATTTTTAAGATTTAGCACATTGAGTATATTTTGTGTTTTATTCTGAAGAGTGCAGATTAGAGGTCGGCAATATATCGATACGACGATATTTTAAAAAAAATATCGATAATAAATTATCGATACAAGTCATCGATACATCGACATTTTCTTACATTTTCAGTTTTTTGTTGATCGTTTTGTAGTTCCATGTATTTCTTCGATTTTCTTTATTCCCTTTCAAAAAACTTCAAAACTAAAGTTTGGACTTGGCCGAGAGACAGTTAAAATGGCACCCTAACCAAAAAGAAAACATAATGTAATGGAAAGATAAGATCATTTATTAATAGTCATTAACATAGCGCCGTTTCTGTTGCCAACGTGTGCCTGGAATTTGCATCTAATTTTAAATATTAAAAACATCTCTATCAGAAAAATATGCGGTAAACTACTTTTCAAAATTTCTTCTTTAAAAATAAATGTGAATTCATGCATTAACATCCAAATGTATTTTATTTATTCTGATTGATAATATAATTTATTTATTGAAACGATTTGTATAATTTTTTTATTGAAACAATTTTTATAATTTATTTATTGAAACAATTTTTATAATTTATTTATTAAAACAATCTTTATAATTTATTTATTAAAACAATTTTGGCATGAATTCATGAAAAGTAGAAATTTTCCCAGAAAAACTTCGTTTCTGGCAAAATTGGAAAAAAAAGGTGGAAACGATGTATCGATATTTTTTTTATGCAACGATATAGTATCGATATTTATTTTGATCGACATTTTCGACCTCTAGTGCAGATATTTGACATTACAGTCAATCATCATTGGATGTGATTGCTAGTATTGGGGGCAAATTAAGAGGTCAATACAATATATATCTAGCATTACTTGCGTTCACTAACTAGACAGTGCATTGTATGTGATTTTATCCCATAAATCTTTCTCTTGAATAGATTATGGAATTAGTCAGGATTTTAATACAGCCTTACGAGATATTCACAGAAGCAGCCTCAGTTTAAATCTTCTTTTTGTTTTTGTTATGTAAGTATTCTAGACGGGCCCTTCAGTGAATAAAAAGAAAACCATCCTGCATTATACCCGCGTCTTTCCCTTTTCCGATTCTCATTCCGCAAATTATATGTTGAAGCTCATTTATCATTACGAAATATGTATATATTTTTTTTCTTTCTTTCTTGATCCAGACATTCGTCGAAATATTCGCAAGTGATATCAAGACAGATCCCTGTGCACATTTTTTGAGCCGGATACTAAGTCATGACCTTATTAAGAATGAGCAGCTGCCCAGATCGTGGCTGTTTTTACGATTTTTTTCCTAGTTGGACCATTTATATAATCTACGTCAAAACTGGTCCTCCCCCACACAATGTTATTTATATATGCTTTGGCAGTTACGTGTTACTAGAATTCATTTTGTTGACATTTTCACTTTCATCAACACCTGCTGGTCACTTCAAACTCGAACGTATAACTTTATTTATGTTTGAAGAACACTCGATCCAAAACAAATTATTTTGTTTAAAATAATTAATCTCTTCAGCCAGGTGAAAGTTCATGACAGTAAAGTTTCGCATCTACCCATACTACATGTATTTTCTAATTTACGAAGTGAGAAGTGATAATTTTCACAAAATTTTGCCAATTCTCTCAATGTTCAAAACGATCTCTTTTCAGAGGTAATGATATGAAGTGTATGAAGATAACTAAATTGATATTTAAAAAATGTACTACGTTCTAATTTTGTATACTTTAATTTGGTAATAGAATAATATGTTGAATATTTTATTCATAAAAAATGAGAGTGCTATAGTACCATTTTTCATCTTAAAGCTTTCTTAAAAGGACTGTCTTTAGAATTAGTTATTATCGCAAAATAAAAAAAGGCCAACATTATACAAATTTTTCGATATTTACCTACATAGGAATGAATACATTCAAATTATTTTTTCATTCTTAAAAACCATAAAAAAATATATCTCCCACCATGAATTGTATTTAATATCTGCTTACTTAGTTAGCTTTGTGTTCTATCCTCCGCTACACTCCGGCCAGTCTGTTATTTCATTGTAGACTGACTGACTTTGGCATTTTACCAAAATCGAAGTTCCTCTAGACAAAGAAGCTATTTTAAGTTCAACGAATGTATAATGATGTTATTAATTTCTTTATCGTCTATGAATATAGGATTTGGCTCCAATTTTCATGTTATGCAGATAAGAAAATGTTGCAAATAATTATAAAAAACTTTTTCGATATTTATGTAATAGCATGCGAGTACTAGATTATACCAGACAGACTTGAATATAATAATTAATAAACAGTACGCAGAGCGCATGAAGTAACTGCAACAATTGGCATAGAAAATTGATAAGTTCACGGTGTTGAATAAATTCATATTGTTGCGTGGATGCGTTCGAAAGACTTGAAGAAATTTATTTCGATATAACTCTTCGTAGATTCTTTTACAACTTCCCGTTCTAATAGACTCAATACAGCTCTTTGCACAACAATGGAGCTCAAACAGCAGTTAAAAACTAGATTCACAACTGCTAAAATCGACGCAAAAGACAATGCAATACAGTTCACTTTCGGAACTACTTTGAATGCTGGCTGAGAGACAACTAACTAACTTACTCGCTGTCTTGACCTTTTATAGGAAAGCTAATCCTTCGCGAATCTTCTAGAGAAAGATATTTGGAGAATTTTCCAGATCGCAGTTAAAAAGCCCTATACAGGTACATGAAGACCGAAAGTGTCGCCAAACGGTTGCCAAATTTGGTAACGAAAATTAGTCGCCAAAACCGTCTCCTAGTTGGCGAGATTGCCATTAACCATTATGTTAAATGGCCTTCTCCTTGTAAAACTCGTTTTCCAGCATTATCCCTGTAAAACTCGTTTCCCAGCCTTAATAGACGCATTGCTGGAAAGCGAAGTAAAAGCAAACTCTTGCACTGCCTTATGCGAAATGTACATACATTTTCCTTTTTACATAATTAATACTACAAAATATTTACAAATATATAGAAATTCGTAACAATATAATCAAGATGTCGGTCTGATTGTTGCAAGAAATATATTTGTCAAGTATACATCTAAAAAAAGTTTCATAAATTAATGTAATATTTTTACTCAGTTTATTATTGTGTTATGCTGACAAGCAAAGTCACTCTTTAGCAATGTATGCGTATTGTTATTTGAAATTTTAGAGGTACTGGTGGTTTTTTTCATATCCCTGAGAACTCACTCAATCTCCTAATTAAGTCTCAACCTACTCAATTGTATCATCAATATCATTTAAAACCTTTTCCGCCTTCGTTAATCATCATCATCGAGACGTATAATAATGCCAGAAATATCGACATCGTTGTTTAAGAATTAAGTCTTATTAATCATCAATGCGTATGAGTATCAAAGGTAATTGGAAGGATATGAAAAGTACGATTTATCCCTAGGATGATTCAATGACAACCCTCAACACAGTACATTTACTAAGGAATAAGAAATACTTAAGCGATTTCACAGTCGACTGCGCCAGGTGCTATGCTGCGTAAAAAACTAGAGGTGTGGAACATTGCACAACTTTCAATTACGCTATAATACGGACGTGGATTTGGGTCATTTATCGTTTTTATATTTTCATCATTCAATTAGAATAAATGGCCAGTTTGGCGATAGTACTTGCATGGGTCTTACAAAAACCTCGCTGAAATGGTGATTTTGGCGATATTCTTTTCGATAATCCATATATTATCCTTTATTATAAGTGAAACTGAGGGGAGAAGAGAAAAACGATCGTTGATAAGGTATGCTCAAGGAAATATAACTCTGTGTTGAAGGTATTCGTTTTGGAACTATTTACGCCATTAAAGCATTTTTACGTCATTTTCGGAGGTAGGGATGTTTAGAACACCTTAAGAGGCATTACCACGGCGATATTTATCAAAATCGTTACAGCCGTTTTTTAGAAATCATTGAAAAACCTTATTTTTTCAATGGCAGCTACCTTATGCGCATGTGCGATTTTGAAAAAAATCTTAATGATAGGTCCCATGGCTACCACCAATCCACATACCAAATTTAAACATCGTAGGTCAATTTGTTCAGGAGTTATGCTGACCACAGACATACATACACACAGACAGACATTTTTTCCAGATCACTGTTTAGAGATCAGGATGTTCAAAAAACGTGAAGAAATGCAAAAAAAAAAAAAAAAAAAAAAAAAAAGGAAGGGAAAAAAAAAAAAGTATATTGTCCAAGAGAAAAGGTTAATGTCCATAAAAGTAAATATACCATCATATAAATAATGCAATTATTTAACTAAATAATCCCATTGTTTTGGAGTCAAGTCTAGTTTCGCCCACTACTTTGTGATGAATTTGGGTCTTTAGTGCCACAAGATAAATATTTGATGCAAATTAGATTAAGTGCCTGATAGGCTTGTTTGGAGAGTGTAAATCTCCCCCCCCCCCCAAGTATTCATTGTAACAACATAACACATCGAAACAGATGCGTCACGAAACTAAGCCAGTAATAGATTAAGCGGGAAAACTAAACACAAGACAGTCAACATTGAAATTAAGAATAGTTTGTTTCAAGTAATGATCTTTCTGTTTATTTTTTTAATTTACAGATACTGAATTTAAACTGAAGTATTAACGTCGTATATGGGGAATTCCATAAGACATAGTAATATATCGTATCCTGCTTATGTCCCAGTTGCCTTGCAACTTAGAATAATAAAAATTGGGTTCAGTTGGTTTACACTCAAAAGAACATTTTTATCTATTCTACCCTATCATATAGAGTCAAACACAATTTTATCAGTATAATGTCACCAAAATGTTACTTCCTTCGTCCCCATACGTGGTTTTCAGTATAAAATACAACAGGTTAGAAAAATGTACTCTATAATTATTCCACGTAGATAATATCATTTTATAAAGTTTATAAATCAATCATTTACTACTTTAATTATTCACTAACAAATTAACAGTTTTCTGAGAAACACTTTGAAATGTTGGAGCTTTTGCGTCTCTTCCTTCCCTTAACAATGTTATTCATTTTTCATTCTATCACCTTCTAAAAAGAAGGAAGCCACGTTGTTTATGAAATACAATTGAATGTGATGGCTTTTGAATTTCTGGAGTTTTAAAAGTAACTGATAAGTCAGAAGTTGAAAGTTAGTATCTTTTTTGAATGACCATACCTTCCTAGTATCATATTTCAGCGTGATCAAATATGATGATTTAGTAAACAAAACTTGTAATAAGTAGTACTAAGATGCAATGGGATGAAAATTTAAAAATTTGTATGGAATCGTGTTTGTGTTATAATGTACAGGAGGAAATTGGAAAATTTTCTCTTCCTTACCCCTTACTTGGTATATGTAATCATAATACAAAAAAAAAAATATTACGGATCGCTTGATTTACTCAAAAAAATTCGTACAGTGTTATTAATAATATTTGCAAATAAAAATGTCATTCTGATAAGAAGGTCGGGACAACATTTTCTAGTCTAAATTGTTCACTTACTAGAGAATGACCCATATAATTATAAAAAGTGTTGTCTATTAAGTAAGAAAAGATGGTATTTAGTATTTACATTTAAATATACAATTAAATACAATGCAGAAAAAAGTATACTCCTATGGGCATAAGCAGTTTCCATATTTGGATGTTTGTTTCTCAGCGAAATAAATCCATTATAATAATTAAATGCAAACTTTATTTTATATTAATTGTAGTTTATTTTATATTGATGCTAATTTATTTTATATTAATTGCAATTTATTTTAAATTAATTGAAATTTATTTCATATTAGTTGAAATTTATTTTATATTAATTGTAATTTATTTTATATTAGTTGAAATTTATTTTATATTAGTTGAAATTTATTTTATATTAATTGAAATTTATTTTATATTAATTGTAATTTATTTTATATTCATTGTAATTTATTTTATATTCATTTAAGTTAAATTACTTTATATTAATTTAAATTACTTTATATTAATTTAAATTAGTTTATTTTACGTAATTTTTTCTAAATTATTTTAGATTAGTATTAATTACATATTTTAAACTAATATAAATTAAGAAAAACTCTTCACAAAATTATACAGGTAAATTATGAACATCGAATGAAAAATGTGGAATATATAATGTTTATTATTTCAATGTTTTTCTGTTTTGGGCAAAAACCAAATTCAATTTCAGCACGTTTTCTGCAAATTCACCAAGTTTAATTTCTAAGTACAAAAATAATTACAGCACGTTTTTGCAAATTCATTAAGTTTAATGAACTAAATAAAGTATAGATAAGAAAATTTATACTAAGCAAAGAATTTACTTATTTTACAAATTGTAAAACCGTTCTTTTCACTAATCAGTCCATATCATAACATTAAAAAATTATTCAAATCATATTTTTCAATATCTGATCTACTGTTAGATTACTGAATCTGAAATAATCTCATTTCAGCAAAGAATTTAGTTTTATTGTACATTTATCATAGTAAATATTGAAGAATTTAAATTGTTTGCATAATTATCTAATAGTTAATAATAGAATTAAAGAAGTTGTTCACAACATTGATTAATTGCTTGCGTTTCTCCCCTTCTCAATAAAATTTTTCTTTCTGATCCCAGTGTCCAAAAAACAGTTACAAAATGTCATGCAAGTTGTTTATAATAGAAACTAGTTTCTTGAAAAAAAAGTAGAACAAATTTAATCTATAATTTCATACCTGTTTCTAACAGTGCACATTCAGGAAAACTTCATTCTATATCCGGCACTTAAATTTAGTTGATCGCCGAACATTTTTTAAATACTAATTCTTTCTATAAAAATGCGCACAAATAAGCTCAAAATACTTGAATTTTGCAAAAAAATTTAAATAATTGCCACAAATGTTACGCATTAGCGGCGTCACCAAAATGCGCAGTTAGCTTATACGTTCCTGTGTATCCGTATTTTTATACTTCTTTTATACTTCCTATTTCTACTTTTATATGATACTTTTAATGGTGCAACTAGTCCAGTCAACAATTTTATAGAAGAAAAGTATTTAAAGGGAATGTTTATAGCAAAGTATAATGGCTGACGTTCTATTTTTATAGCCGATATAATTGGGATTTAAAAATACAAATCATAACTAGCACTTGTAAGTGAGGTTATATTATACAAGATAGTTGTAAGACCAGCGTTTTGATCTGTTTTCCCTTTATAAAATGAGTAAACAAATTAAATACAAAAAAAAAAAAATAGTAATAATAATAATGTTTTTCTCATAAAACCCTCAAAAATTAGGATTAGTTAAGGGCCGAACTGGGAAAAAAGTTATTACTTATCTTACAATTCGATCTCTTGTTTTTGTACGATTCCTAATTATACTTAATTTTAGATATAGATGACTTAAGATGTAAATTATGACACAGTAAAAACATGGCTTTTGCATTGAAAATTTCTAAGTTTTTGTAAAATAAAAAGACGACAAATAAATAAATATTTCAGTAGAACAATAAACAAATTATTTACAACAGACATGAGTGTACACTACTTTAATCTAAGACTTTTAGATTTGAAAATATTGTCACGTTTTGGAGTTACTATACGTCCGTTTAATAATTTCACAAGGTTTTGATATTTTATTGATCTTATTAATAGTAAGAATATCGTTGTACACAAACAACAACTGTTAGTGAATTTCCTTAATTTACTTTCTAAGACGTCATCAGAACACGTAAACTGTAAAATAAATGTAGGTTAAAACTTAATTTATCAGAGAGCTCTTAGAAATAAAATGGAATCGTAAATTTTCGTTGAATAAACATTGAAAAATAGGAAAGTTACTTTCCTTAAAGTATCCGTTAAAAAATCAAAATAAAGGTTAAGTTATAGATATAATATAAAATATTTAATTTTTTTCACTTTCATTAAAAATTATTTTCTAAATGATTAAGCTTCTCGTAAGATTATTTAAAAAAAAGTTTAAAAGATCATGAATTTTACGTCATACTTGCCAAATAAACAAACTTTTCAATCGGTGCCACCTACCAGATACTATACTAAATGCTAAGTAGTTTGGCAAGTATATATTAGCGTGTAATTTTATCTTAAAAGCCTGAAAGAATTTAAATACAGAGATAATGCTTGGTGCATAAAAAGTAGTTTTGTGCTAAAAACAAACATTTAGTAAAACTCGAAATTTACATTTTCTGATACACGACGACATGTAAGGCTCAAGATCATATTTTTTTTATTTACAAATTGACCACATTTTACAACTTAAGTGCCTTTTATTTAGAACTTTAAACCATAATTAATTACTTTTTGGCTTTTTTTTTTAGAAAAAAAGAAAAGATTAAAAAAAAAGTCAACAGTCAAATAGTGTTCCATATGCCAATTGTGGACTGTCATAGGATCCTTCTATGGATCCTTCCCCTAAGAATAATTCTCAAAGTGCTTCGTGAAATGCACTGAAAAGAATCCGACCTTGTTGTTGAAGTAGCTAAATAAACATATAAAAAGCTGTGTATATTTTGTAGGTGCGAGTTAGTCATGCATAACACACAAGTCAATGTTTTAATAACGTTAATGTGAGTCATCCCAAAAGAAACCTATCTGATTTTATTTCATATCTTCGCAAAGATGTTGCTGTTTAACGAGAGCAACAAGAACACACAAGTTTTTTTTTCTCCATCCGCAGATGAATTTTATTTCCAAAAACTTCTGAGGGTGCTTAAATTTGTGTTTTATAACGATTTGAACCCATCTGATGACAGGGTTAGTGTTCAAGCCTCGCACAACAAAGGTGCCGGGTTTGAATCCTGGGTTATGCATGGATGTTCTACGTTATCCTGTAGGTTCCCAGCCTGGTTAGCAGTTATTGTACACAACAATAGGTCATTGAGCGTACAAACCAACCAACATACAAAGTTTTGAAAAGCCAATTAAAATAGGAATGAAGAAACGCGATTTTCAAAATGTGAGGTTATATTGGAAAATTAGATAATGGCACGAGTTCAAAAATACGAGATTAGATATAATTATAAAGGACGAAAGCCACTTAAATAAACAAATTATTAAAAAAAAAAATCATCTGTGTGATCTTAGTATTTTCATCTTATCAATATATCCTCATAAATGAGGATTTTTGAAGCAAAGCGGCATTTCTTTTTGATGTCAATTGATAGTAGTTTTTTCTTCTTTTTTTTCAGTTTTTCCTCAGTCAGTTTATTCAAATCTGTAAAAAGATAATAAATTTGCTTAAAAAAACTTTCCTTAATACTCTGATTTAACGTAACCATCTTATCTCTCTTCTTAACTAATATCTAAATCCAACTATCTTTCTGACTATCTATCTAAACATCTTATATTTTTTACGATACAACAAGATATTGAAATATTAGTTTCAAAGGTTTTTATCCCTGCGTTATTCAATTGAAATGACAAACACTAAGAAATATCTAAATGACATAATTTAAATTTCACATAAGTTATTCAACAAGAAACCAAATTATTAAACCTTTTGATCCAACTTTTTACACCTGAAGTATCGAACACTAAAAATTCTTCGAGGATAGTTATAAATCAACAGAAAATATATAATATTTATAAATCTATAGCGGAATGCAATCTAAATTCAAAGGCATTATCGGCACTCTCATAGCTTTTTGTGACAGAAAATCTTCACCAAACCGACCAACCAAATCTAAGTTAGGAGCTATTACTTAGGTTTTCGAGGATTTTTTTTCTAGAACTCAAACCGATTTGATCATGACCAGTTATAACCGGTTGGGGCTATATATAATTATAGATAAATCATTCTTGTGTAAAGATATCCTTAAATATGACCGCCCAACTAATTAAATGGGCAGATTCAATTCCATTTAACTCCATAATTAAGTGATGATATCAAGAACGATGATCCCGAGCATGTTTGGGAACTAGTGTTGTTTATATGCATAACTTTATCTAAGTTCCAGCTTCCAGACCAGAATCTAATATTATGCATCAATTATGAACTCTTTAGGGATGTCTCGTAACTTAATAGCCGCCTACTTCAGCCAAGCCGATGAAAGGAAATATTATGCCAGTCAGAAACTTGGAATTGTTTTTTAGTTTTTGGGAACTCAATCAAGCCCCTCGTATCCTATTCCCTTTAAAATGAGGTAGTACGAAATATGAGAGTATCATTCAATGTACAAATGAAGCATAGTAGACATTTTTGTATATTATTTCACCTCTATTCGGGGAAAAAAAAAAAAAAAAAAACTGTTCAAAAAGGTTGCTACCCCAACCCTTAGTAGGACAATAACATGAAAATGTCTAGGAATGAACTAATAGATTTCTGAAATATTTATTTGTGGAACAATATTAGTAAAATTATTCAAGTAACCTGTAAAATAAATAGTCTTTCCATGCCAAGCCTAGGAGTATTTGCTGTATTTATAACTCCTACCCCCATTATTTTGCAAATCTATAGAAACCTAGAAAATTGATGGTAGATCTCAAATTCATCAGCGATTAATTGAGATGTTCAAGACCACTCTGCTTCACGTATAATCCCGCATAAGAATAGCTCAGATTTATTTCTCGTGGGCAGGGCCGTCGCTAAAAATTTCGATTGGGGGGGCGTTAGACATACTTTTGCCGACTAAAATCAAGACAAGTACAGTGTAAATGTAGAAAATATCTATTAATCAATCTATCATTAATTAAATTTTATTAATGCAAAATTAATGCATATTTTTTAATTAATATTTAATTATTTGTTAATTAATGCTTAATTAATTGTTAATGAGTTTATAACTAATTTTTAATTTTTTTAAAAATTTAATTGTGAATTATTTTATTTAATGTGTAATTAATTTTAATTAGTGTTTTTAATATTTTATGGCATTTTATTAAAACGTAATTAATGTCATATTTTAAGTACATTCTCTTCACATTTTAGTTAAAGTTCCTTCAAATTCATTTAATTTTTCATTTTTGTTTAATAAATAACTTCATCTTTCCCGAACAAAGGAGATAATTTTTCGAAGTGCTTTTTTGAGGTGAGGGGATCCATTTATCACTTGCAGATAGAATGCATTCTCACAATCTTGAACCAATTCAGTTACATGAGTTTCAAAGGCTCAATTTCAATAAAAAAAATTTAATTTTCAAATTGCAGTTTCGAAGAAATTAATTAAACCTGTAAAAGTGGATGGAAATCGCACTACAACACGAAATAAAATGAACGAAAAATATTGATCAAATAGGTGACTCTAATTTAGAGTCATAAAAAAAGTTAATCAAACAAATTCTGAAAAAATTCTTCTTTGTAAAATTCTGGCAGATTATTGCTATCACACAAAATTAGCTACTCGAGACACTGCGATTTTTATAATAGAGACAATGTCAGGGACATATAAGAAACATGCACTTACACTCACTCCTGCCTTTCGAAAAATAAAGTAATGTGGAAGAAGTAATTCACAAGAACAAAATATATAGGTAGTAAATTATCAATTCGAGCAAAAAATTATGTACAGCTATTAACAAACATCAAATTAGGAAGTACAATTCCCATTTTCGAAAAATCTAAGATTAAACAAAGACTTTTGTCGCCTGAGCGATCTGCACCTCCCTGCAAATAATCCTGTTGGCGCTCATGGACAAAATAATTGCATTTCAAAGTACAATTATTAAAAACATTGTTAATTAATTTTTAAATACTTTTTAACATATTTTCCAAACCAAAAAAGAAAAGAGGATTTTACTTTCTCTTGAAAAGTATATTAATAGTAAAACTTAATTTTTTTTAGCAATTTAACATAGGAATTTACTTCTTAAAAATAGTTATTTCGTTTTTACCAAAACTGCTGGATCGAATTTAATGATTTTTTCGAGCTTTTTTAGCAATAATTTCTGCAAATATTACTCGTTTTATTAAAAATAATCATTTGTTCCAGTTGGAAAGTAAAATGCTAATTTTCTCTAAGCAGGACTAAAACTAGAAATGTATTACTTTAGTATTAAACCAAACTATAATATTATTTATATGTAAAAAATAATAATAATAATAATAAATATGAACCTCTATCCTAATGAAGCAGAAATATAGTTTTACAAAGTAAATTATTCTTTACTAACTCACTACCCTTACGAACTTCGAATTTAGCAACAAAATATTCAGATCTATAAAAAAGCAAACCATAATTTTCGGCACAAAAATCCAAACTAAGTAAGGAATAATACCTGCAGAGGTTTTTTGGGGGAGGGAGGTATTCAAATCGCCAATGTTATTATCTTGAGGAAGAAGTTGCGCATATGATCTTCTAAAGAAGAGAAACGTCACAGTCAACCTGAGATCTAAAAACCTCCCCCATTTCCCTTTTCCACCTTTGAAGGTTATAATCATAATATGAGATCTACTGATCCAATTTGAAATATTTTTAAAGGTATTTTGACTAATCTAACTTAACTGAAACACGATGTCTTTCCGATGTTTTGTGTATAAAGTAATGTGGTGAAATCGAGGAAAGGCGTGAAAGGTTTCTAATAGACTGAAACCTGGTTGTACGTCGGACAAAGTCAGGCCGCAGCTATTTGGGTACAGGAAAAGTCAAGAAATTTAGATAATATTATAACAAACCTTTCAATATTTTTCCAATGATTATTTTGCTGTAATAAACACGACATTGCCTTCCAGTTTACATGGCATGCATTATTTCGGTAATACATTTGTGGTGGTCTCGTGTACAAATGACAGATACAACACCTAGGGACTAGTGGTCACTTTTGCCCTGTGGTTAGCGTGCCTGTCTTCTGATCAGGGAGTTCCGGGTTCGACTCCCCGTTAGCACACACCGCTACATTGGTGACCCGAATATTTGAATACATCAGTACGATCTACTGAACGACCTCCACACTATCACCTCATCATCTCTGGCGACTCACTGCCACACGCAACGCACTCAACTCTTACGCAAGCAACTCAATCGTTCACCCCTTCGCAACTCACTGGGAAGGGGCTATGGAGTGGTCTCGTGTACAAATGACAGATACAACACCTAGGCACTAGTGATCACTTTTGCCTAGTGGTTAGCTGGCCTGTCTTCTGATCTAGGAGTCCCGCGTTTGACTTTCCATTACCGCACACCGTTACACTTTTTTAATAAATGAAGTACTATATAACATCATTTATAGAGTTCTACTTGACATTAGTTGCAATAATTTGGCAAAATATAACAGAAATATTTTTTAACAGAATTGCACGCTACTTCCACTTCACTCCACTTCAAGTTCGTAATAAGTAAAAATAAACCTCGTTGAATAACCTTATAAAATGTATTTTTTATTTTTATCTTACCAAAAAATAAGCAAGTTTTATTCGAAATTGAAACTTCTCGCCTGACCATGGTGTACGTAAAGTGTGTATTTGATAAAAGAGGCTCATTTTTCGGATGTTAAAATTGAGATGTTTTGAAATTTTCTGTAAGACTTTCAATTCATATGACGTACAATACATACTTTATGTAAATGACGTTTAATGGGCATATCATGGTTTTTGAGGCGTTATCTGACGTACTAAAAATATGTCACCTACTGTAACACAGCAGAGTTATCTATTAATTGGAAGAATAAGTAATTATTATCAGTTTCTTCCTGAGAATATAGTGTGTACTTATCAGGTGACTGAATTTAAAAACTTACGACAGTCGACATGACGATTTATACAATTAAATGTACTGATTTGAAATTGAAGGAAAATTATTCATTCTGTAGAGAATTTGGGGAAATTGATATTTGTGTAACAGTACGGGGTACGAGAGATATGTTCATATTTAATTTCATTTAGAAGCTGTCAGTGACGATATGAACTTAAATGTTCCTGCAAAAAAAGGATATACTTACTCCAATTTAAAATTGCCGACCACCAACTTAGGCTGAATTGTGATCATAATTTTTTAATACTATTGACGATTTTAATTATTTATATTTTTTTCTATTCAATACATTTTAAAACATCCATCACTTGGCACTTTTAAAGGAATTGATGAAATTTTGGAAATTTGCCGAGTGCCGTCTTCTTTTTCTAAAAACTTTGGCGGGGTGAGATAATAAAGATATCTATGAATTGTGTTCCCAAGATACCTATTATACATTTTGTATTTGTGTACGCTGTTCATCAATGTAGGCGGGGGGAAAGGCACCGACTCCTTTATAATAGACTTCTAGTGTAAAAATGCCAATTAGTGAAACTTGGGTCGGTATTTTTAATATTTTTTGTTCGACATTTTTTTTTTTTATTATTATTATTATTGTTTTTCCATTCGATTTTACTGTGGATCAACTTTAAAAAAAGGGCTAAAAAAATTTCAAAAATTTGCCGACTGTTCAACTTTCTAAAACTTTGGGGGGGGGCGAGGCGCTCCCTTCGCCCCCTGTTCGCGTCGTCCCTACTCGTGGGACACCATGGTTACTTTATACCATCTACTCCATTCGAGTTGAAAACAAAGTGATTCAAATTTTGATATACTTCTTTGAAGAGGTTTAAACATTAATTGCTAAGGGCCCGAGTGAGTAGTAGTGTGTAATATATATATAAAGCAGATTTTTTGCGTATCATTGATCAAAATATTAAGGCTTTCTATGAAAGTGTGCGTGACACAGTAACTGATTTCCGTAAGAATAAGTGTGACACTTGCATTCCTACAAAGACTATTTTTTATCCACTATGAAAAATTCAATAAAATTATGCCAGATACAGCGATTTCATGCTGCAAATATAACATAAAAAACTATAATTTTAAATCAGAAAATTGCGGAAGATACCTTTGTGGTTTCAAATACCATATATATATATATATATATATATATATATATATATATATATATATATATATATATATATATATATATATATATATATATATATATATATAAAACTGCAAATACTGTTACATAGACAGATTTTTTTCTGGTTATTTTTGCTCGAATTACAGGAAGCTGTGATTCTACTAGCTGTTTGACTATTTCAGAAAAAAAAATTGTTTTTATACCCACAAGACACAAATTTATAACAAATAAATAAATCGTGTCCAATTGATTGTTATTTATACTGAGCCTGCACAAATCTAAATAGTTCTTTAATTTACATCACTTTTTTTTTTTAAGTGTTGTCTCCATTGGAGATTTTCTGACGCAAGAGAAACGTGAGCTATTCTGCTCCAGAACATTGTTAAATAAACATTTATGTTAAAGAAGGCAATGGGAATACCTTCCGAGAGAAATTTCAAGGAGATTTATCAAGCATTTGCATCTCGAATGGGAGGAAAACATAGAAAACTTTCCCCTGTCAGTCTAACAACCAACGCAAGAATTCCTCACATGATCACCTGCAAGTTTAAAAAGGATGTGCAGGGAAACAACGTAGTCCTATCTCGAGATATCTTGCTTACTATTCGAGTATTCTGTATCCCGACCATCAGTGGGATCCACTGTTCCTTTTCTAGCTAAAACTTTTGGATAGTTTATTAGCGGTTTCTGTTCTGCAAGCAGATCCCCATCCCGCATTCATGGGCGCCCCCAAGAATATTTGCAAGGGGGTGCAAGACTAAATTTTATCAAAATCATTAATTTTTTTATAAATGTTATTTAATAATTATGCACTTTGAGAATACTCTTTGAGAATAATTAAAATGCATGATATATATTTTTGATAGCGCGACCCTGTTAAAGAGAAAAAAAATACAAAATAGTAAAAATATTAAAATATGTATTTTTAACAATTTTTTTTTTTATCTTACAATTAGATCTCACGGCATTCAAGAGACAGAGTTTAGAATAGAGGAACTCGAAGATGCAAAAATACAGAAGAGCAACATTTTATTTCATCCAAGTTTTGGATATAATAATAAAAATAAAAAAAAAATAAAAAAAATTAAACACGAATGCAGTATTGGAATACGTTCAATTGAATTCTAAAAATAGATTTCAAGATAGTATATCTGATGACTCAAAAAACAAAATATTTTCTAGAATTTTGAGAACTACACAGGAAATGATTATACAATAAAATGAATAAATACTTCTACTCATCAGCCTCTAATAATCATAGATAACAAGCGCCAGAAAATCATAACGCAAGTAGCTATAAAAAACGACATAGGAAAGAAACAAAAGACTAAATTAATAGGGAAAAAAACTTCTTTGACATAACGTATATAATCGGCATATGTGCTTTTTTATCTTGAAATTTAAATCTTTTTCCTCATTTTTTTTTTTTTTTTTTTTAATTTTCAAGAGCCAGAGGGTGCAAGTGCACCCTCCTCGGGGCGCCCATGCCCCCCTTTATGTTAAGTAAAGTTATCCATAGTTGAAAACACATTCTAAGTTTGGTTTTTTATGTAAAGTTATCCATAGTGGAAAACTCATTCTAAGTTTGGTTTTTTTAAGTAAAGTTACCTATAGTTGAAAACACATTCCAAGTTTGATTTTATTATATGGTTTATTTTTGATCATTTTTTTTATTTAATATTAGGTATATTTAGTTTGAGGGGAGTTGCTAAGCCTTCTTTAGCTTCAAGTCACCAACGAAGCATGCACTGTTCAGAAGTTTGAATTAGAGATTAGTGTTGGGACCTTTCCTTCTCCGATTTATTAAGGACGCTCGAGCTGTGAAATTAACAAGACCACGCGTCAGAAACTGGAACCCTGCCAACACTGTTTATCATGGTTTAAATGTTTTCAATGTTGCTTGTTTTTGTTGTCGTTTGAAAGACGACTCCATGATAACTGTTACAAATTGGATTTATATTCTGGTTGCTTCCTAGATACCTTGTTTTCATGGGAAAAAATAATTAGTTTGATGAATACTGATTATGCTGCTAGATTACTTCACTGTGGTTAGGTTTATTAGATGTCTACAAAAGTAACCTTTTAAGTTGGTTGTTTTCAGATTATCTGGCGCCGTCAGCAACACGAGGGCTATAATGCGCCGAAACATTCGTCATTAGACAAGCCAACATACATTTACAAACACCCATGCCCAGTGCCGGAACTAGGGGGGGGGGGGGCAGGCGGGGCAGCTGCCCCGGGCGCCAACCAGAGGGGGCGCCGAAAAGTCAACAAAGCACTATTTGTTGTATAAATTTTAATATTTGGACGAAAGGATAATTTTTCATAAACAAATTTTCATTTTTTCTTAAAATTCTGGATGATCTTTAAGATATTCAACAGAAGAAAAAATCCACTAGAAAAAAAAATAATACATTTCTGTACAAAGAAAGTAATAATCTATCCTTTTACAAAAGAATGACAACGAATTCTCCCTAACCCCCGATGAAGAATAAGTTTGTGCTACATGGCAGGCTGCCAGAAATGCTAATTTAAAATCGCATTGGTAATATAGTCGCAATGTAGTTAGATAAAATTTAGCATTACAACAATTTAATGCTGTTGAAATTTTCGTAAATTGAAATATGTCGAAGAAATTATCTGGGGCGCAGAATCGCAGAAAAGCAAAAGAAACTGCAAGAATATCCCAACCTTTTATCATCTTGGCTAGTTCACGAGACTGAAACCAATGAAGGTAAGAATTTTTTTAAATTTGTAACCTAATAAACTTCGGAAGATGTGTATTAAGGACAAGGGTTACGTTTGGGATATATCTCTTGCCAAATATATTTATTGTTCTCTAGGAGTTCGCAGGAATTTTTACAGGGGGCTGCAAGATGTTGAATTGTTTAGAAATCGTTTACTTTTGTTTTTGAGGTTGATTATCATTAACTTTAGAGGTTCATTGCGATTCCTAATGAAAATTAATTAGCAAAAAGTTAATTAAAAATTGAAATAATTAACGATTGAAACGTTTTCTTTAAGAGAATAATTTAGTATTTCTTCAGCTAAAAACAGATTTTTTTTTCATTTTTACACATTTTGAATCGTGCTGAGTTTAAAAAAACTGGGGGTGTTGAACTTTGAACAACTTTCAATTCCCACTGTTTCCTTCATTTAATTTAGCAATTATTTTGGCTGTAAAAATGACAGCGCAAGCACGATTTTGACAAAAACCGTAACGCCAGGTGTAAAGGCCAAAGTTGGTCAATCCGTTTGAAAGTAATGCTGACCACAGACAACACACGGACCCACAAACTTTTTTTCTAGAACACTTTTTTGATTCAAAATGTTCTGAAACGTGAAGAAATGCAAAAAAAAAATTATGCGATAAAAAGTTGACACAAGAATTCCTATTGAGCACAAAAATTCCTATTTATCGCAAAACATATCGATTTTTTAAAAATAAAAACGAAAACAGTAAATTACATCCTATCCAAATCTCAATTTAAATGCACTGACTAAATATGTGACTATATATTTTTAACAATATATTTTACTATATATTTTTAAATCCCTTATATTAACTTCACTTTTGTTTGAGTGTGCGTTTGAGCCTGGCGTACAAATCTGCGGATGCTGGTCTATTCCTAAATAATGAAAAAATAATAAAACATCAAGGCATGAATTCTAAAAATAGATCTCAAGGCCTTATTTTTCATAAAAAATAACGAAAAAGAAAGTATTTTCCAGGAAGTGATAAATAAAATAAAAAGAATATAGTCTCCATGCTACGAGAAAAAGGCGCCAATTTTCAGCCTGAGTTATATTGTCATTTTGACGGCATTATTTTTCACCAAACAGATGTCATGTTCGTCAAATTTTGTCCATTGCATTGGTGAGAATTTTAAATTCTCCAAGAAAATGGAGAACTCACACATAGCACAGTAAGTAATATATTATTCATTCTATTATTAAAATGAGTTTCAATAAGTTTAAATTAATTGTTCTAAAATAAACATTTATGTGTTTACCAACTATTCAATGATTTTTGTAGACAAGTCATTAAATTATAATTTGCTTTTGTGTTCAATGAGTTCTGGTAATATTCGGAAGCTTTTTAAATTTTTGTATTAGTATTTTACAGAAGAAAATATTTTTTGAAATGTAAAACAGCTTAATTGTTTATGATCTAAGACGTTTTGAAACCAGGTTAACCAGATTTTGTGTTAAAAAGTGTTACATATCATTCAACTATGTTCTTTTATTTCATTGTAACTGACATTATTTGTATTGATTCATTAGTTTTTTTTTTTTTTTCTTTATGCAAATCTTTATGCAAGCAGAATGAACCCTGGTCATTAATAAGGGCTTGTCAAATATATTTATTTAAAATTTCAATTAATTAATTCTTTTATTGTTTGTTTCAAAACAGAATTTTACAAAGGAAAAACATTTGTTAATTTTCAATGTATATATAGTTAGCTTCAAATCTAAAAAAATATTGTGTGGGGGCGCCAAAATGAATTCTTGCCCCGGGTAAAAAGTGACCTAGTTCCGTCCCTGCCCATGCCTAACAAGTGATTCGAACCCGCAACCGCGCGGTCTAGAAGCTAGCACGCTAACCACTATACCGTTTGGACGGCAGTAACCTTTTAAGATTGCCTTGAATCATGAGTTAACTTTGAATGTACAGGGGAAATACATTTGACTCGCACTCATAGAAACTTTTTACTTTCAATTACCCATACGTTTATATAGGGTAATTAAAGAATTGTTTTGGGTAGGAAAAAAAAAAAAAAAAAAAAAAAACGATTTTTTTTTTTTTTTTTATTAATTTGTTTACGTTTTGAAGCATTCTGACTTAAACAAACTAGGGGTGGGGAACATCGCCTACTTTCAATTACACTATAATATTGGCCATTGCATTGTAATTTGATGTGATGTTATTTACCGTTTTCATATTTTCACACATTTAAATAAAAATGGCCAGTTTGCATGGCGATATTTTTGGCAATCATTTTTAAATGGACAAAAAACCCCGCCAAAATAGCGATGTTATTCGATAACCATTACATTGTCCCTTCTTGCGCATAAAATAGGAAGAAAAAAAAATCGTTGACGAGTAATGCTCAAGAGAACTCAATGTCAAAGATACTCGTTTTTCAACTTTTTACGCTTTTAGCGCATTTTACGGGATTTTTGGAGGTGGAGATGTTTAGAACACCTTAAGAGGCATTAGCACAGTGATTTTAATCAAAATCCTTAGTTAGAGACATTTTTTAGCCAATTGCTGAAAAACATGATTTCAACTTTATACGCAAGCGCGATTTTGACGAAAACCTTAATGGTAGGTCCCATGGTTTCCACTAACCCGCACAACAAATTTGAACATCGTAGGCCAATTTGTTCGGGAGTATGGTGACCACGTACAACACAGACAGACATTTTTTCTAGCCCACTTTTTTGAAATCAGGGATGTTCCAAAACGAAGAAATGCCAAAAAAATATAATTTTTTTTGGACCGAAATCTATCCTCTCATTACCCTATCTAACCATATAAGTAATTGAAAGTAAAAAGTCTTCGTGGACAGTATAATTCTCGAACGAATCTACGTCTAGGATGTTCAAATTTGGTGTATGGGTTAGTGGTGGCCAATAGACGCACCATTAAGGTTTTCGCCAAAATGTCGCATTCGCATAAGGTAGCTACATTAAAAAAATATCATGTTTTTTCAGTTATTGTTAAAAAACGTCTCTAATGATTTTGACCAAAATCATTTTGGTAATGCCTCTTAATGTGTTCTAAACATCCCTACCACCGAAATTCCCGTAAAAGTGTTATAAAGAGTGAAAAGTTGAAAAACAAATGTCTTCAACACAGAGTTCTCTTCCCTTGAGCCATTGCTCATCAATGACTCTGTTTTACTTACAAGAAAGAATAATGTTAGAATTATCACCAAAAATATTGCCACTGGCCCTTTTTTTCTTTTCTATATGAATGATGAAAATAGAAAAAAAAAGTAAATAACACCAATCCAATCCACGTTAATCCATGTCCATAGAAAGTTGGGCAATGTTCCACACCCCTAGATAGATTGAAATATTTAAACCGCGGTTTAAGCTTCAGAGAAAGTGAATTTCGTTCATGGAAGTTTGAGCTTCAGGAAGCGATACAAGATCAAAATGGTAATAATTATTATAAATCTTCAAATGTTACCTTTATGTGTTATTCATAAAAATTAATACTTTTGTATATTTCTCACTAACAATTATGTTGCATTTGCTTTAAAAGAATTAATCTGTTTTCTAAAGTTTACCAAATGAATAGTACAAATTTTCTAAATGTGATAGCATCAAACTTTTTTTCCTGTTTTGAAACATCGTTAATCACCGGAAGTTCATTATAAAAACGTTTTTTATTATAAAAATAAGTTTAAAAAAAAAAAAATATTTTTAGTATTTTCTATTACATGTTATACAATAAATTCGTATAAAAATTTAAATACTATTTTAAAGATTATTATGCGTTTCGGATATGCTTCTTTGAGTCGGTTCCAACTTATTTTTTTAATTGAAAGGAATATAAAATATAAAGAAGAAAACTTCTACTATGCAGCCAGATAACCAAAGAATGACTATCTGTCGAAAGATTCCCGTCGTGTCTAATCATTTTTTACATCTGATATTGCAGAACGCCAACTCAGGGATTATATTCCGAGAACTTTCACGAAATTTAAAGTATGAGCTTAATTTCCTTCGAAGCCATGAGTTCGTCTTCACCTGTAAAAGATCTTGAGGATTGTGGCAAGCTAGCTACAATGGAGAAACTTCTTATCTCATTGAACTAAGTTTGCAAATCAAAACTTGTGACTGGATTAATAAAAAGATTTTTATCGGTGTAGAATTGCTTTACAATTTTTTTCAAGAAAGTTAAAGTAGGCTTGTGCAAAAAAGTTTAATGGAACATCATTTTAAAACCCTTTTAATCAGCGCTATAAAATGTCTAGTACACAGTTGGAAAACAAAGTTTGACTCGACATTGTTAAAACGTTATAGAATTAATAGTGAAAACAACTTCTATTAAATTTCAAGTTTTAAACTCATTTGATAGTTCCTTTCAAACTTCAACTCTGATAAATTTCATCGGTTTGAAATTGTTGAATTTGCTGTCGTCTGAATTCTCTGATAAAATACAAATGATTGCTGCCAGGTCTCTTATAATCCTTAAAATTATATCCACATTCTTCCGTTTCAGGAACGCATCACAATTCTTTTCGAAAACCCGGAAGTTACAAAGAACACAATTGAACCGCTGCTTATTCACGTGTGAATAAAACTCTGTGTGGAGATGTTGATCTTAAGAAAATTGGTAGAAGCAAGAGCATCAAACCGAAAATCCTTTCAGATAAACAAATACCCAGAACATCCACGGAACACCTTTAAATGTGCATAATATAAGTTCGTTTCCACCATAAGAAGACTTGCAATGTGCAAACCCGTATTACATTTTCTGAGAATGTATATTTCATATTAAGTGTATGAGTCTATATTTAAGGTTTCTGAATATTTTTTTACTTATGTAAATAAATCTCTAGTAAGACTACAACTTCTGTAAAATTACATTTTAACATTTAGCTGTTTTTAACTATCTAAGCTTTTCGAATAAATAAAATGTTCTATAATTTGCCCCCCTTTTCTATTTGCCTTAGTATTAGATTTTATTTTACGAATTTTTTGCTTGATATTTGTTTTTTGCTAAAATCTTGTTTGTATAAAGCTTTGATGTAGGTATAAACAAGAATGAAAAATATTTAAATTCTATTCCGTTTTCTGGGTACCAGACATAACCCACCAAATTACAGATCTTACTCATCCAAACTAACAACCTTCAAATCATTTATAATTTCTATAAAAACCATAAACATTTAGGCTTATCGATACAATTAGGTTTGTCGATAAATGCACAATTGGTACCCAGCTAACGAGAGATTAGCTGGATACCAACATCTTTAAAAATGAAATGAAATTTTAACATCTTAGCCAATCACAAACCAGTATTTAATTTTTTCTCGTCGAACGTTGTGAAGAAGTTACCTGTGACGTCACATGCACAAGGTCCATATTATTCGTTATTGATAATTTCCGAAAAACTAGAAAGTAGAAAAATTCTGTCTTGGTATCTTACAAAAAATTTTGAAACCAAACCCGACACAAATTGATTGAAAAGGCAGCTACCGTTTACAGTTTCAAAATTTGAAATTTAGATTACCTTAATTTTTATTCAGTATAACTGTAAAAATTTAAATGCCCTTAATTCAGTGCTTACAACAATGTTACTTTCGATTTACTGTTAAACAGGAAAGTAAATTAAAATATTTTAATTGTATTTTGAGAGAACAATTTTGTGATAAGCATCTAGTAACACTGTTGCCACGTACTAGAAAGAAAAAAAACACAAGAATGTTTAATGTTTTACATCTTTATCAACTTAAATAGAATCTACGCTATGACATTAAGTATTTTAATTACTTTAATGCACACCATAAGATACCGAAAAGAAGAAAAAAATGAATCATAGTGTAAATGCAGCATTAGTTAAATGTATACATGAATAATATTGAAAAGCTGGTATTGGTAAAACTAATTTGAATGTCACATAAGACATACTTACGATATGAAAAAGCTTGTAACACCATGCCAACCATTTATTTAAATTCCGCAAAACTTTTTTTTATCTCTTTAATGGTATATACAATGAACAAAATGTTATCGTCACGAGATAATAATGTTTGGATTAGAGTTCATAAGAAGTAAGAACAAAAAGAAACTTTAAATAAACGATATCCTGATATTGTTGCTCAATTTTTGTCTACTAAATGGTTAAGTTGTAAAAAGTAAATACATTTTATTTAATTGGGGTACTTTCAAACTTTGTCAATAGTTAACGATGTTAACTGTAATTGAAGTAGACATTTCATTGCTTGAAAAATTAATAAAAACAAACTAATTAAAACATCATTAATGCAATTTTTTTTTTTACTTAATCGTATTTCAGTTTCTAAATTTTTCTGTCTTGAATTTAAATTACTGGCCTATTTTTAATGTTCTTAATAAACATAAATGTTTAATTTCTTTTATAATGTTATTTTTAACCATATAAATAACCTATGATAACCATACCCAAAATCTGCAACTGCCAACTCTTAGTCGGGAAAGTTATTAGAAAAATTTGGTTAGACTATTTTTTTAAGTAACCCCTTATCGCTATTGTTGCAAAACTGCGGAAATATATAGCTAATGTGACTAAAGACTAAAGAATAGGATGGTGATAAAAAGGTTAAATGTATACTTCTACACATTTTTGAGTAGTTCGTATACATATTTATAAAAGTTTGTAAAACATCAAATATATGCACGTGCATATGTATTTTTGAACATTTACACACCTAAAAATATGCAAATTACTTGTGTTTGTTTCCAATTTGTACATAAATTGAATACAGAAGTCTTAAGCATATAGAAAATTGTATAAAAGCTGGTGATAAGCTTATAAACCGAGAAGCTTTTTCACTCGACCAGCTTTTAAAACTCATACTTATAAAAAAATTCATCCAGGTATTAGTATTCGATTATCTGGGCCAATAAAATTCAACTTCAAGGAAAAAAAATAGGACCAACTTATGAAAGTTACCAAGAAGATCATGAACCAACTCCGATGACCAACTAAATGTATTCACGTAAATGTTGTTTTACGACATACATTGTCGAAATGCAAGAAAGCTGTACTTAAGGGATTATAGGCGTTATTCAACAAACTTCCCAGACCTCATTTGCAGTTCAAAACAAATAGGTTACAAAAATAAAGATCTTGTTTATTGTTCGAAAATTTAGCCTTTAAGATAAGGAGAGTAAGTATCTATTTACTAAAATAATCGTATTTTTCCTTTCTCTGAGCATGATTTATAGTAGTAATCGCTAGAGATCAATGATTAAATAGGTTAATTGAAATTTAGTGGATAGAGAACTGATACATCGATGCTTGCAAAACAAGTGAATTTAAACATAACTAAAACATATTTTATTTGATAATATATGAAAAAGAAAAGTAGCAAAAAAATCATCATTCTTAATATTATCAATAACTTAAAATATTTAGAGTGTAAAATTAGTTTTAGGGTCATACTCCCCAGCAGAATAATCTTATGTAGATTAAAAATAACTTAAATTGAAATTTGTTTAGCATTGCACTTTCGGAATAATGTCATTTTTATTTTTTTAACTAAATGTTGTGTCATAAATTTTACAACTTCAGAAACTCGAGAGGCTTCAATTGTCAAACATTACATTTGAAATCTCAAAGTAGTAGAGTTACCTTATTTTTAACTTTGAGGATAGCGTTTTACAAAAAAAAATTCTACAAATTACTTATCAACTTTGTTATACTTTGAACAATCCCTGTATATCCACCAAACTTACAAATTATACCTAAATAAATGTGAAAATATTACAAAAATATGCAAAAAAGAGCCATTTTATCAAAAGATTCCCTCAGTAAAAATTGTCAGGATTCGATATAAATAGACCACCATATTAATTACTCCGACTTCAAATAGTCAATACCCAGTTTATATATTTCTTGAATTTAGTCTTCATGACAAAAGCATGCATGGTTTTAGAGGATATGATGACGGTTTGAGATAGAATCTTTGTTTATCCTTTTGGATGATAAATGCGATGAGTGTAACGTGAATGATAGAACAAGACACGAAACCGCGAGTTTATTATCTTAACCTTTCAAAGCCAAGATTGTTTATTTTATATGCCAATGAAGGATCATATACTATTTTGAAAATAATTTTAGGGAATAATTGAAAAACTGGAATATATTTGATAAGAGTTCAATCACAGTTCAAAACTAAGGCTGTCTTTCAGAAGTTATGTCAAAAGTGACATTAATATATATAAACAATGAACTTCGCATGCAAAAGCGATGGAACAAATACTCTCATTTTATTTTATTTCGCAACACGTTGTTACGAATTTTCTTCGAGGAATGACGACACAGGATTACAAAAATAAATCCTTTTATTCTTCACAAGAATTGTACTATTCTTTCAACAGCAGTAGCAAATCGAGAACAATCTCGCATCAAAGCTTCTGTCGTCTCGACTCAACAGCAAAGTAAACACAAGCTTCTTGCTGTTTTAAAAAACAGCTGCTTTCCCAGCAACTCAAACTAAAACATCAACAGAGGTGGAACTGGTGGACCCTGATAACGATAACACAAGCCTTTTACAGGTTGACGGCGTTCTTTAAAATTCTAAAAATATTCAAAAAATCTTACCGTTGCTCTTGCTTTGAAGCTTGTATTTCCGACACTACTTGCAATTTTTAAATTAATAATTTTTAAAAAAATGTATAATTTAAAGTTATTTTAGAACTAAAATTCATCAGACATTTACATTGTATACAATTATTTACAAATTCAAAACTTCAAATTCAATTACGTACAAAAAAAAAATTGGTATTATTTAAAAACGATAAAGTACTACGTCAATAAGATATTTCGAAACATAAAAATCATTTTTACTTTGCCATTTGCGAATTAATTACTAGCCATATAATGAGATTTTTATTTGTATTGTTGATAATATGAGAAAACACTAGAAAATGTAAAACATTTAACTCCGATTATTTATATAAAACATTGAATGTATTGTTGAAACAAGACTGATTTTAACGTTAACCCATTATCATTCCCCTCTTCTGTTGTTTCTTTTCAAAGTAATTGGATAGCAGTTACTCTACTTGTAATGTTCTTGTTCACTACAAAAAAAATTTGGAAAACAAACTATTTTTCTCAAAAACATCCATAATGTACTTTTATGTATTGTATAACTGAAAGCTCATCATGATAGTTGATGATTAGCGAATCATGTTGATAATATTTTAAGCAATTTCAGATGGCGAGATCCAATTATCCAACGGAGGCAAAAAACAAAACCAGGAAATCACGCTTGCTGCTCATCTACGTCTCCATTACTCCATCTCAATGACGAAAAGACAAAACGTCTGCTCAAAATAAAAAGCTTTTAACACTTTTTTCTAGATTTTACAAATGATCTTTAAAAAATCTCAATTAATAGTTACGAAAAAATTAATTTTAATCGCTTTTTCAAACACAAACCAATACATGTATATAAATAATGAAGCAAAGTTTAAAATCGGGGAATAGTAAAATAAATTTCATTAATACCTCGACAAAAAAAAAAAAAAAACACCTTAAAGTAGACATGACTTGAAAAAAAATCAAAATTACATGTATTTTACGTGTATTTTCCAGAGCGATTAAAGACATTTTGAAACTATTCATGATTTTACCTAATAAATTCCCTAGTAATTGCAGAATTTTTTTTAAATATTTATTTTTCGACATTAACAGAAAATCGCAAATATTGTTATATTTTACTCTACAATTCCGGAAATTTTTAAATGTTATCTAGCACGACAATCACACAAAATTGAAAATATTTTTTATTTTACCCGACAATTACAGACTACCCCAATATTTCAGGTATACATGTCAACCCTAACCTGGCGTTGATAGTCGACCACGTGCATACCAGACAAAGCACGAGGCAGACCAAAGTTGTAACAAGAGCGTAAAAGCGTGCTCAGGCCGGATTATGACGTCATCCGGTACCATATGGATCGATATTTTTGATCGATAACTGAGGTTGCTACTCCTTCCTTTGTTATACTTCCTGAACGGATGTGAAGGAGAAAAGTGGAGGCATTATGAACGCAAATTTTTGGATAAGCGTTTCTCTGAGTAGTACTAAAGATGATGTACTTGTACTTTGCTCCAAACGGTTGGTTGTGTTTTATTGGCGCAAGAGCTTCTCAAGGGCTATACTACGCCAAACCAATGTTCAAAGCTTAAAAATTAAAAAGAGCATGGATAAAGGTTTAACAAAAAAACATTGTATACTATAAAAACTTAAAACTGTACAAATATTGAATCATGTTATAAAAACCAATTCCTTTTAAAAATTTAAAAAGATTCTTATGAGGTGATGACCCTAAAAGTAATGACAATGGTGGATGTGAAGCATTAAAAAAGCATACCAGTAAGATATCAAAATTGGGGCATTCTGTTAAAATATGAAAAACTGAAAAAATAATTCCGCAGGTATTGCATATAGGGGCATCTGCCAGCAGAAGATGCACATGAGTAAAACGAGTGTGGCCTATTCTTAAAAGCATCAGGAGCACTTTCCTTTTCCGGGTTGCTCCAAACGGCTTTTACAAGATTCGAAAAACTCCGATTTTATATTGTAGTCAGTCTTATTTAAATTACAAATTTATTATATATAACTACATATTTGTAGTATAATGAAAAACTACACAGTAGATGATGCATTCGTATGAATAAAATGTCCATATTTGTCCAAAATAATATTGACGAAATGCAGTTTTATGATGGGGAACCGCCAGGATTCTTTTTTCATGAGGTTACTGATGGCACATGAGAGGGTGCAAAGCGGTTCAATTATTGCTTAAACCTCGACTTTTCAATTGGACTTCCTAATCAAGGGGAAATATTAAGAAAAATTATATTCCCGTTACATTGAATACTTTGAAACGTATATCATACTCCTATTTTCATTTTCTCCACATTTTTAGTTCTCGAATTTAATAGGAGTGCGAGTGCACCCCCTAATCCTATGTGAATTTAACCCTCTAAAAACTTATTTTGTAGCCACACATTCAATATCTACTGGTATCACCATTTTAAAAAAGACCGTTTGTAACGCATCGCTTTTTACTTGAATCTTGTCATAAAAAGAAGATGGATTTCATGAAATGGTTTCGCGAATTTTCAATATAGTAAAATAGAAAACCAATCTAGCCACTAAAGGTAGCATACATAATTCGTTATACATTGGCTACACTTAAAAATGAACTAAAAATTAAACGCCTGAATAACAAGTTTGGCAAAATACCGATAAATTCAACAGTTGTATGCATACAGATGACATCGTCTATCTTCTGGCTACATTTTTGTTTTCTCAGCCGTGTTTTTTACAGCTCCCGTATTCCTCTGAGGTACATTATTTATAATTTAACGTTGGGTATCTGTCTGAACTTTAAAAATCGCTCTAACGGTCATGCGAGTATAGGCGTTAGTTCCAAATTACTGCTTACTATTCAAATAAAAAATCATTATTCAGATCGGCGATACGTTACACCTGGACACGCTGCATTTCGGAACATCAAAACTGTTTTATTCATAGCGTTATGCAAGTTAACGAATCAGACAAAGTGAGCTTGAAGTAAAACGTTACGGGTTAAGATAATGTTTTCAAAAGGTTAAGTGTTTTCAAATACAAAATCTTAATGTATGTGAAAATGCGTAAAATTTTTTATCGAATTGATACTAACGTATAAGCAAAAGTTAAATACAGACTAAAAAAAAAAGAATACAAAAAAAATGTGATCGAAAGTTGAAATATCCGAGATCTAGTTTTAAAGTTTTAAATGAAAAGTTTTGATCTTAAATAAAGAGCACGAAAAAAGTTTTATTAAGAAACTATAAGATCGATTTATAAAACAAGACATTCTGGTGATATAGCAGGGATTTCTATTCAACAATATATGAGAAATCAAACACAGTAATTTTAGATGTAAACTATTCTTGAGAAAATACTCTTTTGTTTTATATAGAATGCTAGTATAACTTCTGAATTTGAAGAAACTAAAAATGGGTACTTATTAAATAGATCCGAATCAGAGTTTTAAAATTTTTCTTCAAAATTATATTTTTAACTAATTAAACATTTATGCTTTTGATATTTCCAATCAGATTATTTTATTAAAATCATAACGATTTCATTTTACAGCAAAAGCATTGTAATATTTCTTAAAATACAAAATTGCCTACAATAGCCAACATTTGAACTTAAGTTTTTTGCTTATTTAAAACACTTGGAAATCGCATTTAAATTATTTTAAAATTAAAAATTCAATGAATTGCATTTATGGAAATATTAAACAAAACAATTCAAACTTCAAAAGAAATCCAATAAAAATTTTATAAAGTCGACTCACCTGGTCTACTCATCTCAAGATAGTTTCTTCAAGCTAAATATTTTCCTTTAAAAACCTTTTATTTCTGAAGCGATCCTATAACTCTTAATGGGCTTATGGTCGAAAACCAGTCTTCCACGTGTTGTCTGGTTCTGCACAGGTTAGTAGCTTTTTTTCCCCTTCTCTCTTTCAAAAGTTTTATGCAATGAAAATAAAATCCCCCCAAGGGTACCTGTTCTCACGACGGCATTGTGACGACTGGCATCAACACATGACACATGACTGCGTCCCGTTAGGCTTGGCGGGATGCCGGATTCAGTGAGTGCGCCAAGCTTCATGGCGCCAAATTCCCACAAATTTCATTCATGAAAAGGAGAGTTGACAAGTTATTTAGGAAGGTGTGGGAACTTATTTGAGAATTTGATTAAAATTAGAAGGATTACGAGATTGTTAAGAAATAGCCCGAGGAAACCTTTCTGACCAAATAGAAAATGTAGGTCCTCTATATTTATTTGTTTAATATTTTTATTATTATAATGATTTATTTTGTGCACGTACTTTATACCTTTTCTACGTAGACGCCAACCCGTCAAGTATACTATTTCTATGTGTTACTGCTGAGTTGCGAGATACGGATTCATCTCTGAACAGTGGCGGATATCGGGTGCCAGAAGTGAAGAGGGGGGGGGGGGTCAATCACTAAAAGTGAGACGAGCGACAAACTATTTTTTGCTGTCAAAATTATAAAACTTTAAAAAGTAGGTGGCGGTTGTTTCCCCCCTTCTCATTGCAACGGATTCTTAGTCAAAATAAGCGAATAGCATGCGCAATATTTCTCGGTAATGAAGTTCGTTAGGAGCTCTGTAATTTCCAACGTCAAAAAACGAGTGCATACGATGGCGATTGAGATAAATAATCTCCACCAGTTCTCGGGATACTTAACGGGAGTTTTCTGTGTTTCCCCCGATTCGAGAAAGTTTCCCTTCGAAAGACCTCCAATAAAGCATTCCCTTTGAAACACTTCAAATCTAACGTCCTCACAGACCTCACTTTTCACGTGATGGCTTAAATAGTGTGCTAGCTGAGGTACCGACCTCGTCATCGGACATACAAAATTTCAACAAAGATACCTTGTGACTGTCGTAAACAGTTGTAGCAGTAAATACTTGAATACCCTATTTGTTGAACTGATCAAACTTCTTTTTATAGGTACTTATAGCCCTCGTGTTGCTGACGGCGCCAGATAATCTGAAAACAACCAACCAACCAACTTTTTATAGGTACATAGTCGACGCGCTAAAAATATTAGACTATCGTCACATAGCTAATAGCTCGCTTTTTTCACCTCTGGTATAAAAATAGAATGGAAAAATTAAACGCACAAGTTAGCTTCTACACTATTTTAGTAAGAAAGAAGGTTATACAAGGTGTTATAGAAGTATATTTCAGAAATGAATATGGAGGTCAGGAACTCGATCACAAGAAATAAGCATGTCATCCAACCCAGATATGCAAGAGGGTGCTGCATTTGAGGGTTAGAAAGGTAATCAGGATTAAGCGATGGGAAGCATCATTGGGTGTTTCAACAGCAGATTGCACGATGCAAGTTTTTGTAGATTCCTATTTCAATAATAGTAATAAAAATAAAATATATTATTGTTATGTTTGGTTTATCTTGGGTGTTTCTGTCTTCGTGAGTATGAAGAGTTGCGCATGCGACAATATGCTCATAAATGGTTTTTATTTATTCTTGCATTTTTGACCTCCCATGCACATTTCGAAAAATAATGACTGATAATTTATTATTCGTTTTAGAGGCCCACAAAATTTTCCAAAAAATAGGGAACTCTCTATCAAGCTTTTAGCAAAAGTTTATCAGTGCGTGCAACTTCAGATCCAGCGATGATTCAGACTCAAGAAAATAAAAGCAGATCTCATTCCAAAACAGCACTAAACCTCCAATCGACTAAAATTTCCCGTCTCGGAGACTTATATATCCTCACGTGCAAACTTTCCCTAAAATCCAGGGCAATCGATCTGATGATCAGCACGTGCTGAAAACGTCTCGAAAATTTCTGATTGACTCGGATGTTGTCAATGTTTTCAAGCTGGTATTTTCACTGATAAATACATTTATGAAAGTAGAAATTTAAGAAATATATACATTATTTACAATTATATACAGAAAACTTGCTTAAAGTTTAATACTGAACCACCCAGTGCAAAGAATTTGTCCGTCTGCCATTATAGGATCAACATTCACAACCAAAACTACAAATGTTACATTCACGTGCTATATATCAAATGAAAGATTCTTTCAATGCAAGAAAAGATCCTTCATATTCGATTTGGTGTACAAAATATAGATATCGCCCATTGGACCGGAAAACAATAATTTCGTCATAATTGCTTAAGTGCAGATGATGCTACCTCCAATAAAAAAATTAGGTTTTTCAACAATTTGCCAAAGAACGACTTATACAATTTTGATAAAAAAAAAGGAAAAGAAAAGCGCTCTGGTAATGACTTTTCAGTTGTTCTCAATACTCCCACCACTGAAATTTCCATAAAAATGCAACACTTTGAAAAGCCATTTTTAATTTAATCCTAAAGATAAAGATTCTTCCCAACATGTGTTTATTTTTAGAGCTATATACATTTTTCACGTGGTAACTAAGCCGACCAAACGGTATAGTGGTTAGCGTGCTAGCTTCTAGGCCGCGAGGTTGCGGGTTCGAGTCCCGTGTTAGGCATGGGTGTTTGTAAATGTATGCTGGCTTGTCTAATGACGAATGTTTCGGCGCATTATAGCCCTTGTGTTGCTGACGGCGCCAGATAATCTGAATACAACCAACCAACCAACCACGTGGTAACTAAAGTATAATCTGACTTTTAAAACATGAATTTGCATTTATATTGAATCCAAAACATAGCTAAATAGCTTTAGCTACATAAGTTACCAATACTTTTTCAATTGAAACAATAAACATCAATCCCTGGGAAGAGAAACAATGAACATAAATGTTTGAGTGTTTGATAACCATGGAATTAAACGCAAAACTATTATAATTTTTACTATTCTTCCGAAATGTTAAAAAACCCTTACATTGTCGTCTTCCTAAAATTTATTTAAAAAAAGAACTCTGAACATTTTAAATTTCGTTTGCAAGCATTCGTGAGACAAGCTTACTTGAGCTCATTAAATAAGCTGCAACGATATGTGAACCGGTTTTACTTCGCCCTGATTGGCTGATTGGAACGATGTGCGGCCGATTCGTTAAAACTCTTATAGTATCCGTGGTCAGAAAAGTAAAATAATAGTTAAAATTTAAACTTAAAAATGCTTATTTTCTTTTCGTTATCGACATATATTTAAGCTTAATACAAAACTATGTGCGCAGGTTATCAATATTTCTATACTAAACTTCAACTTAACTAGACATCACTTAGACGGTAGATCGTGACATTGCTCATAGGTATTTAATCCATTTTGGCGGAGTGAAAGCATAATGTTCGCCAAACCACAACCCTATAGAGAACAAAAGGGTATAAGTTTTGGCGAGAATTATGTCTTCACTCCGCCAAAATGGATTAAATACCTACGAGCACTGTGACGATCTACCGTCTAAGTGATGTCTAGTTAAGTTGAAGTTTAGTATATAAAGGCTGTAATTTCTTCGGAACTATATCTTTACGTGAAAGAATCCATTCCACAGAGTATATACTCAAAGCTCAAGTAATGTTGTCCCTAGGTATAGAGAGTGCACTTACATCCCCCCCCCCCCCCACCTGTCGTTAAAAAATAAAATGGTCAAACCCATACGAAAAAAATAAGCACAATATGGTTTTTAAGTTATATACTTGAACAGAAAATTAAGCCACAAATATAAAATATTTCTGCAAGAAATCCGTTATTTAAGATCTAAGTTTGAATAAAAACTGCAGAGGCATTACACTCTCCTGAATGCGAACAGCACTCATCCTCAAATAATCTTGCCGGTACAATAGAAACATTTGTTAAAGAGATCTTTTACAGCGACAGTCACAGTCCCAATTCAACTTGTTTATTTACTAAAATATTGAAATCAGTTCGGGTTCTTTTGGATCCCTCTGAAAAATTTAATTTTTTTCACTTTCAATTTTACCAACTTGACGAATATTTTTAATTTAAAAAGCGTCAAGTTGGGTTTCCCCCCCCCCCCCCCCAACTTTTACCAATTTTTATCTCCTACTTAGAAAATTCATATAAATGGAGATATTCTTGCCAGTTTCTTTTTATGTTGCGTTCTTTTGTTAGCGATACTTAAAACCGTATTTACTATATTGGAAGTGGCTTTTTAGCAACAATGATTTGTCAAATCCATTTAAAAGCACAAAGAACTAGAAAATAGCCATTGGGTTATGGATTTGACGATTTTTTTATTTTTTTTAAATAAATTTTCAAAGCACTGTAAACCAGAGTGGGTGATCTGTGTTTCTAGTTTCTACGAAACAAATGTAGTAAAGACCAGTTAATAAGGGTCTGCTCTATAGCAGATGTCAATTTTCCTAACTAACAATATCAACGGAGGTATAAAAGACCAGACCACTCAGACGACCTATATCAAAACTGATTCGTAAGTATTGTAAATTGCGATCAAAGTTTTCAACTTTAAACTGTGGCTTTTGATCAGTTTGCAAGTTTAATACAATTTCTAAATATCAGTTTGAAAATTTCGGTGATATGAGTAAGAGTACGAAAATGCGCACTTGGAATGATTGAAAATTTGATCGTCGCGTCGGGGAGCGTACTATAATGGAAAATATATGGAATAGCTGTATTTTGCCTACAATTTGTGACCAGTTTCACATACAGCAAGCAAATAACAAGAAATAATTTCTTATTTTTATCGAAAGTGACTTCCAATGCACGTAATTAGCTTTTGGAATAATTTTTTTTTAGAACGTGACCTACAATATACGTGATGAATGAAATTTTAATCAAAAGCAATAACATTTTGCTTATTATAAACAGAATGTTAAAGTTTTAAACACTAGAGTGGAAAGAATAGGATTTATCAGTAGGGGATTGGTTTCAATGAACACGGATATTAGGGGCCTTAGTTCCACAGAGGGGTGAGGATTAGATCTTTTATAATTTTTTTTTTTTTTTTAAACATGGTGAAGGTGGTGGTTGTAGGAATTGGTTTCACTGGGAGATTATATTTTAAGGGTTATATTAGGGTTTTTCTCGAAAGGAGGTTGGGAGTTAAGGGGTGATTTTGTATAAATTATACTTGTTGTATTACTGGGGAACAGGTTAAAAAAATTGTTTATCGGATTACGAATTCAAACACAAATGTTTCTCGGAGGGAGGGGAAGGGTTATGTTATTGTATTAAAGGATTCTTGTGAAGGTTCTATCAATGGAGCTTTATGTAGCAATCGAGGAACCTTTTAGCGAGTGAAGTGTCAAAAGCTAGGACTTGTACAAATTGACGGGTTATCACTTAATAAGAAAGGCACATATAATTGATTAATTAATAAGAAAGTCATACATTTTGTTTTGTACGACTTCCATTTTTTCTTTACCTATTTTGAATAAATAATTTTTAATCGCACTCTTTCACTATTTTTTCAAAATAACATTTGTATTTTTGAGGAATGCATGTTTTTGAAATAATAGATTTGTCATGACATTTTATTCACTCTTTGCTTAGATAGCATTTGACATTTTTTAGAATCAGTGTTTAAGCTTGAGTACAAAATTTCTTAAGCAAAAAAGCTGCAATCACAATTTTCATTTTAGCAAAATGCTAAAATAATTACGAACTCCATCCCTCGTGATGTTTAATTTAATACAATTAAAACACTTTTTATTATTAAATCATTATAAATTTTATATATAAGTCTATTTTATACCAAATATCAACTGGACAAATATATTTCACTCTCCAGCTTACTTCTTCTTTTAGGACGATGACTAACCTTGAGATAACAAAAATGGTGATTTTGCAAATGTTGTGTCAAAACGTTTCAAAAGAACTAAACCACACTTTATAATTTTAGAAAGTTCTTAAACATTTTCCTAACAAACCGTATATGTTACAGCTTATTCCCTGTATAGAATGCCTAGCTATTTTCTAGGCAACGTATACAATAATTGTCTAATTTCATACTTTGCCTAAGAACGCCCGGCATTCATACATTGCTGGTGATATATAAGGTTCAAAATAAAATAAAAAACTTGAGGTGTTACAATAAACATGGGTGTCCACAGAAAATCTATTTTGAAATTCCCTGATATTTCCCTGTAATACCCAATTTTTCCCCTGATTATAAATTATCAACAAAAATCTATATATAATAAACTTCCAAGTAAAAAAAAACATTCAAACCTACCATCATAAAAAAATACGAAGCATTACAGTTTATTTTTACACCTTTATGACACAAACACAAAATTGCTCCATTTAGTGTAGTGTACCTGTACAGTGTGTGTACGTGCATTTATACCTTAAAATCACACTCTTTTCATTGCTTACAGTTTAATCTCAAGAAAAGAGGTCTTCAGTATTAAATTTCAGATTTAATAAATTATTTTCTAACTAAAACTTTAAAAATAAAGATCATCAATAAAATGTCAAAGTGGATGAAACACATTCAACAAATACTCTATCTATATTATATTAACTATTTTTGTTTTTTAATACTTGAAATTTCAATAAAAAATTTCAAAAATCAGTAATTACTTTAAAAAACTTTTCGTAATATAAATGTTTTATTTTTATATTTTAAGCAACAAATAAAATTGGTAAAAAATTAAATATCAATTTGTGTATCTTAAAAAATGTCTTCAAATGTGGTTGGATTGGGGAAGTTACACCATTTTAATTTTCTTTTCAGTTTGCATAATTTCACTGTCCAAATTGTTCTATTTCATCATTTGCAATTTTCTTTTTTTCATTTGTTTAAGTTCAGCTGCAGTCACTGTTTAGGTACAATACCCAAGCAAAATTTTTACAAAATGAACAAATTTTCACAAATCAATTTTAAACCATTATATAAAAACTAGGGGTGTGGAACGTCGCACAACTTTCAATTAGACTCTAATACTGATGCCAATTTGTATCATTTACCGTTTTTATAATTTCATTATTCATTTAGAAAAAATGGACAGTTTGGCGTGATTTTTTACCTTGACGATATACTTTTCAATAATTCTTATATTATTCTTTATTATAAGTGAAACTGAGGAGAGGAGAAAAAATGATCGTTGATGAGGTATATGCTCAAGGAAATAGAACTCTGTTAAAGGCATTCTTTTTTCAACTTTTTAAGCCATTAAAGCATTTTTCCGGAAATTTCGGAGGTGGCGATGTTTACAACACAAGAGGCATTGCCACAGCGATTTTTGACAAAATCGTTAAGCTGTTTTTTAGTAATTACTGAAAAACATGATTTTTTCAATGGTGGGTTCATGTGCCATCACAAACACGCCCACCAAATTTGAACATCGTAGGTCAATTTGTTAGGGAGTTATGATGACCCACACACAGACAGACGTTTTTTTCTAGAACATATTTTTGAGATCAGGATGTTAAAAAACGTTGAGAAATGCAAAAAAAAATTGATTTTTTTTTTAACCGAATTATATACTTTCATCCCTATGTAATACAAATGGGTAATTGAAAGTAAAAATTGATTTAATTTTTAAACTATTGCTTGTATCTATAGTTAAAATGTAAAACTATTTTTCAAGCTAAAATAAACAATTTTACATACATACAATAGCAGTTTAAATTAGGATATACATAAAAATTGGGCACTTGGGAAAAATTTCTTGCATAAAATTAAGTTAAAATTCAAATCATTCTTCACCGATTCAAACCAGACGATGAAACCGATCCTCACATATACACTAATCACCGACATAGCGGCTATCACATCAGCGGAAGCCTACGCGAATGACACCAAAACGGCGTCGCAAATCTCGGAAATAGCTTCTAATAATACGGCTTATACCTAAGTGAAAATTACCACTAATCCAACGTAAATATCGGCGATCATAACGGAGCAAATCTAGGCAATAACATCAAGACAGATTTTATGATATAAGATTTTAGAAATGAACGAAATTTCAGCCAAAGAGCCGAAATCCGTGTTTCAGCACAGCTGTGCCATGCCTGACAGGTTCAATCCTTAAAATAGCGTCAGTGACTATTACGTCGTAACACCCCATGAAAATGAGCATCACGCCAGAACGTAATTCACGACGATAGTGCTCACCATAACCACGAAAATAACGGCAATTTCATCGTTGTAACGCTCAGAAAAATGGCCATCACATGCAAACATAAATAATGCCGATAGAGGCTATCACATTAGAGAAAAACGAGGGCAAAAGCGGTGGTTGGGGAAGTCGGAAAGTATGCAGGTTCAGTGATTGTCAGGAAATTTTAATGCGAGAAGTTGTTGTCGGTCTAGCGGTTCGATTTTTTGCAGTTTTTTTAAACTTTTTTTTATAAATTGTTTTTGATATTTTTGGAAAATTCCACCGATTCCTTTTTGACAAAATCCCTGATAATACCCTGATTTTACTCTAAATGATGTCGACAACCCAGATTTTTCCCGATCTGTGAACACCCTGAATAAATGTTCCAAAGGACATTCTCTTTCGTGAATACAAAAGCGTGGTTCGTTTTACCAGAATTTGTGAGATTCAGCAGAGCATGGCAGTATTGGTGTTAGAAATGTTTATTGCGAAGTTCGTTTTCAGTTCATCAGCATTCGTGTGGATATTCGGCGAACGCAAGTTTAGAAACCCCATTTAACAACATTCTGATTTTTTATAGAATTTAAAGAAATGTCGATCACGATGTAAAGAGGATCATGAATACACTGGTTTGCGGGGGCAAAAATGGCGAAACTATTCAATAAAATCGAGTTTGAATGAGTTGAATTAAAACCAATAGCCAAATATGTCATAACTTGCCAAACAAGACGCTGGTAACCCACTGCTCATTTAACCCTGGATAACTAAACTTAAATCTGTATTTTTCTGTAACTAATCATTCGACTCGTCGACTACGAATTAAAAACAAGTATATTTTTATATTTCCTTTACAAATTAGTGTATCTTAAAAGCGGTATAATATTTCAATTAAAAAAAATAGAAAGACATGATAAAAAAAAAATAGCGTTTGCATTCTTAGAAATATTAAAAATGCAAAGGGAAAATTCGAATTCGCAAACCTGGTATTAGGGACGTTGGTGTTAAAAGAATATTTAGTTATCTAGGGGTTTTAATGAGAAAGGGTGCAGACAATGCGACTTCTTTGGTGAAGTTCTACTTGCATCTTTTAAAAGTGAGCCAAGTTGACTTCCTCTGTGTCGTCATTGAAAATTAAAGAGCGGCGAGTTACCAAATAAAAATAAAAATGCTCATTATTTGGAAAGTTATGACATATTTGGCAATCGGATTTAGTTCAACCCATTCAAAGTCGATTTTTTAATTATTTCGCCTATTTTTGTTCTGGCAGTATTCATGATCAACCAGAATTTCTCTACATTCGATACAATATTCGGAATCGATGTTCGATGGCGTACCTAAACTTGCAGTCACCTCTCGAACTATCAGTTTATCATCATCCAAAATGGAGAGCTTATCGGGTCTTTTCTTGACAGATGCAGTAGTCATGAAATGTTGAATTGTGTTACCGTTAAATTTTTGAGTACTGCAGCATCAAGATATTTTTTTGCGAAACTCTTCGGCCCAATATGACCTTTGAATAAAATAACACTTCAAAATATTCGCTGTTCCTGACTAAACACTATGCCACCGGCTTGAATAAAAAATAATTCACACAAAGTCTCTGGGCACGAGATCACCGATAGCGATTGAAATACATTCGAAAAAATTGCAAACCATTAAACATTAATGTGCGCCACTTTAAACTCATGCAATACAAAGAAATTATTATGATTTTTAGTATTAACTAGTACCTTTTATGAGTTGAAATGAAATAACATTTTCCCAATCATTGCATTTTAATCTGTTTCTTCCACCCCTTGCCATCAAATGTCAATAAACATTTTTCAGAATTCTTCCTTAGGCTGTATTTCGATGAAATAAGCTATCAAGAGTTTGCTTAATGATTGATCAGATAGTAGAGATAAAGCTGTAAAAACCAAACATGGAAAATTATATTAGAATTGTTTATTTATGTTTATTTTTATCCAGACTTAATTTACTGAGTTTTAAGATGTATTTTATTTTCAATGGTTACATTAGCTCAGTTATAAAGTAGGCAAAGTAACTATTGCTACTTATATTGCTATCATTTATTATTCTGAAAATAGCTTTAAGTTCATTGCCATTTTATAGAAAGTAATATTTACATGTTATGTGTTAACCCATAACAGCAGGTAGTTAGTAAAGATTTGCCATAAAGAGTCAAGACAAAGAAACTTCAAAGATTTGTCTTAAATTCGCCTGAAGGAGTATTTCTATATTAAAACAGCAATAAACTGATATATAAAACTGTCCAATAAAAGTGTAATAGAGTTTTAAATATTTATTTTAAAAACACACATCAAAAAGATTCATTATATGTTATGTACAGAAAATGGAGGGACTAGAAGATAATTAGCTTTTTGATACACTTAAATAACATACTAAGTATAAAAAGTAAATCTTTAAAGTGTTCACCCTCAATTTTGAAACATAGTCATTCATATTCCTCTCACAACATTCAAGTAATTTAAATGACATTTTAATACTTTAATTTAAAAGTGAAAAAATAATACTGAATTTCTATTTTAGAAATACATGAATGAGTATGTTTGATAGCACTTACATATAAGATACAGAAGCAACTCCAAACTATTATACTTTCTAGTAGGCTCAAACATAAAAAAAATGAATAAAAAAGTTCATTACCCAATGAAGCAAGAAGGATGTTAACTTTTCTTGTGCAAAGAAATATGCATGCAAAACACCCAAACTTTTTTTTTATAAAAAATCCGCTTAAAGCACAAATCACTACAAAGTGATCATTTTAATAACTCAAAATATACATAAATTTTTTTTTAAAAAATCATCCTTCAAAGCCAACAGTAAAATAATTTCAAATTAGCAGAATAACAAACGTATAAAAATGTTAAACAATTTATAAAGTAAAAAATCAAAACTTGTAGTAATACTTTCTATATAATGTTAAACAAAACATAATACATTACACTCCTCTGTGTGATGCTATACAAAACCTTTTTGAGCATGAAAGATTTCACATTAGAAAGGTGGAAAGACTCACATTATCATTAACAGTCGTAACCTAGGTGCTACATATTTCATAATTACTTTGAAGAAAATGACTAAAGACTAGTTTGCTAACAGAAATTGGTATAATCTTTCTAGAAAAAATGGTAGGATGAATCCCATAAACTAAGAATATATCTCATGAGCTGACAAAAATATGAAGCATATTCAAACATTTTACAAAGAAAAATGTTGAGATAGTTAAACTCAGTTAGCATTACCAATAGTGAATAAGAAAGTCAGCTACAATTCTGTTGCAGGTGAAGGTACCAAGAGTGGACCAAACAGTTAAAACTCAAGATCACTATAAAAAGCTTTCATATAATGCCAAATTAAGTGAAAAGCCTTTTTTCCTGGCAACCTTGCCTCATTCTTCCTCACTCGTTTCACGAGAGAATGGGCTTTCTAATCCACAACAACCAATCTAGCTCTTTGTGAACTTGGGTTAAACTTAGTAGCATCATTATGAGTAAATTTATGTTTTTGACAGCTTAATAATAGTTTTATTATCAATTACTTATAATTATGTGCATATTTATAATTATGCTCAAATTGCCACGATAAAATGCGTTAACTTTATTTCATGATGTACGAAAGTTTTGTCAACTTTTTGAGAAACTCCTTCAGCAGAATCATGGCTGACATTTCAATCCATAATTAGCAATTTTAAATATGAAATGAAATTTTTCTTAATGAAATCACTTTTATTTTTTGCTAGATAGTACTATTATTCCAATGAATGGAATGTGCAGTAACAAAGTTACAACTTACCATTTTGAAAATGCTTTTGTAGTCATTCATTACAATCAATATAATCATATACATACAAAGATGCAGATAATAAAAATTTGAAGTGGTACTTTGATGTCAAAGATTTATATATCATTAGAAAAATAAAAACACATACAATTTAGACATGAGAATGCATGTTACTAATAAATAATTTTAAACAAAAACTTCAAGAAGGTACTTTGAAATAAGATTTGCTTTACCCAACACGATATACACAAACTATTGAAATGTAAAACATACATAGGCATCTATTAATTATTATTAAGTCTTGTATTAGCCACGTAGAAATAAAGAAACCTTTTTGGTAAAAGCAATCAGTCATGAAAAACTATTTTATAATACCTTTTTACACAAATACTATAATAGTAACCAAACTAAAATATTAGTAAGCAAACTAACACACTGTTGATCAAACTAATATGCTAGCAACCATATTAATAGTAGTAATGAAAATTCACTTTTAAATGGAAGATGATTTACTTCTTGAAGATAAATACAACTATTAATAGATTGAAATAATTATTAATAGTACATTTAGATATTAAAAACTTTTATTTTACTACAGCTATAAATAAAATGCTTGCTTGAATATTAGTTTACAGCAATCTTAGCAAAATTTAAGAAAATATAATTCATCAAAAATACAAACAAGCAGTTTATTTGAGTTTTAACATCATCCTGCAAGAAAAGTTTTCTCAAATTTTCAAGATACAGTTTATTATAAGAAATTTTCATTCAATATGCAATAGAATTTAGTGGCTTGCAAGAGAGTCATATTAACTTTCAAGAGTTAATTAAAATATACTTATTTAGATTAGATCTTGGATCCAATGAGTAATTGAATAGAATCCAAACAAACAGAAATGTTTAACAAGAGTTGAGTAGAGCTTGTGAAAAATCACTTGTAAGTGAAGTGAAGTTAAGTAGTTAAAGTTGAATTAACTGATGATATTTTTAAGTTAAGAAGCGTTCATCAACAAGGGCTTTTCGGACCAAATTGCGCCTTCCAGCACTTCTTCTTAATCCCTGAATAGCCTAAGAGACATTAAATGGTTTAAAACTAGGATAAAAAATAAATATTACAAAGGGAAGGAGATATGCATTACATGAAAATATAAAAATTGTATGATACATTTTCTGCATGTTTTTGCTTAATAATAAATAGGTCTCACATTTCAGGTTGAGTAATTTTTAAAATATTAATTTAAAAAAATAGTTCAGTAAACTACTCTATTTACCTGTTAAATAGGTTAACCTATTAAACACATTACGGTTAATCTCCATGAAAAAAAAATGTTCTGCCTATTGAAATAGTCTTTCGTCCAGATCATCGAAAAATGTCATCATGCCCAGAAGACTACTTCAATGGGCATGACAAAGCATGTTGTCATAACTAGAAGACTACTTCAATGGGCATGACGAAATATTTTGTCAAGATTTGGACAAAAGACTATTTAAATGGGCATAAAAAATTTTGTTACAGAGATTAACCGTAATATGTTTATGTACCTAATGTTTACCGTACCTAATTAACCGTAATATGTTTATGTACCGTAATATGTTATGTTTATGTTTTAACATATGTACCTAATGTGTTTAAATAATGAATATGTAATGCATTATGTTTTATGTACTTCTTATCTATTAAACCCTACCATGGTCATATTGAAACGAGTTAAATAAAAGTTTGTCCCTGATTAAAAGGTTAAAAAAAAAAAAAAAAAATAGAAAATGAGTTACTAACTTCAAAATAAACCAGAACTAAAGTATAAAGTTTTAATAGTAAATTTTCTTATAAATACCTTTAAGGGTTTTAGAAATAAAAAGAAATATTTTTAAAAGTTAAATAACTTATACAAAGAGAATACATAATGACATTTAATTATAAAAAGTATTATGAAAATATCAAACACGAATATTTTTTAATAAAACTACTCACCTTAGCTATGATGAAGGTGAGAATAGATGCCAGGACGTAATCTGATGATGCAATATTAATAATGCTGAAAAGAAGCACATCAAACAACAGCAAAACAGCTTCATTTCCATAAAACAGAACAGAGGAAAATGAGCGGCCATCATCTGAAAAAGTCAATAAGTAAAAGTATGAATATTATTTTGCTAGTTTTAAATGTTATTTTTAACACATATATTACAAGAATATATTATTTATACACTTGACATACATGTTTATTTAAAAAAAAAGAAAAGTAGAAGTATAATACTTCAATCACAGCAAGGAATTCAGAAATATTTTTTGAATTTTAATAACCGACTAACCATTATAAAAATAACCACGATCAGCGACTTCGTAACACTCTATATCAAAAAGATATTCCAATAAAACTCTGTCCTTCACAATATAATCAAGATCTTTAAATGACTGAAAAAAAGGGAAACATAATAAGATTATTCATTGTGCAATATAACATTAAGTATTTTTCTACAATTTATTCTATTGTGTTTTATTCTGTTTTGTCTCTGTATTATTCTGTTTCTAAACAATAAAATTGAAAATTAGTTATCCTAGAGCTATTTAAAAAAAAAAAAATCAAAGTATCGAAGTAAGCAACGTAAAATATCAAAAGCAAAATGTGGTTGTTGTTTTTGTTCAATGAACAATTTTAACATTGAGCTTAACAGAAAAATTCCTTGTGATTTAAATATTTAGACACAGTAGAATACTTTAAAACGGCATTCCAAGTTATACTCTTTTAGTTACAGAGTAAAACAGCATAAAAAAAATTACAGTTACAAAAAAAATCCAGAAACAGAGGAAAATATGTCAAACTAGTACTACTATTAATTGCAAAAAAAAAAAAAAAAAAAAAAATCAATATATTTATTCTGTCATCAATAGACTTAATACAAATTTTAAGATATTGTAAAATATAATTTGTAATAATGTAAAGTGAGTTAAGAATTATTTTTGCAGAACTTATCATCAGACACTTTTTTTTTCTAAGAGAAAAAACAAATTAAGGAGGAAAACTTTAATAATAGTGTTCAAGCTAATAATACTTTCATGGCCATAGCTTTCAAACAACCGAGAAAGCAATATTCTTACTTACATGATCAATGAAACCAGATAGGAACTTATTGAGCATATAGTGAGTATTTGCTACTCGATCGATATCGACTTTGGCTAGGCGGCCACCAACTATAAAAAAAGAGATGAGTTAACGATACTTTTTAATACAAATTTCAATAAATATGTCTAAATAACAAAGTTATTTAATTTTATATACAAAATTAGCTATATTTACGTACCTCCCTGCATTCTATCAGCAGCTTGTGAATACTGTAGGAGAAAAATTCATGAGATTTTTCTTGTAAAAGTTTAACAAAAAATTCTATAAGCATAATATAGTTATATATTTGAAGTTTACTTACAGAGGTTAAAGGAACGAGAAGCCTCAAGAACTGATCATGGACACCTGAAGGTAAGAGAATTTGAAAAGTTTGCTGGTCAGTGTCGGGTAAGAGACCTCGATGACCACACAAATCTTCCTAAATAGAATAAAAAAACTTTTAAAGGTTAACTATGATAAGGATCATATGACTCATTGAAATAAAACTAAGCATTTTTTTAACCTAATAAAATATCTTTTAGTTGAAGGCTAGAAGATGTTTATTTTTAACTAAACCATGTTATTTTTTCTTGATAAATCAACAATAAGACACATAACAGTATTTTTTATACATGCAGATAGGCACTAACTCATGAATTAATTTTATATGGGTAACAGGGATATAGAAGTATTGAGTACAAAAATTGATTTTTAATACCTCTTCTTTTGTAATATCACATAGAATTTCTAAAAGGTATGTTCCTCTACGAGAAACTTTGAAAGTGTAACAAATAAGGTTAAACACGATTCATTTCAATTTTTCAAAGCAAAGTTTACCCTCAAAATAAAATCACAAAATCACCTAGTATCCTATAAGAGACAAATAGGTTTTAGGTGGTAAATATGCTTGTAAGTAACATTTTCAGACATTCCTTTGCAAGCAAAATAAATGTTGTATTTGTGGTGTATGAGGAGATTATAACAATCACAATACTAAACATAATTGTGTAATATTGCCCTGGTACGTCCCTAAAATTTCTCTTTTATTTAACTAAAAATGCAATGCAAAATATACATAACACTTGCCTCTTCTTTTCTTAGAAATTCGTGCATTTCTTTCATATTTACATCAGCTTTACCATGAGTTGAGCGTCCATGAATATAGTAACCAAATCTTTTTGTAACAAGTATAAATACGCTTACCTAGAAAGAAAAACAACAAAGCTAATAAATATATTTTTAATTGTGAGAGTATAATTTTTTCAGTTAACATGAAAATTATAATTTTTAAAGGGTACTCTTGCTTTGTTTTACTTACATTACTAACTGAGCATAGGTCAACATACTGCTGTAACTTATCCTCTACAAACCGTTCATAGAGTCCTCTTCTCGTAATGACCTGTAGAAACAAAATATAAATTTTCATTAATTTTTAAAACAATTTATAGTAAAATTCTTACAATAATATTAATAATAAAAAAAAAAAAATTGAGTAAGAAAACTGTTAGAAATTACTGCATAATATTTTAATGCTCATATTATTTAAGTATTATCTCAATATTACTCAATAAATATTATTTGTACAAGTAAAATGCAATTACTCACTAACCTGTAAGAGGGCAATGAATAAGTACACAGTAGCACCAAGAGCAAATCTACAGCAAGTACTGTAAGGCACATACTTTTGAACATCTGTGATTGGCAAGTTCAAATCTAGAGCAGCTAAAGCAGAGCTTTCAAAACCTAGTACCTAGAAATATGACGAAAATATCATAAAATATGTAAAAACACCCATGATAAGGAACAAACTTGAATGCTAAATAATTTATCAAAAGACTTTTTTAATTAAGACATTTAAGTATTATCTACAAAATAGACTAAAAATAAGATAACATGAAAAAGAACTTTAAATTAAGAAAATTCTATGGAAAATTAACTACCTATAAAAGCAGAAATTAATTACTAATGAAACTTAACATTAAACTAAAATAAGGTTTTAAATGTAGAATGCATAATTTAAAACTATAACTTTGGTAAAAGTTATTTAAAATCAAAATTGTACCACAAGTACTTAAAATTATGTCATTTCAAAAATTAAATAATAGCATAATCATATAATATTATATAATGATTAAGTAAGTTACATACTTTTATCTAATAACCTAAATTATAGTAGTGTTAGTTTTTTAAGATTATTCAACAAATGACACTTCATAAAAATGACATGGCAAAGAAATATTCACTAATAAAAAACAAGCTTTGATAAAAGGCATTGCTAAAACAATTTTCCCATTATTTGGGCCGTTATACTAATCTATATGATTTAACACAAATCTATATCAAATATAAATCCATACAGCAACAGCCACATTTGGCAAAACATAACACCATTATTCTTAAACCTAATTGCAATCTCTTGCACTATAATAGGTGCCTTACCCAGCCATTTACCTGGTTCCAGAACAAACCACATTTTTTACACACATCACTACGAACAAAAAACAGCGTACCTCGGATGGTTTTCAACACAGGAATCAATTTTCAAAACACATTTTTGCACTGTAAATCTTAAATCCACCTATACAATGTTGAGAGAAATGCATTGAAAGTGAATTAACAAAGGGAGCAGTGCAGCAAATGATAGCAACAACTAGAATGGGCGAATATACAGCAGTCACTCACTTTTAAGACAAACAGGACTCCAAAAAGTTGAAGGCCCAGGCTAATTTTTCGTTTGCTTTGCATCTCTGCCCACTCATTAGCTGCATAATAGGTTCTCCAAATACTAACACCGGCCATTTCAGTATTGATTTTATCAGGGGTGGTTTTCATGAGGCCTTTTTTGGTATCTGTTGCAACAGAGGTTTCCGCCACATTTTTAGAGGTTGTTGCAGTTCTCGCACTGACCGAAGAGGTTCGGACTCTGGGGCGCTCCCAATCGATAAAAAATATATCAATGCTGCATTGTGCAAAAAGTAGATGGATAAGTTGAACTGCCTAAAAATAAATATATACATATATATATATGTAATTAAAATATTATGATAAAGTAGGTTTTATTTTTAATCTTATTAAATTTGCACTGCAATAGTTTCCTTACTTTTATGCCATAGAAATCTGGTTAGTAATATATCAAAGTTGTGGTTAAAGCAGATTGAAACCATTTCAAGCAAACTATAGTGAAAAATAGTGGAGCAGTTTTCTATGAGATAGTATAGAAGTTTAGAGAAAGACATGTCAGTTCTAACAACCCTTCTTATAAAGAAGTTCAAAATTATAATTAGCTGTACTTGGATACAGTAAGGAGTCTTTAAAATAGTGCAAAATAAGTGATTTCTGAATGGTATAAGATGTTTCATATTATTAAAAATACAATTGGATAAGAAAAAATCAACTTTGAGACCTTCCCAGTTTGCTATTACATACAACTCATTATAAGTACTCTTCAACTAAAATTTGTTCACTTCAAACACTGCATGAAATTTTTACTGCAGCATTTCAACACAGAAACAACTTTTAATTCTTATCTTATTAAATGGTTATACATTTAAGAAGGGATTAATATTTTCTCGTATCAAGATGGTGCAAACTAGTTAGAGTTGTGAGGTAAGCACATGATTTATTTTTAATAACTCAATATCGTTAAAATTATTAATGACTTATTGAAAATTTCTAGAACATTTAGTACATAGTTCAGAATAAAGTTTATTCAAAGGAGAAAAACTTAGTTAAAGCTTATAATAAATAAAAAATTTAGAAACTTTTTAAAAATGATAAGCATTAGGTACAAATAGCTGTTGACTTGTCTAAACCAGACAGCGAGCAATTTAAAATACACACCAGTTTAAAAGTAATATTTCTGTGATTTTGTGCAAAATAATTTTTCATTAAGCTAGTTTTATAAAAAATTTCTCTTACTTGTACATAAATATGATATCCATAAAACCAAAATCCATCTATAAAACCATTCAAATCAAAATAATCCATAAAATCCTCCAAAAACAGTAAGAATTTATGAACAAGAAATAAATTTTGTAATATCACAGAAATATAGGAAAGTAAGAAATATAGGAAAACTCCTGTTACCTTAAAAGCAAAGGCCAGTCCTATATACACATTTATAAAATCTTCTTGCTCCTGTGATGGCAAAATTGTGTAAAATACATCTTGCCGCTGTTTGAGAAAGAATTCAACATTTATTACAAACTCAACACAACAATTTTTTTTTCGTCATTTGAACAAATTAAGTGATAGATAATGCACACACTCACTCACTTCAGTTAACAAGTCCTTTGCTATTCAGAAAAATATCAAAATTTTATCTAAATTAAACACCTTATTACAAAGAAAGAAATGTTGAATGAAAAGTGTATAAAAGAACACATACCTTAAAAAATGTAAGCCAATATAAACAGGAAGAAAGAATTACAACAAAGAAAACTGTTGATAAGTTTCCACTCATGCATATCACAAACTTCCCCAGAGTCTGTAGAAGCAAATATTGATTTAGTCAGGAAGCTAAACAATCAATTTTAAACTGAACAACTAAAAATAAGAAGTATGTAATGTACCATTAAATCAACAGCATGTTTTCCAGAGCGTCTGAACCAACTGTATGTCTGTAGTATGGACCAAGCGAATGCAAACATACTTAGGACGGCAAGTGCTATCTAAGAAAATAACAACTAATTTACACAACAACATGCTTAAAATATATTACACACTATCAATATATATATGAATTATATTAAAAATAAAATTTTATAAATTCAACTGTGAATGAGATTAAAATCATTTGAAAAATGCAGTTTACATAAATTTTATATTAATCAAGTGCTTAATTCTTGCACAAAAAAAATCTTACCGAAATACTTTTCAATGCTGAAGATTGGTTCATATCATACAATGCAGAAAAACCAACCTGAAGAAAACAAAAAAACATACCAGTTTATGAATGTGTTTTAATAAACATTTGTAAATAGAATAATTTTTCATTCAAGTGAGTTTAAGATAATAGTAATATAACAGAAAAAAATAACAATAAAAGTAAAATTCAACAAATCTTAAAATTTGAAATTAAATAAGAGCTATTTTTACTTTTTTTTTTTTTTTTTTTCCCTTCCATTTTTTGTTTGCAATGACTTCAAATCCAGTGTATAATATTTTTTAGTACTATTTTAAGTTACAATTTATTAGACTATTAGAGATAATATGAAATAAAAACTTAACTGTAACTTTTTTATTTTTCATGTAATCATCAGGTGTTGCCTCAGAATATGTGATAGTAAGAAGAGGAGGGTATATTCTTCCAGGTTCTCCATGTGATTTAAATGTTACCCTAAGGTAATTAGAAAAAAAATGAGTTAAAATATAATTTAGTCTTCAGTTCAATGTAAAAAGTAACAAATAATTTAGAAAAGTAAAATAATATTATTATTGAATATAATAACTATTAAATAACATTTTAATACATTAAGTTTGAATTCTTGGTACACATTCAATATTTTTACACAACGACAAACAGTAAATTTATTCGTGAAATTCATATATGCCAAACGTTTTCATATTTCCTTATACAACAAAATTATATCACATTGGGTTGAATAACTACTAAAATATAAATCTTGGCATATAATATTGTAGAAACTTGTTTAGGCTATAAAAATGTGATAAAAAGTATCACTCATCTTAATTAACATAAAATATAGGCCACCTCAAATATTTATTGCAATTACATTAGTGGATACTAAATTTATTTATTCAAATTAAATTAAGAATGCCTCAAATGAGTTAACGGTCACTTTTAAAGCCTTCATTAGAATTCATTAGTGTGTAGAATGTTACAAACACTAAACATTCATAAGTTAGAGGGAATTGAAACTAGTACTTGCGTTGTATATTCAATACAAACCCATTTTTTTGACAGATTAGAGTTTTAGTGTCCAACTAAGCTGGTCCAGTCTAACAATTTTCCTTACAATACATTGAAAACAGATCAAACTACATTTAGAGACATTTACTCTAAAAAAATGGTAGTACAGGCCAACGTCTGAAATCCAGATGTCCAATAACAGGAATGACCCAATATTTGGACGTTTTAGTGTCAATTAAAAAAAAAAAAAAAAAAAAAAAAAAACGGAAGCCATAGTTTACGGTGCAGCTTTAAAAAAAAAAAGAGCACATTTGTTTTCCAATTAATAAGTGGAAAGGGGGAGCAGTGAATGAAGAGGAGAAGGAGGAGACCAAGAATATGTCAGCCTCTGTGACATCAGCAAGGTCAAGACCTCGAAGTTGTTTTTACTATTTCCTAGAAGAGTAACCTCAACCAACGAGGTTTTTATAGGCAGATTCCAACTAGGTTGGATATTTACTGCCCTCCGAAATTATTGCAATTTTCCAAAAAATTTTGAAATTGAAATGCCGGAAAAGGTTTCCGGTTCCAAAAAGAAAACATAAACACATGGTTGAAAACCTGCCAAGTTTCTAAAGGCAATCTGAAATCAGTAGCGTGGAACATTGTAGCGGCATGGATGGATAGGATATTCCCACAATCACTAAAGAATACCTGCTATAATTTGTTAGCTGGCGACATTGTTTTGTGAAGATACGGATACTCAATATGCCAATTTTAAAGGTTTCCATAATTCAAAAGACAAAGTAGAAATACACAGATTAATGGAATTCTTAAGGAGCTCGTAGAAGTGCAACTTGACAGAAGTTATTTCAAAAGTGTTTAATTGCGATGATGGAGCAAAGACCGTTTGTCAATTAACGGACGGTAAAATTTAGAAAATAAGGCTGTAATTGGAAAATTCTGCGATTGCCATTAGTGAAGAAAGCAGTGATGAAGTTTCTGAAAGGAAAATTCCTCGTGATGATTTGGTAGGAATTCCTAACTTAGTAATAACAAGACTAGAACTAAAAAGGACTTTATAACTGACCAAAAAAATTATATCTGTCTACAACATTAAGGAAAAATTATGGAATGAAGAGGCCAAACTCTTAAAACAACTTACTTCAAAATAAATATTAAATAAATTTTAGTAAGATATTTGAGTTTTAAAAAGTATCACTGTTTAATTATTATTTAAATAAACACTTGTATTATTTCTTATTTTAACTTTGAAGATGAGGGAATACCCATTTTATACTGAGGATCTAATATCCGGAAAATTCTGAAATCTAGAATCCAGGTGATTCTCTTACTGTATGACACAACGAGTTTGTTAATCATTATTAGAAAAATATTGCTTTCTGACAACAAGGTTTAAATGTGATGAAATAACGTGTACTTCACATATTACCATGTATTAATTTCCCACTAGTCCATCTATGCTCAAATTAATAAGTATTTAGTTGGTGCAATAGAAAAACCAAACAAGCAACAAATTCCTGATTATTCACAAAAATATTTTTATCTTAATTTACATAGAATACTGCTAATTTCTTTTGTCATAAGTTCCTTCGACTTTCAAATAGGTTGACAAAAACAAATGTTTTAATCGAGCCTGATAATAATAAACCAATTCAACAATTCTTATAACTCTAATTTTAGTTTTTGGTGCTTGTTGGGTTTTTAGTTATTGCTCTCCATTTAAAGTCATCAAATTCATTTTTATCATGCTAGAGTTTCCTTGAACTATGTTTGCTGTCTAACGTTAAATTAACTGTAAAACCTCTTCCAAGAAACGACCAGAATTATAGTAACACAATTTAAAATAATCAGACACTAATAATGAAAAGTAGCACAGAACCTGACCCAACAAAGAAGAAAAATAAGCTGAAGCAATGATAAAAGTAAAACAAAGTAAGTACCTCAATGAGACATGAGAGGCATATCGAAACACCCTTGCATCAGGTTGATTGTGCTTCTTTTGTAAGCTGCTACCTTCTTCTATTCCACTCACATGATCTGTCAGAAAAAAACGACTCACCAGCAGCCATTTTGATACATCTTTATCTAGAAAAGTATAGACATACTATTAAAAAGTTTACGTTACAATTTGATTCCGAATAGCGGGCATTGAGAATTATTGATACTTACAATTTTTTATTAATCACATTGTCTGCCTAAATAAATATAGCTTTGAAATTTAAGAAATTTACTGGTAAATCTAACAACAATGATAGAAGATGATTAACAAAATTTGAGGGCATAATACAGTGAAGCTTTTTTACTTTTAGAATATCAAAAATTAAGTGCACGATTTTTTTTCTTTGATTCAGTAACACTTGGGAAACAAAAACATTTCAATATTTAAAATTTATTTTCAAATATTTTAATAGCCTTTAAAATAGTGTTAAAAATAAATGAATCTCTGTTTTTATGCCAGAATTTTTTTTATATGTATTGATGCAATGATCAGCTGTTAATGTGTTAGAAAAGCTGCATTGAATACATGGAGCAGTTAAATACACCGCAGGCCAATCTTAAGGATGTATGGTAGCTTTTTTTTTTTTTTTTTTTTAAATAGTAATCTAGCACAGATTTGTTAAATTTTGAAATAGGTTTGGTTTGTATAGAATAACGATAATAGCTAAACATGAATTCTGAACAACGATTATCCTCTAAAATTACATCATAAGATTCAAACCAGGCATTCTTAGCATGAAAAGCAAAAGCATTAACCCCATAGCAATCAAATGAGGCTTTGACATAGGAAGCCAAAATTCAATGTAATATTTCAGATTTAGTTAATTGAATACACCAAATGCATTAGTAAAATATATCTCCAGATATGAATTAATTAACTAGAATATACTAATGATTGAGTTACAAAGTTCAACTTATCAGGGAAGAAAATTAGAATAACAGGGAAATAAATGGCTTGTGTTTGTAACCTCTTCCAACCATTAATTTTAAAATACATACAGTTGATTCAGAAAGGTGATTTTATCAACATGATTGCAACAACAATAAAACATTGACAGCAAGTAAATATGAGGGTAACAATATGTAAACAAATGAATACTACCTTCTCAACAATGTGTCATACAATTATTGAAAATGCTAAGTACTAACTTAGATTTGGTTTAAAACATTATATTACTTACCCATATTTACTAACTCCCCATTTACTACAAGACTGCGAATTAGAACTGGAATAGGGTACATTTCACTTTTATTAAGATTATTAACAAGGTCTTAATTAAGTTAAGGTAAACTTATAATTTGAATAGTTGAAAGTATAAAATTCAAATTAAACATTCATGTCAGTTAATAACGAAGTATTAAGTCAAAAGGATACAAAGCTCATAAAAAACCAGTTCTGAATTCTGCCAAAGAGTTTGTAAAGATATTTCACACTGAAAAACATAAGAAAAAAATATTAGATTTCATGCACAAAGAATTGTCAAAAGCTTAAAATAACTTTTAAGCATAAGTGAACTTTATTTAAAAGAAATGATTATATAAAGATAAAATCAAATCGGGATAAATATATTACAATATTTTAATAGACATAGTAATTAGCATTTAATAAACAATAAAAGTGCATTGATTATGAGTAAAACTTAAAATGCATTACTTACAGTTCTCTCAATTCTAGTACCGACTATGAAAGCTATATCACGTTCAACATCCGATTCTTGGCATAACTGAAAAGTGGTAAAAAATTTTTTTACAAATTATAAAAGAAATATTTTTATTCAAGCATACATAATGACCCAAAATTCAAAGATTTGTGTAGTGACAAATTATCGTAAATATCAGACACTTACATGTAAGCCATCACTCTTTATTTTCTGAAAGCTAAGAAGAGTACCATTTAAAGCATATTTCATTGCAAGTATGTGGAGCTTAGATGACTGAAAAGAAATACAAATACATTATGAAATTTATTGACTTGCATTTCTAAATTCAAGCTTTTTTTATCCTTTTAATTTAAAAATAAAATACTACTTTACAGTAAAACAAATATAAAAATCTTACAAAATAAAAACTTAAAATCCACCAAAATTAATTTATATGCCATAAAATAATTATAAGCAGGTCCTTTACCTCTTGATCAAGAAATGGTGTAAATACATTAGGAACATTATCCTTGTATAAATCTTCTTGAGTATGCCATTTCGCTTCATCATCAATATATGAGTAGTACAGCCAAAAGCGTTTCCTAGAGATAAAATTAAGAAGATATATTTATAAATAATAAGCTAATTTAAATACAATTTGATGAACTCTGATTGGATGTTAAAGTATTTTTTGAAGAAAAAAAAATATTCTCTGACAATGATAGGATCATATTTAAAAGATTGTTTTCTATTGCTGCAATATCAATTTCTTGGTAATTACAGAAAACGCAAAATCTATACACAGAACGTTTATTAAATTTCTATAGGTCTATTTAGAGACTTTTTCATGACATTTTGGAGACCTTTTAGGGATTTTCCAAAATTAATGCGCAATTGGATTTTACACAATAAATGTGGATCAATTAGATGCAATTATACTTTAAAATCACTTTTTCCATTCTTTACAGTTTAATCTCGAAAAATTGGGATACTAATATCAAATTTTAGCTTCAATAAGCTGTTTTCTAAATAAAATTTTAAAAATATTATAGACAAACCATAAGTCATGTCAAACGTGATACGCATAAAAACAAATACTCGATACAGGATGTCTATAAATTAGTTGGGCAATGGAGCTCAAATAGATCTGTATAACTCTCAATAACTAGGTGCATTATTAACCATTCTTTTTCTCCAACTAATAACTAATTTATGTTCACCATGCCATTCTGTATGCAAAAAAAAAAAAAAAAATTATTATGCCTAATTATTATGTTTTCTAAATACCAGGATGCATACACTTTTATAGAAGTGAAAATCAAGAACTTTCGAGCTTTTCAAGGACATTACAAAAAAAAATCAAGATCCTATTTTACTGTCCCAGAGATGGTACAAAAACTACATTTTTATACCTTTTTTTTAATTAATCATTGAATTTGTATGAAGTTTATATCTAAAATATGTTACTAAACAGCAAAAATGCTATCAAATATATTTTTGACATCTTACTAGCCATGTGACTATTTACAGGGTGGCTACAAAATTCAGGAAAAAAAGTTCCCTGATAATTCCCTGATTTTCCTGACAGATTTCTAAAAAATTCCCTGATTTTAGGGCAAACTTTTTTTCAAATTTCCCCAATTTTCATAGGTTTTCCAGATGTCTTGACACCCTGATCAAATAGAACATGAATGCTAAAGAGATAATATGCAATTTAAAAAAAAAATAGTTTTGCTGGTAATGAAAAGTTTAAGGTACAAAAACTACATTTTTATACCTTTTTTTTTAATTAATCATTGAATTTGTATGAAGTTTATATCTAAAATATGTTACTAAACAGCAAAAATGCTATCAAATATATTTTTTGACATCTTACTAGCCATGTGACTATTTACAGGGTGGCCACAAAATTCAGGAAAAAAAGTTCCCTGATAATTCCCTGATTTTCCTAACAGACTTCTAAAAAATTCCCTGATTTTAGGGCAAACTTTTTTTCAAATTTCCCCAATTTTCATAGGTTTTCCAGATGTCTAGACACCCTGATCAAATAGAACATGTATGCTAAAGAGATAATATGCAATTTTTAAAAAAATAGTTTTGCTGGTAATGAAAAGTTTAAATTATTCCGTAACATTAAACTTCTAATGGCTTACCACTACAAATCTCCCTGTAAATAGCCCCAAAATATGGATGAACGTCCCTTAAACACTACAAATTTCCCTGATTTTCATGAAATTTTAGAAAGTTCCCTGACATTTCCCTGATTTTTTCCAGAATCAAAAAGCTCCCTGACATCTCCCTGATTTCCAGGTTTTCCCAGTTCTGTGATCACTCTGTATATAGCGCTGATACACCCATATTTGAAACGTCGACTTTCTTCAAACATGCATTTTGCAGCATGGCTATCAGAGAAATCCTTTCCAGTTCATTTTTTATAGTTCCAAAATTTGTTAAATGAGCATTTGCCATACTAAACATGATTTATTTCATAATGGGAAAGAACAAACAACTATAAACACAGTTTAGGATCGGAACTTCCACGATGAAAACAAACTTTCTTGAACCGACGATTTGAATTCAAAGAATGATGACAGCGAGCAGAACTAAACAGGATATCAGACACATGCACACAAGACAAACCGGCACCCTTTCAAACCAAGAACAAACAGCCACTATTTGCCAAAAATAAGGAATGGGAGGGAACTGATTTAACTGTGACAGATCCACGGAAAGTAAACAGGCTAGAGAATGTGACGTAAAGAGTGACATTAGAATTCTGGCAAGATAGGAATTTTGCCACTTTAGATAAGGCTTTTTTCTGATAGGAGACAAAATTTATAATTTCGGTACTTTTTCCTGACTTTAGAGACACGTTTCCCATTTTGGGCATAAGTTCGGGACATTCCGGACCAGTAGACACCATGATACAGTTTGTTTTGTTCTTGCAAGGAAAATGTGTCCAAATAGTCAGCATATATTGTGTTGAAAATGATGAACAACAAAAGAAAAAAAATCAAGTGTCAAGCAAATAAAATTATGTATTTTCTTTAAAAGGAGTCTTTGCCTATAAATCCATCGATTTCCTCATTTAGAAATATATATATATTACTACTTTTTCTGGCTGTGCCTTTAAAGTTTTTGTCTGGTGTGCAGAATATTTTCTACAATTTTTTTTTTTTTTTTTTAAATACACTACTACTTTTTATACAAGAAATTTGTAAAAGCAAATTATATAAAATCTTTCTTTTCATAGATTTTACAACACTTCTAGATAAATCGTTACTTTACATTTTGATTTAAGACTTTGAACAAACTCCATATGTGTAATTAGTATCAAAAGAAGTGATTTCAACTTCAATAATTTTCTTTCTCTTAAATCAAGCTTGCATTTTTTGTTCAATCGTAAATTTGACGCATTTACTGTTCCTTTAAGGGCTGTTTGATACTTTTTTTCAAAAAAATTTGCAATCCCACACCTCTTGGCCAGAAATATATACATCAACACTTACATCAGTCACAACGTATACATTATTGAAAGCTTCGAGATCTGTTTCCTCAATTAAAATGGTCAGGTGAAAAGATGCGAGTTATTTTCAACATGACACAGTCAAGACTCAAGATGTGGTACAAAGCATATCTCGAGAAAGAATACAAAACGCGTTTACACTACCATCTAATAAGAGAAATACAGACTTTTTATGACTATCATTTAATAGGTGCGCTGTAGCTACGAGAATTCTAGTACTGGGGGACCAGAAAATAACTGTATACTAGGGTGGATCGTACTTCTACGAAGAAAAAAAATATATTATTAATCAGAACTTATCTATGGGGAAAAGATGTTCTATGATATAGAGATTAGGGAGAAAATAAGAAAAAAATTTAATTTTAAAATTTTACACTGCCACAAAGGGGTTGCATTTTTTCTAAAAAAATGTAAAAAGTCTTAATTTTTGGTTGGATGATTTTACACTAAAAATAATTGTTTTTTTACAATATACATCTTTAAAAAGTGCTGATTACTGAATAATTAGTAGAACAATATACATTGCAACCTTTTTTGACCCAACTCCCTCTCCCCACATCACCGTTGAATCAGTTCTACAACCCTTTAGTACAGTTGTCAGCGGCTTACGGAATTGGACGCCTAATCGGTGAGCGCTGTTCTTGTAAAGTAAATAAAATTAAAATTTTATTGTGTGACATTTGTTTATTTGTGTACTTGGACTAATACTGCACTGTGGCGTTGTTAAGAAAATACACAATTTGTCCTATATTTGAGTCAAGCTGTAATATGACCACGATTATACTTCCTATGTAAGAAAAAAGTAATAAAGTGCATATATTGGCATTCAAAAAGAGAAGCAAAGAACAGTGTATTTAAATACACTTTTCTCTGTGTGTCAATAAGTTGCAAGTAAGTTAGAAGAGACCTGGAAACGAGCTTTAATACCAATAGATGACCACTACAACATTTTGAGAAAAAGAAGTTCATACCAAGACAAATATCGCGCTTTCAAAGCTAGAAAATAAATTAAAAGCTATCACAAGGAATGCAGATCGTAATATTTTTTTTTCATGCGTTGACAATGACATACATGTAACAAAGTTGGTTGCGATAATAGGTAGTCTGTCAACACAGGTATCGAAGAAGGTGTAATACGAAATATGAAACTGATTCTAAAGCGTCCACTACAATGGTTTGTGTGCCAGTTACAAGCCAACGGGTGACCGTATACGAGATACTACCTGTAGTTTCCTTCACGTAAACTCAACCTATGCAAACTGACTAACAAGAAAGACTTAAGTACTGATCAACTGTGCTTAATGGAAATTTGTGAAGCCATCACTGAGGACAATACAATAAAGGCTGTTGAATAGAAACTCTGGAAAGATTTACCACTCAAGGGAGTTTACAACCTCCAACAGAATTATCATGTTCTATTTGGCTTAGAAGTCCAACCAAAGCTTTAGTGACATTAATTACGTTCATCGTAAAATTCTAGTCAATTATGTGATTCAAGAGCAAAACCATACAATTGGCAATCTATGGTGCACAGCATTTGCATCAATCAATCTTTCTATCGCGTTATTTCTCAATTGATTTGAAGAAAGTCATTGATCTAGCAATTTTTGAAACAGGGGTTTGAGCTTTCCTGAAAATATCCTGATATCAATGCTAGATGTCGACAGAAATAATATAAGGGAATCAGTCCACCAAAGAATTTTGAATTTGCGCAAAGCCAAACGGTCTGCTACAACCCAAACCCTTTAACGAATAATACCCATATCTTAAACATACCAACTTTTAACCCTTGTGTGATAGATTATGTGGACTTAATTAAGTGGGAGAATGTGCCAGAATGATTTAGTGATGACATGATTTCAGGAGCTAATAGACTCAGCAATCATTTCTACGGCAATACTACCTACTCTCAAGAGGTATCCCTGTCATACTCAAGCTACAGAACGAATAGTCACGGAAGCATTTTCTGCTGTATGTGGATCATACTGAAGAAATGGTTAATAAGAAAATCCTGGAATCCCAAAACCTCAAGCCAGTTTTCAACACCAAACGTGATTACCGTTCACTGTAATTCCGAAGATATTATAGATTTTTCCTGATTTAATTCTTAAGAAGCTGTTATATGTACCTAAAGATTTTTTTTTCCTGTAACCATTTAGTATATGTCCTCTCATTCCAATAAACATTTAAAAGTACTAAAGGCCTGTTTCAGATAAACAAAAATCACTTTGACTTTTTACCATTAAAAAGCTTAAATACCAAAACTTCATCCCTCTTGCAATGAGCTTAACATAAAATTTATTTTTTTAATTTTACTTTTTCCCATAATCAATGTACTACCTTAGAATATCTTTTCTGTATAGGTAGGTTTTGAAATTCCTCAGAAAAAAAAAATTCAATTGAATTTGACTTTTTGCTATAAAAAAACTCAAATACCTAAACTTCATCCTCCTTGTGGCAGTATTGAACTTAAAATTTAATTTTTTTTATTATTTTTCCATGTATCTATATACCATAAAACATCTTTTCCCCATAGGTAGGATTTGAAAATCTGAATATTTTTTTTCGATCCACCCTACTGTATATGTGAAAAGGTAGACATACAAAAATCATATTAAGCTTTGCTGTATAACTTTTTTGACACTTCAGTATATATCTGAGTTTTTTGTTTGAAATAGTGGGTGCAGTTAACTATTACAAATCAAGACTAAGAAAATTAACAGTTCAAATACAAATATTTCAAAACAAACTATACATTCAAATCAAAGCACTCTTAACAAGCAGAAATTTTATTTCAAATGATAAATAACAAGATCTTAAGTCTCTAAATATTTACCTAGGACAAGCATCAAGGTGTATCTTTGAAATCTTTCTGAATTCCCAACATGCATTTATCTCAGTGCTGATTTTATACAAAAGTAAAGTACACATATTTGCAAGAGTTTGACAAGCAGTAGCATTGTTTTCCTGGAATATAAATACACATATATTAATAAGAACAAATACTTTATTTAACTTATAAAATTACAAGAATGATAAGAGCATAAAATTTGATAATTCATATTTATTAAAATTCAAAATTTTACAAAGAATATCGAGTTCATTTATGACTAATACAATATACAGAAATAAGTAAATTATAATACAAAATAAGAGTGGTAAACAAAACAAACTTTAATAAAAACAAGAAAATATTAAAAATTCAAACCTTGCAGTTTTGAAGAGCAGCATTGAGATGTTCTTTTAAAAAAGCAGATAAAATGCTTTCTCCAATCTAGAAGAAAAATTTCTTAATTAAAGTTATATTTTCCTATTTTAAATTCATTGTACAAATTCAATCTCTTTTAAAATTGACAAATATTTCTTTATTTTTGGCTGAGAAACTTTTTGAGTGAATCGAATGTAACAAGAAAAATAAAGTCAATATCCAGTGAGAGACAACTTTTCTCAATCAAAAAATAGAACACTATTTAAAAAATAACTTATAAGACAATCTTCAAAGATGAATAAAATAAACATTACCTGATACTTAATTTTAAATAAGGATGAATCATTTAGAATGGATGGTAAGCAAAAACCACCAGAATACACCTATAACAAAACAAAACAAACAAAAATAATAGTAATCATTAATAAATTCTCAAACAGAGCACGCAAGCAATTCATATATCGTATCTCAGTAGATACCAAGTATACGAAAAAACAAGAGTCTTTTGAAACATTGCTACATAATATATTTTTTTTAAATAGGGCTAATAATATTTATTTTGTTTTATTTTCATACTATTTGGAATGAAAGTGCAAAATTTCTGCTATTAAAATTTTTTAAATGGAGCAAAGTAAAACTTAAGAGTTTGGACAGTATTTGTTTCCAAATTACTATTTTTCAAACATGTTATAAAAAGTACATATTCTATAGCTTTATATTCACAAATTATGAGCTACTGAAGTTACTGGAAGGCATCACCATATGTCGTAAAAGAATACCATCCATTTAACATAAAGGGGGTTAAAGATGGTATTAATGTATTTACTATTAAGTGAAAGCTTGGTTGGTTGGTTGTATTCAGATTATCTGGCGCCGCCAGCAACACGAGGGCTATAATGCGCCGAAACATTCGTCATTAGACAAGCCAACATACATTTACAAACAACCATGCCCAACACGGGACTCGAACCCGGAACCTCGCGGTCTAGAAGCTAGCACGCTAACCACTATACCGTTTGGTCAGCTATTGAGTGAAAGCATTAAGAATTTACGTTTAAATGTTTCATCCGCAAATATTTATCTAAAAAAATGGATATTTTTAAGATCTTCAAAATGTAAACACACATATTTTTTATTAGGAATGGCAACAGTGATTGTGGTTGGTTTTGTAATACAATATTGATAGAACATAGTTATGAAATGTATGTAAATACAGTAAGTTACAAGTACACTTTTTCTATCAATACATATTTTTTTTTTTTTTTTGTAAAGATGCCTTTATTCATGTTAAAGTAACTATAAAAGAAGCCAACAAATCTATGGCATTCAAAAACAGACTTTACATTTGAATTTTTACAAGTAAAATATTGCTAAAAAATTACCATGTTTGCCACAGAACAGAGCTTATGAGAAGCCACTTTTGTACTTGGACACACATTGCTAAAAAAAAAAGGGCAAGTTGAAATTCCAACAAAAAACACAGTAAATAAAAAGACAAACAAACAACTCTTTACCTTATAACACCCCTGTAAGTACTATCTTGATTATGGCATACTGCACAAGCTAAATATTTATCATCTTCCACTACAATAAAGAAGTATTTATTGATAAGCAGAAATACAGTATAAATGCATAATAAATGAGAATTGGATATTGTTAATGTACAATGGTTGTGGACTTGGCATACAAATCTGAATCGATGAAAAAAGTTGGTATTAAAAGAATATGGAAAATATTTACAATCCGACTGAAATACTACTGATATTTTGATTTGAAGCTTTGAACAGAGTGGCCAGAAAATTCAGGAAAAAAAGTTCCCTGACAGATTTCTACAAAATTCCCTGATTTCACAGCAAATTTTTTTTCAAATTCCCCCAATTTTTTAAAGAGTTTCCAGATGTGTAGACACCCTGATCAAATAGAACATGTATGCTAAAGAGATGACATGCCAATTTTTTAAAAATAGTTTTGGTGGTAATGAAAAATTTAAATTATTCTGTAACATTAAACTTTGAACTATTACCACTACAAATCTGTGGGTAAATGGCGCCAAAATATAGATGAACGGGAAAACGTCTAAAAATTTCCCTGATTTTCGTTAAATTTCAAAAAACTCCCTGACATTTCCCTGATATCCAGGTTTTGTGGCTACTCTGTTTGAAAATGCATGATTTGAAGCTTTGAATTTCCAGCAATTACAGTTGAGATCAATTTGTAGAATATAATTCCAAAAGTAGAAGTAGTATTACTTTAAAGATTTAAAATATGATTCCAAATAGCAATGTTACATTGTAAATTAGCTTTTATAAGGAAACTTTCATTGTTAGAACTTAAAAAAAGCAACTTGAAAATTAATATTTTGAAAGCCAATAGCCCAATTTTAATAAATGAAAAACTGATGTGTATGAAGTTTAAAAAGAAGTTTCAAATATGGTTAATTTCAAACACATTCTTCCAATTAAAACATAGTTCAACTTATCCATTTCTTTCGAAATAACCTTACCAAGTGTTCCGTTAAGACAAGGTTCACAGGAGTCAGTAGTTTCATTATAAGGGTTACTGTCAGCACATTCAAGACAATGTCTTCCATCAGAGGAAGGAACCTATAACATTAAATAAACTAAAAGTTTACTTAACTATTTTCATCTTTTTTTAAAACAAAACGAACACAGAAAGTACAGGCATGAAATATTCATGCTTTTAAACTATTCATGCTCTCAAACCAAATTTAAAAGTTATTACCCACTTGATTTCTACTACATTTAAATAAAAATCAATTTGTATTTAACATTCACCACACCACAAAAGTGCTACATAAAATATAGTACAAGGAATAAAGTTATTTTGCATTAAATTGTAAAAGGAATTTACCATTCTATTTGGACATCGATCACAAATAACATCTCGAGGCCCACGTCTAATTTTCTCGTAATGATCAGATTTACAAATGCAAGTACCTGTAATAGAATAGTTACAAACAATATAATACCATCACTTTGGAAACACTAATTATAAGAAAATAGAATTTTAGAATCCAAAATTTTACTTATAGCTTCAATCCTAAACTTTCATAGACACTTCTCACATTATTTCAGAGTTAGAAACAAATGTATACAGAAATACAGGGGTTTCATTGTAATATAATAAGTGAAAATTGGAAGTAAACAAAGAAAGCTTCATTTTAAATTTGCAAAAAAGTGTGATATAATTTTTTTGTAGGGAGTGCAAAGGCATTACCAGAATTTTACTGCTACATCTAACTGTAACCATCAGGCATAAGCGACCACTCGTGCCTACAAAAAGTTTCAGTTGTTTTGAAGAGACTGACACATTAATTTTTTTTTTCTTCGAAAACAAGATGTCAGTTTAATATATTTCAGAATAAATTCAGTGTATCACAAAGATTAAGACATTCCCTAAGAATAAAAACGTTTCCACTTGATAGATTCCTTATGAACTAACAGAATCTATAGTTAAGGGGTTAATTCCTACCAAACACATATTAATAACATTGGAAATTTTTTGTTTAGTCTAGAGAAACCAGAAACACTTTGTTGAAATTTTTCAATTTAGTTCCAAAATAAGGAAATTCATATTTTAGAATTTAATTGCTCTGTCTCTCCTTTTTGGATTTTTTTTTTTTACCAGTGATATTCAGACATGGAGCCATTTCTAAGCAAAAAAGAAAAGCTGAACTTTGCGCAAAAGCAATGAATTCAAATTTTCAAAAAATTTCAGAAGTCAGACAATTTAACACAACGACTTGAACTATAGTGACAAACAGAAGAGTACTAGAACCCAGTTTTCTAATTTCTTAAACTACATTGAAAGTACAGAAATTTCAGTCAAATAAGCTAAAATCAGTGTTTCGCTGTATTGATTAACTAGGTTTTTTTTATTATAATGTACAGAACCATGTCCGTACATAACAATAAAAATAAAAAAATGAAATTTTTTAATAAACATATTCATTGGTATTACCATTTACTATAATTACTAATATTGTATGCATTGTTGATGACTCTGGCGCGAGTGTAGTTAGTGGAATAAAAGAATACTATCTTTTCCAGAAATTAATACTTTACCAACTAGACAATTAGAATCAATGTCAACATTTAGACTTCTTTAAAAGGCCTTTAATTATAAATATTTATTGAAAATTACCTTGATTACTATATAAATATTTTCATAAAGTTTGAATCCTTCAAAAAAATATTCCGACTATACCTCTGATGCAAGACACACAATTGTAAAAATTAGTGATATCTTCACATCAAAATATACTTTTTTGTTCATATAATAAATAAAGCAGGGTCATAAAAATTGATAAATTGTAAGTAGATCTCAACAACCATTTACTCAAAACGATGCAATTTAATGAGGATAAATTTCAATAATGATATAAATTTGTCTTTTACATTAAAAATTCTTAAAAGTGTGAAATGCAAGCAATAATAGTACAATTTTTATTGGACAATTTTCAGCTCCTTAAAGGCAAAGCTGATATATTAAGTTGAACATTTCCTTATCCTTCTTCTTATCCAGCGCTACAGCCCAGGGTGAGCCTTGGCTTTTTCTTCAATTGATTTCCAAATTTTTAGATCTTCTTCGACTTGGTCAGACCATCTCAATTGTGGTCAACCTCTTTTTCTTGTTTTATAAAGTTTACCTTTCATAATTCTTTTAGGCATATCTGTGTCTCTCATTCTCTCAATGTGTCCTTTTTGCCTTAATACATTTTACAATGTTCTTTCCTTTAATTAGTCTTTCAATTTCATGATTAATACTTAAGTCTCCATCTGTCATTTTCTCTTATCGATCCAAATATTTTCTTAGAGTTCTGTTTTCAAAATTTCTATGGTTAGTTGCATCCCTATCTGATAGGACCCATGTCTCTGCACCATAAGTAACTATCGGTCAAATTAGACTCTTATATATTTGCAATTTACATTTTCTAGTAATTACTTCACACTTTAAGATTTTATGGTTGGCAAATAATGCTCTATTTCCATTGTTTTCTTATCCTATTCGAAAATTTTATACTTGAAATCATAATGCTGTGGTAGGTAATAAACCTTTAGTATTCTCGGTATAAATGTGGTAGAGCATCGGCTATCGAATTTAAAACACAAAACATTTCAAATAACTATCCACTTTTTTAACAGAAAGTTTAAGTATGAGAAATCACATTCCAAAAATGTCAAAGATCCATTCTAAAGGTTCATCTAAACCTTACCTCGTCAACTTATATTTAGTTACAAGGCAGAATGGGTTATTACGCAAAAGTAGCATTATGCAACACTCAAAGTTTAATGACCTTTACACTGTACTTATGTTTACTGTGAAGCCCCAATCTTCATATAAAGCAAACTATTACTACTAATACGAGTCTTAATTAATCTGTAACATTATTGTCTGCAAAATTCAAATTATATATGTTTTAATAGGCCTGTACAAGTTGATATACATACCGTCATTAGCTCTATGTTGCAGATTCGCCTGACTTCCATCTTTGCCGCATCGTTTGCATCGCATGCAAATCGTATCATAATATTCGGTGGTCGAATTGCAATGTTCTGGCGTGATAGCTGGCATAGGAAGGTTTCCATGAGTTAAATTAACAAAAGTAATAATTACAATCGAAAATATGAGAGTTAGTGCCATTTTAGCATGAACTCTCTAGAACGCTTCCATTATTTTGGTCGAAGAGAAACAGAAACGGACGCAGACGACACTAACGCCATCTGAGCTGATAATTCGTAAACAATCCCACCCCACGTGGTTTTCACCAACATAGAGAAAATGTTTGTAGTTATTTATATTTGTTGGCAGCAAATATTATTCGATTTTAATTTTGGTAAATTTTTCGACAAACACAATTTTCTTCTTCTTAAACTTCTAAAAAATGGCTGAAAGACTGCCCCAATCTGTATTTTCAATTCGGATATTGCAATCTCATATAAACATATAATCTAGATTTTTCTGGAAGTTCCGCTTGAAAATGTCACTTAATAGCAAGTGTAGATGCGTAAATTTAGTCATAGTTACTGTCTCAATCCCCTTTATTATTCTTTCCGATATTTTAACAAACATTTCGATTTCAAAATCTTTTTCTTGTGGTTCTTATGGGTTCTCAATGTTCTAATTTAACATTTAAAGCAAACAAATATCTTCATATTGAACATTCGATGCTTTATGTAACATTTTCTTCGTCACTTAGTGAAATAATTTTTGTTGCTCTGTTATTGATCCTTATGAAGAAAAATAAAAAAGAAATCCAACAATAAAACTATTTCGTAAAATGAATCATGCATCTGATGGTCATTTCAAAATGAGAGGACAAGTAAAATATTAAAATGAATACGATGTTAAGATTCATAAGGAAAGCTACATCTTCTAATTCTAGAAGAATGTTATTCTAGAAATGTTCATGTCTGTAAAATGTCTTTCATGTCTATACATATACATTTATTTATTTAATCTAGGAATCACGGGCGGCCCCAGGAGGGAGCAAGGAGGTGCACTTTTGCACCCCCTGGCATTTGAAAATTAAAAAAAATAATGAGGGAAAAGATGAAAATTTCAAGATAAAAAAAGCAATGAGCATTTTTTTTTTTTCTTTTTCTTTCTATTAATTTGTTTCTTTATGTCGTTTTTAATATCTACTTGCGTGTCGATTTTCTGGAGCTTTTGTTGTCTATGATTATATTAGAGGCTGATGAGCAAAAGTATTTATTCCTTTTATTGTGTAATCATTTCCTGTGCAGCTCTCAAAATTCCAGGAAAATGTTTTGGTTTTTAAGTCATCAGATGTACAATCTTGAAATCTATTTTTAGAATTCAATTAAACATATTCCAATACTGCCTTCGTGTTTCATTTTGAATTTTTTTTCATTAAATCCGAAACTTGGAAGAAATAAAGAGAATGTTACTATTCTGTATTTTTGCATCTTCGAGTTCCTCAATTCTAAACACTGTCTCTTGAATGCCATGAGTTGGATGATAAAAAAAATCGTTAAAAATATATATTTTAATAATTTTACTATTCTTTTTTTTCTTCCTTTTTCTCTCTCTCTCTTTAACAGCTTTGCGCTTTCAAAAATAAGTAACATGAATTTTTTCTATTCTCAAATAGTATGATTTATAATGCATAATTATTAATTAACATTTCTAAAAAAAATTATGATTTTGAAAAAAATCTAGTCTTGCACCCCCTTCCAAATATTCCTGGGGACGCCCATTCTAGGAATGTTATAGGGATTTTCTAGCCCTCATTGCGAATATGCAATACAATTCTTAATTAACATACATTACTGAGGGAATATAATTGATCTTATGTAATTTGTAACATTTCTGCTTTTTTGGAAAAGATGAGGAGCAGAATCTCATCAAGAACGGGCTACATTAATTCAAATTAAAAATAGAATAACATTTAAATATATAAACATGGCCTAGGTTGTAGTATTGGAGATTGTTTAGGGCAAGAGCTATAAGATACCGGTACAGCGCCAGAATATCTTATCAGTGTGGAGGAGAAGGGAAGAGGGAAGGGAGCAATGATTTCTGAGGAGATTGTCAAGGAAGGCGTCTTCCTTGACACTTCAGGAGTGGAGAAAACTCAAACGAAACAGCAAACTACTATATTGTCACGATCATTGCAGTGTCTAAATATATTAGGGCAAAAGTAATAAATCTGGATATTATTAATAATAACCATGTCTTTTGGTAAATTTTAAAAATAATGTGTATTATTTGCATTAATTGGTTGTAATAAATAATTACCAATGAAGTTTGGTCAATGTAATTAAAATAAGCATTATGTATTAAAAATTCAGCTTTAACATAATTTTTATGTCATGCAATAATGTTTATAATAATAATTGTTTTGTATAAGATACATTATTTACTATCGCTACAGATTACATTACAAATGTAATATAGTATTACTTTTTTTAAAAGAAATTATTTTGGGAAGAGCTAGTATGGCATTTAGAGTTTTTTACATCTGCAGCAACATGCAATTGCAATACTGAAATCCTTGATAACTTAAGTTGTAATCCTTACATTCTCTTTAAATTGATTCACTGAAATATTACCTTATTTATTTCTGCCAGTTGCATGAACAATTTAAGCAACCTCTTAATTTCAATAAGATAAGCTTGCTTAGAATCATATGGGTTATTTAAACTTAGTTATTCATTTGTGTAACAGTCATAAATTACCAACTTTACTTCCAATTGTAAAAAAAATTCAATCGTGTAATAGCAGTTATCTCAGATGAAAGTTGCAAAAATACACACCTAGAATTTCCCAGAATGCAAAAAATTAATGTGGTTCAAAGTTTTTATAACTTTCACCTTATTGAAAAAATGACCTTTTTTTAAATCAAATTTCAAAAAGAAAACTAAATATTTGACAGAAATGGTATTTTTTCTTGACAGTAATGAATGTTGACAATAACACCAAGAGAAAAACTTGACTTTTTTACAACCCCTCTCCCCTAAAAATTCTCTCTATTGTTCTTTTAAAACTTAGTACTAGAGTCAGAAAAATTCAAGAGCTCTGAAACTTTTGTAAGTGTAATTTTACTATTTGTTTATTTGCTATACGACAGGAAAAAATGCATTTGTTTCAAACAAACACCTGCGCATACATTTGCATGTTATGTAAACACACTGATTTGATTCTAATCTTTTCAGCCTTCGAAATTGCCCATTTATTTCCTCAACTGCGCTCTTATATGACTATTCTTGACTTACCAGCTAAGTTGTATGTTAATATGTTATAATAATATAAATTTAGAATGGATGCAGATAAACAAATTGATGGAGATAAACAAAAAATAAAACAAATTGCAGTTTGTATTCCTATATGTATTCGGTAAACTACCTTTTATAAAAACTTTTAATGGTTTAGAAAAGAAATATTCAGTTGTCTAGAATAAACATCAACTAAATAAAAACTTTAAATTTCCTTTTCCTTTTTAATTATGTAAATGTAAAACAAATCTGTAGCCAAATACTTCAAGTTTATGAATAAACACCTCTAATTTATTATTAGAAAGATAGGAATTGTTTCACTCTGTCTTCTAAAATAGTTGTAAAAACATAATAATGTTCATTAGCTCAACTAAATTTTCCGAATGGGGCAATGCTACTTTAAAGTGCATTCACTTCATAGACATTAAAAATATTTTAATATAACGGGTCAGCTAAATTATTGTTCAGGCTTTTCAAAAAACAAATATTTTTTTTTTAAATGGATATAGTAAACCGAATGTAACAAAAACAAATATCAAAGAGAATAACATTTATTAGCAGAAAAATATCTTGCTCATAATACAGATAGATTGAATTCACAACAAGATTTCATGACCAGAGTAACAAAACTAAAAATATCTCATGTTAATGCACATCACTTATGTCATCTCACATAGCTATTCATATCTGACAAAATATTTTTTGCAGAAAACTATATTGATAAACTCTTGCATTGTTGATAATACTAAATAAAGAAAGAGATGTCAATTATTGCAGAGTTAAATATTTCAGAACAGGAATTTTAATGTAGAATAGCAAGAGGTATACAATTATAATTGGATACAGTAATCGTAAGATTCAGAAATAAAAATACTAAAAATATAAACTGAAATATAAAAAAAGATCACAGAAAATAAAATGGAAATTTTGTTCAAAAATTATCCGACTTAAAGTTGGTTTTCACAAATTTATGAACAAAAAGATAATCTCTTCAAGAGATTCCTTTAATTAACCAAAACCTTTCTTGTTTTCTCAAGATTAGACTACTTTTTAAAGGTGTGTTAGGAATAGTCATTGTTTATTTTAAATTCACTTTACTGTTGTCTGATATGTAAAATTACATGTTAATTTACATCTCATTTCAAAATTATAATTATTACCATAAAGAAAGGTTAGCTTAGAAAAAAAAAATGCCCCTTGAAGAGAATTTTAACATACTTGGATTGGAGGATTAAAAATACAAATATGCTGCTATTTAATTAAACTGAAACTATTTCACTTAAATGTCAGCCTTTATAAACAAGATACCTTCCTCCAACAAATAATTTTTAATTATTGTACTTTTGTTTAATGTAATAACTAACAAATTGAAACTTTTAATTAATAAAATAGAGTTCAAATGCGTAAATTGGAATTTACATTTGAAGTGTACTGAACAATTGATATACATCTTTTATACAGTTTAATGTTTTTTCTTTAATCAGGGATTATAGTGATCAGAGAGCAAATCAAAAATTTGTTAAAAAAGCAAGTGGAAGAGACGATAACCAAAAGTTTGTCAAAAAAGCTCGCAGAAAGAATAATACACAAAAATTCAACAAAAAAGTATGCTGGAAGGATGATTCACCACTTTTAAATTTACAATGAAATTTCTCATACTATATATAATAATTACACTTCAAATATTAGGGAAGGAATTAACATGTGACAAATACCTATTGTTCTCAAAACATAGTACTGTAGTATTGCCAAATTTTAGTTATAAAAAAGATGCCATTTGCAACCAATCATAGTACAAAGTGTATCCTGAGGAGCTTGTGAAGTAATCTGAGAGGAAAGGGGAGCGAAGAGGGAAAATCATTTGTTTAGACATGAGGAAAAGTATACTTTTTGCAGGAAAAACTGATTCAATCAGAAAAATGTAGATCTATGAAACAGGAACAAAAAGGAGGAAAATGTTACACAAAAAGCAAAAAAGGAGAAAATCCTCCAAAAGGAGGAGAAATCTCATTCCTGTTTAATGTACATATTAAATTGATTATTTGTATTATTTGCATTCTTGGAAAAAAAAAAAAAATTCAAGTGTCTCGAATATATTTTCTATGCTATTTAAAAAAATTCAGAAATGTGGAAACGTATGCTCACAATACTTTGCTTCATATAACAAGTGTCAGAGAAAATATTTAAAAAGGTAGTTAAATTGCCTATGTAATTTGTATACAAACTACAAAAGTTTTACTGAATTAAATTCACATCAAGATTGAAATCTTGCATTTTAGTCATGTCTTAGAAATTTAGAAAATTGCTTTTAGATATTAAGCTCATCAGTCACCTAGTAACTGCAACACTCTTAAAATTTAAACAAAAAGTCAATTAGAGTATCAATTTTCAAAATACAAAGAAAATTTGTAAAGCTTTTACATAAAAATTCATTAAAATTAAGAATATAAAAGATGTTAATGAATAGAGATACTTATTTAGAGAATGGATAATAGGAATAATAAAGAGTTTAAATAAAATATATGAAGAGATGTACAGCATTATTTTATTTAAAGAGAATATAAAACAGTAGACAATCATATAATATATTTTTAAAAATTACAAATATTGTGAATTTCTTATTTTACTTTGTTTTCAATATTCATTTAACTATATTCAATTAAGATTTAAAATTATTCAGAATGAGTTGAATAGTTATACAGCACATTAAATCTTGTCTATAAATATTTATATATAATAAACACTTTATCAGAAATATTATATTTAAAGCCTTTTTATTACTTAAGATAGCAGATATTTAATATGAATATATAGTTATGATGTTTTTATATTGTAAAATGTTGCTTTAAGAACAACTAAAAAGATAGCTTGGATAAACATTTACAAAATTATCAAATAAATAGAATAATGTCACTAATAATACTCAAATAAATTTTGGTTGAAACAAAAGTGAAATTTTTATATTTATAAAATATCCCCGATAATTTACTCAATATATTGTTTAGAACTTTCTTTTGAAGTTAGTAGAAATATAGTTATGGTATACCAACTACAAAATAGGCCATTTTGATTTCATTTGCACAATAAAAATATCACTTTGGTCCCACAATAAAAGATAATTCAATAAAATTTCCCTATTGAGGATATTCTTGCGTTAAAAAAACTTCTTGTTACGGACACTCGTTACAACAAACTCTAAATTAACAATACAGCAGAAAACTAATCTAAAATGTCCATTATGTACACAACATGGAATGCCAAACATAGAAATAGTTTAAATTCATTCAATCATATCAAGCAGCAGCAACCGTCCTTCCTTTGTTCCCAAGCACCCAATGGATCTCTATAGAAATTCCTAGAAAGTACATTTGGCGATAGGTAAATAATGTTGTATTGCATCCCAACAAACTATCAATAATATACACAACATGGAATGTATTTAAAGAAATACTAGTAAATTCATGAATAACATCACACAACAATACCTTTTCTTCTTCTTTTGATACTGAACAAACTTGTAACACTCTTTGAAATTCACTTGGCATTGGGGTATTGTTACTTTGAACATGAATTGTATTTAAACACATACACTAATAAATTCATTCAATCACATAAAGCAGCAACACCCTTTCTTCTTCTTTCATTACAGAACGACCTCCACTAGATTTCCATTGGAACATCCTTGAAAATTCATTTGGTAACTACAACATGATCAGACATGAACAAACTAATAAATTTATCCAATCACATTAGGAAACTACACAACTTTCTTTCACTACTAGTAAATGCAATCACATCAAACAACAACAACCTTTCTTTTTCTTTCGTTCACCAACAACCTCCAATGGATCTCCATGAAACTTCCTTGGAAGCACACTTGGAGAAGGAGGAACGCCACTGTAAGGAAGAGCCCCTTCAAAGTGTCCATTTTGCAGAGACTTCCCATTGACATCCCCGACAGAGTTGACTGATGTGATGCTGCTTCTTTGGTCGCAACGCTGCTTTTTCAGATCGGCTAGTCCAGAACCATATGTTGGACTCGTGTTCACAGTCACATGTATCTCTACATTGACAGATTGTCCAGGCTTTTGGATTATCGAGGTGGTTTCTGCAATCTTGGTGACCTCAGTATTGGTGGAGTTTTTATTTTCAGATTTGCTGCTCCCGTTAGTAACAGGAATACTGGCTGTATTGTCAGAGTCCTTTTGGGGCATTCCATGCTGAAAGGGAAAATTTTGGAAAAATTGAAATATTAAATAATATTCGCTCAATTATTTTGGATTCAAATATTCATCATTTTACTAATGAGGGAACTAAATGTATTTATTAGGCATTCAAATTTGATTCATTATAGTAAACATTTAAATTAATATAATAAGATATTTTAGAAGGATGCTAAAATAAAAAATAAACAATTTTTTTATTCTTTTGAATTTTCAACTATTTTGTGCACAGTAATGGCAAAGCAGGGGGGGACCTCCAGTTTAAAATCAGCAAAAAAATATTATTTTAAATTTCTCCTTACTATAATATTTGCAAATAAATCTAAATAAATAATACTGAAACATAACTTACTGTAGACTGGCCTTTGTCAGTGTTTTCATTTGGCACACTCACAGTATCATTTACACTAGTGTATAGGGGCGTCGTGGTCCGCTTGGGAGACTCTCCTAGCTCCAGCGCCTCAGAAGCAGACTTTCCCCTGAAGCGTTGTAGGGTATCTTTGCCATCAAGAGGAAGAAAGGTAATGTCAATGTCTTTTGGATCCACTTCCGTGTCTATTGGCGTCTCCCGTTCTTGGGAGTCGAGGGAGCTTTTTAGTTCTTCGTCCTAATGCAAAAAAAAGAAAATGGTTTTTATAGCCAAATAAGCTGACTTTTATGATGTGTATGTGTCTTCCTGTGAAACCTAAATTCCATGGTAATAGAGTTAATTATGACAGTAATGACTGATGGTTTAGAATGCTGCATAATGGGTATTATAATGAAGATTAACTTAAAAAGCATATGAATATAATTTTCAGTGCTCCCACTCACTCAGAAAGATTTGGAGCAGTTTCTTGAGCAGGAAAAATGCTTTTCGGAGCAGGTAAAAACAAATTTAATAGCAGGGAAAATGCCCATTGTAGCATGTAAAAGCAACTTTTGTAGCAAAAAAAAAAAAAAAATTGAAGCAGAAATACCCGAGACGAATGTCACCAAATCGGCGTCACAAATCTCGGCAATAGCTGCTATTACATTACCACAGACCTTGGCGAAAATGAATATAACACCAACATAAATGATAGCACCCACCATACCATCGCAATCTCGGTAATATCAGCGCAGAATCGCAATAATATCGTATTTTTTTTAAGTCACCAAACAACGTCGCAAATCTTAGCAATAATTGCTATTGCATTATCATAGATCTTGGCGAAAACGAATATAACACCAACGTAAATATTGGGGATAGCACCTACTATACCATCGCAATCTCAATAATAGCGGCGTAAAATCCCAGCAATATTGTATTTTTTTAAGTCACCAAACAGCGTCACAAATCTCAGCATTAGCTGCTATTACATCAGTGTAAACTTCAGCGAAAATTACTTTGCGTAAATATTAGCGATAGCACTTACAATACCGTCGAAAATCTAGACAGAGGATATAACGTAAATTGAAGACTCAGCAGAAATGACCATCGCAAAAACGTACATATCGGGACAAATGTCAGTAATATTGACATTTCCTCGGTAATGTTTATGCAAGATTCGGTAATATCGGATGTTGGTTGGTTGTATTCAGATTATCTGGCGCCGTCAACAACACGAGGGCTATAATACGCCGAAACATTAGTCATTAGACAAGCCAACATACATTTACAAACACCCATGCCTAATACGGGACACGAACCCGCAACCTCGCGGTCTAGAAGCTAGCACGCTAACCACTATACCGTTTGGTCGGCTAATATCGGATGTTAACAAAAGCGCAGCACTCTTCAAAAATGACCGTCACACCAACGAAAATATCAGCAATAGCGCCGAATAAACCGGAGCAATTCTCAACAACAGCTCTAATATATCTGTGAAAGACTCGACGAAAATAAAAATCACAATAATTTGCAATAATGTCTTCATCAGCGTCGCAAATCATCGACATTTTCTCAGAAATATCGGGACAAATTTCGGATATTGCAATATCGTAGCAGTCGGCAATAATTACCATCATACCAACGAAAATATCAGCAATAGCGTCGAATTAACTGGAGCAATTCTCAATACTACAGAGCTATTATATCAATGACAACTCGACGAAAATGACCGTCATAACAACGTAAAACTTGACAATAATGTCAGCATTAGCGTCGCAAATCATCGTAGCACTCGGAGAAAATGAATACCACACCACCGTAAATATCAGCGTTAGCGCCGAATATTTCTCAACAATAGCAATATTACAGCGGTAAACAATATAAAATTTCGAAGCGAGCGCAAAAAAAAAAAAAAATAATAATCCCGTTCTGGCGCAAATATGGCTAAAATAAAGCATTTGGAGCAGATTTTTGTATTTGGAGAAGTTGGGCGCAATTGGTGCAGGTCCGAGACCCCTGAATTTTACAGCAAAATATTCTGACTATAGGATGGAATTTAATACCCATTTCCTATAAAGATTCCTTTTTTTATCAATAAGAGACAGAAATAAATTTGTTCCTGACTAACTGAAGTGGGGTTTTTTTTCCGCTTCTTTTTTTTCTCTCATACCAAAATTGCTATGGTAGAATGACAATAAGAATGATATTATATATTCTGTTCAGTGAAAGGTCATTTTAGTTTTCAGTCCACAAGAGCAAAGACCAGTTTAACTTGTGAGCTAGTGAAAAATACAGACTTTTCAGGTTTAAAGCAAACAAAAACTTACTTGCTCTCATACCCATAAATTTTTTTATTAGACAGAAGTTCAAGTTTTAATAATTTTACTAAGACATATTTACTTTTTTAGTCATTGTAACAATAATTTAGAGAAAGTTAATGTTGCTTAATGACATTACTTCCAAAAGGAGAAAACATGTCTGTTTAGAAAAGTAGCATAGTTTCAAATGTATGCCAATCAGCAAAAAAATATATTTAGTGTGAATCCTAGCCCCTATGCATTTAAATTTTCAATCCACATGTAAAAATTCCATTTTTTTTTTCTTCATAAAACCAATATTTTTTTACTTGACCCTCGTCATAATTTTGTCTGAAAAGAAACATCCTTGAAAAAATTAATGCTTTATATTAAAAATAC